>JBBDGP010001000.1:1224722-1837083 GCA_037952835.1 Lithobates septentrionalis | reverse complement strand
GTCTGGCTCGGTTAGATCGCCAACGCCCCCCCGTCTGGCTCGGGTAGATCGCCAACGCCCCGTCTGGCTCGGGCGTCTGGCTCGGGTAGATCGCCAACGCCCCCCCCGTCTGGCTCGGGTAGATCGCCAACGCCCCCCCCGTCTGGCTCGGGTAGATCGCCAACGCCCCCCCCGTCTGGCTCGGGTAGATCGCCAACGCCCCCCCGTCTGGCTCGGGTAGATCGCCAACGCCCCCCCGTCTGGCTCGGGTCCCCCCCCGTCTGGCTCGGGTAGATCGCCAACGCCCCCCCCGTCTGGCTCGGGTAGATCGCCAACGCCCCCCCGTCTGGCTCGGGTAGATCGCCAACGCCCCCCCGTCTGGCTCGGGTAGATCGCCAACGCCCCCCCCGTCTGGCTCGGGTAGATCGCCAACGCCCCCCCGTCTGGCTCGGGTAGATCGCCAACGCCCCCCCGTCTGGCTCGGGTAGATCGCCAACGCCCCCCCGTCTGGCTCGGGTAGATCGCCAACGCCCCCCCGTCTGGCTCGGGTAGATCGGGTAGATCGCCAACGCCCCCCCGTCTGGCTCAGGTAGATCGCCAACGCCCCCCCGTCTGGCTCAGGTAGATCGCCAACGCCCCCCCGTCTGGCTCAGGTAGATCGCCAACGCCCCCCCGTCTGGCTCAGGTAGATCGCCAACGCCCCCCCGTCTGGCTCAGGTAGATCGCCAACGCCCCCCCGTCTGGCTCAGGTAGATCGCCAACGCCCCCCGTCTGGCTCAGGTAGATCGCCAACGCCCCCCCGTCTGGCTCAGGTAGATCGCCAACGCCCCCCGTCTGGCTCAGGTAGATCGCCAACGCCCCCCCGTCTGGCTCAGGTAGATCGCCAACGCCCCCCCGTCTGGCTCAGGTAGATCGCCAACGCCCCCCCGTCTGGCTCAGGTAGATCGCCAACGCCCCCCCGTCTGGCTCAGGTAGATCGCCAACGCCCCCCCGTCTGGCTCAGGTAGATCGCCAACGCCCCCCCGTCTGGCTCAGGTAGATCGCCAACGCCCCCCCGTCTGGCTCAGGTAGATCGCCAACGCCCCCCGTCTGGCTCAGGTAGATCGCCAACGCCCCCCCGTCTGGCTCAGGTAGATCGCCAACGCCCCCCCGTCTGGCTCAGGTAGATCGCCAACGCCCCCCCGTCTGGCTCAGGTTCGCCAACGCCCCCCCGTCTGGCTCAGGTAGATCGCCAACGCCCCCCCGTCTGGCTCAGGTAGATCGCCAACGCCCCCCCGTCTGGCTCAGGTAGATCGCCAACGCCCCCCCGTCTGGCTCAGGTAGATCGCCAACGCCCCCCCGTCTGGCTCAGGTAGATCGCCAACGCCCCCCCGTCTGGCTCAGGTAGATCGCCAACGCCCCCCCGTCTGGCTCAGGTAGATCGCCAACGCCCCCCCGTCTGGCTCAGGTAGATCGCCAACGCCCCCCCGTCTGGCTCAGGTAGATCGCCAACGCCCCCCCGTCTGGCTCAGGTAGATCGCCAACGCCCCCCCGTCTGGCTCAGGTAGATCGCCAACGCCCCCCCGTCTGGCTCAGGTAGATCGCCAACGCCCCCCCGTCTGGCTCAGGTAGATCGCCAACGCCCCCCCGTCTGGCTCAGGTAGATCGCCAACGCCCCCCCGTCTGGCTCAGGTAGATCGCCAACGCCCCCCCGTCTGGCTCAGGTAGATCGCCAACGCCCCCCCGTCTGGCTCAGGTAGATCGCCAACGCCCCCCCGTCTGGCTCAGGTAGATCGCCAACGCCCCCCCGTCTGGCTCAGGTAGATCGCCAACGCCCCCCCGTCTGGCTCAGGTAGATCGCCAACGCCCCCCCGTCTGGCTCAGGAGATCGCCAACGCCCCCCCGTCTGGCTCAGGTAGATCGCCAACGCCCCCCCCGTCTGGCTCAGGTAGATCGCCAACGCCCCCCCGTCTGGCTCAGGTAGATCGCCAACGCCCCCCCGTCTGGCTCAGGTAGATCGCCAACGCCCCCCCGTCTGGCTCAGGTAGATCGCCAACGCCCCCCCGTCTGGCTCAGGTAGATCGCCAACGCCCCCCCGTCTGGCTCAGGTAGATCGCCAACGCCCCCCCGTCTGGCTCAGGTAGATCGCCAACGCCCCCCCGTCTGGCTCAGGTAGATCGCCAACGCCCCCCCCGTCTGGCTCAGGTAGATCGCCAACGCCCCCCCGTCTGGCTCAGGTAGATCGCCAACGCCCCCCCGTCTGGCTCAGGTAGATCGCCAACGCCCCCCGTCTGGCTCAGGTAGATCGCCAACGCCCCCCGTCTGGCTCAGGTAGATCGCCAACGCCCCCCCGTCTGGCTCAGGTAGATCGCCAACGCCCCCCCGTCTGGCTCAGGTAGATCGCCAACGCCCCCCCGTCTGGCTCAGGTAGATCGCCAACGCCCCCCCGTCTGGCTCAGGTAGATCGCCAACGCCCCCCCGTCTGGCTCAGGTAGATCGCCAACGCCCCCCCGTCTGGCTCAGGTAGATCGCCAACGCCCCCCGTCTGGCTCAGGTAGATCGCCAACGCCCCCCCGTCTGGCTCAGGTAGATCGCCAACGCCCCCCCGTCTGGCTCAGGTAGATCGCCAACGCCCCCCGCTGCTTGCCTCGGTAGATCGCCAACGCCCCCCGTCTGGCTCAGGTAGATCGCCAACGCCCCCCCCCCCCCGTCTGGCTCAGGTAGATCGCCAACGCCCCCCCCCCGTCTGGCTCAGGTAGATCGCCAACGCCCCCCCCCCCCGTCTGGCTCAGGTAGATCGCCAACGCCCCCCCCCCCGTCTGGCTCAGGTAGATCGCCAACGCCCCCCCCCCGTCTGGCTCAGGTAGATCGCCAACGCCCCCCCCCCCGTCTGGCTCAGGTAGATCGCCAACGCCCCCCCCCCCCCCCCGTCTGGCTCAGGTAGATCGCCAACGCCCCCTGCTTGGCTCAGGTAGATCGCCAACGCCCCCCTGCTTGGCTCAGGTAGATCGCCAACGCCCCCCTGCTTGGCTCAGGTAGATCGCCAACGCCCCCCCCTCCCCACACCTTGCTTTAACCTGTCTGAGGACAACCTGACTCCCGGGAGATGATGTCATGCACAATATGTACCTCTACCTTCCTTCCCTTTACATTTAGCAGCTGCAATAGATTTTCAATAGAGCAATTTAAAAACATCACAGCACCCATGTCAATGGTTCATGAAGATAGGCGTTGTATTTCTGCGTTTGACATGAATTTTGTAACACATGTCCAAAAAACCCCAAAAGAACAGGTCAACTTAATGCTACCGACTTTACCCGAATAGTACAGATGGCAGGTCAGAGGCTGGGTTGGCCCTGCTGTGTTTTGCGTTTCTTCGGACGCACAAGGCGCGTTTGAACTGCATGCAAAGCAGAATAAATGCAACCTTTTCTTGTTAACCTCTTCTTGTCCGTGCTATTGCTGAAAGACGGCTACGTCCTACTTTGCCGGGCGGGCATCCATAGATGTCCACCAGTGCTCGAGCGGCCTGTGTGCCCCCTGCGCGGCGCGCTCTGTGATCAGCGAGTCTACGAGACTCGGCTGATCACACATCGATCCCGACCCCTTACCACATGATCAGCTGTCAGCCAATGACAGCTGATCATGGGATGTAAACAGAGCTGGTAATCGGCTATTTTTCACGCTGATAGCGTAAAGAGAAAAAAAAAAAAAAAAGCTGATCACTGGCGGCTGTGAGAGGGACATCAGTCCCGATCGTGGAGAGCTTCTGCAGAGGCTTCTGTGACCCCCATCAGTTCCCACAGTGCCACCTATAAATGTCGCCAATCAGTGCCTCATCACCGATAGATAAAAAGTAGTTTTGGACAGCCGCACTCCAAATATGCCTTTTATTCAAAAACTACAAACAAAAAATACATGCCACAGCAGAACAAAAGAGCTAACGCGTTTCACACTATATGCAGTGCTTAATCATAGCTATGATTAACCACTTCAGCCCCGGAAGGATTTACCCCCTTCCTGACCAGAGCACTTTTTACAATTTGGCACTGCGTCGCTTTAACTGCTAATTGCGCGGTCCATGCAATGGTGTACCCAAACGAAATTTGCGTCCTTTTCTTCCCACAAATAGAGCTTTCTTTTGATGGTATTTAATCACCTCTGCCATTTTATTTTTTGCGCTATAAACGGAAAAAGACCGAAAATTTTGAAAAAAATGATATTTTCTACTTTTTGTTATAAAAAAAATCCAATAAACTCAATTTTAGTCATACATTTAGGCCAAAATGTATTCGGCCACATGTCTTTGGTAAAAAAAAAGTCAATAAGCGTATATTTATTGGTTTGCGCAAAAGTTATAGCGCCTACAAACTAGGGTACATTTTCTGGAATTTACACAGCTTTTAGTTTATGACTGCCTATGTCATTTCTTGAGGTGCTAAAATGGCAGGGCAGTACAAACCCCCCCAAATGACCCCATTTTGGAAAGTAGACACCCCAAGGAAATTGCTGAGAGGCATGTTGAACCCATTGAATATTTATTTTTTTGTCCCAGGTGATTGAATAATGACAAAAAAAAAAATAATAATTTACAAAAAGTTGTCACTAAATGATATATTGCTCACACAGGCCATGGGCATATGTGGAATTGCACCCCAAAATACATTCAGCTGCTTCTCCTGAGTACGGGGATACCACATGTGTGGGACTTTTTGGGAGCCTAGCCGCGTATGGGGCCCCGAAAACCAAGCACCGCCTTCAGGATTTCTAAGGGCATAGATTTTTGATTACACTCCTCACTACCTATCACAGTTTTGAAGGCCATAAAATGCCAAGATGGCACAAAACACCCCCAAATGACCCCATTTTGGAAAGTAGACACCCCAAGCTATTTGCTGAGAGGTATGTTGAGTCCATGGAATATTTTATTTTTTGACACAAGTTGTGGGAATGTGACAATTTTTTTTTTTTTTGCACAAAGTTGTCACTAATGATATATTGCTCACACAGGCCATGGGCATATGTGGAATTGCACCCCAAAATACATTCTGCTGATTCTCCTGAGTACGGGGATACCACATGTGTGGGACTTTTTGGGAGCCTAGCCACGTACGGGCCCCGAAACCCAATCACCGCCTTTAGGATTTCTAAGGGCATAAATTTTTTATTTCACTCCTCACTACCTATCAGAGTTTTGAAGGCCATAAAATGCCAAGATGGCACAAAACACCCCCAAATGACCCCATTTTGGAAAGTAGACACCCCAAGCTATTTGCTGAGAGCATGTTGAGTCCATAGAATATTTTATATTTTGACACAAGTTGCGGGAAAGTGAAAATTGGTTTTTTTTTTTTTTGCACAAAGTTGTCACTAAATGATATATTGTTCAAACATGCCATGGGCATATGTGGAATTACACCCCAAAATATATTTTGCTGCTTCTCCTGAGTACGGGGATACCACATGTGTGGGACTTTTGGGAGCCTAGCCGCGCACGGGGCCCCGAAAACCAAGCACCGCCTTCAGGATTTCTAAGGACATACATTTTTGATTTTACTCCTCACTACCTATCACACTTTTGAAGGCCATAAAATGCCAAGATGGCACAAAACCCCCCCCAAATGACCCCATTTTGGAAAGTAGACACCCCAAGCTATTTGCTGAGAGGCATGGTGAGTATTTTGCAGCTCTCATTTGTTTTTGAAAATGAAGAAAGGCAAGAAAAACGTATTTTTTTTTTTTTTTTTCAATTTTCAAAACTTTGTGACAAAAAGTGAGGTCTGCAAAATACTCACTATACCGCTCAGCAAATAGCTTTGGGTGTCTATTTTCCAAAATGGGGTCATTTGGGGGGGGGGGGGGGGGGGGGGGGGTTGTGCCATCTGGGCATTCCATGGCCTCCGAAACTGTGATAGGCAGTGAAGAGTGAAATCAAAAATTTACGCCCTTAGAAAGCCTGAAGGCGGGGCTTGGTTTTCGGGGTCCCGTACGCGGCTAGGCTCCCAAAAAGTCCCACACATGTGGTATCCGCGTACTCAGGAGAAGCAACAGAATGTATTTTGGGTGTAATTTCACATATTCCCATGGCATGTTTGAGCAATATATCATTTAGTGACAACTTTGTGCAAAAAAAAAAAAAAATAAAAAAAATTTGTCTTTTCCCGCAACTTGTGTCACAATATAAAATATTCCATGGACTCGACATGCCTCTCAGCAAATAGCTTGGGGTGTCTACTTTCCAAAATGGGGTCATTTGGGGGGGTTTTGAACTGTCCTGGCATTTTATGCACAACATTTAGAAGCTTATGTCACACATCACCCACTCTTCTAACCACTTGAAAGACAAAGCCCTTTCTGACACTTATTGTTTACATGAAAAAATTATTTTTTTTTGCAAAAAAATACTTTGAACCCCCAAACATTATATATTTTTTAAAGCAAATGCCTACAGATTAAAATGGTGGTGTTTAATTTTTTTTTTTTCACACAGTATTTGCGCAGCGATTTTTCAAACGCATTTTTTGGGGAAAAAACACACTTTTTTAAATTTTAATACACTAAAACACACTATTTTGTCAAAATGTTTGATGAAATAAAAAAGATGATCTTAGGCCGAGTACATGGATACCAAACATGACATGCTTTAAAATTGCGCACAAACGTGCAATGGCGACAAACTAAATACATTTTTAAAAGCCTTTAAAAGCCTTTACAGGTTACCACTTTAGATTTACAGAGGAGGTCTACTGCTAAAATTACTGCCCTCGGTCTGACCTTCGCGGTGATACCTCACATGCATGGTGCAATTGCTGTTTACATTTGACGCCAGACCGACGCTTGCGTTCGCCTTTGTGCGAGAGCAGGGGGGGGGGGCAGGGGTGCTTTTTTTTTTTTTTTTTTTTTATTATTTTTTTTTGCTTTTTTATCTTATTTTTAAACTGTTCCTTTCATTTTTTTTTTTTTTTTATCATTTTTATTGTTATCTCAGGGAATGTAAATATCCCCCATGATAGCAATAGGTAGTGACAGGTACTCTTTTTAGAAAAAATTGGGGTCTATTAGACCCTAGATCTCTCCTCTGCCCTCAAAGCATCTGACCACACCAAGATCAGTGTGATAAAATGCTTTCCCAATTTCCCAATGGCGCTGTTTACATCCGGCGAAATCTAAGTCATGAAATGCTTGTAGCTTCCAGTTTCTTAGGCCATAGAGATGTTTGGAGCCATTCTGGTCTCTGATCAGCTCTATGGTCAGCTGGCTGAATCACCGGCTGCATTCTCAAGTTCCCTGTTGGGACAGGAGAGCCAGAGAAAAACATGGACGACGGTGGGGGGGGGGGGGGGGGGCATTCCCTCCACTGCTTGTAAAAGCAGTCTAGAGGCTAATTAGCCGCTAGGATTGCTTTTACAAGAAAGCCGACCACTGGCTGAAAAGAATGATACCAAGATGATACCTAAACCTGCAGGCATCATTCTGGTATAACCACTCAAAGTCCAGCAACATACCAGTACGTTGCTGGTCCTTGTTGGGCATACATTGTAAACTTTTATTCATGCAGCCTGTGGGCTGAACGAAAAAAAGATATTGATCGGTGGGTATGCCACCATTAGAATACCTCCCTTCATCCACCCCACTTCTAATGATGGGCATACATGCACCGTATATATATGCCGAAGCATGGGGGCATCCTCCCGCAAAAGGCAGGAGCAAATCGCTCCTCCACCCATGGCTCCCCCCACGCCTTCGGCATATATGCTGAAGTATGTAACTGTGGTGGTGAAATCACCTCCGACAGCTCTGGAGTCGCGGCTTTATGTATCGTGGGAGCAAACGCTGTTGCTGTCAAGATAAATAAATCCGCTCTGCAGCTGAATGGCGTACCTGAAAACACAAAGGTGGTTAACAATAAAAAAAACAAAGTATAAAAAAATTGCATACCTATAAAGCAAACATGATAAAAACATAACAATAAAACATTGCAGTATAGAATGCAGAACAATAGAGAGAGAATAAAACAACTATTTTTGGTTTTTTTATTTTATATTTTTTTGTGTTTTTTCTTTTTTTTACTTTTTTTTCTTTTTTTTACACTTTTTTTTTGTAACTTTAACTTTTTTAACTGGTACCAGTTTGGTCTCTCAAAAGCGACAGCATCTTGGGAGACCCTGTGGAAGTGTGCCTAGTCTGTGCAGTGCTGTACCCTACGCTAATACTCCACTAGTGTGTGGTAGCGTTCAAAACATTCACCAATGCAAAGACCAGGATTGCCAGGACAGAGGGGACAACAAGTACCGGGTGTCACGCTAAATCCGCGCTTGCTGCAGACACGACATCTTTTTTGGGGGGGTTTGTTGGGTAGGGGTACTCGGGAGGGCATAAAGAAAATGCCTTCTCATGCAGCCGGCTTACTGCATTTGGTTGGGGATGGTGAGGTGGAGCACCGCCTGGATACAGAAGGGGCTCTGACGATCTCTTCCTGGAATGTAAGGAAGGATCCAGTCCGTCCTGAAGCTCTGTATAGCACATGAGCGTTCAGCAAAGTCAATTGAAATAAATAAACAACACTTTTTTGTACCAGCGTCTGGCTTACGGGCAACTAGGTACGGCGCCAACAACTGGTCGTTGAGGTCCACCCCCTCCACATATTAAAGGTTGTATTCGTGGACACAGAGGGGTTTCTCCACAACACCAGTTTCCGTAGGAATTTGGACCGTCGTGTCTGCATGAAGGGAGGTAAGAACGAAAACATTCTTATTGTCCCTCCACTTCATAGCGAGCAAGTTATTACACTGCAAGCAGGCTCTCTCCCCCAGCCTAAGACGGGAATCTACAAGCCGCTGGGGAAAGCCCCGGCGATTAGGTCGCAGCGGTGCCACATGCTCCAATCTGATGATCAAAAAGGTGGCTAAAAAGTGGCACGCTCGTATAATAATTGTCCACGTACAGTGGTACCCCTTTCCGAATAAGGGTAACACCAAGTCCCACACTATCTTGCCAGCGCTTCCTATGTAGTCAGGGCAGTTTGTCGGCTCTACGTGACTATCTTTGCCCTCGTAAACCATAAAACTATATGTATAGCCTGTGGCCCTGTCACAGAGCTTATACATCTTGACCCCGTATCTGGCACGCTTGCTGGGAAGGTACTGTTTGAATGACAAGCGGCCAGAAAATTTAACCAGGGACTCATCAACGCAGACAACTTGATGGGGGGTAAACAAGTCTGCAAAACGTTGGTTGAAGTGGTTTACGAGGGGCCGAATTTTGTAGAGCCGATCGTATGCAGGGTCTCCACGAGGACGACAGAGTTCATTGTTGTTGAAGTGCATGAACCGCAAAATCTGCTCGTATCGTGCCCTGGTCATGGAAGCAGAGAACAAGGGTGAATGGTAAATTGGGTCAGAGGACCAATATGACCGCAACTCACTCTTTTTATTCAACCCCATGAGGAGGGAAAGGCCCAGAAAGATCTTAAATTCGGAGACCGTAATTGGTCTCCAATCTCTGGCAAGGTGGACTGGGGCATAGTGGCGATGTGTTGACCAGCGTATAAATTGCTTTGGTCCACAATAGATCTATAGAGATCTTCGGTGAAAAACAGCGAATAAAAATCCAGTGGCATAAAGTCAACTGTTTCCACCTGAATTCCGGGTTGGCCAGTGAAAGGGGGAAGTACGGGTGCTGCAGAAGTGGTGGGTACCCAATTCGGATTGGCCAATGCAGCAGGAAGGGCACTATGGGCACGACGGGCCTGTGTTCGTCTTCTTGGTGGCAGCGGGACACTACTAGTGCTTGCCACCTCGCCAGCTTGAACTGCACTTATGGGACTCGCCACGTCACCACGTGATACTGCAGTGCTGGATGTACGACCAGGGTGTACTAGGCCGCTGGTGCTTGCCAGTTCACCAGAAGGAGTAGCGGCGCTAGTACTTCTCTGCTCCATACGAGAGCCCTGCGGTTCTTGCACTTCAAGGACAGCATAAGTTCGGGGTCTGGTACGCCTGACCTTAGCAGGGACCACAACTCCGTCGTCAGATCTATCTGTCATGGAGCCGCTGTCCTCTACAGGTTCGTATTCTGAGCCTGAATCTGACAGATGAGTGACTTCCTCTTCACTATCTGTCATGCTCAGAAACCTGTAGGCCTCTTCACTAGTGTACCTTCGATTTGCCATTTTGGCCTCTAAATTTAGGGGTACACTAGTGAGACTCACAGGCAAAAAAGCTCCCGACTGTCAGCGACTGATTCAAAACGCTACCAAAAAACTGTTAGCGATCGCAGGGATCAGGCCTGACTCTGCGACCGCTGCAGTTATGTGTGCTTAGTGTTTTGTAAGTGTCAGTAATCGATCGATACTGCACTTGGGTGGGGCTGGGCTGGGCCGAGGAGCAAAACGCAGGTGCTAGCAGGTATCTGGGCTGATCCCGCTAACACTGCGTTTCAGGGAACCCTAATCTGCTGGGGAGTATAGATCTGATCGGATCAGATATCGATCCGTTCAGATACTATAGCACTAAGGGAGGTGTATGCTGCGTGCACGGGTTTTAGCGGTACTGGCGCTAACCTGACGCTGCCTGGGGCGACGCAGACCTTATCTGATCCTAAAAACTTAACTTCTATCACCGCCGGGCAATTAGGGGGTTAAACCCCCTATCTAACCAGCGTCACCCGTAACACTTATACGGTGATCGCTGGTGAAAGGGTTAACTAGGGGGCATCAGGGGGTTAAAACCTTTAGCAGGTAGTATATGGGGTCCCTGTCGCTATAAAACACTGACAGCGAACCTATATACTTACCTCCCTAACTAGCGTCACCTGTGTCACTAATACAGCGATCAGAAAAACGATCGCTTAGCGACACTGGTGACGGGGGGTAATAAGGGGTTAACTTTTATTAGGGGGGGTTAGGGGGTACCCTGGACCTAAGGGGGGGTACCCTAGACCTAAAGGGGGCTAACCTAACTGCCCTAACACTTATAACTGACAAACTGACACCAATGCAAAAAAAAAACAAAAAAACACTGCTATTGGTGTCAGAGTGACAGTGGGTACAGGGGGGTGATCGGGGGGTGACAGGGGGGTGAAAAGTGTGCCTGGCGTGTTCTACTGAGCGTGTGGTGTTGGTGCACTTACTTGGATGTCTTCTCTCCTCGGCGTCGGATCAAAAAGACCGGCTCCAGGAGAGATGACATCACTTCCTCTCCCTCTGTTTACATTACAGAGGGAGAGGAAGCATTTGATTCGTGGGAGCGATCGGGAGGGGGTGGCAATCAATGGATGGCCTCCCCCTGACCCCCAATCGCCCGCGAACAAGACCCGACCACCCAGGGCACCGGGGGGGGGGGTCCGATCGGACCCCCCGCCCGCGGGAAGGCATCACGTTTCAGGTACGTGATTTTGCCTGCCCGTGCCGACCTGCTCACGTATATAGGCGTGGAGGCGGTCGGCAAGTGGTTAAGCAATACAGTGTGAAACGCGTTAGCTCTTTTGAAGTTTTTGAATAAAAGGCATATTCGGAGTGCGGCTGTCCAGAACTACTTTTTATCTATCTGCTATATGCACCTGTGACTTCCCAACTGGTGAAGAGATTTACTTTTGGTCGATCCTCCTGGAGCAGTGATACCTCCCTTCTCTAGTGCCTCATCACCAGTGCTGCCTATCAATACCACCTACCAGTACCCACAGTGTCACCTATAAATGTCACCAATCAGTGCCTCATCACCAGTGCTGCCTATCAATACCACCCACCAGTGCCCCCCATTAGTGCCGCCTTATCTGTGCCCATCAGTTTTGCCCTTATCTGTGCCCATCAGTGCAGCCTCATCAGCGAATATCAATGAAGGAGAAAAATTACCTGTTTACAACTACGAAACATGATTTTTTTTGTTTTCAAAAATGTCCGTATTCTTTGTTTGTTTTAGCAAAAATAAATACCCAAGTGGTGATTAAATACCACCAAAAGAAAGCTCCATTTGTGTGAAAAAAAAATGATAAAAATTACATTTGAGTACAGTGTTGTATGACCGCGCAATTGTCATTCAAAGTGCGACAGCCCTGAAACTGAAAATTGGTCTGGGCAGGAGAGGGGTTTAAGTGCCCAGTAAGCAAGTGGTTAAATGTTGCTTTTTGCCTTTGAACGCACGTGTGTGCATTCAACTAGTGATTGGACAACAACGTCTATCACCATGAGCCCTGAGTCTTCTGACAACGGACTACACACAGTACGGAATGATCCCAGAGGGAACTTACTTGTCTTGTGGGATCCACTAGTGACACCTGATTTACCAGGAGAGGGGCCTCACTCGGCACATATGTCCCCTTAAAGTCCCCCGACTTTCCCACATAACGGTAGTGCTAAAAAGAAAATCAAAAAAGGATTAAACTTCTTGTGTGTAAACCCTAAAAATATCTGTCGATCTCCATTGTGGACTACAAAAACACCTAATGTAACGGAAAAAAGGGGAGGTGCTCTGTAGTTCTGTCCTATGGTGACAATGCTGATTCACCATAGATACAATATAGAAAGCATTGTCAACTTAGGACAGGGTGTTACTGGCAGGATCACATGTGAAAATTAAAAGCCTGAAAATTACAACTAATGCAGCCACCACATTGAAGGACTGGTAAGATGCCATAGATTAGTAATGATGCTTAGATCTGCCAAAGCTCGGGCCGTTCTGCCACATTTATGATAGTGCTGAAGTACGCCGGCCCCTTTCACACTATCTTTGGATTCCTATTGCTGAGCAGGGTCACCTATCGTAGTGAAAGATCAATAGGAGAAGGCGGGCTCTATATGACTGGCTGCAGTTTCTAATGCACACTGTGAGAAGCTCACAGTGTGCAGTGAAATCAGAGTAAGCTACTTCAGCAATAGAGAGGAGTCGGTACAACTGTACAAGACTGAAGGAAGGCCAGAGTTCTGCTTTTAGTGTGAGCTTGCATACAGATCTGCAGGGCACAAACAAATCAAGGACCTCCTACTTCTCCGAAGGGGATGAAATCACAATCACACGAATCACATCACATCACATACTCCTTACTTACTGTGTTCAGTTTTCCACCACCACCCAGTTTCGAGCACGAATGACTTGCGTCACCTTCCCTGCTTCCCGCTGTCCTTGCCTGCGAGGACTTCAACCTTGGAGGAAATAAGAAACCCAAAATAATGTAGACTTTATTCAATGACAATAAATATCTACCCAAAAGTTATTTTACATTCACATTTTGAGGTGTATGTGTCATATCTCTGAAGATTATATTTCATATACAGACCTAGTGTACCACTAGAGGGCGCACCTGTCTATACATACAGATACCACACAACCAATGACTGCTGTGTGAATGCTAGGCACCAGCCACAGTGAAATGAGGCTTCTTGATTATTAAATAATAACAAAGAAATCAAATAGAAAATCTTTTTATTATTTCATTATTATTATTACCATCCAACCCACCACCACAAACAACCACCCAGCACCACCACCACCACCACGACAACAACCACCCAGCACCACCACCACGACAACAACCACCCAGCACCACCACCACCACCACGACAACAACCACCCAGCACCACCACCACGACAACAACCACCAGCACCACCACCACGACAACAACCACCCAGCACCACCACCACGACAACAACCACCCAGCACCACCACCACGACAACAACCACCCAGCACCACCACCACGACAACAACCACCCAGCACCACCACCACGACAACAACCACCCAGCACCACCACCACGACAACAACCACCCAGCACCACCACCACGACAACAACCACCCAGCACCACCACCACGACAACAACCACCCAGCACCACCACCACGACAACAACCACCCAGCACCACCACCACATCTTCATCCCCCCAGCACCACCACAACATCATCATCCCCCCAGCACCACCACCAACATCATCATCCCCCCAGCACCACCACAACATCATCATCATCCCCCCAGCACCACCACAACATCATCATCCCCCCAGCACCACCACAACATCATCATCCCCCCAGCACCACCACAACATCATCATCCCCCCAGCACCACCACAACATCATCATCCCCCCAGCACCACCACAACATCATCATCCCCCCAGCACCACCACAACATCATCATCCCCCCAGCACCACCACAACATCATCATCATCCCCCCAGCACCACCACAACATCATCATCATCCCCTCAGCACCACCACAACAACCACCCAGCACCACCACAAACAACCACCCAGCACCACCACAACATCATCATCCCCCAGCACCACCACCACAACAATCACCCAGCACAACAACCACCCAGCACCATAACAACATCATCATCCCCCCAGCACCACCACCACAACAATCACCCAGCACCACAACAACAACCACCCAGCACCAGCACAACAACAACAAACAACCACCCAGCACCACCACAAACTTAAAAATATAGAACCCCTACGATCAGACATTGGGCCCTCTACTACCCTTTCCACAACTCGGTCCGGATCATTTCACATCTACTCACCACATCACCTCGGAAATACTTCCATTCATCTTTGCTGATGGGCTCCACCAATACTCTGGGCCTTCTCTTGCCCGGAGGGTTCCTCCTCTGAGCAGCTAAAGTAGATGGCCGGCTGGTGCCAAACCGGTACAGATGAGGTAACTTGACCACCTTGGAGGCCATCTCTACGAGACCCGTGAGACGCATGTCTAGAAATAAACATTGGAAATATTTGAGTACACGTTGTATATAAGGTGTGAGGAAAAGTCTGATGACCATTTCAGGGACGTTTTCCTGACCCAGCAGCTCATAGAGAGTGGAGAGCGTCACTAGAACTGCCCGACACGCTGCACTGTGATCACATACACGTCATCTAGATCTTTCCTCCCCAGCATGACTGTCCCGTCCCTTTCATTCACTGGATCTAAGTTCTTTCTATTATAGAGGATCAGCGTCAGATTGGGATGTTACCTTCATGCACAGTCACCCTGCTTAGTAATGCCCACTCTTCCAGACTGGCACAGACCTATCCAGCCATTTCAATATTTGCAAATAACCCCCCATTACTTGTATCAGGGCTGACGGCTCTTTAGAGGAGTGTAGGGGCAGGGTGCTGTGATGTTATCAGGAAGCCATGTACAGCATTCTGCAAGCCCCTCCCACCAGCCATGATTTGCCTGCACTACATAGAGAATCACGGAGACTCGGTGATGACATCAATGGCTCTAAAATACAGACTGTAATAAAAACGTAAAGACTTTACATATATTTATATATTCCATTCATTGGCGATGTATCCTCCTACACACTCCAACCAATACTAAACAAATGCTGCTGATATTTGGCTCAGGCGTGTTCAGACCAGGATCCGAGCCTACCAGGGAGCGGTCACCTGTACGGACCAATCATCTGCAGCTGGCACATGCCATAAGAGTGTGTGTATGTGTGCTGGTGGAATGCCCCGGCTGCAGATGATTGGCCCGTACAGGTGACCACTTCCTGGCAGGAGACATTCGGGATGACATGACATATGTACGAGATATTGGGATTTGAGCAGATATATCTTATATCACTCCCTGGTGGGCTCACACATGTGGGTTCGGATCCTGGTCTGACCACACTGAGCTTATCCCAATCCATCCCCAAAGAGGAGCCCCCCTGGGGAAAGAAGGATCCAGAAGAGTGACCCCTGGGGGGGGGAGAAAGATCCAGAAGAGGGACCCCTGGTGGGTGGGGGGGGGGGTTAGAAGGATCCAGAAGAGGGACCCCTGGTGGGTGGGGGGGGGAAGGATCCAGAAGAGGGACCTCTGGTGGGTGGGGGAGGGGGAGAAGGATCCAGAAGAGGGACCTCTGGTGGGTGGGGGAGGGGGAGAAGGATCCAGAAGAGGGACCTCTGGTGGGTGGGGGAGGGGGAGAAGGATCCAGAAGAGGGACCCCTGGTGGGTGGGTGGGGGGGGGTTAGAAGGATCCAGAAGAGGGACCCCTGGTGGGTGGGGGGGGAAGGATCCAGAAGAGGGACCTCTGGTGGGTGGGGGAGGGGGAGAAGGATCCAGAAGAGGGACCTCTGGTGGGTGGGGGAGGGGGAGAAGGATCCAGAAGAGGGACCTCTGGTGGGTGGGGGAGGGGGAGAAGGATCCAGAAGAGTGACCCCTGGTGGGTGGGGGGGGAGAAGGATCCAGAAGAGGGACCTCTGGTGGGTGGGGGGGGGGGGGGAAGGATCCAGAAGAGGGACCTCTGGTGGGTGGGGGGGGAGAAGGATCCAGAAGAGTGACCCCTGGTGGGGGGGGGGGGGGGGGGAGGATCCAGAAGAGGGACCTCTGGTGGGGGGGGGGGGGGGGGGAGAAGGATCCAGAAGAGGGACCCCTGGTGGGTGGGGGGGGGGGGGGGAGAAGGATCCAGAAGAGGGACCTCTGGTGGGTGGGGGGGGGAGAAGGATCCAGAAGAGGGACCCCTGGTGGGGGGGGGGGAAGGATCCAGAAGAGGGACCCCTGGTGGGTGGGGGGGGGAGAAGGATCCAGAAGAGTGACCCCTGGTGGGTGGGGGGGGGAGAAGGATCCATAAGAGGGACCTCTGGTGGGTGGGGGGGGGAGAAGGATCCAGAAGAGGGACCTCTGGTGTGTGTGTGTGTGTGGGGGGGGGAGAAGTATTCAGAAGAGGGGTCCCCCTGGTGTGTGTGTGTGTGTGTGGGGGGGGGGGGGGGGGGAGAAGTATCCAGAAGAGAGGTCCCCCTGGTGTGTGTGTGTGGGGGGAGAAGTATCCAGAAGAGAGGTCCCCCTGGTGTGTGTGTGTGTGTGGGGGGGGGGAGAAGTATCCAGAAGAGAGGTCCCCCTGGTGTGGTGTGTGGGGGGGGGGGGGGGGGGAGAAGTATTCAGAAGAGGGGTCCCCCTGTGTGTGTGTGGGGGGGGGGGGAGAAGTATCCAGAAGAGAGGTCCCCCTGGTGTGTGTGTGGGGGGGGGGAGAAGTATTCAGAAGAGGGGTCCCCCTGGTGTGTGTGTGTGTGTGTGTGTGTGTGGGGGGGAGAAGTATCCAGAAGAGAGGTCCCCCTGGTGTGTGTGTGTGGGGGGGGGGGGGGGGAAGAAAGTATCCAGAAGAGAGGTCCCCCTGGGTGTGTGTGTGTGTGGGGGGGGGGGGGGGAGAAGTATTCAGAAGAGGGGTCCCCCTGGTGTGTGTGTGTGTGGGGGGGGGGGGGGGGAGAAGTATCCAGAAGAGAGGTCCCCCTGGTGTGTGTGTGTGTGTGTGGGGAGAAGTATCCAGAAGAGGTCCCCCTGGTGTGTGTGTGGGGGGGGGGGAGAAGTATCCAGAAGAGGGGTCCCCCTGGTGTGTGTGTGTGTGTGGGGGGGGGGGAGAAGTATCCAGAAGAGGGGTCCCCTGGTGTGTGTGGGGGGAGAAGTATCCAGAAGAGGGGTCCCCCTGGTGTGTGTGTGTGGGGGGGGAGAAGTATCCAGAAGAGGGGTCCCCCTGGTGTGTGTGTGGGGGGAGAAGTATCCAGAAGAGGGGTCCCCCTGGTGTGTGTGTGTGTGTGTGTGGGGGGAGAAGTATCCAGAAGAGAGGTCCCCCTGGTGTGTGTGTGTGTGTGTGTGTGTGTGGGGAGAAGTATCCAGAAGAGAGGTCCCCCTGGTGTGTGTGTGTGTGTGGGGGGGGGGGGGGGGAGAAGTATCCAGAAGAGGGGTCCCCCTGGTGTGTGTGTGTGTGTGTGTGGGGGGGGGGGGGGAAGTATTCAGAAGAGGGGTCCCCCTGGTGTGTGTGGGGGGGAGAAGTATCCAGAAGAGGGGTCCCCCTGGTGCGTGTGTGGGGGGGGAGAAGTATCCAGAAGAGGGGTCCCCCTGGTGCGTGTGTGGGGGGGGGGAGAAGTATCCAGAAGAGGGGTCCCCCTGGAGCGTGTGTGGGGGGGGGGAGAAGTATCCAGAAGAGGGGTCCCCCTGGAGCGTGTGTGGGGGGGGGGAGAAGTATCCAGAAGAGGGGTCCCCCTGGAGCGTGTGTGGGGGGGGGGGAAGTATCCAGAAGAGGGGTCCCCCTGGAGCGTGTGTGGGGGGGAGAGAAGTATCCAGAAGAGGGGTCCCCCTGGAGCGTGTGTGGGGGGGGGAGAAGTATCCAGAAGAGGGTCCCCCTGGAGCGTGTGTGGGGGGGGGAGAAGTATCCAGAAGAGGGGTCCCCCTGGAGCGTGTGTGGGGGGGGGGAGAAGTATCCAGAAGAGGGGTCCCCCTGGAGCGTGTGTGGGGGGGGGGAGAAGTATCCAGAAGAGGGGTCCCCCTGGAGCGTGTGTGGGGGGGGGAGAAGTATCCAGAAGAGGGGTCCCCCTGGAGCGTGTGTGGGGGGGGGAGAAGTATCCAGAAGAGGGGTCCCCCTGGAGCGTGTGTGGGGGGGGGGGAGAAGTATCCAGAAGAGGGGTCCCCCTGGAGCGTGTGGGGGGGGAGAAGTATCCAGAAGAGGGGTCCCCCTGGTGTGTGTGGGGGGGGGGGGAGAGGTATCCAGAAGAGGGGTCCCCCTGGAGCGTGTAGGGGGGGGGGGAGAAGTATCCAGAAGAGGGGTCCCCCTGGTGGGGGGAGAAGGATCCTGGAGAGGGGTCCCCCTGGTGGGGGGAGAAGGATCCAGAAGAGGGGTCCCCCTGGTGGGGGGAGAAGGATCCTGGAGAGGGGTCCCCCTGGTGGGGGAGAAGGATCCAGAAGAGGGGTCCCCCTGGTGGGGGAGAAGGATCCAGAAGAGGGGTCCCCCTGGTGGGGGGAGAAGGATCCAGAAGAGGGGTCCCCCTGGTGGGGGAAAGAAGGACTTAGAAGAGGTTGCCCCCCCTGGGGAAGCAGGATCCTGGGACCCCCATGAAGAAGGATTTAGGGTGCAGAGAAGGGGTCCCCAGGAAGCATAATCCAGGGGCCAATCTGCAGACCCTCTCCCTGCACACCAGAGCCCTCCATCATCTGCAGCACACAGCTATCACCACTCAGGAGGAATACACACACTCACCTCCATACAGCAATGACACCTCCCCTCCTCCACACAGGAAGCCGGAGCAACTTCACTTCCGCCCTCCCTTCCACGTCCTATCACTGAACTCACAGCTCGTCCTCTGTATGGTGCCGCACTGGATCATGGGAGTTGTAGTTTAAGAGGGTTTTTTTTTTTACCCTAACAAGCTTTATTGTACTCAGAATGCTAATTTGTAGTCCTGTGAGCCTCCAGGTAATTGACCAAATCTGGTCTCCAAAATAGTATATCTTTGCAAATGATCAGCTGCTAACGTTACTCATGTCTCATAACCATGCAAAATAATTAAACCAAATTGTACACACGCTGCGCTTATCAAAATAAAATGTAAGAAATTTCCACTAAAATATTAATGAAGTGAATATTGTGCTTAACATACAAAATATATACAAAATCTATTAATACTATACATTAATGTGCAATAAACTTCAATGAATGAATAAATAGGTAAAAGTGCTCCAATCAGCCTGTGTACTGCAAATATTCCACAAAGCTTGTGCAATTTTCAAACATTAATAGATCATTCAAAACAAACATCCATGCGATTTAGTGTTGCATCCATGCATTTCAATGCTGCATCTATGCAATATGGTGTTAGTGCAATGTTACAGTACTAAATTGCATAGAATCACATGAATGCAGCACCAAATCGCATGGATGCGTTTTTTGTATTTTTTAACTTTTTATTGTTTGAACATTGCACTAACACCATATTGCATAGATGCAGCATTGAAATGCATGGATGCAACACTAAATCGCATGGATATTTGTTTTGAATTATCTATTAATGTTTGAAAATTGCACAAGCTTTGTGGAATATTTGCAGTACACAGGCTGATTGGAGCACTTTTACCTATTTATTCATTCATTGAAGTTTATTGCACATTAATGTATAGTATTAATAGATTTTGTATTTGTGATATTATGTTAAGCACAATATCACTTTATTAATATTTTAGTGGAAATTTCTTACATTCTATTTTGATAAGCGCAGCGTGTGTACAATTTTAAGGGTTTAAACTTTATTGTACATTCTCTGTGTGAACAATTAAGCACTGTGTTTATCAGCTGTACATTCGGTCTCCTCTTGGGGGAGATGTCACGTGACGTATTCCCTGCGATAATACCGAATGTCACCCCAGCGGTGGGGATGTGTAGTAGTTGGTCGGGGACAGGGAGAGTTCACCACTAAAGGACTGGAGTCTTTATCACATTGTGGTGTCTTTACTTACTATTGCTGTAACTTGTGAATGAGTAAACTGGGACTCTGTACTATGTACCCCTTACTCATTTATTCGAGGGAGGGCGGAAAATGTCATGGGGGCTTCCAGGTCCCTATAAGTCACCCCACAACCACCGGGTGGTTAATAAGTAGGGTTCCTCTTAAAGGCCTTACCAAATCTGAAGGGTCTAGTATGGCTTTTAGGGAAGGGCCCCCACATATTTTTTTATGAGTGGGGGTTCCCCTCAAAAGTCATAGCAGACCTAAAGGGCATGGTTTGGCTTTTGGAGAGGGACCCTATGCCCTTTAGTACCAGACCTAAAGGACCAAGTATAATATCTCCCAATCATCCCCGATTCAGCCGGACTGACCTGAGATTTTACCTGAATCCCGGCATTCCACAAATCTGGGGCTAAATCCCAGAGCCCCCAGCTACACCAATTGATCTCTCCTGGCTAGTGCAGGAACCTCTCCATATTGCTTGGTTGGCCGAGTCAACTCCCCGGACCTCTGGGTTGGCCAGGGGAACTCTCCACATCTACTAATTGGATCTCTTGGTTTGCTGGGGCACCTCTCTGCATCTTTTGGTTCGCCGGGGCACCACCCCGCATCTCTTGGTTGGCTGGGGATCCCCCTAACATCTCTTGGTTGGCCGGGATACCCCTTGCATCTCTTGGTTGGCCGGGGCACCTCCCTGCATCTCTTGGTTGGCCCGGGCACCTCCCCGCATCTTTTGGTTTGCTTGGGCACCACCCCGCATCTCTTGGTTGGCCGGGGCACCCCCTCACATCTCTTGGTTGGCCAGGGGCACCCCCTCACATCTCTTGGTTGGCCGGGGAACCTCCCCCCATCTCTTGGTTGATCGGGATACCCCCTTGCATCTCTTGGTTCACCATGGCACCTCCCCGCATCTCTTGGTTGGCCCAGGGCACCTCTCTGCATCTTTTGGTTGGAGAGGGCAACTCTAGAATTTTTAAAACCATTTGATTGACCTTGAGGGTCATAACCGTCCGTGTCCCAAAGGTGGAAAAGGCTAGCCTTTTCCACCTTTGGGACACGGATGGTTATGGACCCTCAGGGATCATCCAATGGTTTTAAAAATTCTGGTCAGGAGATCTCTCTTTCACCTTCCAGTGGTAACTATACTTTGTATATATGAAATTGAATACATGTTGGAATATCTGCTTTGATATTTGAGATACTAAATATATCTCTTTATAGCAACCAGCCCCCTGAAGAAGACCACATGGGTCGAAACGCGTCAGTGCATCATCACAACAGACAAATGATATGTGATGCTGT
Organism: Lithobates septentrionalis; assembly: GCA_037952835.1. Taxonomy (NCBI): domain Eukaryota; kingdom Metazoa; phylum Chordata; class Amphibia; order Anura; family Ranidae; genus Lithobates; species Lithobates septentrionalis. The sequence goes on along the minus strand of JBBDGP010001000.1, from coordinate 1,815,628 downwards.
AGTTTTGTGTTTGCATTTCTGTTTTTGTTATCCCCTAACCAGAGTCTATATTTTAATTCCAATGTTTTTTATTGGTTTGGAGGAATCAAACAGTATGAATTGTAAACAATACAGAATGTAAACAATATACATTGTAAACAGTACAGTTCGCATACAGTATAGTGTATAGATATTCTGCGACATCACATTTTTGTCTTATACCTCAGGTAATATGTAATGGTATACATAGTTAATTAGATGTCAGCGGTTGTGGACCATCGTTAATATGATAGTATAATCTTCAGTTGGATGTTTGGCATGAACATTCATACTAATTAGCTATTTTGGAAATAAGCTAGTAAAAGGACTAGCATTCCGTATATGTAAAATTTTGTTGTACTGGTAATAACATTGTTAAGGTAACATAAATAATAATTAAATTAAGACATAAACAGAATATATGCAGCTTTGCCTACTTCATATGAGTATAGGTTGTAGGTAGTCAGAACGAAAAGAACTTTAACCCTTATGGTTATGTGCGTACCATTTTATCTAACTAGACCATTTGGCTTGTGACTTCAAATATTGACGCTTGGCTGCTGCAAACATACATTCGTAAGTAGCGTGTGTGTTGGTCAGCTCAATAATTTCACTGAAGGTGGGAGGTTTAGTATCCTTCCAATGTCTGAGAATTGTTAACCTAGTGCTAAGTAATATATGTATAATTATGGTTCTGGTAGCTAACGGTATATTTTCTATGCCTAATGAAAGGACAGCCAGATCTGCTTTCGGGGTAACTGTAAGTCCTGCTATTGTTGAGATTAATATAAATACTTTTTGCCATAATGTATGTATACTTGGGCATTCCCAAATAATATGATGTAGTGTACCTACTTGTCCGCAGTTTCTCCAGCATAGAGGCGAGGTTTGTCGAGTGAATTTAGAAATTCGGTATGGCGTTAAGTACCAATTTAGTATTAATTTATAGGTTGTCTCCCACAGGTTAACGCATTTAGTGGCTGCAAATGTGTTACGTAAGGCTTTTTGCCATTGTTCTTCGGTATAGGTTGTACCCAGCTTATGGTCCCATGCTATGATGTTGTCAGTTTTGGTGAACACCTGTTTGTTGTTGAGCAAGTTATAAAACAAGGATATACCTTTTATGTTAGTGTTGGGGTTTGTGAAGTATAGGAATACAGAGTCTATATTTTAACGGCAACATGCCATTGACCTATATAATTTCCCAAATAAAGTACTTTTATACAATTCCTTTGAATCCACCTGTATTGCTGCTTTAACCATCTGGCATCCGCGCTATAGCCGAATGACGGCTACAGCGCGGACCTACATTCCCGGGAGGCCGTCATATGACGGCCTCCCCTGTGCACGCTCCCTGCGCGCGCCCTGCAGGGCGCGTTGTGATCACCGAGTCACTGAGACTCGGCTGATCACCGATCTGTGTAAGGGGCCGGTCCCGGCCCCTTACCATGTGATCAGCTGTCAGCCAATGACAGCTGATCACATGATGTAAACAAAAGATCGGTAATCGTTTTTTTTTTTTACTCACGCTGACAGCGCGAGTAGAAAAAAAAGCCGATCACCGGATCGGATGTGAGGGACATCGGTCCCCAAGTGGAAGAGGCACATCTGCCTCATCAGTGCCCAATAAAAGTGCCACCTAATAGTGCCCACAGTGCCACCTAACAGTGCCCACAGTGCCACCTAACAGTGCCCACAGTGCCACCTAACAGTGCCCACAAGTGCCACCTATCAATGCCCACAAGTACCACCTATCAATGCCCACCTGTAGTGCCAATCAGTGCCACCTGCCAGTGCTGCCCATCACTGCCACCCATCAGTGCCCATCACTGCCACCCATCAGTGCCCATCACTGCCGCCTATCAGTGCCCATCACTGCCACCCATCAGTGCCCATCACTGCCGCCTATCAGTGCCCATCACTGCCGCCTCATCAGCGTACATCAATGAAGGAGAAAAATTACACGTTTAAAATTTTTTATAACAAAATATAAAAAAAATAAACTTTTTTTTTTTTTAAAAATTCAGTTTTTTACATTTTTTTAATAAAAAGTAAAAACCGCAGAGGTGATCAAATACCACCAAAAGAAAGCTCTATTTGTGGTGAAAAAATGATAAAAATTTCATTTGGGTACAGTGTTGTATGACCGCGCAATTGTCATTCAAAATGCGTCATCGCCGAAAGCTGAAAATTGGTCTGGATAGGAGGGGGGTTTAAGTGCCTAGTAAGCAAGTGGTTAAAGTCCCTTGGGGGAACCTTCCCATATTATAGGTTAACCCTTTCCCCACCAGTTATCAGTGAGGCCCAACTTCTCCCTTCTACCCCCGAGGGCAAAACTGGATCATCCCCTGCTAGGGTGATGGGGGGAGAATCACCCCCTGCTAGGATGTTGGGGGCTTAGTATTGGGGGGAGAAGTTAGCAGTAGTTGGTTATGTTGAGGATTTATGCAATTAGGAGGTTAGGTTAGAGAGATATCATTATTTTTGAGGTATACATGGCTCAGGTGGGTAGGCAAGGTGAATAGATTTTGGGGTGGGGGATATGGATATATAAGATGGAGAGTTCGATGGTTAGGGTGCATGGTAGGGTTAAATATGATGAGGGAGGGTAAAATTAGATAGTATTGTTTGGAGGGGGGGGGGGGGTAGGTTTAAAATAGGGGAAGTAAGGTTGAAGAGTTAGCATTGTGGGAAGTAGGGTTAGCATGCCACTCAACCTCCCCATAGTAAGTGGGACCATCCCAAATTTGATTTTCTCCAGGAGGGGAAGAGAAGATTTAAAAAACAAAAAAAAATGTAGTATGGTTGTTGGTGACAGACGGGCTTGTCTGAGTATTTCAAAATCTGCTGATCTGCTGGGATTTTCACACACAACCATCTCTCGGGTTTACAGATAACGGCCCGAAAAAGAGAGAAAAGAGTGGCAGTTGTGTGGAGGAAAATGCTTTGTTGATGTCAGAGAATGGGCAGACTGGTTCCAGATGATAGAAAGCCAACAGTAACTCAAATAACCACTTGTTTCAACCAAGGTATGCAGAATACCATTTCTGAATGCACAACACATCAAACCTTGAAGCATATGGGCTACAGCAGCAGAAGAGCACACCGGGTGCCACTCCTGCCAGCTAAGAACAGGAAACTGAGGCTACAATTCACACAGGCTCACCAAAATTAGAAAAACGTTGCATTGTCTGAGGAGTCTCATAGTTAGAATAGTCAGGTTGAAAAAGGACACAAGTCCATCAAGTTCAACCGTGAAAAAAATAAAAATAAATAATTACAATCCCATATACACAATCCTATACCCACAGTTGATCCAGAGCAAGGCAAAAAACCCCAGCAAAGCATGATCCAATTTGCTACAGTAGGGGAAAAAATTCCTTCCTGATCCCCCGAGAGGCAATTAGAATTTTCCTGGATCAACTTTACCCATAAATGTCAGTACCCAGTTATATTATTATTATTATTATATTATTATACGAGATTTATATAGCGCCAACAGTTTACTCAGCGCTTTACAATGTATAAGGGGGACAACACAATTACAGTACAATACAAAAGGTACAGGAGGGCCCTGCTCGTAGAGCTTACATTCTAAAAGGGAGGGGTGGTGGTACAAAAGGTAATATCTGCAAAGAATGATTTGATGGGGGTGGCTCAGGGACAGTTATGTGGGTGTGGGATAGGCTTCCCTGAATAAATGAGTTTTCAAGGATCTCCTAAATGTGGACAGGGTAGGGGCTGATCGGACATACTGGGGCAGGGAATTCCAGAGGATGGGAGAGGCTCTGGAGAAGTCCTGAAGGCGAGCATGGGAGGAGGTAACAAGGGAGCTAGAGAGCAGGAGGTCCTGGGAGGAGCGCAGGGGGCGATTTGGGCGATATCTGCAGATGAGGTTGGTGATGTAGATGGGGGCGATGTTGTGAATGGCCTTGTATGTTATGGTTAGCATTTTGAATTTTACACGGTGGGGTAGGGGAAGCCAGTGAAGGGATTGGCAGAGAGGAGCAGCAGTCACGGATCGATTAGTGAGGTTATTATATATTATTATTATTATTATATAGGATATTATGTATATTTAGGAAAGAATCCAGGCCTTCTACAAGCAATCTACTGAGCTGGCCAAAACCACCTCTGGAGGGAGTCTATTCCACATTCTCACAGCTCTTACTGTGAAGAAACCTTTCCAAATTTGGAGATTAAATCTTTTTTCCTCTAGACGTAAAGAGCGCCCCCTTGTCCTCTGTGATGACCTTAAAGTGAATAAATCAACACCAAGTTCACGATATGGACCACCTATGTATTTGTACATGTTGATCATATCCCCCCTTAACCACTTACCCACAGGGCACTTAAACCCCCTTCCTTACCAGACCAATTTTCAGCTTTCAGTGATCTCAAACTTTGAATGACAATTACTCAGTCATGCAACACTGTACCCACACAAAATTTTTGTCCTTTTTTTCACACAAATAGAGATTTATTTTGAATGAATTTTTCTTTGTTTCTGATATAAAATTTTGCAAATTAGTAATTTTACTTCATAAATGTATACTGCTACATATCTTTGGTAAAAATAACCCAAATTAGTGTAAATTATTTGGTCTGTGTGAAAAGAGTCTACAAGCTATGGTGCCAATCATTGAAAATTGATCTGATGTACTGACGGCCTATCTAATTTCTTGAGACCCTAACAAGCCAGGACATTACAAATACCCCCCAAATGCCCCCTTTTTGGAAAGTAGACATTCCAAGGTATTTAGTAAGGGGCATGGTGAGTTTTTTTAAGTTGTTATTTTTTTCCCCACGATTCTTTGCAAAATTTAGATTTTTATTTTTTTTCACAAAATTGTCATATTAGCAGGTTATTTTTCACACACAGCATATGCATACCACAAATGACACCCCAAAACACATACTGCTACTCCTCCTGAGTATGGCGATACCACATGTGTGAGACTTTTACCCAGCCTGGCCACATACAGAGGCCCAACATACAGGGAACACCGTCAGGTGTTCTAGGGACATAAATTACACATTTCATTTCCTGACAACCTATCACAATTTTGAAGGCCCTGGAGCACCAGGACAATGGAAATGCCCACAAAATGACCCAATTTTGGAAACCAAACACCCCAACGTATATTCTATGAGGCATAATTAGTCTTTTGAACATGTCATTTTTTTCCACACATTTTAGGAAAATGTGGAAAGAAAATGAAAACGCATTTTGCTATGCATTTTTTACGGCCCTGATGAGGATCCACTGATAGGGTGGCACTGATGAGCACTTACTGATGGGCACTATTGGGCACTTTAGCGGCACTGTAGAGCACAGATGTTCAATAATGGGGCATTGCTGGGCACTGACGTGGCACTAATGGGACACAGATGTGCACTGATGGGGCACAGATGTGGCACTGCTGGGTAATGATGTGGCATTATTGGGCACAGATGTGGCACTGTTGGGTACTGATGTGGCACTGTCGGGCGCTTATCTGGCACAGATAGGCACTGCTGGACACTTGCAATTTGGGGAAAAAAACTCACGCAGCCTCACGCTGCAGCTTCTCCCTCCACTGCTCACTTGATCGGTGTGAGCAGCGGAGAGAATCGGACATGACGCCGGTTTGTTGACAGTGATCACTCCGTCATTGCGAGCGATCACGTGGTAAAGGGCTATCTCATTGGCCCTTTACCGCGATCCGTGACCCAGTGGGCAGGGACAGCCCCGTGAGTGCGATTCTGGGAGGGTGTCATAGTACGCCCTCCCAGAGTTATCAAGCCGCGCTGTAGCCATCATTCGGCTATGGCCCGGTTATTAAGTGGTTAATCTCCTCTTCTCAAGAGGGAATAGATTCAGTTCCTCTAATCTTTCCTCATAGCTGAGTTCCTCCATCTCTCTTATCAGTTTGGTTGCCCTTCTCTGCACTTTCTCCAGTTCCCCGATATCCTTTTTGAGAACTGGCGCCCAAAACTGAACTGCATATTCCAGATGAGGTCTTACTAATGATTTGTACAGGGGGGCAAAATGATATCTCTCTCTGAAGTCCGTACATCTCTACAAGAAAGGATTTTGCTCACTTTGAAAACCACAGCTTGGCATTCCATGTTATTATTGAGCTTATTATCTACCAAAACCCCCAGATCCTTCTCCACTATGGATTCCCCCAGTTGTACTCCCCCTAGTATGTATGATGTATGCATATTCTTAGTCCCCAAGTGCATAACTTTACATTTATCAACATTAAACCTCATTTGCCCCTTTAGTTGCCCAATTAAACAGTGTATTGAGGTCGGCTTGTAAATTGGAGACATCCTGTAAGGACTTTATTCCCCTGCATAGTGTCATCTGCAAAGACAGGAATGTTACTTTTAATCCCAGACCCAATATCATTTGTAGAGATATGGACTGTTAACAGAAAGCACTGTATCTTTCAGTGTTTTTAGACATCGTTTGTCCCTTGGTGATCCGTGTAATCAGTGACCTCATACTTGTGTGTCCAACCAAGTGAATTATGGGACGTATAGTTCTCCTTCAGACTATTGCTATGCACTCATCTACCCTAAGACTACACATCCCAGGGATCCTTACGATGGTGTGAAGGTTGCTGGGAGTGACCATAAAAGTGACCTGACGCCAGACGGACCTTTCTGTGTAACAGGGAGAGAGAGGTCGCGGCCTACCACACAGAGCCTTACTTCCACCCCGAGGCCTAAGGGGCCCAGCTTTGTTATTTGCTGTTGAACATCCTGTCGCTAACATAACTTGGATAGCCTGCCTGTTGGTGTGAGTGCATGGGGCAAGTCACTTCAGAAGACCGAGACAGCGGATCCACTACACGTGTTCCTGCCCAGAAGACTGAGACAGCGGATCGACTTCACGAGTGCTGCTACCTTCCTGTTCAGAAGACCTCAGATCGATTTGGTCGTTGGTGAAAGGGCAAATTGCTTGACCTTTTATCTAATCACTGCCACTACGGTATTACAAAACACTGTGCATAGACATTTTTACCCCAAGAACACTTTACTGCATTACTTGAACACTGTGCTCAGATGCCTTACATTTTCACCACTAGTAAACCTATTTCTTTATCTACAACCAAATGGATTACAGTTAACAAGCTCCAACTAGCTAGCGAAGAACATCAGATCTGCAACATAGAACTCTATTGCCATTACTCATAGGGAAGCCTATATATTACCATCTGTAGACCTGCTCTTTCATTAGGATAGCATAGGCTGGCTAGATTACATCTATCTCAGAGTGGCAACATAAGTAGTTAACTGAAACATCCGCTAGGAGGTGACTTCGGATCTGTATATAATATTGCTCGTTGCTGAACCATTGTTTGTGTCATTGGGAGGAATTTGTTTGCTGAGTTGGCGCTATTATCCTGGCTCAGCAGATTTATTACCTCTTTCTGTGAAATAACTTTCCCCTTTTGGTTCAAGTAAAATATTTTAGAACCCAGTATTACTGAGTTGTTTGATTCTTGCCGCGCAGTGTAACAAGGATATCTGAACCCAGAGTGTCAGGTGGGTTGGAAGGTTCACTTAGTCATGGCCGTGCAGATGAGCAGGTAATTCTCAGCAGTCCCCCAAGGGGGCCGTGCTACACATTTTTAAAGATATCAAAAAGTGAGGGTCCCAGCATTGAACCTTGGGGTACACCACTGATAACCTTAGACCATTCAGGGTAAGAGTCATTAACCACTACTCTCTGAATTCTGCCTTTTAACCAGTTTTCTATCCATTTACAAATTGATCTTTCCAAGCCTGTAGACTTTACCTTACACGTTAGACGTGTGTGGGGAACTGTGTCAAATGCTTTTGAAAAGTCCAGGAATACCACGTCCACAGCCACCCCACTGTCCAAGGTTTTACTTACCTTCTCATGAAAAGAAATCAGGTTTGTTTGACAACTTCTGTCTATCATGAATCCATGCTGTCTGTTTTTTTCCAGCAAGAACTCGTCTATGTGGTCTTTTATTAAACTCTCCAGTATCTTCCAGACTATAGAAGTTAAACTAACAGGTCTATAGTTACTCGGGCAAGACTTGGATCCCTTTTTAAATATGGGCACCACATTGGCCCTACGCCAATCCAGTGGTACTATTCCTGTCATTGAGTCCCTGAAAATTAGAAACAATGGCATTTGAAATGACAGAGCTCAGTTCTTTTAGGATCCGTGGGTGGATGCCATCAGGTCCAGGTGCTTTATCCACCTTTATTCTGTCTAAATATTTCTGGACCATATCACTTTTGTGCCATTGTGGATCATTTGGGGCTATGTCACTATCACCCCCATTATGGTCATGAGCTCCTCCATGCTCCTTTGTATACACAGAGCTGAAGAAAGTATATAATAAATTTGCCTTCTCTTTGTCCCCAGTCACCCACTCCAGATTGTTTAGTAAAGGGCCTACTTACTCAGACCTGACCTTTTTACTATTAATATATTTGAAGAATTGTTTGGGGTTTGTCCTACTATCTTTTGCAATCTGTCGTTCATTTTGAATTTTTGCGTCCTTGATTTCCTTTTTACATATTCTGTTACATTCTTTGTAACATTTAAACAATGATAGCATTCCTTCATTTTTATAAATTTATAGCCATTTTAATTTTGGCCATGGGTCTCGAATTCAGGTGGTAGGGTCAGAATTTAGAAAGGATGGATCCATCCTGCCTTTTATCAAGGGTTCAAGCTAGTGGTGGTGTAATGGTGTGGGAGATATTTTCTTGTCACACTTTGGGCTCCTTAGTACCAATTGAGCATAGTTTAAACACCACGGCCTACCCGAGTATTGTTGCTGACTATGTACATCCCTTTATGTACCCATCTTCTGATTGCTCCATGTCACAAAGCTCAAATCATCTCACCACTGGTTTCCCGAATATGACAATGAGTTTACTGTACTCCAATGGCCTCCACAGTCACATCTCATCCAGTAGAGCACATTGGGGATGTGGTGGAATGGGAAATTTGCATCATAGATGTGCAACCGATGAATCTGCAGCAACTGCGTGATGTTATGTCAATATGGACCAAAATCTGAGGAATGTTTCTAACACCTTATTGAATCTATGCCACAAAGAATTAAGGCAGTTCTGAAGACAAGAAGGTCCAAGCCAGTACTAGCAAGGTGTGCCTAATAAAGTAAGAGTGTAGTGTGTGTGTGTGTATATATATATATATATATATATATATATATATATATACACACACACACACACAATATTACCAAAAGTATTAGGACACCTGCCTTTACACGCACATGAACTTTAATGGCACCCCAGTCATAGCCCGTAGGGTTCAATACTGAAATAGCGGCAAAGGGTGGGCCAAAACAGCTTCAACTCTTCTGGGAAGGCTGTCCACAAGGTTTAGGAGTGTGTCTATGGGAAATGTTTGACCATTCCTTTCAAATGAGCATTTGTGAGGTCAGGCACTGATGTTTGATGAGGAGGCCTGGCTTGCAGTCTCCGCTCAAATTCAACCCAAAGGCGTTCTATTGGGTTGAGGTCAGGACTCTGCAGGCCAGTCAGGTTCCTCCACCCCAAACTCATTCATTCATGTCTTTATGGACCTAGATTTGTGCACGGGTGCGCAGTCATGTTGGAACAGGAAGGGGCCATCCCCCAACTGTTCCCACAAAGTTGGGAGCATGAAATTGTCCAAAGGGTCTTGGTATGCCGACGCCTGAAGAGTTCTCTTCACTGAAACTAAGGGGCCAAACCCTGAAAAAAAAGACAACCCCACACCATAATCCCCCCTCCACCAAATGATTTGGACCAGTGCACAAAGCAAGGTCCATAAAGACATGGCTGGTCTGCACAGAGTCCTAACCTCAACCCAATAGAACACCTTTGAGATGAATTAGAGTGGAGACTGCGAGCCAGGCCTTCTCATCCATACCAGTGCCTGACCTCACAAATGCGCCTCTGGAAGAATGATCAAACATTCCCATAGACACACTCCTAAACCTTGTGGACGGCCTTCCCAGAAGAGATGAAGCCTTTATAGCTGCAAAGGGTGGGCCAACTCAATATTGAACCCTACGGACTGAGACGCCATTAAAGTTCATGTGCGTGTAAAGGCAGGTGCTCTAATACTTTTGGTACTATAGTGTATATATCTTGATATATTTTAAGTGTAGACCTCCAAAAATAAATGAGTTAGTACCACTTGACCTTAAAAAGGTTTTACCCCCTTCATGACCAGGGCAATCAATTGGTAATTGTGTGCGTAACAATGTGTGCTGCCTTTACTTTATGATTATTCTGATTTTCTGTTTATTTTTTTTCCCCCCTCTCTGCTTTTCAGGCAGAAGATACAGCCAAATTGCTATTCCTATGTACAGAGTTCTGTGTGTTTGTAAACACAGAACTGTGTGATTGGATACAGACAATCAGCAGGTTTCAGCCAAAAAAAATCATTGGTTACAATCTGCTGCCAAACTCACAACACAGGTCAGCAGTGGGGCACATACATGTGCACCCCAAACCCAATAGAAAGACTGTCCAGTACATGTATGTGACTGACTGTACTTGCAGTATATTTACGGTGAGCGGTCAGCAGTTGGGGGGGGATAAAAATGTTTTCTATTGCTGAACACAAGAAGCACACAGTCAAGTTTTTTTTTTAATAATCTGTTTATTTGTCCAAAAGAACTTCAGTCTACAGTTTTCAGAACTATACGAAAAGCTAAAATTTCAACAACTGCTCTCATCACAGCCGCAAGAATGAAAGGAAAATAAAAAGGGGAAAAAAAAAAAAAAGACGAAAGCCTGTATTTCTTTGCATATGTTACAAATTTAAGGATTACATCACATAGCAAGAAAAGACGGATGAGCAGAAAGACAAAGAACCAGGCAAAGCAGAGAGGGAAAAAAAAAAATTATATAAAACTACCTAGAAAATTAAACTAAAAACTCTTCCAGATAGATCATGGTGGATGTAAATCTTTATTTTTTTTTTTTAAACCTCTTTATTTTATTAAAAACATTAGCTACAAAATTATATTTAAATTCACTCGATGTACAACTGTAATGATACCATTTTGGGCGAGAAACCGGTTTGAGATGCAACCTTTGAAGAAAAAAAAAGGGGGGTATTTGTGGTGACAAGATTTACAACCCGAGAGGGAAATGAGCACAGGCAGGTCAAGACCAGTGAAGCATTATGGGCTAGAACTTAAAATGTAGGTGGAATCGCCTTCTTTTCTCCAAAGGAATGAGAAGTTTAGATGGGGGTGGTGACACTAATTAGCTCTGAAGGGGGTACTTCCCCCGAAACACGTTAGCTGCCCAGCATTGTGGTGCATTGGATAGGGGGCGACACTGGGACAGGAAGTGTGGAGGGAAAATCCCACCAAACCGCAATAAAGAACCGACAAAAGGGAACCGATTCCTTCTTTGTGACCATTTTAAAAATTGGACAGAACAGTTTCCATTGTCATTACCTTGACTGGCCAATAAAGGAAGGGGGGGGGGGGGGACACACCCATGTGCCACTGATAAATATAGGGGAGTGGGAAGCACCACAAATCTAATGCAAGTCCGATAAGTCTTTACTGCATATGACGAGAGCTTAGGAGGACAACACATTTCAGGGGCTGAAACTCCCTTCATCAGGGCAGTAAATACTAGAACACAAAATTTCATAATGAAAAGGAAACAAGGTGTGCTACTTGGGCCGACTACTTTAAACATTAGTACAACGTATATCCTTTACTTTGGAATTTTTTGTTCAGGATTACTCATTTACTGCCCACATTGAAGCCTTGATGAAGGGACATTCAACCTCCGAAACACATTGGCTTTTTTCCTTTCCAATTACTTTTTTTTTTTTAGACTTACAAAGAATAAAACACAAGATCTAAATGTGAGTCTTGCCAGTCTTTATTACATATAAGAGGAAAAAAAAAAAAAACCCAAACGTGTTTCAGGGGCTGAAACTCCCTTCATCAGAGCTTCAGTGTTGGCAGTAATTGAGTAATGCTGGAGTTTCAGCCCTTCACGTTGGCTTTTTTTCTTTCCGCATGTGTAATAAAGACTTACAAGACTCACATTAAATCTTTGGCGTTATTATCCTTTCTACTCATTTTCAGACTACTCCAAGGATTCCACAGTTTACAGGAAGTTTGAATTTCAAGCCCTATCCTTCCTAGCTTTGGGTTTAGCACTCTACCAGCAGGTCTAATGTGCCCCTCAGATAGTTTCACGGGTTAAATGTAAAGTCTAATACTGAAACTGCTGATCCTAAAATTCATACTAAATGGCAGTTTTTGCCCTCTGGTGGTGACTTTCCAAGCCCCCCCAAAACATCATTAGAGGGGAACAGTGTGCTGAGGTTTCTAGGCACTTCAGGTGTGGGCAGTTGCTGTGCTACAGGTCACTCTCCCATGATCTTAAATAGCGGACACTGGGGTGACATTGATTGCCATTTTAATGGCATTGTGTCAGTGTTGTCACCTCTGTAAAACAGCACAACATCCAGACAGAATTTCTGATTGAATACCCAATGTAAGTTTTCCTTTACAGAGTGCTTGTAAAATTCCTGACAAATGCTTTGACTGACCAATTTTGCAGCCAAGCCCTGCCCAATTCCCTCAACACGGGGACAAGGTGCTTTTTCAGGGGGTCGACCAGTCAAGCAACCTCCTCCCCGTGTTGAGGGCATCTGGCCTGGTATGGTTCAAGAAGGTTGGTGGCCATGTCCAAAGAGTGTGCTTTAGTGTCCAACAGAAGCATTTCCAACTGGGCAGGGGTACTCTGGTTAAGGAAGCAGAGATGAGATTTTAGTGAATCTAAATCAGTGGGGTCCACTTTGTTTTTTTTCCTTTTTGGCCAACACCAAATAAGTTACACCTTGATACCTGCTCCTTAACTGAACCCAATCACACCTGAGGGGGCAATGCACATTATAACTCGTGATACCAACACACAGCAATGTGAAAGACACCCCAATGCATTGTTTAGTAGTGCCTAATGAACATTAGCACAGCACACATCGCACGTTGTTTGCGTTTTTTTTTTTTTTTAACATACTTTCTCGCCCCCCACCCTCATTTATTTTGGTGCATTGGCAAGCCTTCATAATGAAAAGGGTGCCCCTAATATGTGTGCAGGACACTTACGATACCTATTAGTTTGCCATTCCCAGTATCTCTGGGCTGGCTCCAAGAGACCTCGGCTGTGGCACAAGCAGCGGGCTAGCTCCAAGAGACCTCAGCTGTGGCACAAGCAGCGGGCTGGCCCCAAGAGACCTCGGCTGTGGCACAAGCAGCGGGCTGGCCCCAAGAGACCTCGGCTGTGGCACAAGCAGCGGGCTGGCCCCAAGAGACCTCGGCTGTGGCACAAGCAGCGGGCTGGCTCCAAGAGACCTCGGCTGTGGCACAAGCAGCGGGCTGGCCCCAAGAGACCTCGGCAGTGATGCAAGCAGCAGGCTGGCTCCAAGAGCCCTCAGCAGTGATGCAAGCAGCAGGCTGGCTCCAAGAGCCTTTAGCGGTCAAGCAAGCACCGGGCTGGCTCCAAGAGCCCTTAGCGGTCAGGCAAGCACCGGGCTAGCTCAAAGAGCCCTTAGCGGTCAGGCAAGCACCGGGCTGGCTCAAAGAGCCCATAGCGGTCAGGCAAGCACCGGGCTGGCTCCAAGAGCCCTTAGCGGTCAGGCAAGCACCGGGCTAGCTCAAAGAGCCCTTAGCGGTCAGGCAAGCACCGGGCTGGCTCAAAGAGCCCATAGCGGTCAGGCAAGCACCGGGCTGGCTCTTGTAAGGAGTTAAGCAAATTTAAAAAATATCCTGATGGGTGGATATCAGTCTGGAGTAGTGATGCTGAGAGTCCAGAATTGGAGGAACTAAAATCAAATTAATGAAAGGGCCAGACCACCAGCCAGGAAATGAGGCAGGTCTCGACTTGCTGCACTTTATTATGCAGATTGTGAGAATATCACAGCATGCAGTGAAAGCCATTTCAGTCCAAGAGGGGAGCCTGTCCAAATGTGCAAGACTGAAGGGAAGGCCAGCGTTCAGAATTAATTGTGAATGGGCCCTGAATGGGAATACCTCTATAGGAATTATTGGTTGAACTAGATGGACTTGTGTCTTTTCTTTTTTCAACCTATTTAAGTCCAGTGGGAGCAAAACATAACTATTCTTAAGTACCAGGCACTAGAAATTCTAAGAAACGGTTGGGACGCTCCTGTCAGCTGCCACCCTAAAAACACCAGGAGGGGTCTCATTTAACATACCATGAAGGAACCGTCAGGAAAGGTGGTGACATCCTAAAGGGGAATAGTATGTGTGGGTTCAACTATCCTTAAGTGTTTTTAATTTTTTTTAAAGCACCGCTGTAAGATTATCCCATACAGTGACACACACACACAAACGCAAATCACAATCTTTCACTGCCGTTCGTGCCCACAAACCAACCATATGAACGACACATCTTCGGAGAGTAATTTTCAAGCCGGCGTTGCTCTTTACAGAAAGGTCAGACCACCAGACAAGCCGATAAAACATTCCGAGAAGAACACACGAAAGGGATTGATTTACTAAAACTGGAGTATGCAAAATCTGGTGCAGCTGTGCATAGAAACCAAATCGGCTTCCAGGTTTGATGTCAAAGCTTAAATTGAACAAGCTGAAGTTAGAAGCCGATTGGCTATTATGCAACGGATTTTGCACTGTCCAGTTCTAGTAAAAAAATCAACCCCAAAGAGTGGTTTTAAATTTAAAAAAAAATCAAACTTAAAAAATAAAAAGTCAAATACAAAAATAGAGCAAGCAAAAATATCCAGTTTTAGTTTAAACTTAAAAGCACAGATACATTTTAAAAGTAATTGCATTTTTTTTTATACAAAATCAAATGTCTAGGCTCTAAAAAAGGAGAAAAAAAAGAAGAAAAGCACAATAAAATTAGTGGTATTGTCCACCCTGTATATAAAATATTTATCTCTAGACTACGCCAGGTGCAGGAAGCAGACTTTACAAGCAGCTGCGCAAGAAAAATATTAAACATCTTTGGTGCGGCCGGAACAGAGTTTTGCGTTGGGATGTCTGGAAGGCGGGGATTAAAAAGAACCTTCACCAATTGGTGGGAGGGGCACAAAATTTGGATTTTGCCTAAATGGAAGATGGATTTTTTTTTTTAACTCTGCTGAAATCTGTAAATATAAAAGCCAACTAAACTCAAAAATGTAACATTCTAGCTTACCAGGTCTTAGATGTGGTGGATGCATTAAGTTTTCCTTTATTGTATTTTATTTATTACAGTTACTTGTATAGCGCCGTCAATTTACGCAGCACTTTTACATATACATTCACATCAGTCCCTACCCTCAAGGAGCTTACAATCTAAGGTCCCCAACTCGCATTCATACATACTAGGGACAATTTAGACAGGATCCAATTAACCTACCATTTTTCAGCAAGTACAGAAAACACATGAGGATCCTGTCAGAAAGACAGTGTGCTTGTCATTTCCTGCGAGCTGACAATTTTATCTTCCTTGTAAGCCATCTTTTGTAAACCCAGTCCCTTACCCCTCACGTAAGAGGAAGGCTTATTTGTAGTCCAGACTATGACTGTATGCCTATCACACCTCTTAAGCCCCTTTTTATGTAGACTGTATCCGGTTTTCTCAGAAGGGGATCTATCCGCCGATTCCCTGCTGAACGACAGGTCCGACAAGGCCCCACTCTGCTCTATGGGCAGCTGAATGTAAACAGACTGTCCTCCAATCCAGCCAGATGGATCCCCTTCCATTTGTTTTTGCTGGATCGGATTGGAGGTAGGCGGGTGTAAAACAGGCACAAGTTAGTTTACATCCACCGCTCCATTGATGAGAATGGAGGGTCTGATCGCATTCACCTGAAAAAAAAATGGACAGGTGGACTAAATCGGACCGCTCGTGTGACTCCAAAAGACATGCTGGTAGGTTAATTGGCTTCTGTCCAAAATAAATTGGCCCTAGTATGTGAATTGGGGACTTTGGATAGTGGGCTCCTTGAGGGTAGGGACAGATGTGAGTGTGCGATGTCTGTGTGGAGCGCTGCATAAATTGACAGCGCTATATGGGTACCTTAGATAAAAAAAAATATAGATGAGCATCCTAATGAGACACAATGTATAGGGATAGAAACAATTGTGCTGTGGTGAACTACAAATCCCACCATGACTCTGCAAGTCATGCAATGCCTCATGAGACTTTTAGGGACCACACACTTTTTTTTAAAATAAGCTAAACACCCCACACTTTTCTCCCCAGGACCACATCTAATGACAGATAAGCTGCAGTACATTACTTTTTTTTTTTTATTTAAGGTTTAGATGCCCTTTTAAGGCTTTTGTTAAAATTTTGTCCGACCTAGATTACATTTATATTTTCTTTTAATGATAAAAACAGCAAAAAATAAAACGAGAAAAACCTAAGGTTAAACTGAGAAATAAGAACAGGAAATTAGCGCAGATAAGTCACCAGACATAAATATAAAAACAGAACATTTTTTTTTCTCATGATGGGGGGTGCTGGCACAGTTACAGGTGGGACAGCGATAACATTACAAATTTAAATGTTATATTTATAAAAAACGTGCTAACATTTCTCGGTTTTCGTTCAGATTCGAGCCACTGTCCCCCAAGTTCGGGTCTTGGAAGGCGCCGTCTTCTTCGATGACAACGTCCAAATTGGTCAGGTTGCATATGCAAGTGTGGATAATGACAATGAAGTGTATATTCCCAAATTTTTGTAATTTTTTTTTTTTAAAGTATTTTTCTTTTTTCTCTTTAAAAGCACCCACGTCTCCCAATATAGGAAAAGGCTGTCAGGATCCTGCCCAGTCGTGAAGAGGGAAAATCATTTTAACTGCAAGAGGAAAAATAGAAAAAAGCAATATTAAAGTTCAGAAAATACCAAAGAGCACAGAACTACACCACACAGAGGGTGATTTACTAAAACTGGAGTGTGCAAAATTTTGTGCAGCTGTGCATGGTAGCTAGTCAGCTTGTTCAATTAAGCTTTGACCAAAAACAAAACAAAAAAAAAAAAAACCCACACACGATTGGTTTCTAAGCAGAGTTGCACCAGATTTAGTAAATCAACCGCAAGTAGGTGGTAAATCTATCAAACCTATATGAGTTTGTTGGACATTCACTCCAAAACTATGACAAATAAAAAAAATGTTTCTAAGGGCAGAACACATTTTATAAATTCATATAGCTGTCATTGATTTGCATACCTCTGCCACAATATGCAGCCAGGCTCCTATAGAGGAGTTTTTGAATAATGTACATAACTACTCAACCAGCAACGTACTTTCAGTGGTTATACTGAGATGATGCTCACAGCTGGAGGCATCATCCGGGTACGAGTGAACAGTAGGTGTGACCGCTGGCTGGCCAGAAGGCCAAGCAAAGCCAGATTCGGCGTTGATCAGCTGTTCGACAGTAACCCAGAAGCGATACCTTGACATCACTTCTGGTTTTCACGGAAGTCAACGACACCATTTAAAAAAAAAAATCAAAAGTATTCAAAGAATGCAGATCTTGGGGTTTTGAATGCCTTTAAGGGCAGAGGAGGGATTTGGGGTCTTATAGACACCAGATCCCTCCAGAAAGAGTACCTGTCACATGCCTATTGCTGTCACAAGGGATGTTTACATTCCTTGTGACGGCAATAAAAGCGATCCAAAAAAAAAGGGAAGCAGCAGTGTAAAAAAAATAATAAAAAAATAAAAAAGTTATGTGCCTCTGCCCCCCTAGGCGTAAAAGCGAACAAGCGCATCGTTCTCGCACGCACACATCTGAGGTATCACTTCAGATCACAGGCAGTAATTCTACAGTAGTAACCTGTAGACTTTAAAAAAAGCTTCATCTATGGATAGTAAAAATGTACACCTTGTGTCATGTGCGCAATTTTAAAAGCGTAACACGTTTTGTATTTACTCAGCGCAACATTTTATATTTTAGAAAAAAAAATTGGGTTCTGTATTGGTGCGATTTTTTTTGCATTGAAAAAAAAAAAAAAAAAAGTATTTTCCAAAAAATAACACCCAACAACTTATTCTCTAGGGCCTCTGCTTTAAAAATATAGAATGGTGTTAGGAGGTTCTAACTTATTTTAGAACAAAAAATACAGATTTTTTACATTAAAAAAAACAACAACTTTTGTTTACATGTAAAAGTCTGTATTTTGATAGAAAATTAGTGAGAACCTCCTAACACCATTCTATATTTTTTAAAGCAGAGGCCCTAGAGAATAAGTTGTTGGGTGTTATTTTTTGGAAAATACATTTTTTTTTTTTTAAAATAGAGGCCAGGAGCTGAAGTGGTTAAGCATTCATAGAGCAATAGGATACGTTTATTTTATTTGCCTGGAAGCTTCCCAGCAGATCTAACACTTATGAGAGTTACCTTGCCTTTTGTTCACTAGTTTTTTCTTTTTCTACAACCTTCTCCTCTGCCTTTTCCTCTACTTTAGAATCCTCTATCTTGGGTGCCTCGCTGCTATCTTCTTTATCTGCCTCCGGCGTCTGCTTTTCTGCTTCTTTTGCAGATTCCTTGCCGTCCTTTTCTGCTTCCTGGTCATCGTCTTGTTTCACCCTCTTGGGGGAACTCTGCAAAGCAAAAAAACAGGACCATGAAAATAAGGCTCACGGGTGGCACCATCATTACACGGGTGCAACACCTCAGGTGTCCTTCTGTACAGCATAGCAGGGAAGACAAAATTTGTACCCCTAAACCAAGACACATGACACAGACAGCAGGACTCGGGCCTGCCCCCCCGTGTCACTGGATTTGATTGACAGCAGCAGGAGCCAATGGCTCCTTGCGCGCTGCAGCACAGGTTTTTCACCTTAATGCACTAGGGTGAAAAACCTGGAGACTTTAAACCCCTTTAACCACTTAAGGACTGGAAGGATTTACCCCCTCTTAGTGACCAGACTTTTTTTGCGATACGGCACTGCATTATTTTAACGGACAATTGCCTGGTCGTGCGACACTGTACCCAAATCAAAATAGATGTGTGTATATGTGTGTGTATATATATGTGTGTATATATATATATATATATATATATATATATATATATATATATATATATATATATATATATATATATATATATATATAAATAACCCATTGCAGCAGAACAAAATTTTTCGCTGATAGCCGCCATTACTAGTAAAAAAAACAAAAAAAAAACTCATCAATAAAAATGACAAAACTATCCCCTATTTTGTAGACGCTATAAAAAACTTTTGCGCAAACCAATCAATATGCGCTTATTGCAATTTTTTTTTTTTACCAAAAACATGAATACATATCGGCCTAAACCGAGGGAAAAAAAATAATGTTTTTATATATTTTTTGGGGATATTATAGCAAAAAGCAAATAATGCGTTTTTTTTAAATTGACATTTTTTAATTTATAGCGCAAAAAATAAAAAACACATCAGTTTTGTTTGGGAGCTACGTCGCACGACTGTGCAATTGTCAGTTAAAGTAACGCAGTGCGGAATCGCAAAAAGTGCTCTGATCTTTGGCCAGCCAAATGGTCCGGGGCTTAAGTGGTTAAGGAAACTTTTGCTGAGAGAAACAAAAGGCTGCCATTACTTTATTCTGAAAATGCTAACCACTTTTTTTTTTTACGATCACCCTATGGCTTCCAATAATTTTAATGCATGTGGGTGGTTTAGTGTAACAGACAAATCTTCAGAAGCGATGACAGCCCCTACACTTCTCAGGAAAGATTTTTAAAACACAAAGCCTCAATTAAATTACCTCTGCAGCATCTTCGGCTTTCCTCTTATTTCCTCCCTTCTCCTTGGACTGCTCATCAATCACTAATTTTCCCTCCTCATCGCTGCTGCCATCTGCATTCCCTTTCTTTTCTTCATCATCCTCTGGCTTCTCCTCTTCATCCTCTTCTTCATCTGCATCTTCATCATCTTCATCTTTTGAGCTCTTCTTTGGAGTTGGCTGAAATAGGAAAAAAAAAAAAAACTATGAGTACTACTGCCCTCTTGTGGAAAAATGTCATTTTACCAATCATGTATAATTCAGCATGCAGCAAACCATAGACAGTCTGTGGAAGTTTTCATTTATCCAGCTTGTGGTAAATCTTTGCAGTAATTAGTCATATATAACTGTACTTGTTCTGTAATGTTCAGTACGTTTTGCCGTTTATCCACGTTTCTTCAGCTCTAATGATCATAGTGTCTTCAACATTACAGAGCAAGTTCAACCTAATGTGGCTACTAGTAGCTATACCATGGATCAGCGGCCCCCAACTCCCCCCCCCCCCAGCACCGTCTGCTCAGAAGACAACCCCTCCACGGATCGGCAGGGGTAGGTGATGCCCGTCACCTTGTAGGGAGAGGGGGTGGTTGGTCTCACCAGTGCTCTATGAGATCTTGTTCCCGGCCCTCCTCCCTTCACTTCACGACCGCAGAGAGGGAAGGCAGCAGTGGTGCTGGGAGAAGGGAAGCCAATGCCCTCTGGTGGTCGGAGGGTGGCACTGCAGGCTCTCCCGAGCGCTGCCCATTTCCCAGCAGGCCACAGATGAGCACCAGTCTGTGGCCCGGTGGAGTGGGGACCACCGCCATTGCTGGCTAAATACTGCGCAACACCATACTGCTGGATGGAAAAAGTACTGACAAGCCAATGCATAGGATTTAAGGGCCAGTGCTGAGGGATATTCCAGTTACAAATAAGCATAAAAGCAGGTCATGAATCTCCACCATTTAAAGTGGTTGTAAACTGTTACACCACTTGTACCCAGGTAAGCCTATACAAAGGTTTACCTGTAGGTACTGTAAACATCTAAAAACTTGCAGTTTAGCCCCCTTTCACATTGGGGCCGCCCATAAGTTATCGGCCGCTAGCGGGGTGCTTTTAACTCCAAAGAAGGGTTCAATCGCTGTGTTGTGGCACTGCCCAGTCATTGCAATGGGCAGGGGAGTTTTGGGAGTGCTGTATACAGCGCTCCCAAACCGCCCCAAAGATGCTGCTTGCAAGCTTTATTACCATCAGTCCACTTTGGTCTGGAGGACTTGTTCTATGTGGCAGGGCGAGATCCCTGATCTGGATTCAGAAGACTGGGGAGATGTCTGGGAGTATCCTTTCTTACAACTCACCTCTGCCAGAGATGGGTTGATGCAATTTAAAACTAATCCATGGGATCTATTTGTAACCCCAAAGATTATCCAAAATTTACCCAAATTCTTCCTCCAACTGTTGGAAGTGTGGTGTGGCAAATGCAGAATTTAAACAATATGTTATGGTCCTGTCCCAGAATTCAGCTCTTTTGGGTGGAGGTCACGAACTTTATTGAAACTTTAACCATGATCAATGTTCCTCTGAATGTGTCGATCTGCTTGCTGGGTCTGGTGGGCTCCTTGGCCCACCGTCGAGCAACTGGAATGACTAATAGGACTTCTACTATTCTATGATAGAAAGGCTCTACTCATAAAATGGAGGTACCTACTTTGAATACATAGAAATCGCTGATCAACTTAGTGGTGCCACTATACAAAGCAGCTCATCTCACCAGATGCTGCCCAGCTAAGTTTGACAAAATTTGGCACCTACGGTTAGAATCAGACAGCACAAAACACAACACAAAAGACTCCGGATCCCCTCGGATGTTTACTTCAGCTAAAAGTCTTGTAGCGGTGAAGACCTAATCTTGCTACTAGCAGAAGGTTCTCCTAGATGAGTTCTCCTCAGCCTCAGCATCTTTTCCTTAAGTGGTCATCTGAAGTACAGAGGTTCCCCTGTCTCCTTCCCTCTCCATTTTGACGACACGAGCAGTTTAAGTTATAATGGTTTCTATAGAATATAGTTTTAAATCTATAGGATTGTTACAATGTTATCTCAGCCGGGGTATGCCCAGAGGATGTATTATGTAACCCTTTTTGCACACGAAACAATAAAAGTGTATAAAAGTATATAAAAAATATAAAAAATAAAAAGGGGGGGGGGGGTGCTGCTTGCAGGACTTTAAATGTCCTGCAAGCGCACTGCCCCAGTGTGAAAGCACTCGGGGTTTCATACTCTGGTAGCAGGAGAGGCAGTTTTCAGGTGATATTTTTAGCGCTAAAACACCACCTGAAAACTGCCTCAGTGTGAAAGGGGTCTTAGGAGATATCCAGAGTGCATGCAGCCCGATGAAGTCACCGCGCATGCGTTCTGAAGGTGCTGGACCTTCAGAGCTTATGCCGTAAACGGCGGCTTGCGCGGGAGTGACATCACAGCTCTGGTCACTCACAGCGCCGGAGGCCACGAACCTAGAGGAAACAACGGGGGAAGATGTCAGCCGTCGCAGCGGTGAGTGGGCGCGACTGGAAGGGCTTTATTCTAAAAGGTAAATATTTCATAAGGCACACTAGTACATTATGCCATTGTTTTACAGGGTACACCACCCCCTTCGAGTAACAACCGCTTTTAGGTGAAACTGGGCTTTGCCTATACAAAAGAAAGCAACTGGTTCACTTTAAAGCCACCCCAGCAGTGGCACATATTCACCTTCCCTTATCTCAAGGAGTGTAGAGAAGGAGCCTTGTGTAAGCTACAAATCAAAGGTGAACATTACACAGGGACCACAATGTGATGTCATGGGTGCCTAGGCAGTTAATGGCAAACCATCATCGTTCTCCTGAGTAAGGAAAGGCGAGAGCGTCAGCCACTCCCAGCCATATCAGGGTAAGCAGAACAGCAAGAGAGTGAATGAAGGGAATGCTAGAATAAACTGCTACAGATGCTTGATGCCTTATCCCCCCCATAGGCAAGGCACAAAATCACATTTACCAAAGTCACTGCGCCCCTCTCAGGGTTCAATATTAGTACTGATATTAACATGCAGGCTCTCCCTCTTTGAAGAGAACTGCCAGTTCAGGCTTTAGTGTTTTGCATATAGCAAGCAGTAATTGTGAAAAAAATTGGCTAGCCTGAACTTTACATACAACTATAAATTTGAGTCACCAATAAGGAGGAATATAAAAAAAACAAACAAACTAAATAGGACATTGACCATGAATGACGAAACACATAGGGTCAGAATTTTGGATACGTCAAACTTTGGAAAGCATGCTGGTACATTCAGTGGTTGTTTTGTATTTGTGTTGCGATTTCGTTGTCACCAATTGTGCATTTATTATTGAGCTATAATTTATTTTGAGTTAACACATTATCTTACAACTGCAGTTTTATTTATCACTACAAGCGCCGGTTTACATTAGTGCGCTCTGCAAGATCACATGGGATTCTCACCGCAGTGCAAATCACATGCAATGTCTGAGATGCAATTTCAGCCATACAGATAGAAAGGATGAATTTGCATCGCATTCGGACCAAACTCGCACAGGACCCTTTTTTGGTCCGAACCAGAATCCGATCATGTGATCCAATTCATGTTCGAACTGTTAGTTCGCAGTGCACTATGTGTACTGAAATGGGGGTGTCATTAACATTGTGTTGACATTCCCAGCAGTTCACAGTATGAACTGCCTTGCGAGCCAGATGCGATGCAGGAACCCGCAGTGGATTCCCAGAGTTCCCGCATCGCACTAATGTGAACCGGGACCAAATAGTTTTGTGTTTTTTTTGGTATGGAAAGTGGTCATTATTTGTAAATTTTGCGCATTTTTTATGTGGCGTACTAGGAAAGTCCAGACCAGTTGCCAGTATACGAGATACAGCCAAAATACAGAGGGTGTGGACTCTGAAGGGGGTAGACCTTGCCCAGGTGTGGTGGGAGACACATTTCCCACTACACCTGGGCAGGGTCTACCCCTTTCAGAGTCCTCACCCCTGTGTTTTGGCTGTATCTCATATACTGGCAACTGGTCTGGACTTTTGTAGTACGCCACATAGGAAATGCGCAAAATTTACAAATGATCACCTTCACACACATAATTTCCTCCCCCTTCTTCAACCAACCAACCACCCTCCCTCTTGCGTTAACCCACCCTTAATTGCTATGGGATCCTCTTCCATTTCTGACTACCAGAGTTGGGAATGTCCCCTAATACACTCCATGTCCTCCAGAGCCTGAGGCCAGGTCACCACCTTGCAAGCCTTGACCAAAAAGGTTGCATTCTCTACCATCAGCATCCCCAATTGGGACCAATCTGTCAATCAGGATTTCCTTCACCCATATACGGTAGGACTTCACTACCTGCAGCATGGGACTATTTATGCACCCAATAAATCACCTGAACTTGCATAGGGAACTCCACCTCTCCTGTTCATGTGTTTATATGTTATATATGTTTAAACAAATTTTTTTTTTTTTTTTTTTTTATTTTTAAAGGTGTGTACATAAAATACCTTGTCTCCATCTTTAGAACCTTTAGCTCCAGCTTTAGCACCTTTCTTCCGGGAAGTAGGCTGGAAAAACAAAACCGTGAAAGTTATATTTGTGGCCAGAAAACAATCACAAAGGCAGGCGAGTAGAAAGGGGGTCCGACAAATACATCTGTATGGTTAGTTTTAATCTGCACACAATCTAAAATACGCTGAAAATTAGGAGGTTAAATGGAAATTGTATTTTAAAACATGTTAAATTTTACAGCAGGTTAGTATGGCCAGGTTATGAAAGAAAAAAAAAAAAAAAAAAAAAAAAAAAAAAAAAAGAGTCTTCAGTTCTGCTTTAAAAATTCAGGCTCTACTCCTAGAACACACGTGTCAAACACAAGGCTCACCAGGCCATTTTATTATCACACCTCTCCGGCTGTGCCCCCCTAGTCTGCGCCCCTAATTGGTCTCAGCAGTTGGCAGCAGCGAACAGAACTCCTACAGATCCTGCGCTTCTCTGTGCAGCTGCAGCACCCCCCAGTCTCCACCTGACTTGGTAACAGCGGATTGGCCGCTTACTCCAGCCCTCCTCCAGACCCTACACTTACTGCTTCCCGGTTCTGTCCCAGCTTTTATTCTAGCAGCACAAGGTAAGGAGGGTGAACTGTGATGTAAGGCAGGGGTCTCAAAACTGCAGCCCTTTTCTTGACTTAATCTGGCCCATTGGACACCATTTATCCCACTGACATGACACTATCCTGCCAACTGACAATGAGGTGCCATTTCTCCCACTGACAGCAATCCCCAAATACCAAAGCTGGTGCACTGTTCATTCCCACTGGTACCAGAAAAAAAAAAAAATAAATAAAATTATGCTCCCGCTGGAAACAGTCCAGCCACCTAGCATGGGTGTCTCAACTTGTGGCCTTCCAGCTGTTACAGAACCACAAGTCCCACGAGGCATTGCAAGGCTGACCCGTACAAGCATGGCGGGACTTGGAGTTTCACAACAGCTAGGGGGCCACAGGTTGAGCACCCATGGTCTAAATTATAGTAAATTGGTCCTTTGTTTAGAACGTTTAGACCCCTGATGTAAAGGATTCTCGACTTCTGAAGGTGGGTTGCTCTGGACATCTAGTCTTACAGATAGAACCGGCGTTTTGAGGGCAACCATAAATGCAGATGCTTCCTGTGACCCCTACATCTCCCCCCCCCCCCCCCAGAGGCTCCCAGCTGTTTATATACCCAAGTGTACATTCATAACGTTGCCAGCTCTATCTGTACTACTGCTGTAGAGACATGCAGGGCTCTACAAGAACTGAATCATTCTGGACATGCAGCTGTGTATTAGCCTATAGTAAACACAGGAACAAGCATTACAGGGTGACAAAGCTGTTTCCACAAAGTCAGAGCGTTGTCACCCTAGAATGGGAAGGACACTCCACAGTTACTGGCAAGATCACCAGGTTAAGTTAAAAGAAAGAAAGAAAGACAGCAAAGGAAGGAAACAAGTCTAACCACCGCAGCAAAGAGGTAAGCTAGCATATATTACATTTGAGTTTACATGCACACACACTCTTCAAAAAAAAAAAAAAAAAAAAAAAAAACCACACACACACACACAAAGCCTTTGATCTTGGGAACAAAATACCAGAACATTGCAACAGTGCGAGGGCTCAGGAAGGGTTGTAGTACCTGGTATCCAGATGCTTTCACTGTTGGGTTATTCTCAATTTCCCAAAGGCCCTCGGTAAACCCTTTCCTCTTGTTTGCCTTTGCATACTTAGCTTTTGTCTCTTCGTATAGGACGATGTCTTTGGGACCAAGATATGCTCTAAAGAGGAAAAAAAAAAAAAAAAAAAAAAGCCACAGATCAACAGAAGTAATATTACACAAGTGCAGTCAGCCAAAAAAAAAAAAAAATCCCATCTGCTTTAGAGCAAATGTACCCAGCACCCCCTTCATAAGGTGTATTTGTATTAAAAAAAAAAAAAAAAAAAAAAGTTACGCCGCGCAAATAGATACCAACACGTCATGCTTCAACATTGCGCACGCTAGTGGAATGGCACTAAACATCTCCATTGGCGACGCTTTAAACCAGTTTAGAGGTCTAGCGCTAGGATTCTTGCTCTCGCTCTGACGTTACCATCATATCTCACATGTGTGGTGCGAACACAGTTTACATATGTGGGCGCAACCCATGTGAGTACTCACTTCTAGTGCGGTCACAAAACATCACTTGTGACAAACCATGACAGGTCCTCCTTGTAGAGATATCTTTAGTCAATAAGACCCCACATCTCTCCTCTACAATGGAAAGCATTGGGGGGGCTCGTTTTCATTGGCCATGAACCGCAAGTGATGTTATGAGATCGCTCCGGTCCTCCTAGGCCAGTGATGGTGAACCTCGACACCCCAGATGTTTTGGAACTACATTTCCCTTGATGCTCAGGCCCTCTGCAGTGTAGTTGAGCATCATGGGAAATTCAGTTCCAAAAACACCTGGGGTGCCAAGGTTCGCCATTACTGTCCTCGGCCATAGAGATGAGCAGAGGCAAGCTTTCGCTGTTCATCTGTGGCCTGGGCTTCACAATCAACCAGGTAAGCCCGAGAACCAACGGGCAGCTTAAGGCATCTAGCTGCAGCCAAAACGCCGGTATTAAACACCTAACTAATGAGGTATTTTCCCAGTCGGTCAGCAAGTGGTTAACATGTCTGCTCTTATAGGAAGAGAATGCAAGTGAATTACAGCACACACAGCAATGCATAAAAAGGCAAAAAGCAACACTAGTACTACTACTACTCCCCAAGAGCAAAAATTTCAAAAAAAAAAAAAAAAAACCACACAGACACAAAAAGTCCTGACTGGTGGCCTACAGGACTCGGCTCTATTTTACGGCCAACACTGAACCCATCCATCCTGAATTTGCTCACCATCAAGGCTTATATACAAAAAGGGGTCTTTATAAACCACTTACGTTTCATGTGTGCCGAAGAAGAACACTTGGTATTTCATAGATGTGGGCTTAGCAGCTGGCTCAAGGATTTCATCAATCTGAGGAGACAAAAAAAAAAAAAAAAAAAAAGTCATGATGCTGGCATGAAATAAAAATAGAGTACAAATCCAATGAGCCTGTGGCAGCAGGCCAATACAAAGCACTGAGACGTTAAGTGACAGGAGAGTTGCATTGAAGATCACAGACAATGCAAGAAGACTTTTTCCTTTAGAGACACACAGGACTTACACCAGTCAGAATCTACAATGTTCACCCTGTAAGGAATGCATCACTGCAAATTTCCTCTAATATATGAGGCTCATTTACCCTAGCCTGTGCTAAAACACGTGAGCTGGGGTACAAAAGGTGGGGGCGGGGATGCAATGCTAGAGCAAACTGCAGTTTTTTTATTTTTTAACTGTCACCCTACATTTAATTCTATGCACAAAGTTATGTTACAAAGCGGGGGGCATTATGTTGTGGTGCATAAAAATACATCGTCTTTTATATAGTGCTCACCGTCACAACTATATGGAGAGAAGAGAGCAATTGATCGCTATGTGCCCTTGCATAAGATTCAACGTAGACTCCCCCATCCATCCATGTCCCACTCATGCTTTATTTTGCAGAGAAATCACCTTGAAAAAAGCACCCCCCTAGCATCTCTGGCCATGGCCATCTTGAGTAAGGGCAGATTATTCTTGTAGCATTAAAACAAAAATATGAAAAGATTTTATGCCACGCAGATACTCAACATGTCATGCTTTAAAATTGCGCATGCCCTCGGAAGGGCGCCAAACTATGGTACTTAAAAATCTCCATAAGTTTTTTTTTTTTTTTTTTTTTTTACAGATTACCATTTTAGAGTTAGAGGACGTCTAGCGCTATAATTCTTGCGCTCGCTCTAACCTTCACAGCGATACCTCACAAATGTGGCGCAAACATAAGTGGAAGTGACCCAACTGTGCATGCACAACTGCAAACTTTAAACTTTTTTTTTTTTTTTTTAAATTTCATTACTTTTAACCACTTACCGACCAGCCGCCGTCATAATGCGGCAGGTCGGCTCCTTCCACTAAAATCGCCATTGCTGTACATCAGCGCTTTTAAGAGCCATAGCAGGCGGGGAACCCAATGCACGTGGCCGCATTGTCCGTCAGCCATCCGCAATCTCAGGAAAGAGCCAGAACAGGGATCTGGCAATGTAAACTGACAGATCCCCATTCTGACAGGAGGGGAGGAGAGAAAGATCTGCTGTTCCTAGTGATTGAACAGCGTCCTCTCCCCTCCTCCAGTCAGAAACGCCTCCCTAGGGAACACATTAACCCCTTCCCTGCCAGTGACATTTATACAATAATCGGTGATCACTGTATAAATGTCAATGGTCCGAAAAACATGTAAAAAAAAAATTAATTAATAAAAATATATTACTAGAGTATAAGCCGACCCAAATATAAGCCGAGGCACATAATTTTACCGAAAAAAAAAAAAAAAGTGCTGAAAAACTCAGCTTATACGGTAATCACAGATCACTGCCATTTTTAGTAAAAATGAGCCATAAATATATCACATATTTTGTAGACGCTATAACTTTTGCGCAAACCAATATACGCTTATTGTGATTTTTTTTTTTACAAAGAAATATGTAGCATTATACATATTGCCCTAAAACGGATGAAGAAATTTGTTGTTTACATTATAGCAAAAAATTAAAAAATAAATAGTTCTCTCAAAATTGTCACTTGTTTATAGCGCAAAATAAATAAAGCGATTGAATACCACGAAAAATAAAGAACTATTTGTGGGGGGAAAAAAAAAAAGGACATCAATCTTGTTCGGGTACAGCGCCGCGCGACCACGTAATTGGCAGTTAAAACGACGCAGTGCCGTATCAAAAAAAAAAAAAAAAGAAAAAAGGCCTGGTCATTAATCTTCTGGTCTGTAAGTGGTTAATTTTTACATTGTCCCCGTGTAGTTAATTTAGCTGAAAATTCACTTTGAAAAAACGACCCCTAGCATTTCAGGCCCTGGCCATCTTGACTAATGGCAGAGGATTCATGTAGCATTTACTTCCTGGAATCCATCAGCCCTGAGCTCAGACATGCAGGTAGGAGGGTGTGCTTAACTGAGAAAATCCCTCCACTTGAAGGCTTCTAAGATGTATGACATTTGGCTCGGTCAGAAAACAAACAAACAAACAAAAACACACAACACACCCCATGCTAAAAAATGCTATTGCGAAAAACGTTGAAAAACTCCTTGCAAAGCTACTGCGATTTTATAATGTTATTCTAACGTCCAGTGTGCAGGAGGCCTTACAGTTCAGATTGTAGCACGACACAACGGATTTCTCATTTTTATAGTAAACTCCAAGTTCTCTGGACTTGGTTGGTTGATAATGTCACTCTTGGCCCGGAGTACCAAACAAAGCTCATTGTGTGGCGCTCACTGGCACAGCGTGGGTACACGTCATTCAGAGCATGTGTGTCATTCCACACCCACGGGCTACATACTAAACAAGGCCACGGAGGCGTTAATATGATGGCAGCGCAAAGCTTTATTGCTGGCGGAATCATCACAAATCCATTGTGGACGGCGGCACCTCCAGAGCGCTAATCGCATTACAGAACTTCATGGCGTATTCTAACAGTTCAGGAAAAACGGTTAGTTAGAGAGATGGAGAGGGTGCAGAAAACTGGGAGCTGTGATGTGTCCAGTCTTAGGAAGGCTGTCAGGAGGAATAAATCGCGCTCTGCCGCTGATCAAAGCCAGCAGGCGGTGGGCAGGAAACCAATGTTTTTCTTGCCTGTCTGAGCAAAAAAAAAAAAAAAAAAAAAAAAATTTACAAAGAGGGATCGAGGACGGGGACTGGCATCGGGCTGCAGCTTCAACACACTGCTGATTATTACTCTAGAGCTGGGGGGTAGACCATCCTGGGGTCCTCCAGCTGCCTCAGAACTACAAGTCCCATCATGCCTCTGGGAGTAATTGTAACTGGAAATAAAAGGTGATATAGGGCGCACAGGACTAGCGTAGTCCAAATGATGTCTCTATTAAGGATCGGCAGTCCAAAAATGAACGGGAGAAGTGTAGGTAGGAAGGGATGGAAGGATGGTGATCTTCAGCAAAAAGGGCTGCAACTTTAAAAGACTTGAAGCAGGGTCTGGGAGTGCATAGTCCTAGGAAGGCTTCGTTTACAAAGTCAGATGGAGGGGGGCTGCAAAAGTAGGGAGTAATTGTAACTGCCAGCTTTGCAATGCCTTATGGGAAATGTAGTTCCACAACAGCTGGAGGGCCCCTAATCCTGGCTCTTGAGGTCAGCTAGCAATCCAAGCAGAGACTATAGACTAGGCATATAAAAGAGAACCTGTCAGCAGATGCCCAATTATAACAAGTACCTGCTTCCCACTTCCGTTCCGACCGCGGCGGTCAGAAACGGAAGTTCTCCTCCCTCCCCCCTGCAGTCTTCTGGGACACAGACGGGCCCCAGAAGACTGCATCCACCATTCACGATGTGCAGTGGGCTCCCGGCTGTGAAACCACAAGCTGTCACAGCCAGGTGCCCATAGTGAAGATGGCGGCGCCAGGGAGTGAATGAAGACAGCGGGCGATACCGCTGGATCGTGGGACAGGCGAGTGGCAGCTACAGACTTATTTTTTTTTCCCCCCACAGGTGACCGGAACTGGAAGGCGACAGGAGAAACCAAAGTGGACGCGCCATTCATAAGCAGGAAGTGTCATATCAGCACCTGGAGTTCTACAAGAGAACAAACATTCCACTTCCCCACCCGTCAGAGGGCAGGTACAAAAAAAATGGCTGCCGTTATGGAGGCCATACACACTTCAATTAATAATTGTTCTCTTTTTCCAATTGATCTCTCCCGGTAAGAATAAGGCTCCAAAATTGCGCGACTAATTAGTGCAACTTTAGATGGGTGCAACTTGGACACGTCTGTGGCTTTGACCAATGAAAATGGACAACTGTTACATTTTACACAATTCAGGTACAACTTTCATGCAACTTTTGAGGGTTGATATTCAAGTCTATAGCGTCCAAGTTGCATGGAAGTCAGACCAAAAGTAGTGCATGGATTACTCTGAAGTTGCTGCACCTTTAATTCGCGCTTATATAAATGGTTATCATTGGAAAACGACTTGTCACGCAAGTTTGATGTCTGAGGTTGCATGACAAGTCCTACAAGTGTGAATGGAGCCAAATCAAATTATAGTCTACAGCTGATTAAATTGATAGGGAAGTGGATATAAATTGATAGTTGGAAGATACAATCACAAGACCTCAATCGCAGCTGCATTTCCACTATGCGATCTCATTCAGATCAATCGAAAATACAAATCAAATTAAGTTAACAAAGCATCTCAGCGCGCCAATCGATGCAACGTGATCAATAATTAATTTTCTACTCAGGTGAACACTCAAATTTGAATAAATCGGATATAAAATGGAGTCCAAAATCAAAGGGAATTTTTGGCTATTCGATTGTTTGCCGTTTTGACTGCCTTTACTGAATAAAGTAACTAGAGGGCAAACGTATTTTCATGTTGAAGAGAAGGTTATAACCAGTTTTTTTTTTTGCCATCCGTGTCCCATACGGGACATTTCCCATCACTTCCTGTCCCATAGCCAAAACTGGAAGCGACAAGAAATCCCTGCAAAATTAAGGGAATCCCGGAGTGTCTCCAGAACTAGTGTCCCCCATTGGAAGAATCCCCCTCTACTTACTCTTCTGATCTCCAAAACTTGGGATTTGTTTTTTTTTACATTCGATAATGGTAAACAGGACACAGGCGGTGAATTTCTAAAAACTGGGAAGAAAGTGTCACCAACACACCAGGATCTCCAAAACTTGAATCACATAGTATCAAAAAACAAAAAGCGACATTTCGGAGCTACGCAGGATCCCTTCGTCAGGCGTGTGACACTTCCTTCTCATGGATTGCAGTCAGTCCCAGCCGTTGATCATTTCAGCACCCAATCTAAGATACAGCCGTTTGTGCAGGAACGTGTGTGTTGGGAGTATTGCATTGAGGTTCTCTATAAATGGGGGGGGGGGGTCACAAGCAGCAATAAAAACTGAAAGTTGTTCTAATACATCTGCACTTCATCAAGAAAAAGGAAAAAAAAAAAAAAAAAAAAAAAGTTTTGTCCTTCGTTACACTTGAAAATCATGGGTGCCATGGCATGGTGGCTCCGCTTTCTTTTTTGTTTCCAGTATGGTAACAGGGCCTCTTTAACCACTTGCTGACTGCATTATAATATAAGTTGTATAATATAAATTATATAAAATATATCACACAAACAAAAGAGGGATTGCTGCACAAAAAAAATGTTTTAAATGAAAATATTAAAACATCTGAAATATACAGATCAGGACCCTTCTTCATAGGCATGAAGTTTTGAAGAAGGGCGGGATCTGTAGTAGCCCAAAACTGTTACGACAGAGGGGGCCGACAGAGGAGGGGCCGACAGAGGAGGGGCCGACAGAGGAGGGGCCGACAGAGGAGGGGCCGACAGAGGAGGGGCCGACAGAGGAGGGGCCGACAGAGGAGGGGGCCGACAGAGGAGGGGGCCGACAGAGGGGGCCGACAGAGGGGGCCGGGTAGAATTTTTTTCAGTTTGCAGAGAGCAGCCTGCTAATGATGGGGTATTACTGACTGGCACTGAAGTGGTTAAAGGCTGAGCGATTTCTAGAAGCGGCGGTGGCGGGGCCTAGGAAGACGTCGCTCCATTGATCTGACACACACAAGCTCCTGGCTGCGTTGGGGACGGGCTGCCCAGTCACGTTGGCTTCTGTGTAAATCTGTTTTACGGCTCAGTGATGACATTTTACAAGGTGTTAAAGTCATAAGCCTCTTGCAGTGGAGTTGGCGATAATCTTGCTGTACTAGGAGGGAGTCTCCTGAGGGCAATGGGTGTGCTTGTATGCTTTTATAGATCCTCTGCTGATAGAAAGAACAAAGAGCGGCACACCTGTGTACTCCATGCTGCAGATTTGTAGCCGTGACCCCGAGAGACCGCATTCATTCAGTGCTAGAACAGACTGCGACTACAAGTGTGACAAAGGTCCCTACTACCGTCTATAACGTCATAGGTCCCCGCATACCGCCGCAAGGTCCCCTTCACCAGAGAAAGGTCATTGTTCCTTTTCTCCCCAGAACAGGAAGTGATGGCAAAGCAAACCGGTATAGGTACTCCCTTTAGATCCCCCCCCCCCCCCCCCCCGTAGGTACTCCCCTTAGATTCTCTCCCCCCCCCCCCAAATAGGTACTCCCTTCAAAGTGAGAGGACCCCCCTTTAGATTCCCCCCCCCCCCTCTATTCCTGTTCTGTTGACCACTCTAAATTTTGGATTTTTTCCCCCTTTTTGTCACCAGGACAAAATGGGATAAGACGAATCCTCCCTAAACCCTTCAATATACCCAGAGAAGTGACTGGCGTCAAGTGATGGAGAAGAAACAAATCCTCCCACATAAAAAAGGTGTACCTGTTTGTCTGCATTCTTCTCTTCATCCTTTTAAAGTGCGGAATTTATACAGCTCGTCAGCTTTCAGAAAGCAGGGGGCGGAGCGCTGACTTGTTCAATCAGCTCTCACTGAGTGGGAGGGTAAGGAAAACCCTCCCCTTCACAGAGCTCACAGGAACAGATCTGAGGCTGTCAATCAGCTGAATATCCCTCCCTTGTCACCATTTTTCTCTTGGTGTCAGGGAAACTTGTCAGAATAGATTCATGCCGACAGCAGAGAGAAATCACACTCAAGTTGGTAATCTATTATACAATTTTCTTGTTCAATTTCCTTTAGATTTATCCAACTGTGTCGTTCAAGGGCCTGACTGACTGCATACAAAACTGAAAGGGTTTAGGTTTGACCTCATATTACATTTGTTTTGGTAAATAAAAATAAAATAAAAAAAAATTGTACAATGTATGTTCAGCCTTAGTGCTCTGGATTGAGACAAATATACACTATAGAGCAGTGATGGTGAACCTTGGCACCCCAGATGTCTTGGAACTACATTTCCCATAATGCTCATGCACTCTGTAGTGTAATTGAGCATCATGGGAAATGTAGTTCCAAAACATCTGGGGTGCCGAGGTTCCCCATCACTGATATAGAGCAAGGATATGCAATTAGAAGACCTCCAGCTGTTGCAGAACTACAAGTCCCATGAGGCATAGCAAGGCTAACCAGCCACAAGCAGGACGGTATTAGTAGTTTTGCAACAGCTGGAGGTCCACTAATTGCAGATCCCTGCTATAGAGGGATAGGCTTTGTTCAGATTTCACGTTTACATCCATTTAAACGGGTGGAACAAACAGCAATAAAAACCTGACAGGTCTTCTAATACTTCTCCACTATCAAAAACCAAAAAGGTTTTGCCTAAAGCCGGCCATAGATTGTTCAAATCTTGGCCTGATCAGCAGAGACCGGCCAAGAATCAAAAGTCATCTATGGGCAGGCGGATCATACCCAGATAGAATCAGCGATCGACTTTGGTACAACCAGCATGCTGCATTTTTACATGCGATTATTTCCGGCAACTATAGCTGCTAACAATCACTGTGTCTCCCCCCCCCCAGCAGGAATGGCCCCACGGAGAGACTTCCCCTCCCCCAATCATCAGGGACTGTGTTGATGGGGGGAAATGGAGAGATTTGCTTTCCTGCAACCCCATGGTCGCCGGAAAGAAAAATTGCATCATCTATGGCCTGCCTTACTTGCAATATTAAAACAAGTAAGGGAAATCTTTTCTTCCCGTGAACAAGCTGTAATTATATTAAGCTATAAAGTAGTAGGCCAAGAAGAGAAGAGCCACACTAATCACCATGAAGCGATCCTTTGTATTATGTAGATGTCCATTTTATAAGCGTTTGCTTGGCTTCCAGAGCTAATTTTAGGTTCAGAATACATTGTTTAGCTTGTGTATCCACTGCTAAACACAAAAGACCTACAGAGGTGGCCTCATATCAGCCACAAGAACAAAGTTATGCAAAGACGATCGTCCCCTGCTCCCAACAATCTGCTCCATAGAGTGGAAAAGACCATCTTAGAAAGTCTATGCCTGGTCCCAACCTCGGTCCACCTCTATATTGGCCCTGAGATAATTTGGGAGGCCCCCGTAGACCAAAAAAAAAAAAAAAAGTGTCGCCCAGGAGGAGGCAGTGCCAAACCAGGAGCAGAAACACCACAAACTCCAAAATGTACAGCAAGACTGAGGAATTATGGAAGGAAGAGCTCAATGTTGGGAATATCCAAGACGTACGAGAAGCCAGGGAGTGACCCAGGTCACTAGGTTCCAGCTGTATCTAAAATCACCACCATTGAGGCCAACTGACCCTTAAAGTGGTTGTAAACCTCAGACATAAAATATGAACAAAGAATATCCCTCTATAACAGGGATATGCATTTAGTGGACCTCCAGCTGTTGCAGAACTACAAGTCCCATGAGGCATAGCAAGACTGACAGCCACAAGCATAGGCATGATGGGACTTGTGTCATTTTTGTCCGCTTTTGCGGAGAGTAGGGCTGTGAAAAAAAAAAAAAAAAAAAAAAAAAAAAGTCGATTTATATCTTGAATCGAGTTGAGAGGTCAAATCGATTCAAAATTTAAGCAAATCGATTTTTTTTTTCTTTCACCGCGCCGGTCCCGAGGCGCTGCGGGGCATGAGTTTTTAGGCGAGGCCGTGGCTTTGGCCTAGTCCGCGGCTGGACGACGTGGCCTCGCCCAAAAGCTCATGCCCGCAGCGCCTCAGGACCGGCGCGGTTTCCAAAGAAAAAAAAAAAAAAACAAAAACAAAACTCGATTCGAATCGTAAATAGAATTAAGAGAATCGAAGATTTTTTTTTTTTTTTTTTTGAAGAACATCTCCCAGCCCTAGCGGAGAGCAATACTTCTAGCACTAGACCACCGCCAACTCTAACCTGGTAACTGTAAGAAGAAACTCCGGGTAAAGTGTCAGCCGTCTCCGTGGTATGCAAGGACCGCTGCAACAGCTTCGTTCTAAGGCAAGTATGTCATAATGAGCTAGTAGACGACGCCTACTAGCTCATTATGCCCTTGTCTTGCAGGGGTTTATTTTTTTTTTTTTCTCTGAGAATTACAACCTCTTTAAAGACTGAGAACTGAGCGATCACATGACCACCGATTGCACAGTTCATTCCACTCAGTGGCGATTGTCGCAGAAAAAAAAAAAACAAACAATAAAAAACACACACACACACACACACACCTCACATTTGTTTTACAGGCATAAAACTTTTCTTCGCTGCACTAGAATTTGATTGGTCACTATGAGAAGCACAGGCCTTCCATTCTCCAGGCTCTATCACAGTTTCCTGTGCTGCAGCCAGCGAGAATCTTATTACGGAGAACGTTACAGTCTGCCAGGCACTCAAAGGCCGAGTATTCTTAGCCATCTGGCAGAGTCTGCCCAGGCTGCTGTACCCAATATAAACTGCCGCATCAGCACTTCATCCCAGCACTGCCCCTGACAAAAGTGGTGCTGGCCATTCTCCCACCAGCCTGAAACACCGACACTGCAACCCACTCCTCATTGCTTTTATAAATGGAAAAAAAAAAAAAAAAAAAAAAAAAAAAAAAAAAAAGCAGAAAAAAAAAAAATCCATTATAAAAACACTATTTTTTAATCCGATCACGTGGCTGCAATGCTCACATATGTAGAGGAAAGATAAGACCAAACCATTGTCATTACTAAGCAGGAAGCAGAACCCGCGTATGTAGCGGAATTGTAGCAGGTATGGGGTTTTTTCCTCTTTTCTTTTGCATAGTTACTATTGTCCATTTTGGTGCCATTGTAAGTATTCATATTCCATACTTGATGGTTGTGGGAGGAAAATAAGAAGAATAAAGGAAACTAACGGAGGCTCTAGTCTTCCTCTACCCCACTAATAAGAGATTTTACTATGGAGTCTCCATATGAAGAGATCTTCACCAACCTTCTCCACTGGTGGCAAAGGAGTCACCTTGACAGCCTTGAGTCACCTTGGCTCTGTGGGGGCACTCGAGAAGAGGAGGAGCCCCAGAAAAGGAGGATCTGTGCAAAACCCTTGCACAGGAGGTGGTAAGTATAACTTTTTTTTTTTAACAAGAACCTTTACAAGCCCTTGAACTGCACAGAGCGGAGTCTCTTCTGTATTGCATGCTTTCCCTGTATTTCATAGAACATTATGTAAGAGAAGAGCGAGCCCCAACTAGTTCTAATCTGCCAGTTATTTGATGTTCAGAAAGGTGTTGTGTGTGTTGGATAAGCCCCTGTAAAGGTCCCTCCCCGGACAGATCTTCCCCGCCAGTCTCAGAACTAGGTCAGGTCTGATGTGGAGATGAAGTCGCAGCACTTTCAATCGTTTCCTGGGAAGCTGGGGACAAACAAATGCAGAAAAAGCTAAAAAGACTATTCAGGATCTGCACTGCCAACTCCGTTTTTATAAAAAGAGACTGTCACTAGCTCATTCATTCCAACAACCAAAAAAACTTGTATAGTATTATATATGCATGTTATATAGAGGTTGTAAAAAGACATCCAAAAGCCTTGAGATGCCTGCTGGGTACCGTCATCTTGATCTGTCATTAAAGTGGTTCTAAAGGCTCAAGGTTTTTTTTTTTCCATATATTTCTCTATCTTAATGCATTCTCTCTGTGCATGGGCTCCTGCCAATCGAATCCCTGCGACGAGGGAGCAGAGGGGCAGTGCCGCACCACACTGTCTATAGACACAGAAAGGGTGGCTCGGGATTGAGCTTGCACAAGTGGAGGACACACCAACAGATGACCCCAGAAGAGGATCGGGGCTGCTCTGTACAAAACAAGTATAACATGCTTATCTAACAACATACATACCACACAGTATCTCACAAGAGTACACCCCTCACATTTTTGTAAATATTTTATTATATCTTTTTATGTGACAACACTGAAGAAATGACACTTTGCTGCAATGTAAAGTAGTGAGTGTACAGCTTGTATAACAGTGTACATTTGCTGTCCCCTCAAAAACTGACACAGCCATTAATGTTTAAACCGCTGGAAACAAAAGCGAGTACACCCCTAAGTGAAAATGTCTAAATTAGGCCCAACCATTTACCCTCCCCGGTGTCATGTGACTCGTTAGTGTTACAAGGTCTCAGGTGTGAATGGGGAGCAGGTGTGTTAAATTTGGTGTTCTCTCTCATACTGGTCACTGGAAGTTCAACATGGCACCCATGGCAAAGAACTCTGAGGAGCTGGGAAAAGAATTGTTGCTCAACATAAACATGGACTAGGCTATAAGAAGATTGCCAAGACCCTGAAATTGAGCTGCTGCACGGTGGCCAAGACCATACAGCGATATAACAGGACAGGTTCCACTCAGAACAGGCCTCGCCATGGTCGACCAGAGAAGTTGAGGTCACGTGCTCAGCGTCATATCCAGAGGTTGTCTTTGGGAAATAGACATATGAGGGCTGCCAGCATTGCTGCAGAGATTGAAGGGGTGGGGGGTCAGCCTGTCAGTGCTCGGACCATATGCCGCACACTGCATCAAATTGGTCTGCATGGCTGTCGTCCCAGAAGGAAGCCTCTTCTAAAGAGGAGGCTGGAAAGACGCCAGAAACCACATGCGAGGACCAGAAACCCTAATCTTGTTCTTCGAGGGGAAAACCCTAACCCCCTAAGCCCAACTTATTCGTTAAGGGGAAAACCCCAACCATAGACCCCCAACCCTTTACGGAAACCCCAACCTAGTTTTTTTTTTTTTTTAAAAAAGGGGAAAACCCTAACCATTATCGAAGCTACCTAGAATTTAACATGAGGGGAAAAATGCACTTAAAGCCAGATATTAAAATTTCATGCAACCATGTTTGATCAAGTCAGGGGTGAAGCTCTATGGTGGGATCATCTGGTTGAAATCTAACATATAGGTCAAATTCCAATTACCGTATATACTCGAGTATAAGTCGAATTTTTCAGCACATTTTTTTGTGCTGAAAGTGCCCCCCTCGACTTATACTCGAGTCAAGCACTTTTCTGCAGCAAAAATGTCATTTTCCGAACTGATTTTGGGGCCCCGTATCTCAGGCCCACTTTGTGCTAGGAACCCCAAATTTGGTGTGCAAACCCAGTGGAACTGGTATCACAACATATCCAACCAAAGCTGAAGTTCCTAGCACTAAGTGGCCCCGAGATACGGGGCCCCAAATTCAGTTCAGAAAATGTCATTCTCTGCTGCAGAAAAGTGCTTGACCTTTTCTGAACCGACTTTGGGGCCCCATATCTCAGGGCCACTTGGTGTTAGGAACCCCAAATTCGGTGTGCAATCCCAGTTGAACTGGTACCATAACATATCCAAAGCTGAAGTTCCTAGCACCAAGTGGCCCTGAGATACGGGGCCCCAAAACCGGTTTGGAAAATGTCATTCTCTGCTGCAGAAAAGTGCTTGACATTTTCTGAATTGATTTTTGGGGCCCTGTATCTCAGGGCCACTTGGTGCTAGAAACCTCAGCTTTGGAAATGTTATGGTGCTAGTTCTACTGGGTTTGCACACCGAATTTGGGGTTCTTAGCACTAAGTGGGCCCGAGATATGGGGCCCCAAATTCGGTCAACTGTGTCCATCTGCAGCAATGTCATTTCGGGACCCTTTGGGTTCAGAGACCCCAAATTTTGGCCGCAGCTAGGGGGCATCTAGGAACCCTTAACTACCAAGTTTGACGTTCAGGGGACCTATGGCTGCAAATGGGCACAGTGATGCTGCAAATGGGCATTTTTGACCCTCTTTTCCACTTACAGTAGCTGTGCATTTCTCACCCTCGTCTTATACTCGGGTCAATAAGTTTTTCCCATTTTTTTGTGGTAAATTATGGCCTCGACTTATACTCGGAACGACTTATACTCGAGTATATACGGTATACTTTGGCTAACAGCAATGCTAGTGGTGTATTGGATCATGGGCTCCTTAGGGGTATATAAAATGGAGAAAGGGGAAAAAGGAAAAAGACTTTAAAAACGCGGCTAAACGCTGATACCACGTTTAGCATTGGAAACGTCAGCGTCTGAACTTTTTTTTGCCTTCAAAGAAAAGGCTATAAAAACGCAACTGCCTAAAAACAACATTAAAACAAACCTGTGTACATGTACACATAAGATAACATTGGATGAGTTCAGGGGCAAAAAGCATCCAACTGCCTCTGATTACCAGCAGTGTACATGAGGCCCAACAGGCTGGAACTTATTCTGATCTTCACTACATACAGACCTGAGTTATATACAGTCAACATAATACAAGACATCTATGAACTCCACATTCCCAAGCTCCGCCACCACCAAAATGATCACAGCACTAAAATAGAATAGATCAGCTTCCTGTTGGGAGTTTCATCACCTACACCAATCGGAGTAAAGCTGCAATCATACTAAAACAAAGGCACAAATAATTCCTCTGACAGCAATAAAAGCCACAGCCAGGAAGAGGAAACACTGACAACAGCCATCGTGATGCTGCAAACTGAAATAATGAAAGGAATACAGGGGAGAAGTTTTCAGGAAGCGCAAAAATAAACCACAAACTAAATGGAAAATGTACTGATAGAAATAAAAGGGAGATAATGCAGACAGGTGCCTGGTCATCTCTGAATTCCATACTACTTCAGGGGACAGACCTGGAACAAGTACATCGCAAGTGAATTCCAATGTAAAACAGGTAAAGATGAGCAGGAGGGAGGTGTGTGATCCTATTACACATCCTGTCCTAGGGTGACAACACTGTTCCTCCATACAGTACGTGTTGTCACACCAGGACACATACATACTTTTGCTCTGTTTAGATACCATTTGAAAGGGACCTACAACCTCAAAATACTTCTGCTTGCCCCCCCTTTCTGTCACACAAGACACAGCAGCCCCAATCCTCCACTGGTTCTCCCGCCTGCTCTTCAGCGAGTGCCCCCCATTAGCAAGCCACTGGAAAAAAAAAAAAAAAAAAAAAAAAAAAAGTATATAGAGCGCACAGGACTAACGTAGTCCAGAAAGTGTCTCTATTAAAAGTAGGCAGTCCAAAATGGAGAAAGGTGTTGGTAAGGATGGTGGGATGATCTTCAGCAAAAAAGGGCTGCAACTTTAAAAGACTGAAGCAGGCTCTATGACACAAAGAAACAACAAAGGCGCCTCTAAGTGCAGAAGATTAATTTTAATGCCCCAAAAAGGGTTAAAAACACTTACAGAATGGAAGTGGTAATCAGGCACATCATAATTGAAGCTGCATTGGAAGGGGTTGCGGTCAGAGGAAGCCTTCAGAGGGGATGGATGTGGTCACTGTACACAGCGGTGTGAGACACAGGAAGCCGCTGTGAGGCTGGCGTCATCAGCTGGAAAGACGGCGAACCCGGAAGTGATGTCATCCACTGGGCGGCTCGATAACCAGCCTGAACCGCAAACAAACAGCCTGGGCGAGGATGTGATGTCATCAATAAGGGACGCGTTTCGGAACCATCAATCGTTCCTTTTTCAACCTATGGCCATACTGATGACTAAGAATATATATACACACCCACTGGCAGTGGATTGGCCGGGGGCGGGGGCAGCAAAGGAATTTTTATTTAATAATGATGAGTCCGTTTTGTGCATATGAATAAAAGGGAACAAGTGGATACCTGCAACAGCATTCTTAAAAACATTCTACAAAACATTCTAAAAAAAACGGAGAAATATAATAGTGGAATATATTAAGAAAAAGGAGTTTAGAACAATAAAAGACAGATCTATAAAAGTGTCTGACAGTAACCAGTCATAGAGCCTGCAATGCACATAACAGAATGTGGACGGTGAGAGCAGGCAAGGTGATGTCAATATTAAGCTGCAGACCATAAAGGGAAACATACATGACAATGATACTATCCATAATTAATCGTTTAAAAATTCGTTTAAAATGGGGGGGGGTTGTTTCACATGAGGATAATAATGAGGGTTTCTGGAGGAGCCTAAATTACT
The DNA here is from genome assembly GCA_037952835.1 of Lithobates septentrionalis. Classification (NCBI taxonomy): domain Eukaryota; kingdom Metazoa; phylum Chordata; class Amphibia; order Anura; family Ranidae; genus Lithobates; species Lithobates septentrionalis. The sequence goes on along the minus strand of JBBDGP010001000.1, from coordinate 1,773,319 downwards.
ATCTACAGAGGGGAGGTGTCATATTAAAGTATGGCACTAACTTCAAAATCTTCGTTTAACCCTCCGGGGGCTAAAACATTTAATAAAAATATCCAATACATTTCTCTGGCATAGGCGTCGGTAACGTTCAGCAGCGGGGAGGTCTTTTGGCATTGCCTCAATAATCCATACTTTAAGGCCATTCGTGGACTTGTTATGGGTGTGAAGGTAATGTCTGGGGACACTATGGTTATCTAGTCCACCTTCAATTAAACGGCGATGTTCGCCAAACCGTTTCCGTAGTGGCCGGATAGTGCGCCCTACATAGAATAGACCACAGGGGCATGTGAGACAATATATGACATGGTCAGATGAACATGTATGGAAACCCTTTATTGGGTATGTTTTACCTTTGACGTGAAACTTTCTGGCCATGTGTCACAAAGCTGCAAGTCTTGCAGAGGGGCTTACGGCACTGATACATCCCAGAAATAGCTAAAAACGTGGGCATGTGATGGCCCAGAGGCAGAGGTTTGGCCCTAAGTTTGCTGGTCGCTACCTTGCTTTTAATGTTGGGTGCCTTTCTGTAAGCAAATTGAGGTCTGTTGGGCAGAGTAGGGAGTAGATGTTCGTCTTGTAGTAGCAGAGACCAATGTTTTTTAATAATTTTTTCCATGTTTTTGTGTTGGGTATGGAATTGGGTGATGAATCGTAGATTATCTTTCTGGGTATTGGGACGTGGGTGAGAGTTCTTAATAGGCGATGTGCTCTTATATTGTTGATAAGCTGAGTCAACAAGATCTACAGGGAAGCCTTTTTCGAGAAACTTGGCTTTCAAAATTTCACCTTCAGTGTCATAGTCACTCTTCAGGGTACAGTTCTTTTTTAGCCTACAGAACTGACTCTTGGGTACATTATTTAGCCACAGAGGGTGATGGCAACTTTTATAATGGAGGAATGAATTTCCAGCTGTAGGCTTGGTGAAATTTTTGGCATGGATCTCTTTGCCTATCCAGAAGAGTTCAAGGTCGAGGAAGGCTAACTTATTTTGATCGATGACGGAGGTGAAAGTAAGGCCCATGTTGTTGGTATCTAGCTAGCCTTCCTCGACCTTGAACTCTTCTGGATAGGCAAAGAGATCCATGCCAAAAATTTCACCAAGCCTACAGCTGGAAATTCATTCCTCCATTATAAAAGTTGCCATCACCCTCTGTGGCTAAATAATGTACCCAAGAGTCAGTTCTGTAGGCTAAAAAAGAACTGTACCCTGAAGAGTGACTATGACACTGAAGGTGAAATTTTGAAAGCCAAGTTTCTCGAAAAAGGCTTCCCTGTAGATCTTGTTGACTCAGCTTATCAACAATAAAAGAGCACATCGCCTATTAAGAACTCTCACCCACGTCCCAATACCCAGAAAGATAATCTACGATTCATCACCCAATTCCATACCCAACACAAAAACATGGAAAAAATTATTAAAAAACATTGGTCTCTGCTACTACAAGACGAACATCTACTCCCTACTCTGCCCAACAGACCTCAATTTGCTTACAGAAAGGCACCCAACATTAAAAGCAAGGTAGCGACCAGCAAACTTAGGGCCAAACCTCTGCCTCTGGGCCATCACATGCCCACGTTTTTAGCTATTTCTGGGATGTATCAGTGCCGTAAGCCCCTCTGCAAGACTTGCAGCTTTGTGACACATGGCCAGAAAGAGTTTCACATCAAAGGTAAAACATACCCAATAAAGGGTTTCCATACATGTTCATCTGACCATGTCATATATTGTCTCACATGCCCCTGTGGTCTATTCTATGTAGGGCGCACTATCCGGCCACTACGGAAACGGTTTGGCGAACATCGCCGTTTAATTGAAGGTGGACTAGATAACCATAGTGTCCCCAGACATTACCTTCACACCCATAACAAGTCCACGAATGGCCTTAAAGTATGGATTATTGAGGCAATGCCAAAAGACCTCCCCGCTGCTGAACGTTACCGACGCCTATGCCATAGAGAAATGTATTGGATATTTTTATTAAATGTTTTAGCCCCCGGAGGGTTAAACGAAGATTTTGAAGTTAGTGCCATACTTTAATATGACACCTCCCCTCTGTAGATAGTAATTTAGGCTCCTCCAGAAACCCTCATTATTATCCTCATGTGAAACAACCCCCCCCCCCCCATTTTAAACGAATTTTTAAACGATTAATTATTGATAGTATCATTGTCATGTATGTTTCCCTTTATGGTCTGCAGCTTAATATTGACATCACCTTGCCTGCTCTCACCGTCCACATTCTGTTATGTGCATTGCAGGCTCTATGACTGGTTACTGTCAGACACTTTTATAGATCTGTCTTTTATTGTTCTAAACTCCTTTTCTTAATATATTCCACTATTATATTTCTCCGTTTTTTAGAATGTTTTGTAGAATGTTTTTAAGAATGCTGTTGCAGGTATCCACTTGTTCCCTTTTATTCATATGCACAAAACGGACTCATCATTATTAAATAAAAATTCCTTTGCTGCCCCCGCCCAATCCACTGCCAGTGGGTGTGTATATATATTCTTAGTCATCAGTATGGCCATAGGTTGAAAAAGGAACGATTGATGGTTCCGAAACGCATCCCTTATTGATGACATCACATCCTCGCCCAGGCTGTTTGTTTGCGGTTCAGGCTGGTTATCGAGCCGCCCAGTGGATGACATCACTTCCGGGTTCGCCGTCTTTCCAGCTGATGACGCCAGCCTCACAGCGGCTTCCTGTGTCTCACACCGCTGTGTACAGTGACCACATCCATCCCCTCTGAAGGCTTCCTCTGACCGCAACCCCTTCCAATGCAGCTTCAATTATGATGTGCCTGATTACCACTTCCATTCTGTAAGTGTTTTTAACCCTTTTTGGGGCATTAAAATTATTAATCTTCTGCACTTAGAGGCGCCTTTGTTGTTTCTTTGTGTCATTAGCAAGCCACTTGCTAGGGGGGGGGCACTCATGCATGCTCCTTTCCGAGTCACCCGATCTGTGTCTATTGACACAGACCAAGAGGCTCAGCCCGCCCCCTCATCACAGCATTTGATTGACAGCAGAGAGCCAATGGAGCCACTGCTCTCAATCTGTCCTGTAAAGGAGGGAGACAGCAGCAAGTGCCACTGCTCTTGTGCACATCCCTGGACTGGGAAAGTATAAGGAAAAGGGGAGATTGTCTCTTCCATAGTCTGTGTGAGAGCCAGACACTGAGGAGAGAGCTGGATGACGGAGGCTGGCACGTAAACCGACCACACCATCAGATCAGCAACCACAATAAAAATGTAGTCAGTTTACAGAGGGGAAGACAGGAACAGGCAGGATCAGCCAGGTATTGTACAACATGGAAAGGGAAAATTGTCCCATACCATGTTGGACAATAACTGGCTGTTCCTATCTTCCCCTCTGTAAACTGACTGTTTTATTGTGGCTGCTGATCTGATAGTGTGGTCAGTTTACATGCCAGCCTCTGTCATCCAGCTCTCTCCTCGGGGTCTGGCTCTTCCATAGTCTGTGTGAGAGCCAATCTCCCCTTTTCCCCTTAGACTTGCAAAAGCACTGGGCTATATCTTGTGTCTTAAAAAAAAGGGACAGGACTCAGAGCATTATTTTTCTTTTTTTAGGGTTACGACCACTTTAAAAACTTTAACACCAGCAGCGGATCACAAGAGCAGTGCAATTGGAACGCAGGAAACACTCACGGATCGCAGCGTTTCCCACACTTCATTAGTGTGAACCTAGCATTAAAAAACACTTTCTCCGGTAACGTCTGCACTTGATTGCTCTGAACCGGCTTCCAGATTGTGACAGTGTGCCATGCCAGGACAAAGTGCTTCAGTAAAGCCGCTTGTGTTCACCAGATGAGCATACACCACAATAATGGCACACCAAGTCTAGGTTTCCACTATTGCAACCCTAAAGTCGCCTGATTTTGCAGCGATTTTGATGCAACTTGAAGCAATGACTGTATTCTTGAGGTCTATGGACCTAAAGTCACATCAAAGTTGGACCAAAGTAGTGCAGGGACTACTTTTAAGTTGCTGTGACTTGAAGTTGCACAGATATGAACGGTACGACTTGTCACGCGCATGACTTGGGACTGCAAAGTTGCAGGACAAGACGCACTAGTGGAAACCGAGCCCAAGGTAAATTTTAGCACAAATAAAAGCCTACTAAATGGCAACTAGAACAGAACATGTACATTTCAAACAGAAATGCATAGAAGACCCATTTTACAATATGATCCGCTTCCTGGCTACTGAGCAGTTTTAAACCCCAAGTGAAGGATAGGCCTCCTGAAGCCCAGCAGCAGCTCTTGGCTCGCCCCGCCGTTATTACAAGTGGTTAGGCCATGTCTGCTTTCCCAGCGCTGGCAACCTCAGCCAACATGACAGACTAACAGTTGTGCTTCCATAGCGATAAGAGATAAGAGCAGCCGCGCAGCACATAATCCAGGATGACTGTGCTCAATACATGTTATTCTGACACGCTGCACATACACCATAGTGAGCTGTCAGCCTGGATGCACACGCTGCAAGGAAGAGGTCAGACAGAGAGCAGCGCCGGGGACTCGGCTACATTGTGCATTCCTGGGAATCCAGCAGGGCCTTTACATACACAAAAACACAGCCAGCCAGGGACAGAACGTGACCTTCTGTATACTAGACAGGGTTATAGTCCTCTAGAGGCAAAGCTGTGGGAAGGATTACAGGAGCAAAGAGAGAGAGAGGCAGGCCAACAATACATTCATGGCTAGAGTACATAAAGGAGGACCTGTCCATGTTCAAGTGAACCAGTGTTTGCTCAGAGCCAAGCAAAGTAACAGGTTCACCGAGGGAAATGCATGTTAGAGGTCATCTTTGCTTCAACAACAAGGCCCTTCCCCCATCATCCCTGTGCTACTAGCAAAAGGTTCAAGACCCAAGATGTACCTGGAAAGCATCAGATTTATTGATGCTCCCCTAGGACTGTCTGTCATGTGATGGTGGCCAATACAACTCTGTAAATCACTGGATGAGGACATTTAACAGTGGCATGCTATTCTGGCCCTCAGATCTCATAATCTTGCAATCATCGAGAAGACCACACAGGCAGAGTCCGAGCAGAAGGAACAGATCAGAGAAAGGAGGAGAAGATGGAGATGAAGAAAAAAGGTAAACAAAGAACAGAACTGAAAAACAAGAAGCCCAGACATCTGAGAGGCAGCCGTATTCCCTCTAAGCGCGATACTTGATCATCACCGGGCACCACCAGAGCACAAGATCTGACAGTCCATGTTAGAGGGATAATAAATGCTATTCCACCCACACCAATGATCTGAGGGCGTGTTCTCCCCAGAGGATCCAAATTTCCCACTGACACCAATAATTTAGAACAGGAGTCTCCAAACTTCATCTCTTTGCTTTCCTCTATCCAGCCCTTGGGGCACCCCTCCCCCCACCGACACCAACGATGGAGGGGCCACCCTTCCTCCCACCGACGACGGGGCCACCCCTCCTCCCACCGACGACGGGGCCACCCCTCCTCCCACCGACGACGGGGCCACCCCTCCTCCCACCGACGACGGGGCCACCCCTCCTCCCACCGACGACGGGGCCACCCCTCCTCCCACCGACGACGGGGCCACCCCTCCTCCCACCGACGACGGGGCCACCCCTCCTCCCACCGACGACGGGGCCACCCCTCCTCCCACCGACGACGGGGCCACCCCTCCTCCCACCGACGACGGGGCCACCCCTCCTCCCACCGACGACGGGGCCACCCCTCCTCCCACCGACGACGGGGCCACCCCTCCTCCCACCGACGGGGCCACCCCTCCTCCCACCGACGGGGCCACCCCTCCTCCCAACGACGGGGCCACCCCTCCTCCCACCGACCCCAACGACGGGGCCACCCCTCCTCCCACCGACCCCAACGACGGGGCCACCCCTCCTCCCACCGACCCCAACGACGGGGCCACCCCTCCTCCCACCGACCCCAACGACGGGGCCACCCCTCCTCCCACCGACCCCAACGACGGGGCCACCCCTCCTCCCACCGACGGGGCCACCCCTCCTCCCACCGACCCCAACGACGGGGCCACCCCTCCTCCCACCGACCCCAACGACGGGGCCACCCCTCCTCCCACCGACCCCAACGACGGGGCCACCCCTCCTCCCACCGACCCCAACGACGGGGCCACCCCTCCTCCCACCAACCCCAACAACAGGGCCACCCCTCCTCCCACCGACAACGACGGGGCCGCCCTTCCACCAACAATTATTTTTTTCTCCCACTGATCACCAAGCCTATGGCATGTTTTACTCCCACTGATGCCAGGGCATTTTCTACTCCCATTGACATTAGTCTGACCCCACCCCCATCTCTGAAGTTTGAAGGGCAATAAACTGGCCCTTCGTTTTAAAAGTTTGGAGACCGCCTGATTTAGTAGACCAACCTTTTTTTCCCCTTGAGGTTCACAGTCTCAGTGATTTCAGGGGCTATTCTCCCCTGGGGGCCACCATCACCAATAAATTGAGGGGCTATTCTCTTCTGTAGGCCATGATACCATTAATACCAATGATTGAGGCCATTTACTTTGATGGTGAAAGTATAAAAACTTCTTTTCCTTTTAAAGCTGGAGAATGGACCATTCTGGGGGGAAATTACCCTGGCCTCAACAGGGTTAAAAATCACTTAGCTAGGGACGTCTATAAAGCCACCAATAGATGGTTCGCATCTCAGCTGGCTCAGCAGGGACCAGCCAAGACATGAACCCTGTATGGGCAGGTGATTGTACCCAAGTTCATCTAATTGATGAACTTGGCTACAACCAGTCAGATTCTTCATGCGAATATGGCCAGCAGCTTTAGCTGCTACCAATAATCACTGCGTTCTCCCAGCAGAGAGATGGCTCACAATTGCTTTCTGTGGGACCTGGGAGGAAAAAGGGGTATGCCACGAAGGCCAGTTTATGATTTGGCAGGACGGCACTAACTTAACGTCATGTACGGAAGACAAAATTCTTTTTAAATCAAGTCCCCATTTGCATAGCAGGAATTGAGAAAATTATACAAGCAAAAATATATAAATATAGATCATTTAAAATTTAAAAATTTAATTTAAAACACTGAAAAAAGCTACTACAAAAAAAAAAAAAAAAAAAAAAAACTTTAATGAGGATAACATTCATGCAGGACAACCGAGTAGCACCATAAAAATAAAATTCAGCCTCGCCAGCTGTTGCCATGTGTGGGTTCAAAGGGTTGCCTGAGTAATCCTGGTGAATTGAGGCTCCTGATAACTGGAAAGTTTGGAAGTCGGGGCCTTCAGTGTTCCAACATCGGCAATCTAGACTATGTACAGTGAACCATTTGCTTTCTAAATAGGGAGAACATTCCAACTACACTTTTTGTAGTAACAATAGTAAATAAGAGCACAAGCAAAAGGAATAGTTAACTCCCAGCACAGGTCGGAGAATCAGACAGACCAGGTTGGTTGTTACAACCTTTCAGTCTCTCCCCACGAGGTTTACTGCAGGACTTTGAGGCTCGGAGAATTTGTGCATTTAAGTCAGGAAGGGGGCGGGGCTAGGAGGCGGACCTGATCTCCCAGGCTGCTTGCTGTAATCTGGAAACGTGCCACTAAACCTGCAAACTGAAGTGTCCCGCCAGGCAGCACTGCCCTGTTTTACTACAGTAAGAGGCCGGCTTGTCTGTACAGTCAATGGATGTCTTAAAAACAGAGCGGAGGATCAGAGGCGAGGAACTTTGTACTCTGCATGAGGGTGGAAAACCCCCAGGAGTGAGGCCGTCCCGGGACAAGGCAACCCCCGGGGGCTCTTTAGAAACATTTTAAACATAAAATAGACACCAAGTAGATGAAAGGATTTAACTAAAATGGACCCAATTATCACATATGTACCACAGTACTGTACCAGTCACATTCTTGCTTGTTATCAGTGACTCACTAGGTAAGGAGGTGTGTTTTGGGGCAAACAAAGTGCGGGGGGGGGGGGGGGGCGCAGAGCTTCAGCAATGTGGGCTTCTGGGCAAAGTAATGCCACAAATTCCCACAAATGCATGTAATGCATGTTTTCGGGCTGCATTTGTTCCACAAAATTAGGGGGTGAGAGGGCGTGAAATCATGCCTGCTCTGGGGGCACTCAACAGGAGGGAAGAGCCAGGAGCGCCAGCAGGGGACCCGAGAAGGAGGATCAGGACTGCTCTGTGCAAAACCATTACACAGAGCAGGAAAAGTTTAACATTTGTTGTTTTAAAGTGGAGTTGCATCCAATTTTGAGAGGTGGTCTTAAAACAAAAGACCACAATTCATTTTTGGATAGTTACATTTTTTTTTTTTTTAACTTTCTAACTTACCTTTTCTGGAAGGTAAGTACTAAGGGGGGGGGGGGGGGGCTGGGGGTACTAGCCCCGCTGGCTCTAAGATTGAGTGCAAAGTGCAGGCATGTGGGCAGATCCCAGCCATATGGCCACCATCTTTCCCGAGTCTGGACCAGCTCTTTGACATCAGCTGACAGCGGGCTACAACCCATCTCCTACAAAACAGGTCACAGGAGTTCAGAACAAACTGCACTCCTGTGATCTCCAGGAAAAGTAAAGCCAAAACAAGCTTTTATTGTACTTCTCTAAATGTCACCAACTCATAGTATTACTTCACTTTTTTACAATGGAGATGAATTCCTAGAATTCAGCTTTTACATTTTTGCACTGCTAAATCCTGTATGTCCCATATTTGGGAATGCTGACCATTGCGAGTTGGGGGGGGGGGGGCGCATACTTTTGCAGTAACGCCTCAATACGGCAAAGCATTCAACAAAAATACTATACTGGCAGCATTAGCCTTCATTCATGGGAAGAATGTGCTTGTAATCCGCAGTGTCAGCAATATACAAGGCTCCTCGATCACTCCAGGGGGTGTGTGTTGTCACCTGTAGAAAGGTTTGCTAAGCAATCGCTATACAAAAGACCGGCTCCAGACCGCCCTTCGGGTATTCTAAAGACGGGGTGGGAAGAATTCACATGCAGATGTGCTACATTAAAAACCATGCCGATCACCTTTACAAATTCAGCCTCTCCTTGTATACAGTACAAAATATAAAGAATCGGTGAAACAAAAAAGTATTGTCATGTACCCCAACATTATTTACATGTGTGTGAGAAGTGATCCCACATACATCCAAATGCAAACAATGCCCCAAAGACCAAGCATAGCCTTCAGCATACATATATTATACTAGGAATACATGGAACCAGACAATGAGGACAGACTTCTCAAGGTTTACCCCAAAATCATTGGAACATCTGTCTGACCACACCATAGATTATAGATCATCGTAACAACGTTCAGTTATCAGAACCCAAGTCAGATGAGCAAATGAGGGCAGAAAGGCTTCTGTGTTCAGGAGGATAATCACTGCCTCTGGATCGGGGGGCTCAAACTGGCGAGCGGCCCTCCAGCTGTTGCGAAACTACAAGTCCCATGAGGCATTGCAAGGCCAACGGTTACCAGCCTGACACCCACAGACAGAGGCATGATGGGACAAGCTGGAGGGTCGCCAGTTTGAGACCCCTGCACTGGATGGTTGTATACTGACTGGCTGGGGGCAGACATGCCATCCCTGAATGCAAACTGTGGGATTGATTTATTAAAACTGGAGAATGCAAAATCTGGTGCAGCTCTGCATGAAAACCAATCAGCTTCCTTTTTTTTTTCCTTTGATCAAAGCTTAATTGAACAAGCTGAAGTTAGAAGCCAATTGGCTCCCATGCACAGCTGCTCCAGGTTTTACATGCTCTAGTTTTAGAGAATCAACTCCTGTGCAGCTGTTCAGATGAGAGGTAATGTGAACAGCAGCAGCTCCATCAATTCATTTATACAGGTGGCTGTTCCTTTCCACACACACAGCGCAAGCATTTTTTTTTTTTTTTGAAAAGGGCATGGACTTTTTTTTCCCTTGCAGCAGATTGCGTGTAATAGACTTCAATGAAACTACAAGTTTTGCATTTTTGATGGGGTTTTTCCTTTTGGCTGATCATAAAGTATGACAGTTCTGTTCATTAAGTGCGACTTTACCCTCGCTGGCACTCAAGTCGCATCAAAGTCGTGCAGGAACCTTTATATGTCTAAAGTCACCTATTGGGGTTAGCCGTAAGTGTTAGAACACTAACTCCAACCCCTCTACCCAACCACTACCGCTCTACCCAACCACTACCGCTCTACCCAACCACTACCGCTCTACCCAACCACTACCGCTCTACCCAACCACTACCGCTCTACCCAACCACTACCGCTCTACCCAACCACTACCGCTCTACCCAACCACTACCGCTCTACCCAACCACTACCGCTCTACCCAACCACTACCGCTCTACCCAACCACTACCGCTCTACCCAACCACTACCGCTCTACCCAACCACTACCGCTCTACCCAACCACTACCGCTCTACCAAACCACTACCGCTCTATCTGCCAATTTACCCCTCTACCCAACCATTACCCCTCTACCCAACCCCGATAATTTACCGCTCAACCCGACAATTTTTTCGCTCTACCCAACCCTAAATGATTACCACTAACCCCAACATGCATCTTTGAACACAGGTTCCCTAGACCAGGGGTCTCAAACTGGCAGTCCTCCAGCTGTTGCGAAACTACAAGTACCATGAGGCACTGCAATGCTGAAAGTTACAAGCATGACTTCCAAAGGCATGATGGGACTTGTAGTCCTAAAACAGCTGGAGGGCCACCAGTTTGAGATCCTTGCCCTAGACTATTTGGACAACGCGAGTACCAGCAAGTGTAAAGTCACATCAAAATTGCACTCCATGAACAGAACTCTCATACTTTACTATGAGCTGGTGGAAAAAAAAAAAAAAAAAACCCACACATCTAAAAACAGGTAAAGAATGTGCGTTCAAAAAACGCAGACTGCGGTGTAAAACAAAAACGCATCGACCGCAAACTGCATAGAACTGAAGCTTACATCTATAACTAGCTTTAAAAAAAAAAAAAACAAAAAAAACAAAAAAAACTGTACCCTTCCCCCCTCCTATCACCATATGCCAACTTATCTGTGTAAAACCGGGGTACACACTAGTTTCTTTTTTTTTTTTACAACCCGGAAAAAAAAAAAAAAAAAAAAAAAAAATTCAGCTCCAGTCAGAGACGCTGTACTAACGATCGGACATTAGTGCAGCAATCTCCCCCGCTGAGATGTACACTGTAAACTGTATGATTGTCTGAAGAGGAATGCATCTCTACCAGGCACCAGGAGGAAGGGCAAGCAATAAAAATAATGTAAAACAGTCTAAGCAGCTTATAAACCTTAGCAGTCACCAGGTGATGGGGGCGGGGAGGCAGTCAGCACATGGAAGGGAAAGGCGCTTTGCGGTACATTTAATTTTTGTTTTTGAGTTTAGGTTACAAGCGCGAGGAGACTACAAACAAAGCCTCCGAGCTCCCCGCCATCCCCATTCCAGGAGAGCTTCCTCCCTCATTGTGAACATGTGACCACCAGATGTGCGGTGTGACCAGGACGTGGACATCAGAGGATCTGAAGACATGATAAATGACCAGGAATTAGGAAATCTACACAAATCTGAGAAGTCTGGATGGTAACAGATAAAAACACACAGGCCAGTTTACATCCAGTACTGCATAGATGATGAACTGGGTGTAATATTTAATATGTCCTGTCAGGGCCTAGACTCCGATGTATTTCTTATGCTTAGCAATGTGCACAGATAACACTCATTTATTACAGTATAATCTCCCTCCATCCTGAGAAGACACCATTCATCACCTAAAACTGGAGCAGCTCTGCATAGAAACCAATCAGCTTCCAGTTATTGTCAAAGCTTAACTGAACAAGCTGAACGTTAGAAGCCGATTGGCTGGCATGGCACAACTGCACCAGATCCCGAGTCCTCTAGTTTTAGTAAAACCAGCCCCCAAGAAGTTCACATGCTTCTCGGGGGTTGCCTCTGACCACTCTCTAGGTCAGTGATGGCGAACCTTGGAACCCCAGATGTTTTGGAACTACATTTCCCATGATGCTCGTGCACTCTGCAATGTAGTTGAGCACCATGGGAAATGTAGTTCTTAAACATCTTGGGGGTGTCAAGGTTCACCATCACAGGTCTATGTGCTCATCTTGTGGCCCTCCAGCTATTGCAGAACTACAAGTCCCATGAGGCATTGCATGGCTGACAGTTAAAGCAGAGGCATGATGGGAGTTGTAGTTCCACAAAACAGCTGGAGGGCCACAGGGTGAGCACCCACAAAGTCCCAGCGTACTCTTAGCAGCACCAGATCACTTAGAACTTGCAGGATAGTCCAAGAAATGGCAGTTGGTTGGGGGTGATGCAGAACCCGGCACACCGTTCTACCACCACATAGAGCTCACACATTGAAGTACATTACACATCTGACACCACCGGGCTCCTTTCTGGACTGTAACAGGAGGACCAACATGTGACTTCCCAGGTGCTGCAGCACTAGCTCACGAGTTGTAATATATTAAAGGATTACCTACAAAGCTCTAGGAGATCGGAGCCCAATGGTATAACCAGCACAGTGTAGGGCAGCGATGGGGAACCTCGGCACCCCAGATGTTTTGGAACTACATTTCCCATGATGCTCCACTACACTGCAGAGCGCATGAGCATCATGGGAACTGTAGTTCCAAAACATCTGGGGTGCCAAGGTTCATCATCACTGGTGTAGGGGGGGGGGGGGGGGGGGGGGATCAGGTATGTTGAGCTTGTACCATCTGTATCCTACAGGTCTGTACTCTTCTACCTTCATCTATAATATAGATTCTATATATCCCTACACAGGCCTGTGCATTATAGCAGTGTGTAAGGGGGGGGGGGGGGGGGGGGGAAATCAGGTAGACATGCCATGTAGAACATTTTACTATAGATTACAGTACAGGTTATAGATTGTCTGATCACCTACAGCTATAGACGGCAGACCACCAATACAAGAACGTTACAGGTTATGGTAGATCCCCCAATCACCTCCTACACAATGCCACAGGTCTCCAAACTACAACCCTCTCATTGTTCAGGAACTACAATTCCCATCATGCCTAGTCATGTCTGTAAAAGTCGGGTTTTACAATGCCTCATGGGAAGTGTAGTTCTACAACAGCTGGAGGGTCTTAGTACAATGTTATAGATAGAAGAGATCAGACTATCTGCATAGTGATAATACATCCACGATCACCTACACCAGTACAGTATTATAGAGGTCCGAGATCAGGGTTATGTAATACATTCCTAATACATCACAATGTTATAGAGGACATCAGCAATGTCAGAGGCTGGAACTCATCCCTGATCACCTTGTTGGGGGCTAAAGATCGGGGTCTCTAGACAAGGATTCCACCACAATCTATCCCGGTTATGGGTACATCCCCACCGAGCCACCAACACTCACTAGGAAACGCTTCTCCTCCAATGCAGAGTGGTGCAGGGAAGAAGCACCAATGTCTGTGCTAATCTCAATCAGCCCTCCCCTACTGTGATAGCACATGGGACGGAGGAGGGCTGGCAGGAAACAGAACTCACAGCAGCTTCCCTGCAGTGCTCTGCATGTGAAGGAAACCACTGCGCTAATGTGATGTGCCCCCCTCTTGCCCAGTGTCTGCCAGCTACCCTTGTAATGTGCCCTGTTATCTCCACAAACCATGACATACATGTACCATGCCCACCCCCCATGCCCTGCTGACTCCCCTGTACCCCTCCATGCTGACTCCCCTGTACCATGCCCTTGTGCCCCCATGCCCTGCTGATTCCCCTGTACCCCTCCATGCCATGCTGACTCCCCTGTACCCCTTCCACCCCCCCATGCCCTGCTGACTCCCCTGTACCATGCCCACCTCCCATGCCCTGCTAACTCCCCTGTACCGTGCCCTTGTGCCCCCCATGCCCTGCTGACTCCCCTGTACCCCTCCATGCCATGCTGACTCCCATGCCCTGCTAACTCCCCTGTACAGTGCCCACCCCCATGCCCTGCTAACTCCCCTGTACCGTGCCCTTGTGCCCCCCATGTCCTGCTGACTCCCCTGTACCCCTCCATGCCATGCTGACTCCCCTGTACCCCTCCATGCCATGCTGACTCCCCTGTACCCCTCCATGCCCTGCTAACTCCCCTGTACCGTGCCCACCCCCATGCCCTGCTAACTCCCCTGTACCGTGCCCTTGTGCCCCCCATGTCCTGCCGACTCCCCTGTACCCCTCCATGCCATGCTGACTCCCCTGTACCGTGCCCTTGTGCCCCCATGCCCTGCTAACTCCCCTGTACCGTGCCCACCCCCATGCCCTGCTAACTCCCCTGTACCGTGCCCACCCCCATGCCCTGCTAACTCCCCTGTACCGTGCCCTTGTGCCCCCCATGTCCTGCTGACTCCCCTGTACCCCTCCATGCCATGCTGACTCCCCTGTATTATGCCCACCCCCCCATGCCTTCACTCCCCTGTACTGTGCCCTTGTGCTCCCCATGTCCTGCTGACTCCCCTGTACCCCTCCATGTCCTGCTGACTCCCCTGTACCCCTCCATGTCCTGCTGACTCCCCTGTACCCCTCCATGTCCTGCTGACTCCCCTGTACCCCTCCATGTCCTGCTGACTCCCCTGTACCCCTCCATGTCCTGCTGACTCCCCTGTACCCCTCCATGTCCTGCTGACTCCCCTGTACCCCTCCATGTCCTGCTGACTCCCCTGTACCCCTCCATGTCCTGCTGACTCCCCTGTACCCCTCCATGTCCTGCTGACTCCCCTGTACCCCTCCATGTCCTGCTGACTCCCCTGTACCCCTCCATGTCCTGCTGACTCCCCTGTACCATGCCCTTGTGCCCCCATTACAATGCACTCCTTGCATCCACCATGCTGTGTACTCCTGATCACCTTATATACCCCTCCCCCTATTCCATGTACTGCTGCCCCCCCCCCCCCCCCCATGCCCTCTCATACCCTCAATTACAGTGATCTCCTGCGCCCCCCTTCAGATATCCCTGACCCCCCTCCCCCTTATACTCTGTCCCCCTGCAATGATATAAGATGAGTGTGGAGGTCGGCCCCCTTCCTCTCCATCCAGTACAATGTAATAGATAGAAGTCGGGCCCTCAATACACCCCCTCCCCCCAGTATTAGAATGTTCCAGCCCGGAATCCGGTGTATACCGAGTATAAGGAGTCACCCCTCCCCCCTCCATGCTGGGGACTTACCCGGGCCGGCCAGTGTGGGTATCCCTTCATCTTGGCGAAGATCAGATCGCCGCACTTGTACACCTCCTGCCTGCTGGATCGGGACATGGCTGAGCCGGGCTGTGTGTGGGGTGAAAGGCACGGGGTAGGCCGCAAGGCGATGTCGGTCGGAGGAGAAGGAAGAGGCGGCGTGCGGCCTGTGTCTAGGTCTGGGCGGGGGAGTCTCTGTCCAGCGCTGGGCCCATCCACTTGTTTGTGTTTGAATCTCTCCTCTCTGGCGGTGATTTGCTCCCTCCTCCGCTCTTCTCCCCGCCTCGGTTCACTCCTCCCCTCCAATCGGCGCTCCGCTCGCCGCGCCTGCCCCCTTTCCTGCATTGCCATTGGGGCACGCTTCCCGCCTCGCGCCGACGTCATCGGCAGGCGCATGCAAGGAGCCGGAGAGAATGGATTGTTGCCGGGGGAACGAGCGGCGCGAAATTAAGTTCTCGCTCCAGATACCGCGAGAACAACCTGACGTTACGCGCTGCTAGAGCGTGAGAGGGGAAAAAATACGTATACAACCAAAAAAATGGCGCTTACCCGCCATTTTGTTTATTAATAAAGGTATACAGTAAAAAATAAAGTTTATGCTTTTTACTTGCTCTGTCAATCTTTGAACTAATCATATATTTGTATTTATTCATATATATATATTTACAGTATCTCACAAAAGTGAGTACACCCCTCACATTTTTGTAAATATTTTATTCTATCTTTTCATGTGACAACACTGAAGAAATGACACTTTGCTACAATGTAAAGTAGTGAGTGTACAGCTTGTATAACAGTATAAATTTGCTGTCCCCTCAAAATAACTCAACACACAGCCATTAATGTATAAACCGCTGGCAACAAAAGTGAGTACACCCCTAAGTGAAAATGTCCAAATTGGGCCCAATTAGCCATTTTCTCTCCCCGGTGTCATGTGACTCGTTAGTGCTACAAGGTCTCAGGTGTGAATGGGGAGCAGGTGTGTTAAATTTGGTGTTATCGCTCTCACTCTATCATACTGGTCACTGGGAGTTCAATATGGCACCTCATGGCAAAGAACTCTCTGAGGATCTGAAAAAAAAGAATTGTTGCTCTACATAAAGATAGCCTAGGCTGTAAGAAGATTGCCAAGACCCTGAAACTGAGCTGCAGCACGGTGGTCAAGACCATACAGCGGTATAACAGGACAGGTTCCACTCAGAACAGGCCTCGCCATGGTCAACCAAAGCAGTTGAGTGCACGTGCTCAGCGTCATATCCAGAGGTTGTCTTTGGGAAATAGACATATGAGTGCTGCCAGCATTGCTGCAGAAATTGAAGGGGTGGGGGTCAGCCTGTTAGTGCTCAGACCATACGCTGCACAATGAATCAAATTGGTCTGCATGGCTGTCGTCCCAGAAGGAAGCCTCTTCTAAAGATGATGCACAGGAAAGCCGCAAACAGTTTGCTGAAGACAAGCAGACTAAGGACATGGATTACTGGAACCATGTCCTGTGGCCTGATGAGACCAAGACAAACTTATTTGGTTCAGATGGTGTCAAGCGTGTGTGGCATCAACCAGGTGAGGAGAACAAAGACAAGTGTGTCTTCCCTACAGTCAAGCATGGTGGTGGGAGTGTCATGGTCTGGGGCTGCATGAGTGCTGCTGGTACTGAAGAGCTACAGATCATTGAGGGAACCATGAATGCCAAAATGTACTGTGACATACTGAACCTGAGCATGATCCCCCCCTTCAGAGACTGGGCCACCAGGCACCGCTTGCTAAAGAAGCTGAGGGTGAAGGTGATAGACTGGCCGAGCATGTCTCCAGACCTAAACCCTATTGGTCATCTGTGGGACATCCTCAAATGGAAGGTGGAGGAGCGCAAGGTCTCTAACATCCACCAGCTCTGTGATGTCGTCATGGAGGAGTGGAAGAGGACTCCAGTGGTAACCTGTGAAGCTCTGGTGAACTCCATGCCCAAGAGGGTTAAGGCAGTGCTGGAAAATAATGGTGGCTACGCAAAATATTGACACTTTAGGCCCAATTTGGACATTTTCACTTAGGGGTGTACTCACTTTTGTTGCCAGCGGTTTAGACATTAATGGCTGTGTGTTGAGTTATTTTGAGGGGACAGCAAATTTACACTGTTATACAAGCTGTACACTCACTACTTTACATTGTAGCAAAGTGTCATTTCTTCAGTGTTGTCACATGAAAAGATATAATAAAATATTTACAAGAATGTGAGGGGTGTACTCACTTTTGTGAGATACTGTGTGTGTGTGTATATATATATATATATATATATATATATTTATATATGTACCAAAAAAGAGAGCGAGACTCACAGGTCTTGAAAGGTGATCGCATAATGGCGGTTTAATTCAACGTTTCAACAAGGAAGGCGAGCTTGTGCACAAGCTCGTCAAAACGTCAAATTATTTAAACTGCCATCGTGCGCTCACCTTTCAAGACCAATGAGTGTCACTCTCTTTTTTGGTATATATGCACTACAGTCTTTGCTGTGCACCCAGGCCCATTTTTTATCCCTGATTTGTGTGCAGTGACAACCATTGGATAATATATACACACACACACACACACACACACACACACACACACACACACACACACACACACACACACACACACACACACACACACACACACACACACACACACACACACACACACACACACACACACACACACACACACACACACACACACACACACACACACACACACACACACACACACTATATTACCAAAAGTATTGGGACGCCTGCCTTTACACGCACATGAACTTTAATGGCATCCCAGTCTTAGTCCGTAGGGTTCAATATTGAGTTGGCCCACCCTTTGCAGCTATAACAGCTTCAACTCTTCTGGGAAGGCTGTCCACAAGGTCTAGGAGTGTTTCTTTGGGAATGTTTGACCATTCTTCCAGAAGCTCATATGTGAGGTCAGGCACTGATGTTGAACTAGAAGGCCTGGTTCGCAATCTCTAATTCATCCCAAAGTTGTTCTATCGGGTTGAGGTCAGGACTCTGTGCAGGCCAGTCAAGTTCCTCCACCCCATGTCTTTATGGACCTTGCTTTGTGCACTGCTCCAAATAATTAGTTGGAGGGGGGATTATGGTGCGGGGTTGTTGTTCAGGGGTTGGGCTTGGCCTCTTTAGTTCCAGTGAAGGGAACTCTTAAGGCGTCAGCATTCCAAGATATTTTGGACACTTTCATGCTCCCAACTTTGTGGGAACAGTTTGGGGATGGCCCCTTCCTGCTCCAACATGACTGCACACCATATTTATACATCAGGGGTAGGCAACCTTAAATTAGTGGAAATCTACCTGAACAACATAGGAGAAGTCAGAGATCACCGGGCACAGTGTTGCCCAGTGTGGCCTCCTCACACCCGATTTAAACCTCTAATTGCCGTACTACCGTGTTGCAATCATGTGCATTACATGGAAAGCATGGGTTAAACTCAGATGGTGAGGAGGCGTATCGCATCTGTTGCCTCTTCACCACCTGCCAATACACACTCGGATCGCTTTTCCGAGGAGCAGCAGTGCCTGCTGCACTTGTGAATGAGCCCTTAGTTACATTAGGCAGCGGCACCCTTAGGGCTCGTTCACACGTAAAGTTGGGGGGTGGTAAAACAGGAGGATATAATAGAAGTCTATGGCTAAGTGCAGCAAACCTACAGGAAAGCTGCAGGTACACTGCACTGCACCTCCAGTGTGGTAAACCACGGTGCATTAGTGTGAAAGCAGCCCAATATTATTATGCCCCAGCAAGCTCAGACCACAATCTACCAGTCACTTTTCAATGATATATATATATAGTATCTCACAAAAGTGAGTACCGTACATTTTTGTAAATATTTTACTATATCTTTTCATGTGACAACACTGAAGAAATTACGCTTTCCTACAATGTAAAGTAGTGAGTGTACAGCTTGTATAACTGTAAATTTGCTGTCCCCTCAAAATAACTCAACACGCAGCCATGTCTAAACGTCCAAAAGTGAGTACACCCCTAAGTGAAAATGTCCAAATTGGGCCCAATTAGTCATGTGACTCGTTAGTGTTACAAGGTCTTGGGTGTGAATGGGGAGCAGGTGTGTTAAATTTGGTGTTATCGCTCTCACTCTCTCATACTGGTCACTGGAAGTTAAACATGGCACCTCATGGCAAAGAACTCTAAGGATCTGAAAAAAAAAGAATTGTTGCTCTAGATCAGGGGTCCCAAAGTACCGGCCCACGGGCCATTTGCGGCCCGCGGACCGGTTAAAAATGGTCCGGAGGCAGGGCCGATCCAGGATGTCTTTTTGCACTGCACCGCAGAAGCGGAGGGACTGCCCCAGGGGACATGTATCAATGCAAAAAAAAGTTTTTAAAACGGCCGTTTTTTCAGGAGCAGTGATTTTAATGATGCTTAAAGTGAAAAAAAAAAAGTGAAATATTCCTTTAAATATCCTACCTGGGGTGTAAAGTGGCGCGTGTTGCCCGTGCTTAGAACAGTCCCTGCACAAAATTACATTTTTAAAGGAATAAAAGTCATTTAAAACTGCTTGCGGCTTAAATGTAATGTCGGGTCCCGGTAATATGGATGAAAATCAGTGAGACAAATGGCATGGGTACCCCCCAGTCCATTACCAGGCCCTTTGGGTCTTGTATGGATATTAAGGGGAACCCCGCACCCAAATTAAAATAAGGAAAGGTGTGGGGCCACCAGGCCCTATATACTCTGAACAGCAGTATACAGACGGTGCAAACAAGACAGGGACTGTAGGTTTGTTGTTAAGTAGAATCTCTTTGTAATTTTGAACTGGTACATTTTTAAAGTGTTTAGCTCCAGCCAAAAAAAATATATTTTAAGCTTTTTGGAAAACATAGGGAAGGGTTATCACCCCTGTGACATTTATTTTGCTGTCTTTCCTCCTCTTCAGAAGATTTCACCTCACTTTCTGTCCCAATGACAAATGTTTTTTGAACATTTGGGGTTTTAAGTGAAACAAGGATTGGTGATAAAGCATCAGTGGAAAGGAGAAACATTTTTCCCATATTAACTCTTACAGGAGAGAATTTCCCTTCCTAGGGGTAGATTTCATCTTACTTCCTGTTGTCTCCTTCCGTTTGCAAGTAGGAGTAGTTTGTAAGTTAGATGTTTGAAAGTACGGGCCTGCCCTATATACATTGCAGAAATTGGGGCCTTAGGTGTTGTTGTGGCCACAACACTGTAAGCCCTCACAGGGCCCTGCTGTGAAATATTAGATCAAGAATTGTAATTACATGCCCCTGTTAAACAGGGGCTGAAAAATTGGGCCTTAGGCACTGGTGCTGGTGCCACAACACTGCAACCCCTCACAGATACTCTAGTTGGAGCGCAGGAATGAGCCCTGCTGCAAAGTATTGCATCAAAAATTGTAAATACACGCCCCTGTTAAACAGGGGCAGAAAAATTGGGCCTTAGCCACTGGTGGCGGCGCCCAGAACCAAAAATATTCTTGCAAGCTATCAGCATGATCATTGAGGAGGAAGAGGATAGTCACTCAGCATAACAGGATAGTTACTCAGCATCAGTATAGGGAGTCTTGAAGGAATCCGACATTTAAAAAAAAAATATTCGGTTACATCAGCATCAGGTGCTTGGTATCTGGTGGTGATCCAAGACTGATTCATTTTTATGAAGGTCAGCTGATCGACCGAGTCGGTGGACAGGCGCACCCTGTGATCGGTTACAAAGCCTCCAGCAGCACCGAATGTGCGTTCTGAAAGAACGCTGGATGCAGGACAAGCCAGTAGCTCAATTGCATTCTGTGCAAGCTCTGGCCAGTGATCCATCCTCAAAGGGGCAAAGGTGTCCAAGTCAGATCTTGCCCCTAGGTATTCCTGCACCATGTAAAACAGACGCTGGCGATGGCTGCTGGAACTGATCATACCTTGGGGCATTGTTCAGACGGCCACCTTCTCCACCGCTCCTTCTTTGACTGACCGAAGCCTCAGCAACACGTTGTCCAGGAACAGGAGTTTGTAACCTCCCAGTCTCTGGGAACGCGTTGCACAGACTTTTCTGCAAGGCCTCCCAAAGATGTTTCATTCTCTGCTCCCTCTGCGACGGCAAGATAAGGTCCGCAACCTTACCCTTGTAACGTGGATCAAGGAGGGTTGCCAGCCAGTAACAATCCCTCTCCTTGATACCATGAATACGAGGATCCTTCCGCAGGCTTTGCAGGATCAGGGAGCCCATGCAGCGTAGGTTTGCTGAGGCATTCGGTCCGGAGTCCTCTGGGTCACTAAGGACGACATGATCCACAGCCACCTCCTCCCAGCCACGTAAACCATGGGTTTCTTGGGACTGTAAATGATCCCTTAAAGACTGCTGCTGATGCTAAGTGCCAGGCTCCACCTCCATGCTGACACAATCCTCCTCCTCCTCTTCCTGTGTGATCGGCGGGCATGCAGAAACACTGTCTGGATAAAGGGGGCCTTGAGAGCTAAGGAAGTCCTCCTCTTCCTGCCTCTGTTCTGCCTCAAGTGCCCTGTCCATTATTCCACGCAGCGTGTGCTCCAACAGGTGGTCAAGGGGGACAGTGTCACTGATGCATGCACTGTCACTGCTCACCATCCTCGTGGCCTCCTCAAATAGTGACAGGACAGTGCATGCATCCCTGATCATGGCCCACTGGCGTGGGGAAAAAAAACAAGCTCTCCTGACCCTGTCCTGGTGCCATAGTCGCACAGGTACTCATCTCATTGATGGCCCTCTGCTGCGTGTGCAGCCACTGCAGCATGGCCAACGTTGAGTTCCACCTGGTGGACATGTCACAGATTAGGCGGTTCTTGGGCAGGTTAAATTCCTTTTGGAGGTCAGCTAGCCGAGCACTGGCATTATACAACCGGCGGAAATGCACACAGACTTTCCTGGCCTGCCTCAGGACATCCTGTAAGCCCGGGTACCTGCCCAAGATCCACTGCACCACCAAGTTAAGGACGTGAGCCAAACAGGGCACATGGCGTAAGCTGGTGTGGCGTCAACCACCTCTGAACCTGCCCCTGCAGAGCTGACAGAATCACTGCCTAAGTGGGGCTCCTGTCCCCCAAGCACACCAGCTCAACCATCACATGGCATATTTTGGCCTGCGTACTTGCGTAGCCCCTTGAACGCCTACAGAGCACCGCTGGTTCCGAGGACAAAGCACAGGAAGAGGCAATGGAGGAAGAAGAAGAGGAGGGGGTGGAGGAGAGAGGTGTGTCAGAATCACCAGTATTAGCATTTTGGAGGCGTGGTGGCGGAACAATCTCCAACACTACTGCACCTTGTCCTGCATCCTTCCCAGCTGCCAGCAGAGTCACCCAATGCACCGTGAAACTTAGGTAACGTCCCTGTCCATGCCTTCTGGACCATGAGTCAGCAGTAATATGCACCTTACCACTGACCGCCCTGTCCAGCGAGGCCAAGACATTGCCTTCCACATGCCGGTAGAGAGCCGGAATCGCCTTCCATGAGAAAAAGTGGCGTTTGGGAACCTGCCACTGAGGAACCGCACATTCCACAAACTCACAGAAGGGGGCAGTGTCTACCAACTGAAAAGGCAGCAGTTGAAGTGCTAGAAATTTTGCCAAGCTAGCATTCAAGAGCTGGGCATATGGATGGCTGGGAGCGAACTTCTTTCTGCGGTGCAGCAGCTGGGGCAGGAAAATTTGCCTGGCACAATCTGACATCGGTGTACCGATAGCAGGTTCCCCGCAAGTACTTGGCTGTGACACACTTAATTCTACACCTTCATTCCTCTCAGTGCAGGTCTCAGAGAGGACTGAAGGTATAGTGGGGTTGGAGATCCCAGCTGATGAGGAGCAAGGAGAGGTCCTCTTTGTTCTTTGGTGTGGGTCTTTTAGGTACACTTGCCAACGAACTGCACGGCAGGTCAACAAATGTCTGATCAAGCATGTGGTGCCCAAGCGGGAGATGTTTTGGCCACGCGAGATACGCTTGCGACATATGTTGCAAATAGCAGTGGTGGATCTGATGCACTCGTCTCAAAAAAGGCCCACACCAAAGAACTTTTGGAATAACGCGCAGAGACAGCAGCGCCCTGCACATGCGGAGCTCTGCGGTGTGATGCAGTCAGTGTGCTGCCCTTAAGCTGGCCCCTGGAGTGCATCCTGCCTCGTTGGTGATGTGCCTCCTCCTCCTCCTCCTCTCTCCTATCAGGCACCCACGTGGAGTCAGTAACCTCACCATCCCCTCCCTCCTCATCACTGGAGCAAACCTGGCAGTATGCTGCAGCAGGGGGAACATGACTGCCAGATTGCTGTCCTTCTTGGGCACCGCCTCTGTCTGGGCTCACGTTACTTGCCTTCCTCTAGCTGAGTACCATCATCAGAGCCTTCAAAACGCTGGGCATCCTCCTGGAGCATGTACCCAACACTGTGGCCAAACAGTTAGGGGGACTCCTCAGGAGGACATGGTGGGGCTAGGGAAGGAGTGACTAATGCCATTGAGCCGAGGGAAGAGGCCAGACAAAGTACCCTGAGCCTGGGTGAGAGAGGATGAGGAGGATGAGGACGGCTTGGTCATCCACTCGACCAAGTCTTCCGCATGTTGCGGCTCAACGCGGCCAGCTGCCGAAAAAAAGGACAAGTGTGTCCCACGGCCACGTGCTGATGAGAATGCACCGTGTCCACGACCAGCACTGTTGCCTCTAGACACAGAGCCTGCTTGCCCTCTTTTATTGGCTTGTGACTGTCTGCCTTTCCTTGTTGGCCTTCCAGACATACTATTGGCCTGCAGTGAGATGTAGCTGCACAAAACTGGGATGTATATATATACTGATTATACTGCAGCTAGCAGAATCAACTGCCTGCCTGTAGTATTATTAGTATGATAACACCTGCACTTGTCTTCAGGTAGCTATACTGTAGGTGCAACTGTGCAGGGTTACACAGTACACTAACTGGAAATACTTCAAGAGCCTGCCTGTGCTATTAATAGTATCAGAAGAAGCACACAAGCATCTGGCTTCAGGTAACTATGCTGTAGGTGCAACTGTGCAGGGTACACAGTACACTAACTGGAAATACTTCAAGAGCAGCCTGTGTTATTAATAGTATCAGAAGCACATAAGCACCTGGCTTCAGGTAGCTATACTGTAGGTGCAACTGTGCAGGGTACACAGTACACTTACTGGAAATACTGTAAAAACACCCGCCTGCCTGTCAGTATATTAGGAAGAGAATAACAGGAACGGATCTAGCTAAACTGAATACAGTGTGTGTATATATATATATATATATATTTATATATATATATATATATATATATATATATATATATATATATATATATATACAACACCTGGGATGCATCTAGACACATAATACACTGCAAGTGCAGCTAACTGACTCAACCTGCCTACTCTATCTAACTTAAATCAAATGACACTGTCTCTCTGTCTATCTATCTCTCTCCACCGCAACACACTACACAGGGTCGATGTGCAGGCGGCCTTATATAGTGTGGGGCGTGTACTAACTCCCCTGAGCCATAATTGGCCAAAGCCTCCCTGGCTTTGGCCAATTATGTCTCTCTGTACACACGGCGCTGTGATTGGCCAAGCATGCGGGTCACAGTGCATGCTTGGCTAATCATTAGCCAGCAATGCACTGCAATGCCGCAGTGAATTATGGGCCGGGACACACCACTCGAACGGCCCATAACGTTCGTAATTCGGCAAACGACCGAACACACGATGTTCGACTCGAACATGCGTTCGACTCGAACACGAAGCTCATCCCTAGTGAAGAGTACAAAGACAAGTGTGTTTTGCCTACAGTCAAGCATGGTGGTGGGAGTGTCATGGTCTGGGGCTGCATGAGTGCTGCACTGGGGAGCTACAGTTCATTGAGGGAACCATGAATGCCAAAATGTACTGTGACATACTGAAGCAGAGCATGATTCCCTCCGTTCGGAGACTGGGCCACAAGGCAGTATTCCAACATTATAACGACCCAAAACACACCTCTAAGATGACCACTGCTAAAGAAGCTGAGGGTAAAGGTGATGGACTGGCCAAGCATGTCTCCAGACCTAAACCCTATTGAGCATCTGTGGGGCATCCTCAAACGGAAGGTGAAGGAGCGCAAGGTCTCTAACATCCACCAGCTCCGTGATGTCATCATGGAGGAGTGGAAGAGGACCCCAGTGGCAACCTGTGAAGCTCTGGTGAACTCCATGTCCAAGAGGGTTAAGGCAGTGCTGGAAAATAATGGTGGCCACACAAAATATTGACACTTTGGGCCCAATTTGGATATTTTCACTTAGGGGTGTACTCACTTTTGTTGCCAGCGGTTTAGACATTAATGGCTGTGTGTTGAGTTATTTTGAGGGGACAGCAAATTTACACTGTTATACAAGCTGTACACTCACTACTTTACATTGTAGCAAAGTGTCATTTCTTCAGTGTTGTCACATGAAAAGATAGAATAAAATATTTACAAAAATGTGAGGGGTGTACTCACTTTTGTGAGATACTGGGGCTGATTTACGAAAGCTGTGCGCCATCAGTAGAGGTGCACGGCGAGGCGCAACGCACATTTTTCATATTTACAAAGCGAGAGCGACTCCCCCATTTACTATAGCGATCTCGGCGCACGGGAGAATGCAATCTCTGCGCCACTATGGCCATGGCGCACGGCATCTTCAGTGAAATATTAACAGAAGATGGAGGTGCCAATAATATGGGATGATGTGAGGAAGTTTAGTGACAACTGCCCAAATAACAAATATGCCCAAAATAGAATGAGAAAGTAACTTTTTCAGAGCAAGCCTGCTGTGCCTGCAAGTACGTTTAGAACTGTGTGAGATCAATGTAAGCAGTGCGCATGTGCAAGCGGCTCTTGCGCTCATTCAAATGCGTTTGTTCACTGCGCGGCCAAAATCTTAGTAAATGTTAAGTAACGTACATGCAATTGCGTGGGTTGAACGGGCGCACCCTCTAAACTTGACTTTTTCTTTTTTACGCTGGTTCACCTTTATGTTTTTTTTTTTTAGATTTGCACACAGGTCATGTTAGCGTGTTACGTTGCCAACATGTGACATGTACCTTGTTAAAATTATGTAAAATGACTCTCGCTCCTCTAGCTCCTCCTAAAAGGGTATTTAACCTTCCCCCTCTAATGCATATGATTTCTTTGGGCTAGCTCAGTGTCAACTCTGGTCCTCAAGGCCGTTTCATCTGCTGGAAATCCAGAAAACATGACCTGATGGGGCCCCTTGAGGACTGGAGTTGAGAAACATT
The DNA here is from genome assembly GCA_037952835.1 of Lithobates septentrionalis. Taxonomy (NCBI): domain Eukaryota; kingdom Metazoa; phylum Chordata; class Amphibia; order Anura; family Ranidae; genus Lithobates; species Lithobates septentrionalis. The sequence goes on along the minus strand of JBBDGP010001000.1, from coordinate 1,746,781 downwards.
GGGCTAGCTTTTGCTTTTAAAGGGGAACTCCACACTCCATTTTCCAATGCTCTTGTCTCCCTCTTCTAATGAATATGGTTTCTTTGGGCTAACTTTTGCTTTTAAAGGGTAACTCCACACTACACTCCATTCTCAAAAGGCTGGTAGCTGCCTTCACCAATCCAAACCACATCCTTTTTTCAGAGCATTTAACAGGGCCAGATAGGAAAGGGGTGAGAAGAGAAATCGCCCAACCCCCTGCTGAACCATACAAGGCCACATACACTCAACATAGCTGGCTGCCTTTGAGGCTTGTTGGGCTCAGCCCAATACCAACCACAAAGCACCTTGTACCCACTAGTTTAAAGGGGCTTTCCACATTCCGTAAAGCCCCCTGTCTGCAGCCCCCCCACAACCCCAGCCTAGGGTTGTGTGGAAGAGGCCCTGGTCCCCCTGAATATGGGAACAAGGTGGTTGACTTTTGGGGGTCAGACCATTTTGATTGGCCATTCTCTGTCCAACTCGATATTTCAGCAAAATAGGTAATAGGAAGACGCACTTGAACAATTAATTCAAATTATAGGAAATCAAATAGGCTCTTGCACTAAATCTATTTTATTTTTTAAGATCTAACTGATTGCAGTGTATACTCACCTTTAAAGATCAAGATCTGAAAATATTAATTTATTGGGTTTAGAAACACTTCTCTGTTCTTTGTAGTGTATTGAAAGATTTGGGTAAAAATAGAAAAAAACACATTTCATAGATATATTAGAAGTAATAGGAATGAGATTAGCATCAAAAGGGTTAGTTAACTGAGAACACCCACTAATTGCCTAACAAGACACATCCAATGAGATGAAATTAACCAATTGTATTGGGCGTGTGCTATTATCAATGAGAAATCCGCAGTTAACCTAGCACCAGTTGCAGTTTGCATATTTATTATCTTTTTGCGCTTCAAAGTGCGCCGGTTCGCACGTTCGGTTAATGACTTTACTACCAATTAAGGTATGAACCTGCGCAGCGCATTCGTCTTAGTAAATCATAAAAATATCCAAACGAGAAACCAAGTGGATATTTCTTATAAATACATTAATGCCTTGCAGCATGAATATAGAACTTGATGTCAGTTGTTTCATAAGTGATTATTGAAGTATGTAATTCTAATTCCACTTTAAGAGTATGTTATTATATCAATTTATTAATTTCTTTTAGGAATTTTAACTTATATATATATTGAATCTAGAAGCCATAGAGGATACAGGTAATTCCTGCTGGAGTGACCATGTCCAATAGAGTTAGCCATTGAAATGAATATTTTATTGACCTATATAGGATAGATTACACAGCCAAATGAGAATAGTTCAATTTTGTGATTCATTTTTTAAAGAGTTAATGCGAGGATCGCTGATACTTTATATCTTATATTTTATCTTTTTATTTTATTATCGTTGAGATTTTATTTTGTTAATGGTTCTGTAGTCAAGTCTTTCACTGTCTTATTTTATTGTTTTATATTGTGATTTTATATATAACATTTTGCAATCAATGCCCTTATCATACCATATTTACAGTGTTCAATAAATTGAATGTTGGATTGATCTATGCTGATGGCCGATCAGCGTGCATTGGAAGGACTGTGAGGTTGCGGGTTATCTGCCCGATACCGACATGTGGGTAATTTGAAGCTCGCCAGACCGTCTCTCTGGTGCATGTAGAGATCAACTAACAGCCGCCTTGCAAGTCTAAGTATAGAAGTGGTGTGACACAATGGGTTAACAGATTGTAAAACGGGTAGTCTATATAATGGTACGTCATGTAGCCACACCCTTAATTGATGTTGTGAAAGACGAAACGCGTCAGAATTGGGGCTGTACGACGACTAGTAGTGACGTGAACACGCCATTTGGGATACCACTAACATTGGAAAGCCGTGCTGCAGCTGATAGGAGACACCGCCACGCTCCCTGTTGGTGCTATCGCTTATTTCATATGCCTGTTTGAATTTGCATTTTTGTAAGTGTATGTCCTACAAGGGGGAATCAAATTGAATAAATCAATTTGAAACGGGATTACGCTATGGAGTTTCCTTTTTCCCCATGTGAACAAGCTCATTAGTGGTTGACCCGTCCTCCCGGCTGCAACAGCACCCATGATCAATTATCCAGAGAGACGATTGAAACCAAGATCTGGTGTTCTGTGCCTGTTAACAGTCTGATCTATAGGGGACTTTTTACCCCCCCCCCCCCCCGATCCTACACGTGTGGAGGTGATGGTGAAATGGTTATATCTAGGACGTAATCAAGCACTTTTACCTTTTTGGACTCTACGAAACATTTAATGTGAAGTATTTACATGTTTGCAGTGGTTATTTGGACTTTAATCTTACATGCACTTTCATGATAGCACACCCGGAATAGAGGGAATGTGTTTGATTATGTAGCGCTGCCTTGATGAATGTTTTTGTCTGTTAATTTGCTTGCCATTGGCAGGTATATGTGGTAGCAGCTTCAGCCTGAAATAGGATTTTTGTTTTTTACACCTATTATGGTATTTTCACCCATCCAATAAGCGCTTTAATTTGTAGGAAGTGGCTCGATTGTCTACAAGTTGTCACAAGCATAAATGAGCTAGCGCTTCGTGGTGCTGTTCATTTTGAATGGCACCCCAATGTACCCCCATAATACACCTGGTCTACAACACATTACAGCACACCACATTGTAAATTGTGCATTACAGTGAACTGAAAAAAAAAAAAAAGAAAAACACAAATTTTTCATGTCTTGAGTTGCGTTACCGCCGATTCACTTTAAATGAGCTACTTAAAGTGGTTCTAAATGTTGAAGAAGTTTTACCTACATGCATTCTATGCATGAAGCTAAGAAAACCTTTAGTATGTAGCTCCCCCTAATACTTACCGGAACCCGATCGTGATCCAGCGACATGCACAAGATCAGCTGCTCTCCCAGGTCTCTGCCTTCTCATTGGCCATTGTCTCCTGTTGCTGTCAATCACAGCCAGTGAGGAGAGAGCGAAGGCAGGGCTGTACATTCACGCCGCGTCCTCCGTGAATGTGATCGCGGGTCCCGCGGACTCGATGTCCGTGGGAATACCCGCGATCGTCTCACAGAGAGGAAAACGGGGAAATGCTGATGTAAACTAGCATTTCCCCGTTCTGCCTAATAACACTGACACTGATCACCGCTCCCTGTAATCGGGAGCGGTGATCAGTGTCGTGTCACACACAGCCCCTCCCCCCACAGTTAGAATCACTCCCTATAACACACTTAACCCCTACAGCGCCACCTAGTGGTTAACCCCTTCACTGCGAGTCACATTTACACAGTAATCAATGCATTTTTAATCGCACTGATCGCTGTATAAATGTGAATGGTCCCAAAATGGTGCCAAAAGTGTCCGATCTGTCCGTCATAATGTTGTTGTCACGATAAAATTCACTGATCGCCACCTTTACTAGTAAAAAAAAAAAAAAATATTAATAAAAATGCCATAAAACTATCCCCTATTTTGTGGACGCTATAACTTTTGCGCAAACCAATCAATAAACGCTTATTGCAAATTTTTTTCCCCAAAAATATGTAGAAGAATACACATCGGCCTAAACTAAGGAAAAAAAATGTTTTTTTACATATTTTTTGGGGATATTTATTATCGCAAAAAGTAAAAAATAATGTTTTTTTTTTTTCAAAATTATTGCTATTTTTTTGTTTATAGCGCAAAAAATAAAAACCGCAGAGGTGATCAAATACCACCAAAAGAAAGCTCTATTTGTGGGGAAAAAAGGACGTCAATTTTGTTTGGGAGCCACGTCGCACGACCGCGCAATTGTCAGTTAAAGCGACGCAGTGTTGAATCTCAAAAAGTGCTCTGGTCTTTGGGCAGCCAAATGGTTCGGGGCTTAAGTGGTTAATGGTTCATCAAACCCTCAATAGAAGTCTATGACAAAGTACGCTTGAAGCACCTGTGGCTTTTGAGAAGCTTTAATTCAGCTTTAGCTGCGGTTTGTGTTGGAGAAATTGCAGGTATGAGATATCAACACACACACAGGGCATCTGTCAAGCTTCAACTAAGCTCCAAAAGAGCATCACGGAAGCATCACCGACACTTCACCGAAGTATTAACAAAGCTTCATCGCAGCGCCACCGAAGCATCAAAAACACATCATAAAAGCATGTTGAAGCAGTAGGCTCTTTAATGTTTGTTGAAGCCAAAGCAAGTGTAAATGAGCCCTAATACAGGAAACCTCAACACACACAAAAATGCATGGGTTGCGCCAAAGTTTTCTGTGTTGTAAATCAGCCCTTACTGTTGGTTTCCACTCTTCCAGGGATGTTGATTTTTTGAAGTTCTGCTTTTGTGGAAACTGGTTCTCCAAGGTGTGTACTGAGTTCTGCTTTCAATTTTAATTCAGTACTTCTGTGTTTAGCCACAGGCCTCATTGGTGTTTGAGGGTCCCTTTCAGTCAAATTTGGTTTTCGGCCACAATTCTTCGCAATCAAGATGTCTTGTCATGGTTTGAGTATGCAAGCATAACTGTTGCTCTGGAAATATCAAAAAATTTTGATGTTATGGTTACAGTATGATCATTCAGGTCATGGCGAGAAGGGAATAAAGGAATAAAGAATCCCTCAACACCAATCGGTGTATAGCACAAGACAGTATGAATTCACATGTCTGATTCCATTACATATACTAAATAAGAGAATTATTCCTCATTTCCGGACAGTGTTTGGTGCCTTCCTTTATGCCCCAAACAGTTGAATTCACATCCAGAACAGCCGGTATATAGTGCAGATATAGAATAATATTATAGACCAATTTGTTTCAAATTACTTAGAGCCCTGTCACACTGGGGCGGGGGGCGGCGTCGGCGGTAAAACGCTGCTATTATTAGCGGCGTTTTACCGTCGGTATTCGGCCGCTAGCGGGGCGGTTTTACCCCCGCTAGCGGCTGAGAAAGGGTTAAATACCACCGCAAAGTGCCTCTGCAGAGGCGCTTTGCCAGCGGTATAGCCGCGCCGTCCCATTGATTTCAATGGGCAGGAGCGGTGAAGGAGCGGTATACACTCCGCCCCTTCACCGCTCCGAAGATGCTGCTGGCAGGACTTTTTTTTACCGTCCTGCCAGCGCATCGCTCCAGTGTGAAAGCCCTTGGGGCTTTCACACTGGAATGAAAACAGCGGCACTTTCGGGTCGGTTTGCAGGCGCTATTATTAGCGCAATAGCGCCTGCAAACCGCCCCAAAGGGCTCTAATAGCTGTTTCAGGCTTTTTAGCCTTCACCAGTGCAGTGTATCTAAACCATGTTTTTTATGGAGTAGGACTTTGGACTCAACAAGACAGTAAAACCATACAGGTAATAGTGAGAAGGAACTAAAGGAATCGAAAGATCTCCAACCAAATCAGTACATAACACAGTAAAGCCTTCTTAGACACCCATTTTACTGACCACTTGTACCAACCACTAGTGAACACAACTCATAATGAGCTGGCATGCAATCTAGAGAGCATGCACAATGAAATGATAAACAAAGATAGCCACATCTGTTTTTTGTATTTTTAGTGTAGCCTTCACCAGTGTTTCTTGACCAGGGTGACACCTGGTTAGCCTTGGTGTGCCATGAGCAGGGGGACCAGGTTTGCCCAGGTTCTTGGGTGCTCTCATGCATAGGAGACCTCTGATGGTGGGGGGCTCTGATATAAAGAGGGACCTCTGATGTGAAGGGGGGGGGCCTTTGGCATGATGGAGGATCTCTGATATAGTGGTGGGCCTCTGATGTGAAGAAGGGACTTAAATGCGATGGGGAGCCTCTGATATAAAGAGGGACTCTGACGTCAAGTGGGGCTCTGATGTGGTGGGGGGATGTCTGATATGAAGGGGGATTCTCATGTGAAGTTAATTTCATCAAGGCGATTATGTGCATTGTCCCAGACTCAAGTTTCCTATTGATATGTAACATTTGCATTTTTTTTTTACATTTTGGATTTGGTTGACTCAAGATTTTACATAGTTTTGGGTGACAGGACTGAAAAAAGATTGATAAATGCTGGTCTAGACAAACAAAAGTAGGACCTATCATACTGCTGTTTACATTATTTAGTCTACCCCCTTAAAAAAATTAAGGGGGTTTTGAGGGTTCTTCCATGGTAAAAGGTTTAGGGAGGTCTGGTCTAGGGTATAATGGGAATCTGGGTATTAAACAAGCAAGGAGGATGTCTTTAAATATAATAGTTATTTACAGAATTATCATCCAGGAGAAAGGTCTCTTGAGAAGCTTACTTATTACAATATTCTATAATATATATTTCAAGTTAGGACCATTAAACGGGGAAGGTTCTGTGTAAAAAATAGTGATCCTAGTACAATGCCTTTCATACCCCTTGAAATTTTCCACTTTTTTTAATGTTACAACCAAAACCGTAAATTTTATTAGAATTTTATGTGATAGACCAACACAAAGTGGCAAATAATTGTGAAGTGGAAGGTAAATGATAAATGGTTTTCAAATTGTTTTACAAATAAATATGTGAAAAGTGTGGCGTGCATTTGTATTCATCCCCCCTGAGTCAATACTTTGTAGAACCGCCTTTCTCTGCAATTACAGCTGCAAGTCTTTTTGGGTATGTCTCTACCAGCTTTGCACAGCTAGAGAGTGACATTTTTGCCCATTCTTCTGTGCAAAGTAGCTCAAGCTCTGTCAGATTGGACGGAGAGCATCTGAACAGCAATTTTGAAGTCTTGCAGATTCTCAATTGGATTTAGGTCTGGACTTTGACTGGGCCATTCTAACACATGAATATGCTTTGATTTAAACCATTCCATTGTAGCTCTGGCTGTATGTTTAGGGTCGTTGTTCTGCTGGAAGGTGAACCTCCGCCCCAGTCTCAAGTCTTTTGCAGACTCTAACAGGTTTTCTTCTAAGATTGCAGTGTATTTGGCTCCATCCATCTTCCCATCAACTCTGACCAGCTTCCCTATCCCTGTTGAAGAAAAGTATGCCCACATCATGATACTGCCACCACCATGTTTCACGGTGAGGATGGGGTGTTCAGGGTGCAGTGTTTGTTTTCCGCCACACAAAGCTCTTTGCTTTTATGTCAAAAAGTTAAATTATGGTCTCATCTGACCGGGCAGAATCTGCTGATTCCCTGCCTGTTGCCCAGCCAAAATCTGGTACCAAGGTTAAGCTCCCGCCTGCTGATGGGTCTGATGCTTCTGAGTTTCCATAATTGTCACGTGCCTTGCAAGGGTTGCCTGTCTGGCCTGGGATTCTAGGAGTAGTTCCTTTTGCAGCATATTGGTCCTTTTGTGCCAAAGCCTGGTGGTCCAGACATTCTCTCTGTAACCAGCAACCTTATTTGCAATAACAGCCCTGGTAATAGCAATCTTCCGTGGCAGAGCGGCAAAGTACCATATGTAATTGCTGCTTCATTAGGGTACCCTGGTGGCCTGCAAATTTCCTCAGTAACTGGTAGCTGTACTTTACCATGACCCAGATGCAATTTCTGTGACTTGGTTGCACTAGGGAACCCAGGTGGTCCACACATTTCCTCTGTAACTGGTGGCTGCATTTGCCACATCAGTCCTTGAAGTAGCAATCTTCTGGTGAGTGGCAGGGTACCATTTGTACCTTGCCATGACCCAAATGCTCTTGCTGCAACTTCAGGTGCACTAGGGAAGTTGTCACCAACCTTTTGGACCTCACGGACCACTAAAGTCACAATTTTTAATCTCGCAGAGCACTAACATGAATTTTACATGCCTTATACACACAATGCTCCCACTCTCTGCCCCCCCCCCCCCCCCGATCACACTGCTGCATTATACACACAATGCTCTGACTCTCTGCCCCCCACACTCTGCATCACACTGCTGCCTTACAGACTCATAATTTGATCTCACCTCCTTATCCAGCCATGTGCTCGAGCTCCGTGCTCCCTCCCACAGTCTGTGATAAGAGCTGCCATTGGAAGCCCCCTCCTTCTTCACATCCCGCTCTCTGCACTACTCCTAGTGCCTCCCTCTGAGTTCACAGTAGCCGGAACTACAGAGGAGGCATCAGGTATCAATGCGCGCTGACAGTATTGACTGTCAGTGGACATTGAGAACAACACTGGAAACAACATTGGGCGGTATACATCCGCCACAATGTTGATTTGTGGCAGAACCCCTGGGTACCACCAACATTTTCCACTGGTTGGCGACCGCTGCACTAGGGGACCCTTATTTGGGTAACCAGTGCCTTGGGAAGACCTATGTGCTAGTTGACATGCAGATCGAGTCCTGGGGACCAAGCAAGCTACTTGGTTATACCAAGACACCTAGTGTCAATGCTGTCAAATGACCCTAGTGCCAGTGCCCCAAGTCTTCAGATAACCCATGGTATCTCAGCTTTGGGGTACCTGCTGTCTTGAGGGACTTGAAGTACTGAGTTTCATGTAAATTAAAACCAAAGAATTTCCAAGCTCAACTTACAAACCAGCCTTCGACCAACCGAATTAACCTGCCTAACAGTATGCATTAAAAACAGGGGTTTAGTGGCACACATTTGCAAATACATGCATAAGCTGCAGGCCACGGCAAGGCACCCTTTATCCCGCAGACCCTAACTCTAACTTTGAAGAGTCTCCACAGTGGGAGCACATGTATTCTAATGGATAGATGGAAGGCAGATGCCCAACGCTCCTTAAAGGTGCAGGAGTGCACTGAACACCCAGCACATTGCACAATGTGTGCCACTAAACCCCTGTTTTTAACGCATACTGTAAGGCAGGTTAATTCGGTTGGTCGCAGGCTGGTTGGTAAGTTGAGCTTGGAAATTCTTTGGTTTTTATTTACATGCGTTTGCCCTTCCAGTGCTCCTTGCTGTGAAGACCGGTTATAGGTGGGGGCAGTGACCTTTTTTTTGTAGTATTGAGTTTCATATCTCTCCGAGAATACGGTCGACAGGGCCAAAAAATAATGGTCTATAGATAGCATGTGAGGGAAATAATTATGATTAGTGAAGTGCATTTGCTGCTACACTCTTGTGATTGAAATCAGAACAGACACTTCTTTACAGCTTTACGTTACGTATGAGCTACCAGTCAACCAACATGAATGAGAAATGTTAAAATGTCTGTGTGTGTATGTGTGTGAGTAAGTGCATGAAAACATGTTTTCTGAATTACACTGAATTTTTACCAAGAGGGAATGTAATGAATCTGTAGATAATTTAGCAAAAGCCAATAGTTTAATTTCTACTATATTTCTTCTTCTTCTGCCTAAGTAGCTGAAGTTTCGTTTTTATGTTCTTTAGTAATAGGTCCTCTTGTGGTTTTTCACACTCTTCGTCTCTGCACATATAGTTGTTATTAGTGGTGAAACTACCTCACAATGATCTCTTATAAAGGAAACCAGTCAAACTTGAGGTATGGAGTCTGTCATTGCTGCTCTTCTGAAGATGCTTTGGACCTGGCTGTCGTAATGATAGATTTCAGTAGTTTGAATGTTCTCACAATGCTCATTCCAGCCTGGCTTCTCTAAATAGTTGAGTACCGCACCTATCATTTCACACCCGCTCTGTATACACCGTATAGTGCCAAAAGAACTTCTGGTTCCTACAGATGCAGCATTGCAGAGACAAGTTGGAGTAATGTGTAGGCATTGGGGTCCATGCCAGATAATCATCTTCATTTGTAAGTATGGAAACTATTACTAATTTTATTACCAATTACTACTGGATACTCTATGTCTTTGTTCCACTATCTGGGTGCATGTATCTGTCAGGATCTAATGGTAAATTGATTGATCTTGGTGACCCAATGGTTACAAATGGTTACAAACAAAAACAAATACTGTTTTGGAGGATTCATGTATGAATATTTGTTTTCATTCTTAAAGGTACATTAGGGATGAGGTTTGGGTTTGCTGTTACCATGGGTTCGAGCTGATTTCTGAGTTTGAGATGTGTGGCCCCAGCAAATTTTTGTACAGATTTGTTTGGAAAAATTTTTTAAACTATTATTATTTTTATGCTCATAATGCGGTAGGATATATTGCATTTTTTTAATCCTACAGCACTGTATGGCCCTTGAACTTTGGCCAGCAAGCTTAGAAGGAAGAAAGGGATGTTCAGGACTCAGGAGGACATCCAAAAAATAGTATTGCGTTATTGAAAAGACATGTACAATGCTGTAAAGGGACCAAGCTTAGAAGTCCAATAAGGGGGCTTTTGGATAAGTCAGTCCACTAAAAGAGGGGCACAGAGCAGCCATGGCGTCCATGAATTGGAAGTTGTAGGGAAAGGATAGGAAAAGCTGTCAAACTGCATAAGAAAAGATCAGGGGGTAGTTCAAAAACTGTACTTTAATTCTGATTGCTAGCTCTTTGGACAATCAACCCCTGTGCTGCCTGTTTTTGTTTTTATTTGGGATTTTTTTTTGTCTTCCATTTTGTTTAATGGTTAATTTGAGATTAACATTCAGTTTTAGCTTCTGTTCCGGCCACAGCAAACAGTTTTCTTTTTTTGTTTGGCTTTTTTTTCCAGGGGGGAGTAATCCGGTGTTTTTGAATTATTTTGGGGGCATATTGTATTTTATTTTATATTGATTGGGTTTTTATTTGAGGCCAAACTTTGTTAATTCATTAATTCTTTAAAGAAACGTTAACATTTTCTTCTGGGGTTTTAATTTTTAATTTTGGAGTTTTAATTTCTTTTTTTTAATTCTTATTTTACGTTGATAGGGCCTATTTTTAAGTTTCTGATGCTTAATGCAAAGCATTTACTTGTTATTGTCCATCCAGTTTTTAAAGCTGTCTTTTGTTTGCAGCATGCCACTGTGTCATTTGAAAGGGAAAAAAACCTAAGTGCAAGAACAGCATGCACATTAACCAGCTCACATTAGATAAAGCACATTCACTGCACCCCCTACTCCTAAAGATAAAATAAAAGTTAGGGATACACCAGTTAGGCATATTCTCTTTAATTAAAACTGTCCCACTGCTGGCTAATTCTACCCTGTTATATCCTCTGCGGTGTCCTAAATCTTATAGGAAAATCCCAGCCTGTACTCTTTAACCACTTGCTGACCATATACTGTATACATACGGTCACAAGGCGGCTCTCCTGCTCCTCCTGCACAGGATCACGTACCCGCTGATCATTAGGCTGAAAGGCACAATCTGCCTATGTAAACTGTCCGTAGGTAAGGAATTCATCCTGTGTTCCTGCAACGCAGAAACATGGATCAGTGCCTTCCTATAGTAAAAGCACCTCCCCATAGCAAGAAAACACATTGTTAGGCATACAGTTAACCCTTTGATTGCCCCTGATGTTAACCCTTCCCAGCCAGTGTGATTAGTACAGTGTTGGGTACAGCGCTGAACGACTGTGCAATTGCCAGTTAAAGTAACGCAGCGCCGTATTGCAAAAAATGGCCTGGTCATTAACGGGGGTAAATCGGCTGCAGAATAGATTAGTATAGCAATTTTTGCTTTACAAGGTTAGATGGATTAGGTTTAGAATGTGGCAGAGAGCAGGTTTAGAGTTAGATAGGTAAAAAATGAATACCTCTAGGTTAGGATTTTTAAGGCAATTTGAAGAGAGAAAAAAATTGTTTTTAAATATTAAAATAGTATATTTTTTTATCAATTAAACATGATTTAAAAGTGAATATTCCCTATGTAAACAAAATAGTACAACTAGTTGGAAACATATAACATGATATTGCACAATTGAGATGATCCTGAAGTGGTATTCCCCAACTACTTGCAGTTCAACCATCCGTGCACAATGCAGGTGGTGATCAGTAGAGGGGACTTCCAACGCGTTTCGAAATGTAATACATACAATAAATTCAGGATCATCTCAATTGTGCAATATCATGTTATATGTTTCCAAATATTTGTACTATTTTGTCTACATGTTGAATATTCACTTTTAAATCATGTTTAATTGGTATAAAAATTAACTATTTTAATATTTAAAAACAACATTTTCTCTCTTCAAATTGCCTTAAAAATCCCAACCTAGAGGTATTCATTTTTTATATATTTAAAGGGATGATGGTAATTACATGCCAAGCCACATGAGTCTTTATTAGCGCTAGTTAGGTATTTCCTGAACTTCCACTTTAAGGGAATGCATTAAAGTAAAACACATTTTACCTTTAGAACCAATTTAAAGAGAAACTTCACCCCCACCCAGGTTAATTTTAGTATTAACTCGTTCTTACCTTGCTTTCATTAAGAAACAAAATGCTTATTGGACTCTATACATTTAGTTTGGTGCTCATCTCCTAAATATTCTATTGGGTCTCCTTTAAAGGCCCTTTTACGTGCAGAGGAGCTGCCAGACAGAGACACAGCGCTCTTTTACAGGCAACTAAACATGTACTATTAATTAAAATTTAGAATCTGATGACTCTCACCCGCTCCTTCTAACGTATTCTGTCCCTAGATGAGGCCTCCTGTGGCTTAGGAACAGTTTATGGTCTAAGTCAGTGGTTTCTTCGGGGTCACTAACTTTAAAGCACGAACCACTAATAGTCCTTGAGGATTGAACATGGAAATACTGATCTGCAGTATAATCTGTATAACAAATGATTTCCTCTCTTGCAGATTTAATGATACAACACCCAGGTAAGTCCTTGTTTTTCACAGATTTTATTTCTTACAAGTAAAAATGGCTACCTCCAAAAATAAATAAAATCTTATATGCTTGCCACATGCTCATAGATCTCTTTTTAATCTATAAGTAATTTTAAAATGACCTTTCCCATCTTTAAAATAATTCTATGTATGATTTATATCTACTATTGTTGGTGACACGTGGGTGGTGTGAAATATATAAAAGTCTTCAGGTTTGCTTTCACATACGGCTTTTCTGACCTGAAGCTCCCACTTCATCGTAATCGTAGGGAGCTTCAAGTAGCCAATTTATTGTGTTCTACAAGAGTAGAAATCACTCATGACTGACACCCCATGGACATGGCCAGTGCCAAAGCCACGCATTTGAAAAATAAATAGTCTCTTGACAACCTTTTTTGGATCTTTTCCACTGGTGTGGTCTGTAGAAAGGGAAGACCCCCACTATGCCAACATCCAAAAATTGAATATAAGGATTGAAAAAAAATCTCAAAAAATAAGCAGACTTTGTAGGCACATCATGAAGCAGTGGATATGAAAAAAAACATATCTTTATTACAAAAGTTAAAAAACATATACACATTTAGACAACACCTTATATTAAGGTCAACAGATACTCAACATACCAGACATGAAGGTTGGATTGTTACATATGTAGATAAATATAAAGATATATCTGTATTGAAATATGATCCAACAGCACTAAAAGACTTGTACGCTCAGTCTTAACTACCACTAGGTAGCCTGTTGGTATCACTTATTCCTTGTAGAGACTTATGCTGCTTTCACTTCCTGATTGGTTTGACTCTCTAGAATACATTGATTTACTAGACGACGTCCTGTTCTCTCTTTTGTTTATTCATGTTAGAATAGACCTGTTCACAGTTTGCTCCCCTAGGGGTGAATAGGTTTATTCTTGGAGGTTTACTAGCTAGAAACTGAATTTAAAGATATGAATTTGAAGGATTATTCACGATTATTATACTGACTTAATGTATTTATCAAAAATGCATTCGCTATACTATGTAACTGTAATGGTGTGAATCCTGTTATACTTTTCTTAATGTCTTTAACTGTTATTTTATGTTCCGATAACTAAATAAAACTAAACAAAAAAATTGAATGTTAAAAAAAAAGAAATATGGTCCAACAGGCTCCTCCACGTCTGCTTGTCAACGCGTTTCGCAGCATAATTTCCTCAGGACACACTGGGTAGGTGCTGATACAGATTAAAAATATAGACACATATATATCTTTTCATGTAACAACTCCGAAGAAATGACACTTTGCTACAATGTAAAGTAGTGACTGTACAGCTTGTATAACAGTGTAAATTTGCTGTCCCCTCAAAATAACTCAACACACAGCCATTGATGTCTAAACCGCTGACAACAAAAGTGAGTACACCCCTAAGTAAAAATGTCGAAATTGGGCCCAATTAGTCATTTTCGCTCCCCGGTGTCATGTGACTCGTTAGTGTTACAAGGTCTCAGGTGTGAATGGGGAGCAGGTGTGTTAAATTTGGTGTTATCGCTCTCACTCTCTCATACTGGTTACTGGAAGTTCAGCATGGCATCTCATGGAGAAGAACTCTCTGAGGATCTAAAAACAAGAATTGTTGCTCTACATAAAGATGGCCTAGGCTATAAGAAGATTGCCAAGACCCTGAAACTGAGCTGCAGCACGGTGGCCAAGACCATACAGCGGTTTAACAGGACAGGTTCTACTCAGAACAGGCCTCGCCATGGTCGACCAAAGAAGTTGAGTGCACGTGCTCAGCATCATATCTAGAGGTTGCCTTTGGGAAATAGATGTATGAGTCCTGCCAGCATTGCTGCAGAGGTTGAAGGGGTGGGGGGTCAGCCTGTCAGTGCTCAGACCATACGCAGCACACTGCATCAAATTGGTCTCCATGGCTGTCGTTCCAGAAGGAAGCCTCTTCTAAAGATGATACACAAGAAAGACCGCAAACAGTTTGCTGAAGACAAGCAGACTAAGGACATGGATTACTGGAACCATGTCCTTTGGTCTGATGAGATCAAGATACATTTATTTGGTTCAGATCATGTCAAGCGTGTGTGGCGTCAACCAGGTGAGGAGTACAAAGACAAGTGTGTCTTGCCTACAGTCAAGCATGGTGGTGGGAGTGCAACAAAGAGAAAAAGCGCCACATCCAGAGATAAAGAAACATTTGTTGGTTTATTGTAGAATCAAAGGTTAAAAAACATGACACACAAGGGATCCACACTGTTCAGCAGACACGTTTCACACAGTGCTTAATCATTGCAAGCATTGAAAGGATTGCAATGATTAAGCACTTTGTGTGAAACGCATTTGCTGAACAGCGTGGATCCCTCGTTTGTCATGTTTTTTAACCTTTGATTCTACAATAAACTAACACATTTTTCTTCATCTCTGGATGTGCCGCTTTTTCTCTTTGTTGCATGGATTTCCCAGGTTGCGGACCTTGGCAGACACCCAGTCTTGTTGCCACAGTCAGATAAAGAGATCTTTAATTTGCAGACCGCCTTGGAGCAGTGTACATTATACTTCCCTTTTCCTGTGGGGGTGGGAGTGTCATGGTCTGGGGCTGCATGAATGCTGCCGGCACTGGGGAGCTACAGTTCATTGAGGGAACCATGAATGCCAACATGTACTGTGACATACTGAAGCAGAACATGATAAGGACCCCAAATACACCTCCAAAACGACCACTGCCTTGCTAAAGAAGCTGAGGGTAAAGGTGATGGACTGGCCAAGCATGTCTTCAGACCTAAACCCTATTGAGCATCTGTGCGGCATCCTCAAACGGAAGGTGGAGGAGCGCAAGGTCTCTAACATCCACCAGCTCTGTGATGTCATCATGGAGGAGTGGAAGAGGACTCCAGTGGCAATCTGTGAAGCTCTGGTGAACTCCATGCCCAAGAGAGTAAAGGCAGTGCTGGAAAATAATGGTGGTGTCAGGGCTGGGCTCAGCCCTTCCTTCTCTGAGCTGGCCGCTCAGCTGCCTGCTAATTACCAGCTCCTATCTCTCCACAGTGACCTGTTGATGATATCCTGCTCGTCAGTCCTGCCTACTTAAGCTGTCCAGTCCAGATGATCTCTGCCTTCGCCTTGGTCACATCCTTGGCTTTGGCCTTGGTCCCACCTCTAGAGATGCTCTCCTGTGTTCCTGTTAAAGACTTGCTTGGCTGACATTCCTTCTGGCTCCAGATCCTGCTTGCTGTTCTACTACGCTGTTCCCTGGCTCCCTGACGTTTTGGCTTGTCTGACTATCCGTTCCAGTTCCTGAACTCTGGCTATGTTTTGACTACAATTACTCTGTTTACCTTTTTTTATTATTAAACAAGTGTGATTTAAATGTACTTCTGTCTCGGTCAGATTCATGGTTTCCGACAGGTGGCCAAACAAAATGTTGACACTTTGGGCCCAATTTTTTTGAAATATGACTCTGCCTCTTTGACTTTAAATCAGACATTTAACAAATATATGCAGTTGTAGCATCAGATGGTGGCGAAGGGTGGCATTGCCAACACCACCATCTGCAACAACATCTGCTTTCCATACTCTTCTTCTCTTCAGTAACATATCTCTTGTCAAATTCCACATCACATTCTAAATGCTATGGTAATCGACCTCCAGAAAGTAGCTAAAATTTCAAATTAGTTTACCTTTAGTGATTATACCTGTTTAAGTTGGAACTGAATCCCGTTCAACTGATTCAACTTGTTAGTACTATCCAAGATGTAAAATGTGTACACATACTTTAACTACCTTTATGTACAGACAGGTACACTTTTTCTAGTGCACTAATGTAAATTGTCTTGTAGGATATGCAAAGAGGCCTGTGGTGACAGTCATTCCAAACTATAATAAGATCCTCACAGGAGAGAAGATAACGATGACCTGTGGTGTGGAGTCTGATGCATCAGGATGTTCCTGGTACCATGAGAATATCCTAATATATACAGGAAAGGATTATGTCATTTCAATGACCGAGATCAGACACAGTGGAGATTATCGGTGCCAGAACAGTGCTGGAGAGAGAAGTGAGATTGTCACACTGAATGTTACCACAGGTGAGTTGGTCCAAAGTGAAAATTCTATACTTCCTGTCCTCAAATTCGTATCACTAAAGAGCCCTCAGTGTTCCATTATGTGTTTCAGGAGTTGATTTGAGTTTAGAGACGTATCATATATAATGGCAGTCAGTGGAGTCCAGTGGAAAAAAATTGTGGGGGCGGGGGTCGGCAAACGGTATGCCACCCCCAAATCTGGCCTCTGGCTCTAATCAGGTGCTTCAAAAACAACCCAGGCCGCTATAATTCATGCGTCCCGTGCCCTGAAAGGAGCCAGAAGCATGAATAGGGGCTGGCCACGGCGGCCATGAATAGATTCATGGTATGCATTAATCTATCCATTGCATATAGGGGGATGGCCTGGAGAAAAGGGGGCGGCGCCCGGCGCCCCTGATGGACGGGCCGCCCCTGATGGCAGCGTTTGAAAGTAAAAAAGGTATTGGATCAGAATGTTCATATTAACCCGAGCTAACATTCTTGACTGACCCAATTTGAATGCTCTATGTAAAAGGACGCCAAACTTTCTAAACAGAAGTCCAGTTTACTGTCTACTGTCCTTCAGACTTTATGGGGTTGGATTGTGGCCAGTGGGAGTAAACAATGTCTCAGGCTTGCTGGTAGTGGGTGTAAAAATGTTTTACTAGTGGTCAGCAGGAGGAGGAATAATTCCTCAGCATTGGTATTAGTGGAAGGAATAGTGCCCCATCATAGGTGTCAGAGGTAGAAATAGTGTCCCATCATTGGTGTCATTGGGAGGAACAGTGTCCAATCACTGGTATCAGTGGAAGGAATAGTGTCTCATCCTTGGTTTCAGTGGAAGGCATTATGCCCTATCTTTGATGTCAATAGAAGGAATAGTGCCCCATCATTGATATCAGTGGGAGGAATATTGCCCCTTCAATGGTATTACTGGGAGGAAAAGTACCCCATCATTGGTATTACTGGGAGAAATAGTACCCCATCAATGGTGTCAGTAGAAGGAATAGTGCCCCATTATTGATACTAGTTAGAGGAATAATACCCCGTTGTTGGTAAAAGTGGATGGAACAGTGCCCCACCATTGGTGTCAGTGGGAGGAATAGCGCTCCATCATTGGTATCTGCAAGAGGAATAGTGCCACATCTTTGGTATCAGTGTGAGGAATAGCGCTCCATCATTGGTGTCAATGGGGGGAATTATGCCCCACTGTTGGTGTCATTGGGAGGAATTACAGCCCATCATCGGTGTCAATGAGAAAAATGCCTCAAAGGGACAGACTAAGGCAAGAAAAGGAAAAAATTGGAGACCACTGTTCTATGTGATTCAGCCCTGTTGTCCCACAACATTTATACTGAAAAGTCTGAGCTTTGCTGTCATGTGAACACATAGAAATACATGAAAAAAGTTACATTGTGATTTATGATAAAAAGTATGCAGGGCAATTTGGAACATTGGGGAGGCAAATTTTTAAAGTTGGTTTAGTGCTGAGCCTTTCTGTTAAATTTAAATAAAGTAATTCAGGATATACCCATTTATAATGAAAATGGCGATCGTCAGATTGTGGCAACCCATGACAACATCCATTGAAAAGGAAAATCTTGTAGAATATGGTGAATTAAAACAGTTCTCTAGTATACTACAGAACACTCAGAAATCCTTTCAAAACTGGATAAAAGCACTCAAGATAATTGTTATTGTAAAAAGGTTTATATGATTTTTTTTCCCAACAATTACAATTAACTTGGACTTTTTTGTTTGGTTTTGGTATGGCGTTCTTTTGTTTGTTTCTATGGTAAAAAGTGTCTGATTAATACACAAAAGTTTCAATGTATCTCTTACTGTGCACATCAATAATGTTTATTATTTTCTTACAACAAATTTAAATAAAAAAATTAGAAATGAAAATTCTAAAATTCTATTTGTTGAAATGTTTCCTATAATTAACTTTTTACACCTAATTGCATTTAGTGGCTGACCAGAGTTCAGCTTTAAGCTTATAAAAGTAAATCTGTTGTGCTTGTGGCATGCAATACTAGGAAACGCTAAAGGGGCTAAAATTATTATGGAACCTTGAATCCTGTATTCTCCCCTTTACAAAACCATATGAATCCCCTGGTGTTACTCTAATGTTACTTTTGTGGTATAATGGATATAACAGATGTCATGCTATTCTTCAGGTGAGGTCATCCTTCAGGCTCCAGTCTATATATATGAAGGTGATGATGTGTCTCTTCGATGTTACTCATCATATCCTGCAAAACAGACCATATTTTACAAGAACAATCAGATGATCCAGAACAATGACTCTGATCTACTTCCTATAAAATCTACAGACTTGACATCTACCTACAGATGTTCCAAACAATTCCTGAGAACTTTCTATAAGACTTCTAGTTCTGATGATACCATTATAACCTACACAGGTAAATATTGTTCTATTTATTCATATCTCTTTCCTAAATTGTTAAAAAGAAATTAAAATGATTTACCTACAAACAAGAAAAATGATCTTTATGAACCGGCTTATGAAAGTCAACACACTGGCTTTAGTTTGAATTCTATACCATGATCAGTGCTCACAATACGTTGTGTTTGGTTATAGCACATTGCGCCCATGTACACTGTAAGCATGCCTGGATGAAGTCGGCAAATAACATCAACACAACCCCAAATGCCTAGTGCCAAGTGCCATGTAGATGGGACTCAATTACTCCACCCATGATTATAGGGTAGCACATGTGTAGCACCCTCTAGTGTGCAAAAAGTAGGTAAATTTACTTTGTTGCCTTATGGTAGCTGTGTGAGTCTGGAATTGGGGTGGGTTACTCCAGGTTAGGCTAGAGAGCTCTGCAGGGCCGATCTCTGGTGCCTCCCCCTGGTTCTAGAAGCTTGGAAAAGCTTCTGGAAGTTAGTGGGCAGAGGGTAGGAGGTCCTGATCTGCATACTTGAGGGAATCTGGCCAATCCCCAGGCAGAAGGCACTGGCAGGGTGGCTGTGTCAGCCCTTATTTATGGTGGAGCCTGAGTAGCCAGAGAAATTGGGTGGAAGATGGAATTCTGAAGTTGCTCTCGTATGGCCTGAGAGGGGACCCCAGGTCTGGGGTCTCTGCCTCCAGGCAGGAGCTAAGGAAAGGAACTAGAGGAAGCCCAATAGAGGGGTCTCCATTACCTTTGGGTCTTGTGCAGAAGACATCTGGGCTGACATGGGAAGATTTGATCAGTTGGAGGCCTGAACGGGATTCTTACCCAGTGCAGGAGAGAGCAGAAGACAGTGTAAGTACCTCAGCAAACCCAGGGGCATACAAGGGGAGAGACTGCCAGACTTTCCAGGGACAGCGTTGTGCTCTATCCCATTTCCTTGTCTTGGTGGTTAGGTGGGCTAGTATTTTAAACCTCGGGGCAAAATCCTTGACTTTGTGCGGGGTGAAAGGAATTGGCTAGAAGTCGCTTTAGTAGATTTATGGATTTAATTAAAGCACAATTATTATCAAGGAGAGAGGGTTAAGACACAGGATACCTAAAAAAAATAGGCAAAAATGTCTCCAGATTTCTTTTCTAGCAACAGTCAACACAAGCTGTAGGCTTTTAAGCCAATACCTGCAAGTTGTTTTGGTAGGTTCACTACAATCTTGACCACCAACTACAAAGGGGCTTTAAATACAGAATAAAAGCAAAATGTGCGGCTACATATACACAGATTCGACAGGTTGCATCGAAAAAACTGCATTTATTATATCTGACAAAACATGGAAAGACAGAAATACCCAACGCGTTTCGAACAATGTTCTTTACACTTTTCTTTCTCAGGGGTAAATATTTGCAGAATACATTATATCTATATATCTATAATAAAGAAGTATAACTAAGTACCATATTTATGCATAAGCAAACATATATATATATATATATATATATATATATATATATATATTATATATTTATACATTACATACTGACCCTATATATTATATATCTGAATATCTAAATATATCCATATATTTTATATATCCATATACTTATATCTTATTCAGATATACCCTTAGTTAATGAGCAGCGGCTCATTATATAACACAATGCAAATATATAGGATCAATATGTAATGTTTATATATATATATATATATATATATATATATATATATATATCTCTATATATATATATATATATATATATAGAGATATATATATATATAAACATTACATATTGATCCTATATATCTATATATATAGATATATATATATATATATATATATATATATATACTGTATATGTCTATATACAATATATTACCAAAAGTATTGGGACACCTGCCTTTACACACACATGAACTTTAATGGCATCCCAGTCTTAGTCCGTAGGGTTCAATATTGAGTTGGCCCACCCTCTACAGCTATAACAGGTGCAACTCTTCTGGGAAGGCTCTCCACAAGGTTTAGGAGGGTGTCTATGGGAATGTCTGACTATTCTTCCAGAAGCGCATTTGTGAGGTCAGGCACTGATGATGGAGGAGAAGGCCTGGCTCGCAATCTCCACTCTAATTCATCCCAAAGGTGTTCCATCGGGTTGAGGTCAGGACTCTGTGCAGGCCAGTCAAGGTCCTCCACCCCCAACTCACTCATCCATGACTTTTTGGGTCTTACTTTGTGCACTGGTTTAAATCATTTGGTGGAGGGGGGATTATGGTGTGGGGTTGTTTTTCAGTGGTTGGGCTTTCCCCCTTAGTTCCAGTGAAGGGAACACTTAAGGCGTCAGCATACCAAGATGTTTTGGACAATTTCATGCTCCCAACTTTGTGGGAACAGTTTGGGGATGGCCCCTTCCTGTTTCAACATGCAGAGTAAGGTCCATAAAGACATGGATGAGCAAGTTTGGGGTAAAGGAACTTGACTGGCCTGCACAGAGTCCTGATCTTAACCCAATAGAACACCTTTGGGATGAATTAGAGCAAAGACTGCGAGCCAGGCCTTCTCATCCCACATCAGTGCCTGACCTTACAAATGCTCTTCTGGAAGAATGGTCAAACATTCCCATAGACACACTCCTAAACCTTGTGGACAGCCTTCCCAGAAGAGTTGAAGCTGTTATAGCTGCAAAGGGTGGGCCAACTCAATATTGAACCCTACGGACTAAGACTGGGATGCCATTAAAGTTCATGTGCGTGTAAAGGCAGGCGTCCCAATAGTTTTGGTAATATAATGTACTTGCTTATGGTCCTTATGCATAAATATGGTACTTAATTCTACCTCTTTATTATAGATATAATGTATTTTAGAACGTCAACTAGAAGCGAGACCCTGAGATGATCACCAGTTAGAAGGAGGTAACCAAACCACTGACAATGAATATAAAGTGGGGCGCTATGCTAAGCACTGGTGGGGGACACCGATCACCAATATAATGTTGTGCACTACAAACTAAAACGTGTCACTTTTATTATTATTACTGGCATTG
Organism: Lithobates septentrionalis; assembly: GCA_037952835.1. Taxonomy (NCBI): domain Eukaryota; kingdom Metazoa; phylum Chordata; class Amphibia; order Anura; family Ranidae; genus Lithobates; species Lithobates septentrionalis. Next base: position 1,724,643 of record JBBDGP010001000.1, on the reverse strand, counting down.
TGTAATGATTGAATGTTTGTTGCCTGTATTTGAGAATAAATGATGACAGTTGAAATAAATTCTTTGATGCTGATTATCGTGATTTTAATGCTGCTATTTTCTGTTTATACTTTACACGATTCTTTATATATTCTGATTATGAATCATTAAATTTCTACATAGATTTATCTGTTTCCTATGATGCCTGTAAACAGAATTATGTAATGTATTGTCATTATTTTCTTCTATATGTTCCTGTGTCATGTCTTGTAGAGGGTGATTCTGTGATCTTCACACCAGAGTACAACAAATTACTTACAGGAGAGAATATAACGATGACATTCATTGGAGGATTGGGTAAAACACATTACTGGTATAAAGATAATGAGAAAGTGGCAGAAGGAGGGAGCTATAGGATCACATCTGCCCAGGTTGGACACAGCGGGGTCTACGATTGCCGGACAAGAAGCGGTAATAGTGCCAAATTCAGGTTGGATGTCAGTGATGGTGAGTTAGTTACTTATTAAAGCAGAACTCCAGGAAAAATCTTTTTTCCATGTCCTTGTTGCTGATCTCCTACCTCCTCCGACTATGCCATCCATGTTCTTCTGAGCTCTGTAGTTCCTCTGTCGTATCCCGATGATTTTGAAGAAAAACCATTACTGCCCTGTGATATCCTGTTTGTAAGACCACTGGCTGCTATTCCTCCTGTACCCTCAGCCGGCGGTCTTGTCACTTCCCACCAGTAGTTCTCTACAAGACTTCCACTTTCGGCCCTGCTTGCTGTAGTGGGTGGAGGGGTCTCATAGCCCCCAGTCTGTACCGCCCATAGGGGTGTGGTGTCCTCCTTCTCCCCCTCTGCTCTCTGCCAGCACCGCCCCCAATCTGCCCCCCGTGTGCTGCTGCCGCCCGGAATCTCTCAGTGCAGAGCGGGGATCTTAGGCTGTGACAGATCAAGTATCTTGTATTTGAAACACCGATGTCCCGCCTCCTGGGTCTGCATAGGACCAGTGTGCTGTCAATCACAATGCCGGCCCAGGAGGCGGGATGTTACGGCGATCGGTGTTCCAAATACAAGATACGAGATCTCTCACAGCCTGAGATCCCTGCTCTGCGCTGAGAGTTTCCGGGCAGCGCGTGCCATCCGGATGATGTGTAGTGATGATCCCCGCTCTGCACTTATGGGCACAGATAGGACCGCACTTATTGGCACAGACATAGGCATGCACAGCCTATTGCATTAGGGTGCACCCCAAAGCTCAAATACACATGTATGTATATATATATATATATATATATATATATATATATATATATATATATATATATATATATATATATACTGTATATATAAAGACACATTATATTGTCAAAAGTATTGGGACACCTGCCTTTAAGCGCACATGAACTTTAATGGCATCCCAGTCTTAGTCTGTAGGGTTCAATATTGAGTTGGCCCACCCTTTGCAGCTACAACAGCTTCAACTCTTCTGGGAAGGCTGTCTACAAGGTTTAGGAGTATGTCTATGAGAATGATTGACCAATCTTCCAGAAGCGCATTTGTGAGGTCAGGCACTGATGTTGGATGAGAAGGCTTGGCTCACAGTCTCCTCTCTAATTCATCCCAAAGGTGTTCTATCGGGGTGAGGCCAGTACTCTGCGCAGGGCAGTCAAGTTCCTTTGTCTTTATAGACCTTGCTTTGTGCACTGGTCCAAATCATTTGGTGGAGGGGGGATTATGGTGTGGGGTTGTTTTTCAGGGGTTGGGCTTGTCCCCTTAGTTCCAGTGAAGGGAACTCTTAAGGCGTCAGCATAACAATATGTTTTGTACAATTTTATGCTCCCAACTTTGTGGGAACAGTTTGGGGACGGCCCCTTCCTGTTCCAATATGACTGCGCACCAGTGCACAAAGCAAGGTCCATAAAAACATTTGTTATGTCTTATTTTTAGTGTGATGTGTATTATATGTGAAGTTGCGTATCACAGAGACCCGTATTGTGGTATTATTGAAGTTTATTGAGATGTCCGTACATTAGAGGGTTTCACCATTATTATTAAGTTATTGATTAGTAAGTTAGCGCTGCACTTTTTTTCTTTCGTGATGTGGGAACACATAACAGTGCTTAGCGGCCGGCCTTTCACTGACACTTTCTTATTTTACCTCCAGTAGTTAATTGTAAATAGTAGTGTGATGATTACCTGTTATACTAAAGATTGGCATGTGGCATTAATAAACATCAACGGATTTCAGTTGTGCCCCACCAGGCCACCCCCTATTGACAGCGCTTATGGGCACTGATTGGCACTCATAGGCAGCACTAATGGGCACTGATAGGAAACACTGATTGGCACTGATTGGCAGCACTGATGGACACTGATTAGCACTCATAGGCAGCACTGATGGGCACTGATAGGAAACACTGATTGGCACTGATTGGCAGCACTGATTGGCAGCATTGATTGGCACTGATTGATAGGAGCACAGTGATCGGTAGTGTGGTGTGTCAGTCTGACGGAGGCTCTTTACCACGTGATCAACTGTGTCCAATCACAGCTGATCACGGTGTAAACAGGAAAAGCCGTGTATCAGCTTTTCCTCTATTGCAACTAGAGGAGATATGATTGGCTGCTCTCCTGACAGGGGGGTCTGTGCTGATTGATTACCAGCACCCCCCCCCCAGGATGCCCACCCAGGACAACCAGGGATGTCAAACACTGATGACCACCTGGTATGCCACCCATGACCTCCAGGGATACCACTCAGTGCCCAAAAAGTATGCCAGTCAGTGCACATAAATTATGCCAATCAGTGCCCATCAGTAATGCCTGCCAGTGCCTCCTTATCAGTGTCCATCAGTGCCCCCTATCAGTGCCCATCAGTGCCACCCATAAGTACCCATCAGTGCAGCCTTTTAGTGCCCATCAGTGCCGCCTATCAGTGCCACCTATGAGTGCCCACCAGTGCCGCCTATCAGTGCCACCTATGAGTGCCCACCAGTGCTGCATATCAGTGGCACCTATCAGTGCCCATCAGTGCTGTATATTAGTGCCCATCATCAGTGCACATCAGTGCCACCTCATCAGTGCCCATCAGTGAAGGAGAAAACTTACTTATTTACAAAATTTTATAACAGAAGCAAAGAAAAACCTTTATTTTTTTCAAAATTTTCGGTCTTTTTTTATTTGTTTAGCAAAAAATAAAAACTGCAGAGGTAATGAAATACCACCAAAAACAAAATTATAAAAATTTTGTTCGGGTACAGTGTTGCATGACCGCGCAATAGTCATTCAAAGTGTGACGTAAATTATCCTGGGCAGGAAGGGGGGAAAGTGCCCGGTATTGAAGTGGCTAAGCTGCCCACTGTCTCTTGTAGGACCTACATCACGTATCCCAGGAGGCCTTGGGGTACTTCACAGTGCCTTTGCCGGTGGCAGCTGTCTCTTCCTGGTTCTTACAGCCCCTTGATGACACACCATGGCTGATGTACATCATTGCTGGGGGGGAGGGGCTACAAGAACTCATAAGAGACAGCTGGCTCCTAATGATATTAGAGAAGAAGATAGGTTCAATACAGAACACTGCTTGATTTGCTGGGCATGATTTTTTTCTTCTTGATAACCCAGTGAAAAAGGTAAAGGGGGAAATGGAGGGGGTGAAGTCCCTGTTTAACACAGCTAACTCCAGTAATCTGAAATCTGATTGGCTGCTATAGGCTACTGTACATGCTCTTTGCTTAGTTTAAAAAAAAAAACTGTATTGAAGATGGTCTGATGAGAGTTTTGTGTTGCAGGTCCGGTCATCCTGCAGGCTCCTCCCCTTGTGTATCGGGGTAGTGATGTGGTGCTAAGATGTCACAGCCGTCCTGGGTATGGGGTCATCAATACAACATTCTACAAAGATGGTGATGTCATACAGCCTTCAACCAATGATCTTGCTACAGTTACTATTCCACAAAACCAACAAGTTGGAAGATACAGATGTACGAGAACATTATCCTGGGAAGAATATGTAACTTACACAGATGAAGTGTCCCTACACATCAGAGGTAAGTGTTCATCACAGTGAGTACCATGGAAGTGTCTATAACACCAAATTTGTCTTTATTGTGTGATCATACCCAACGATTATTTCAACATATCGTCAGAATGAGTAGAATCTACCACCTACCAGACTCCCTCATGTGATGCGGGGCCTCCATGAAAGAAGTGGAAGGGCTCTGACTTTCTGCAGCTTCTAATGCATTCTGTGAGAAGCTCACAGAGTGCAGTGAAATCAGAATAAATTGAGCCCAAGAGAGGACCCTATGCAACCGTGCAAGACTGAAGGGAAGGCTGGAGTTCAGCTTTACAGATAAAAAAACCTAAAACACCAATAAAGTGGTTGTATGCCCTGCTTTGTTATTTTTACCTACAGGTAAGCCTATAATAAGGCCTATAATAAGGCTTACCTGTAAACCTTACCGGTAAAATGAATGTCTCCTAAACCTGCACTGTTTAGGAGATTTTCACCTTTTTTTTGGCTTCTCTCATGTTCACAAAAATAGGGGTAAAAAATATGATATTCATAGGCCTGCTATATTCTTTTAACCTCAATAGTTTTTACGGGATTTTAGGTGATAGACCAACACAAAGTGGCACATAATTGTGAAGTGGAAGGAAAATTCTAAATCTTTTCACAATTTGTTACAATTAAATATGTGAAGAGTGTGGCGAGTATTTGTATTCAGCCCCCTTTACTTTGATACCCCTAACTAAAATCTAGTGGAACCAATTGCCTTCAGAAGTTACCTAATTAGTAAATATCATGCACCTGTGTGTAATTTAATTCCAGTATATATACAGCTGTTCTGTGAAGCCCTCGGAGGTTTGTTAGTGAACAAACAGCATCATGAAGGCCAAGGAACACACCAGACAGGTCAGGGATAAAGTTGTGGAGAAGTATGAAGCAGGGTCAGGATATAAAAAGATATCTCAAGCTTTGAACATCTCACAGAGCTCTGTTCAATCCATCATCCGAATATGGAAAGAGTATGGCACAACTGCAAACCTACCAAGACATGGCCGTCCACCTAAACTGACAGGCCGGGCAAGGAGAACATTCATCAGAGAAGCAGCCAAGAGGCCCATGGTAACTCTGGAGGAGCTGCAGAGATCCACAGCTCAGGTGGGAGAATCTGTCCACAGGACAACTATTAGTCGTGTTCTCCACAAATCTGGCCTTTTGGAAGAGTCACAAGAAGAAAGCCATAAGAAGTCCCAATTGCAGTTAGTGGGAAGCCATGTGGGGGACACAGCAAACATGTGGAAGAAGGTGCTCTGGTCAGATGAGACCAAAATGTAACTTTTTGGGCTAAAAGCAAAACGCTGTGTGTGTGTGGGGGGGGGGGGACTAACACTGCACATCACCCTGAACACACCATCCCCACCGTGAAACATGGTGGTGGATCATGTCGCGGGGATGCTTTTCTTTAGCAGGAACAGGGAAGCTGGTCAGAGTTGATGGGAAGATGGTTGGAGCCAAATATAGGTTCACCTTCCAGCAGGACAACGACCTACATACAGCCAGAGCTACAATGGAATGGTTTAGATCAAAGCATATTCATGTGTTAGAATGGCCCAGTCACAGTCCAGACCTAAATCCAATTGAGAATCTGTGACAAGACTTGAAAATTTCTGTTCACAGACGTTCTCCATCCAATCTGACAGAGCTTGAGCTATTTACTCGGTTCGGAAAATGTCAAGCACTTCTGCAGCAGAGAATGACATTTTCCAAACTGACTTTGGGGTTATGTATCTCGGGGCCACTTGGTGCTAGGAACCTCAGCTTTGGTTATGTTGTAGTGCTAGTTCCACTGGGTTTGCACACCAAATTTGGGGTTCCTAGCATCATGTGGTCCCGAGATACGGGGACCCAAAGTCGGTTCGGAAAATGACATTCTCTGCTGCAGAAAAGTGCTTGACTCGAGTATAAGCCGAGGGGGGCACACTCAGCACACAAAAAAGTGCTTAAAAACTCGGCTTATACTCGAGTATATACGGTATACAGTATCTCACAAAAGTAAGTACACCCCTCACATTTTGGTAAATATTTTATTCTATCTTGTCATGTGACAACACTGAAGAAATGACACTTTGCTACAATGTAAAGTAGTGAGTGTACAGCTTGTATAACAGTGTAAATTTGCTGTCCCTTCAAAATAACTCAACACACAGCCATTAACCAATTCAGCCCCAGAAGGATTTACCCCCTTAATGACCAGGCCATTTTTTGCGATACGGCACCGCGTTGCTTTAACTGACAATTGTGCGGTCATGCAACGCTTTCCCCTAAACAAAACTGACGATCTTTTTTTCCCACAAATAGAGTTTTCTTTCGGTGGTATTTTCTCATCTCTGTGGTTTTTATTTTTTGTGCTATAAACAAAAAAAGACTGTCAATTTTGAAAAAAAAAACAATATTTTTTACTTTTTGCTATAATAAATATCCAAAAAAATTAGTAAAAAACACATTTCTCAATCAGTTTAGGCCAATATATATTCTTCTACAAATTTTTGGTTAAAAAAAATCCCAATAAGCGTATATTGATTGGTTTGCACAAAAGTTATAGCGACTACAAAATAGGGGACAGATTTATGGAAATTTTTATAATTTTTTTTTTTTTTTACTAGTAATGGCGGCGATTTGCGATTTTTAGTGGGACTGCGACATTGCGGTGGACAGATAGGACACTTTTTTTGAGACCGTTGACATTTATACAGCGATCAGTGCTATAAAAATGCACTGGTACATGCCTTAATTCATTCCCAAATATAAGAACCTGGATAGTTTTATGTACATTATAATTAATATGATGGTACTGTAATGTCGTCTTTTATATGTAACTCATGTATGGTACACCTTGCTGTTGGATGGGTGATGCAGTATATGTATTGTGTAACTACTGGGAAGCATGCTACTTACTAGTACATGCATATGCTCCTGGCCATATTCCCTTATATGTCACCTACTTTCCATTGAGGGGAAGGTAATCCCTGAATTACGGCACGTTAATTTGCATATGGATTAATTCAGTAGGGGGAGGTACTAGCATGGCTGCTCTCCATATAAGACGTGAGGTGCAGTAAGATGGCGCCGCCTCAGAAGACGTTAATCACGAAACGCGTCAGGTGGTGTCACGCACCCACGTCACTTACGGTACGCTAACAGGGAGCCTGGAACGCAGTTGGAGCGCACGCTGCTTGCCGGCCCCTGCTACTACTGTGCTCACTATAGACTGTAGCTTCTTCTGAGGTTTTTTTTACCCATTGGTTGGGACGCCTGTTTTTATTTGTGTTTATTTGTATTTTTATTTGTGTTTTTAATAAATTAACCTATGGGAGTCCATATCTCTTCCTTATGAGGATTTACCATTGGGATTTTACGGGAGGATTTCTTGGAAACTGCATTTGTGAAACACCGGCTGAAGAAGCCATCAAGGGACGGGACGCCTGGTTATCCCTACATGCTAACTACCCCTGCAGGGGTAAGAGGAGCTGGTGAGTGGGGACCCACAAGGGGGAGCACAAGAGTCACCTGATTACCCGAGCACCTTGTCACTTTGTAATTTCCTGCATTTGTTGCAGCAACACTGCATTTTTTTTTTTGATCGCATTTTTTTTGCCTGCACTTTTTTGTTTTTTTGAAGTGCATATTTGATGAACAGTCACATAATTTATTCTAGTTTGCATAAACATATATTTTTTTGATCACCAGTGTGTGGTTGGACTATTCAGTTGGGTTTCCCAACATATACACCTTCATCTGTGGGATCTGTGTTTGTCTTTGCAATTAATTATTATTCACCATTTTTTACTTATTTGTGTAGGTAGTAGTGTGTTTGCTTACACCGAAGTGCTTTTATATTCACCTTAACACCTTATGTCACACTATAGGAGGTTTATGTTAAATCACCACCTGAGGGTTACTCAGTGCAGTTTAGCACCCCCTGGGTGCTGCACTATACACCTTTATTGTCACACATCAAGGGATTGAGGTACCATTGTTTAGCCTAGGTAGCGCCACTTACCCCACTTGCATTTACCACTGATTACTGTATAATCATCATTGGCAGGGAAGAGGTTAACACTAGGGGGCGATCAAGGGGTTAAACGTGTTCCCAAGTTAGTGCTCAAATTCATCCTAAGGGTGTTCTATCGGGTTGAGGTGCAGGCCAGTCAAGATCCTCCACCCAAAACTCGCTCACCCATGTCTTTATGGACCTTGCTTTGTGCACTGGTCCAACTAATTTTGTGGAGGGCGGATTATGGTGTGGGGTTGTTTTTCAGGGGTTGGGCTTGGCCCCTTAGTTCCAGTGAAGTGCCTTCTCGTCCATCATCAGTGCCTGACCTCACACATGCGCTTCTGGAAGAATGGTCAAACATTCCCATAGACACACTTCTAAACCTTGTGGACAGCCTTCCCAGAAGAGTTGAAGCTGTTATAGCTGCAAAGGGTGGGCCAACTCAATATTGAACCCTACGGACTAAGACCGGGATGCCATTAAAGTTCATGTACAGGCAGGCGTCCCAATACTTTTGACAATATAGTGTATATCCGAATGTGAATAACATAGCTGCTCCTATATAGTGAATACAAACGCTTGAAAATGTTTTACATTTTAAAGTTATTAGTATTTGTCAGATAACCCTTACTATACTATGTACCATGTTCTAATTTCAGGAGAAAACCACAAGGTGGATTATACAACAGTGAATATAATACGTCTGGCACTGTCGGGTTGTGTGTTGTTCATGGCGTGTGTTTTCCTCATCCATCACATCAAGGCGGAAGTGATCACCCCTTCTAAAGGATGAGTGGAAACTCTACCTTCCTGGTCGGGACTTGCTTTATATCTGCCTGTTGTAGAAGCGACCTCTTTACCAGGAAGACCATAAATGTACGCTTTGACGAGGACCCACCATTTGGTTCCATTCAGCGACAGTTTTGGTTGCATTACAAAAATTTTGTGTACTTCTTGTACCTAAGCATGGACCACGAATTCTGTTTGCCTTGATTCTGGGCTTCATGATCAAGAATGCAAGGGCTGTTTATATGTCTCAATACTCGTTGAGATTTTGATAAGTGCAACCAAACAAGACCTTGAGGTCAATCAAGAAAAACTGGTCATTTAGGACCTTTTGGCTTGGGTGCATGGATTAGCGGTGGAAGAAGACTTTTTTCTTTTCTTGCATACTCTGCATTCTTGTTTTTACTGCTTTTTGTTATAAATGGTTATGTGGCTTGTTTTTTTTTAGATCCAAAACAATTAAAGGCATACTTTTTTCTAACTAAGTGGACTGATCATAAATCTAAACCCAATAGCTTTTTTTCTTAGGTACGCATGTGTGTTTTTGCAAATGACCAAACAGCAAATCATATGCCATTTTGATGGAATGAATTATAACAGGGCTATGCCATGTCTCAGTGAAGAGGGGATTCGGTGTTACCAAGGGTTTTCACCAATGCAGGTTGAGTATTTCACTAGGGAAAAAACTGTCTTTGCAGTTTTCTCCAAAGTTGGTAAATGCTGGTATGGAACCCAGAAGCTTTGTAGTGTAGGCGGTGGGATGAAGCTTCTATCCCTCGGTCCACATTTTGTTGGTAACCAGGTGTGCACATCCCTTCTACTGTGAGTCCAGTGTATAGCTAGGGGGTCCACTCTGCCCTCCCCAGGGGTGGCAAGGGAGCAGCTAGGGGTAATTATGTTTGGGCCCTGGCTAGTCCGGTGCTCTGAATTTTGGGTTGGTGTCCAAACAGTTGAAGGGCATAAACCTGCAAGAGGAATCCAGGAGGGCTGAATGAATATCTGCTTTCTTTGTGCCCTGAACTGAGGAAGGTTATCATATACACAGGGCTCAAAATTTCAAATCCTAAGCTACTAGCCAGGCCTCAAGAGTTGCTCGCCACCAGTTGCCCCACCCAACCCCTGCCCCACCCTAAACACGCCCTCATAAATTATCTCATGAAATTACACTTAAATGTCTTTATTGCTACATGTAGGTAGGTTCAAAAATAGCTTACGTGTTTGTGATCAAGGCTATATGCCGAAACGCGTAAGTATTTTTAAACCTACCTACATGTCACAATAAAGACTTGATATTTGGATTCTGGAGTTGCCGGCTACACTTCTTTTTTGGACATTTACTACAATGGAAGGAGGCCATTTCAGCCAGGGCACCCAGTAAAAGTCTCCCCGTCAGATTTACAAGGAGCCCCCCCCTGCTGGGAGCGCGGCTCTTGTTTCTCTTTGCCTGGCTATCAATGCCTTTAGTACATTAAGTCACTGATTTGGAACAAGCATGTTGCAAGTGAAATCAAAACATCGAACCTGCATGCTCGCTCCGGATCATTGATTATAGGAGAAATTAATCTGGCATCTTGCACTTTCAGGAGATGGAAGCCCACTCACTCCCCTCAGCGATTCTCTTAGCCTCTTGATGCCGGCTGTATACATATATATGGCTCTGTTAGAACAACTTACCATGCTGAGAGCACGCCCCCAGCATGGTAGCCAGTGGGAAACGGTAAGCTCCCGATGCATATATGCAATCAGGAGCTTTCCGATCATACAACGGGCAATCACAGTGGTCACATGACCTGAATGCCCGCTTCCCAACTTTTAGAAAGTTGAGTTTTTTTTTCTTTTGCAGGGAGTTCTTTGATTTATTTATTTTATTTAACATAGTGACAGTCGTGCCCAGTCCTCTTGTTCATACTCTCACCCATCCCTTTGTGAAAAGAAATACCCGGACCCAGAGTATTGGGGGCATGGGAGCACCCTCCCAGCACGGTAGTAGGTGGGTTGATTGGTAAGCTCCCTTATGCATACTTGGGATTGGGAGCTTTCTGATCATGTGACTGCTGTGACAGCCAATCACAGTGGTCACATGACCCGAATGTGACCCACAGAAAGCGACTATGACTCTGTCACTCTACTGAAAAAAACAGAAACAAAGCAATCTCTACAAATGTAAGATTTTAGCTGTCTACTGCTGCCAAAGAATCTTCATCATTGGTCATCTTTCTGGGCATGTTGGATACCTGGTCCCCCCCGTCGTCTGCTGTGGTTCCTCCTGCCGGCTCCTATGTCAGTACTGTGTCCTGTAGTGATATGGGGTTCAGCAGGAGTCACAGGGTGCAATAAGGAACCAATATCTGAAAGGTCAGATGCAGTTTAGTTTTTTTCTTTTGCAGGAAATGCTTTGATTTATTTTATTTACTGTAGTGACAGTCATGTCCAGTCCTCTTGTTCATACTCTCACCATCCCTTTGTGAAAGGAAATACCCAGATCCAGAGAATTGGGGGCATGTGAGTCTTTTACCCTTTTATCGGGTAAAAGACTGGGGACCCAATAGCATTGGGTGTCAGAGCAGCCAACCACCAGGCACAATTGCTATAACATGCGGGCAAGGAGAGAATAAGGAACCCCCTTCCATTTTCTGACCAGAGCCAGTTGGAGCGTACCCAGGACAAGCTGGCCATAGATGGATCGAAATTCACCCTCCATATTACATCGTTTTGATATAAGAGATTGTATAATGTATGGCTAACTGGGTCTTTTTTTGTCCGATGAGTGGGAAGGATGGCCTGATCATGTGATCACTGATTGGCTGTCATAGTGGTCACATGATCAAGAGCCAATCCCGCCAACTGGTGATCATTTACTAGAGACTGGTAGCTGTTTTTGACATCTCAATGACTGTGCTGGGAGCGCTGAGTCAGCAAAGCTTTCAGCACAGGAACCCGGGATGTCCACGGACGCAAATGGGTGTTAAAGTCCATCCTCTCTGCCGCCGCACATGGTGCATTATGTAGGCATCAAGAGGTTAACATTTAAAATTTTTGCTTTGTCACCTTGATAATGGCCTCCAGGACAATCTACCCAACGGGAAACACAGGAGGACGGGTTGTCCTATAGAAAATGCTCTCCTATAATATAGGGATGGTGGTGGTGATATAGATAGATATATAAATTTACAGTATCTCACAAAAGTGAGTACACCCCTCACATTTTTGTAAATATTTTCTTCTATCTTTTCATGTGACAACACTGAAGAAATGACACTTTGCTACAATGTAAAGTAGTGAGTGTACAGCTTGTATAACAGTGTAAATTTGCTGTCCCCTCAAAATAACTCAACACACAGCCATTAATGTCTAAACCGCTGGCAACAAAAGTGAGTACACCCCTAATGCCGCGTACACACGGTCGGACTTTTCGACCGGACTGGTCCGACAGACTTTCAACGGACTTTTGACGGACTTCCGACGGACTTTCTAACGAATGGACTTGCCTACACACGATCACACCAAAGTCCGACGGATTCGTACGTGATGATACACCGGACTAAAATAAGGAAGTTGATAGCCAGTAGCCAATAGCTGCCCTAGCGTCGGTTTTTGTCCGTCTAGCTAGCATACAGACGAGCGGATTTCTGGGTCCGGCGGAGTTACGACGTAAAGATTTGAAGCAAGTTCCAAATCTAAAGTCCGTCCGATTTGCGACTGGAAAAGTCCGCTGAAGGACCAGTGAAGCCTACACACGATCGGATTGTCCGCCGGCTTTGGTCCGTCGGACCAGTCCGGTCGAAAAGTCCGACCGTGTGTACGCGGCATTAGTGAAAATGTCCAAATTGGGCCCAAAGTGTCAATATTTTGTGTGGCCACCATTATTTTCCAGCACTGCCTTAACCCTCTTGGGCATGGAGTTTACCAGAGCTTCACAGGTTGCCACTGGAGTCCTCTTCCACTCCTCCATGACGACATCACGGAGCTGGTGGATGTTAAAGACCTTGCGCTCCTCCACCTTCCATTTGAGGATGCCCCACAGATGATCAATAAGGTTTAGGTCTGGAGACATGCTTGGCCAGTCCATCACCTTTACCCTCAGCTTCTTTAGCAAGGCAGTGGTTGTCTTGGAGGTGTGTTTGGGGTCGTTATCATGTTGGAATACTGCCCTGCGGCCCAGTCTCCGAAGGGAGGGGATCATGCTCTGCTTCAGTATGTCACAGTACATTTTGGCATTCATGGTTCCCTCAATGAACTGTAGCTTCCCAGTGCCGGCAGCACTCATGCAGCCCCAGACCATGACACTCCCACCACCATGCTTGACTGTAGGCAAGACACACTTGTCTTTGTACTCCTCACCTGGTTGACACCACACACGCTTGACACCACCTGAACCAAATAAGTTTATCTTGGTCTCATCAGACCACAGGACATGGTTCCAGTCATCCATGTCCTTAATCTGCTTGTCTTCAGCAAACTGTTTGCGGGCTTTCTTGTGCATCATCTTTAGAAGAAGCTTCCTTCTGGGATGACAGCCATGCAGACCAATTTGATGCAGTGTGCGGCGTATGGTCTGAGCACTGACAGGCTGACCCCCCACCCCTTCAACCTCTGCAGCAATGCTGGCAGCACTCATACGTCTATTTCCCAAAGACAATCTCTGGATATGACGCTGAGCATGTGCACTTAACTTCTTTGGTTGACCATGGCGAGGCCTGTTCTGAGTGGAACCTGTCCGGTTAAACCGCTGTATGGTCTTGGCCACCGTGCTGCAGCTCAGTTTCAGGGTCTTGGCAATCTTCTTATAGCCTAGTCCATCTTTATGTAGAGCAACAATTCTTTTTTTCAGATCCACAGAGAGTTCTTTGCCATGAGGTACCATGTTGAACTTCCAGTGACCAGTATGAGAGAGTGAGAGCGATAACACCAAATTTAACACACCTGCTCCCCATTCACACCTGAGACCTTGTTACACTAACGAGTCACATGACATCGGGGAGGAAAAATGGCTAATTGGGCCCAATTTGGACATTTTCAATTAGAGGTGTACTCACTTTTGTTGCCAGCGGTTTAGACATTAATGACTGTGTGTTGAGTTATTTTGAGGGGACAGCAAATTTACACTGTTATACAAGCTGTACACTCACTACTTTACATTGTAGCAAAGTGTCATTTCTTCAGTGTTGTCACATGAAAAGATAGAATAAAATATTTACAAAAATGTGAGGGGTGTACTCACTTTTGTGAGATACTCAGAGCCGATCCGCCCTATACGCTTACTACGCAAGCTGCGTAGGGCCCTGCAAATTACTCGAAGCCCCGCCTGTCAGCCCGCCCACTGTTTGCATTGCTTTAGAATTCTTAGCTCTGTCTAGTTTGAGTCCTGGCATTCTCGGCATCTTCTGTCCCCGCCCACCTTCTATCAGACCTGTAGAATATAGTCTAGGGAAGTGCTACAGGTGGTGGGCGGGCCAGTGGGTGGCAGTGTTGCCAACCTACCAGATTGAAATTTACTGACACAACACCCAAAACTTACTGGCACAGTCAAGTTTTTACTGGCATATCCAAAAGTTACAAAATGACAGTTTTTAAGTGCAAATTTCAGTATTTAGGCTACAAACAAGTAAAATATGCAATTAGCAATGTGATTTAAGGTAGATATTAAGACAAAAACATATTTCTTATTTTATTTTCGATATAGTAAGTAGCTCAGGGACAGGACTCAGAAGGGCAAGAAACTAGAATGGGCGGCACACACAAGAAATCGACTCTGAAAATGACAATGACAGCAGTGTGCAGCAGCCCAGATGATGATGGCACCTCACTAACATGGCACGCAGTGGCGTCGCCTTCAGGGGGAATTACACGGGGGGGGGGGGGGGTTTCATTAGGGGGATTACACAGCGGGGAGAGCTGTGCTGGTGCGCTAGCCTGCTCAGTGCCCCTGATTGCTCAGTGGCCCGGGGGGGGGGGGGGAGGGACGCCAAATTTTACTGCACCAGGTGACACCAACCCTAGTGACGCCACTGATGACACGTCCCCTCCTGAGTCACAGTAACCCTCTCTCTCCATGCCAGGTGGTCCCTTCAGTCCATTCCCAGCTTGCCTTCCTTCCCCTTCCACAGACCTGCACATAAGGCTCTGGCTGCTCTGTTCCCTTGCACTATGACGTCACGTGACACACTGCCGGCACAGTCCGAACACACTGTAGCAGGCACTCGGAATGGTCTCGGCCAAGCGTCACAGCCATATTTTTTACGGCAACATTTTT
This sequence comes from Lithobates septentrionalis, assembly GCA_037952835.1. Classification (NCBI taxonomy): domain Eukaryota; kingdom Metazoa; phylum Chordata; class Amphibia; order Anura; family Ranidae; genus Lithobates; species Lithobates septentrionalis. Next base: position 1,709,564 of record JBBDGP010001000.1, on the reverse strand, counting down.
CTTTCACTGGCATTTACTGGCAGAAGAAAAGTGCCCATTTTTTACTGGCTGCCAGTAAAAATAGTGGCGGTTGGCAACACTGGTGTGCGGGGATAGAAGCCAGCAGAAGATGCAAAAAATGTCGGGACTGCATCCCTGACAGAGCTAAGAATACTAAAGCAATGCATGTGGTGGGCGGGCTGACAGGTTGGGACAGAAGCAGACTGAAGATGCAGAGACTAAATCCAAGAACACAGAAGAACTACAGGTACAAAGCAACTATGTTCTGCTCTTTTCAGCTGAGCACTGTGGATATGATTGTTAAAAAGGAGAGTACTCAGTGAAAATATTTGTAAAGTGACTTTGTGCTATTAGGTGAATGATGTTGGAGGCACTGTGCTTTATGTTTATTTTATTTTATTTCCTTTTAGCTAACTATTATGTCAGGTTCACACCAATGTGTTTGCTGTGACTCGCATTTAAATGGGCTGCTGTGCCTGCAGGAAACACAGGAAAAAGGTCCCTGCACCTCCACGAAAACACAGCCGCGGGAAATCGCATGCTGCTTTTGCACCATGCGATTTCCCACATCTGAAAATGTTCTGCATCTTCAGAGGCACGGGGGTGCCAATAAGAATAAATGGCAGCCTTGCGTGTCTGTAAAAAACAGGGAATTTTGCCTACAGGTGGTTGTTGGTGTGGGAATAGGTGCCACTTCCACGCTGTCCTGCACAAGCAACCACTCCCAACAGTGTGAACCTAGCCTTGGGCTAGTTTATACTTGCGGTTTGGGGGCAAAAAAACATGAGCCTAATTTTACTGCCCCCCTATCACTCCCCCCATTTAAGCTGAAGAGGCAGCAACTGGAGGTGTACAGATGGCACTGCTGCAATAATTGGATTTGCAGTGGCGGCAGGAATTATACCCCCCCTGTCACTTTCAGCATGCACTACTGTGTGAATGGGGCCACACTGCAACCTCCCCGCAACTGCATGCAATGCACACAGTTATAGTGCAGCTTGGGGGGGGGGGGGGGGGGGGTTAAAACAGGTGATGAGGAGGCAACATATTGCCTAGGTATAATAAAAATTAGTGCAGCACTAAAATCACTGAGTTGATATTTCCGAAAGAGATTTCATCAAAAGTGAATATTGACATAATGAAATAGTGAAAACAAACTGAAAAAAGAAAACTAAAGTGGAGTACTAACTCCAAAAATATTTTCATATTTCTATGTTCAAGTGTGCTAATGAAAAATTGTGACTGTTGAATCACCAATTAGGGTCGGTTCACACTGGGGCAACACGACTTCAGCGCGACTTTGCATGGCGACTTCAACGCGGCTTCGACGTGACTTCAGCGCGACTTTAGCAAATTACAAGGCGACTTGAAGTCGCCTCCATGACAGGCGACTTCGGCTGTGGCCAATCACAGGGCAATCAGCTCTCTGGGAGGGAGGGGGGAGGGAGGGGTTTTCCCTGCAAAGTCGCTTGACTTTACAGAGAGATCCGACTTGGAGGCGACTTCCATAGATTTCTATGGTACAGGTCGCCTACCAAGTCGGATCAAAGTAGTACAGGGAGTACGCTCTGAAGTCGGAGCGACTTCAGTAGTGTCTATTAAGACGCTAGCGTTCACTCCCATTGAATCTATTTCTGGGGCGACTTGGGGCGACTTGAGGGCGTACAAGTCGGATCCCAAGTCGCCCCAGTGTGAACCGACCCTTACTGAGGACAGTCAAAGTAAGAGTATAAAATAAATACATCAAAAGTATTCACATAAACAAGTGAAAAATAATATTTCTCAACCCTGGGAAAAAGCACTCCAGATATTAATATCTCTGGATCTAAATAATAATGCGTATCTAATAGTCATAAGTGAAAACAAAAGACATTAAAAAACTTTGGTGATGAAAGTTTAAATGAGTCCCATAAATCTTGCAAAAAGAAGATTAGCCAGTGAATGATGCAGCAAACAAATGGTGAAAATGAATCCCTCATCCAGTGAGACGGAACACCCGATGTGAGTATGTATTCTCCTTACCGACTGAAAAGACCAATACGTTGGTCTCACCGAGCCCAGGGAATTCGGTCTCCCAAAAACCTATAGGACATCCGAGACTGCTGGATCTGTATCAATCGGTGAAACTCAAAACATAAAAGCAGAGAGGGCTCCCATAGTGTAGCATTTGAGTACATTTTATTGAGCTCAAAAGAATTGCACTTACAGACAGGTTGCTGAATGAGCGCGATCAAACACAAGCATCACAATGGATCCGAACGGCGTCGTCTCCCGAGGCTTCCTTCACTCGCTGTCCGCTAACTAAACTTCGCCTATGAAGAGGAAACCGTGATGATGTCAGAGATGCAGGCTCCTCCATATGTGTTTTGTCACTAGCTGACGTCGTCTGGGGATTGGCTGGGGATTGGATTTCAAATTTAAAGCATATATTTCTAGCGCAGCGTTTGGCCATCTGGCCTCTTTTTATCCCTTCACATATTGCCTACATATACCTACTGTGGGCAGAAGAAAGAGGATGCCTGCTGAAAACCCCCCTCAGTCTCAGCGCAGTGCCACTGGGGAGTGAGGGCAGACTGCCTTCTCCTTGTCATGTAACGTATCATATGACTGGAGAGGGGAAGACAGAGAAGCTGCCTTCATTCCCAGCGGGAGCCACACTGAGACCGAGATGTGAACTGTGGGCGCAGTTTGTCATCTTTGCCCAGTGCGCTGGATGACCTTGTCCCGCCACTGCCGTCAGGTATCTGTCCTAGGGATGGAGCCAGTGCGGGAACTCAGTGGGGGGGGTATCCTTGAATTCAGTAAATATTCCTGCTGGCTGCAGCTTTCTCTGCTGTGCACTCTCTCCCTCTGCCTTCTCCCCCGTGGGGTGTCTACCGCCCCGCCCCCCTGCCAGCCTGTGAATGCTCTGCAGTCATTGGTTGCAAGGTCTGCCGGGGTCCTAGCAATCAATGACACTTTTGCCGCTGTGCACACACATGGGATTTTCTTAGAGCCGCTCCACCTCCCATTCAGCTCCATCCCCTAACTCCGGCCGGTTCAGACACACTTAGCCAGGTCCCTCCCTAACTCTGGCCGGTTACCACTCACACAGCGGCCATAGTGACTGTCCCTCCTGCCGGTAAGGCTTATACAATACAACAGAATGGGACGCTATAAGGGGGGTCTCTCTCTAATAGAGGTCTCTATGGGGGGAGGGGACACTGATATAAGGGGACTCTGAGCTAATGGGGGTCTCTAATGGGGGGTGCTGACTGCTGATCTAAAAAAATAGAATAAATGCTGTGCGCTGCTAAAGTGTTCGGGTTCGGCTTGAAGAAAAGGTGGCAACCCTACCCGCCTCCCCCCTCGTGTCATAGCACGTCAATTAATGTTTACAACATCCAGTGGCGGAACTTTAGGGGTCGCTGCAGTCGCATTTGGAGAGGTGGGAGGAGGTGGAAGGCGGCGATCGGCAGCTCTATGGTGCCTGTGTGGGCGGCGGGATCTCCCTGGGGCTTGTAGTACTCCCAGTGTATACAGTGGAGAGGAGAATGGGGGGGCCTCTGGCAGGTATCAGTTTCACTTTCACTCTGCTTGAACACTGTTGCTGATGCCCGGGTCAGAGGCCCCTCCCCTCTCCGCTGTATACATTCGGAGATAGAACTACTAGCCCCAGGGAGATCCCCCTGCCTGTGGACACCATAGAGCTGCCAATCGCCGCCTCCCACCTCCAGCCAGGTACAGGGGAACCTCTGCAAGGGGGGGAGTCAGCTGTTTGGGGACCTTGATGTAAGAGGGGGGGCTTTCTGGGGACACTAATGTAAGGACGGGGCCCTCTGGGGTCACACATGTAAGAGGGGGGCCTCTGGGGACACTAATGAAAGAGGGGGGGCTCTCTGGGGACACTAATGTAAGGACGGGGCCCTCTGGGGACACTGATGTAAGAGGGGGCCCTCTGCGGACACTTATGTAAGAGGGGGGGCTCTCTGGGGACCCTGTGTAAGGAGGGGCTCTCTGGGGACCCTGTGTAAGGAGGGGCTCTCTGGGGACCCTGTGTAAGGAAGGGCTCTCTGGGGACACTAATGTAAGGAGAGGCTCCCTTGGGACCCTGGTGTAAGGGGGGGCTCTCTGGGGACCCTGATGTAAGGGGAGGCTCTCAGGGGACCCTGATGTAGGGGGAGTCTCTCTGTGGACCCTGATGTAAGTAGGGAGGCTCTCTGAGGACACTGATGTAAGGGGGGCTCTCTGGGGACCCTGATGTAAAGAGGGGCTTTCTGGGGACCCTGATGTAAGGAGGGGCTTTCTGGGGACCCTGATGTAGGGGGAGACTCTCTGAGGACACTGATTTAAGGGGGGCTCTCTGGGGACCCTAATGTAAGGGGAGGCTCTCAGGGGACCCTGATGTAAGGGGAGGCTCTCTGGGGACCCTGTGTAAGGAGGGGCTCTCTGGGGACCCTGTGTAAGGAGGGGCTCTCTGGGGACCCTGTGTAAGGAAGGGCTCTCTGGGGACACTAATGTAAGGAGAGGCTCCCTTGGGACCCTGGTGTAAGGGGGGGGGCGCTCTCTGGGGACCCTGATGTAAGGGGAGGCTCTCAGGGGACCCTGATGTAGGGGGAGTCTCTCTGTGGACCCTGATGTAAGTAGGGAGGCTCTCTGAGGACACTGATGTAAGGGGGGCTCTCTGGGGACCCTGATGTAAAGAGGGGCTTTCTGGGGACCCTGATGTAAGGAGGGGCTTTCTGGGGACCCTGATGTAGGGGGAGACTCTCTGAGGACACTGATTTAAGGGGGGCTCTCTGGGGACTCTAATGTAAGGGGAGGCTCTCAGGGGACCCTGATGTAAGGGGAGGCTCTCAGGGGACCCTGATGTAAGGGGAGGCTCTCAGGGGACCCTGATGTAAGGGGAGGCTCTCTGGGGACCCTAATGTAGAGGGAGGCTCTCTGGGGACCTTAATGTACAGCATCGCCCCCCTTCATCAGCCTGTAAAAATAGTACACTATATAATGTTAAAGGAGCAGTGTGGGGAAAAAAAATAAAATAAACATAAATAATCACTGCATCTGTCCCCTAACACCTTGAAGACCGAGAACTGAATAATTACATTAGGCTGAGTGCTAAGTTCTTGGTCTTCACTGAGAAGAGAGTTGTGACTGTCAATCACCGCTCTCTGCTCTGCCCCCAGCGCTCACTGAGGTGCCAGGCTGTGGAGGGCGCGGCTAGCTCCGGCTCTCAAAGGCTGAGCCAGCTGCTGGTCAAGCATCTGGGTGGTTCCTGACATTAACTTCCCTGGCGGTTTTCCCGAATGTGGCTCGGGGTTAAATTTCAGTACCATTAGCGGCGGTAACCCCGAGCCACACTCGGGATTGCATTGCAGGATCCTGGTGTAGTATACTTACCTTGTTCCCAGGATCCTGCGTTGTCCCCCCCCCTGTGCCTGCGGGCTGTGTCCTTCGCCCGATGCCTCTGTGTGCCGGGCTCCGTTTCCCTGCGAGCGTCGCGACGCACAGGGGCGGTGCCCGGCGGCAAATTAAAAAAAATGAAAAATCATAATACATACAGTACAGTGTAATCTTACAGATTACATTACTGTATGAAATCATTTTACATCCCTTTTGTCCCCAGTGCTTTGTCCAATGCCCTGCATGCAGTTTTATAATATTTATACTGTTCTTTCTGCCTGGAAACTGGAGATTGTCCATAGCAACCAAAAAGTGTCCCTTTATGTCAAAAGTAGTTTTAGACAAGCTAGAAAATAGTGATAGTAAATTAGAACACTTGCAGAATTGAGCGATAGTGAATTGTGAGGAAATTCATTATATTATTATTTTTTTTATAATTATTTATATTTATTTATTTTATTATAATTTATGATTTTTCAAACTTTATCATACCCGGGATATCTACTAGACTCTTGTTTGGACAGATTTAAGTGTGTTATTGCTAAGAATTATAGGCCTACAATATAAGACGCCAAATTTCTATGCAAAATAATTGTACCGCTTTGAGACGTAAAAATCTGACATAATCATACCGCCAGGGAGGCTAAAGTCGGGATCCTTGCATGTTATGGACAGGATCTGTGACGACAGCGAGATTTAGCTTTGGCCATGCTTCTCTTTAAAGTGTGAACTGTTGGGGACATTCGGACCAGTGTAGTGTCAGACACAACTTGTCAAAGCAGGTTAGGCAGCCAATAAATGCCCGACGGGTTCTAACTTTTCCCTACACTGTCCAAAACAAACCTAGTTCTTTGCAATAGTTGGTCTTATGCCGCATACACACGACCGAACTTTACGGCAGATTTGGTTCGGCGGACCGGAGTCTGTCTTATAATTCGATCGTGTGTGGGCTCCAGCGGACTTTTTTTTCCCCAAAAGTTTGACGGACCTAGGAATGAAACATGTTTCAAATCTTTTCGATGGACTTGAGTCCGGTCGAAAAGTCCACTTGTCTGTATGCTAGTCCGACGGACAAAAACCCACGCTAGGGCAGCTATTGGCTACTGCAATATCTGCCAGAATCTTCCAGGAGTGTCTGATGTCTGTAACCCTTGCTGCATGCCGTGGTTCCTTCCTCTGGCCCCTACATCACTATTGTGTCCTGTAGTAGTGGAGGAGGCAACTGCACAGGGCTGGATTTACATAGGGGTTAGTGGAGCTGCAGCTCCAGGCCCCTCCAACAATCTAGGCCCATACCAGTGGCTTATCACTATCTGTGTGCCTTCCTGAAGGAAGAAGAGCCCTCTGTGCACACATGGAGGAGACAAGAGTCAGTGCAGTCCTGTCTCTGCCAATGCCTGACTCCTATCACAGGGTCTGTTCCACTCACACAGATCCTCAGTGTCTGGGGGAGGGGCGCTGATGTTGTCCTAACCAGCAGGAGCCCGGGAGGAAGGACATCTCACACACTGCTGAGATAAGGTTAGTACATTTGTTAGGGAGGTGTTTTATTGTGCTAGGGGACAGATTGCTGCTTCACCCCATGTAATGTGCTCTCTTGTGCCCAGTGCCCACCATGTCATGTGCTGTGCATTGCAGTGCCCACCATACAATGTGCTGTGCCCACCATGTCATGTGCTGTGCATTGCAGTGCCCACCATACAATGTGCTGTGCCCACCATGCCATGTGCTGTACATTGCAGTGCCCACCATGCAATGTGCTGTGCCCACCATGTCATGTGCTGTACATCGCAGTGCCCACCATGCAATGTGCTGTGCCCACCATGTCATGTGCTGTGCATTGCAGTGCCCACCATGTAATGTGCTGTGCCCACCATGTCATGGGCTGTGCATTGCAGTGCCCACCATGCAATGTGCTGTGCCCACCATGTCATGTGCTGTGCATTGCAGTGCCCACTATGTAATGTGCAGTGACCACTATGTCGTGCTGTGTCTTGCAGTGCCCACCATGCAATGTGCTGTGCCCACCATGTCATGTGCTGTGCATTGCAGTGCCCACCATGCAATGTGCTGTGCCCACCATGCAATGTGCTGTGCCCACCATGTCATGTGCTGTACATTGCAGTGCCCACTATGTAATGTGCAGTGACCATTATGTCGTGCTGTTTCTTGCAGTGCCCACCATGTCATGTGCTGTGCCCACCATGTCATGTGCATTGCAGTGCCCCCATGTAATGTGCTGTGCCAATTATGTCATGTGCTGTGCATTGCAGTGCCCCCCATGTAATGTGCTGTGCCCACCATGTCATTTTCTGTGCATTGCAATTCTCACTATGTAATGTGCAGTGTCCACCATGTAAATTGCTGTGCCCACCATGTCATGTGCCGTGTTGTGCCCACCATTGTCATGTTCTGTACCCACCATGTAATGTGTTGTACATTGTCCACCATGGCATGTGCCGTGCAGTACCCACAATGGAATGTGCTGTGCAGGGCTCACCATGTCATGTGCGGTGTCCACCATTTAGTGTGCTGTGCTCACAATGTAATGTGCTGTTCTGTGTCGTGCAGTGACCACTAATGTGCCCAATGGAATGTGGTGTGCAGGGCACACCATGTCATGTGCGGTGTCCACCATTTAATGTGCTGTGCTCACAATGTAATGTGCTGTGCTGTGCTGTGTCGTGCAGTGCCCACCATGTCATGTGGTGTCATGCAGTGCCCACCTTGTCATGTGCAGTGCCCACCATGCCATGTGCAGTACCCACCATATAACATGCTGTGCCCACCATATAATGTGCTGTGCAGTGCCCACTTGTAATGTGCAGTGCCCACCATGTAATGTGCTCAGCCGTGCCTGCCATGTCATGTGCTGTGCCCACCATATAAGGTCCTGTGCCCACCATGTGCATGTGCTGTGCCCACCATGCAATGTGCTGTGTTGTGCAGTACCAACCATGTCATGTGCTGTGCCCACCATATAATGTACTGTGCCTACCTTGTAATGTGCTGTATTGGGCAGTGGCAACCGTGTAATATGCTGTGCCCGCCATGTAATGTGCTGTGCTTTGCCCACCATTAAATGTGCTGTATCCATGTATCCACCATGTAATGTGTTGTGCCAACCATGTAATGTACTGTGCTATTCCCCCCCCCCCCGTGTAATGTACTATGCTGTGCCCCCCACAGAATCACCCCCTCACTCTCACCCCCCTCTCTCTCTCTTTCACTCCCTCACCCCCTCTCTCTCTCATCCCCTCTCTTTCACCCTGTTCTCTCTCTTACACCCTTCATCCCCCATTCTCTCTCTCTCTCTTACCCCCTTCAACCCCCTCTTTCCTACCACCCTCTCTCTCTATTCCCCTCTCTTTCTACCCCCTATCTCGCTATCACCCCCCCCCCCCCTTCTCTCTCTCGCTCTCACACCCCTCTCTCTCTTTAATTTAATTTAACAAAAAATTGTTTGCGTTTTCATTTTATTTATTTTCAGAAAAAAAGGCCCACCAAAATCCTTAGCACCAGGCCCTTGATGCTCCTAATCTGGCCCTGGTACAAGCCTTTGTTGATAGTCTGCCACATGTGAGAAAATTGTAATTTTGTACTCACCATAAAATCATTTTCCTGAAAAGGTTATATGGGGGGTGGCAACAAAATGTGTGGTGTAGTCCCTCGCGCTATATTGAGTAATCGCACTGAGTCAATATCAACGTAACCGACTAAAATGACGGATGATAAAAAAATGGTGGATGATAAAAATTAGTGAAAACGTGTAAATAGTGATGATGTCTCTATGGACTGCAGCAAAATCAAAAGTGTTCACTTACACTCAACAAAATAATGATAATAAAGTGATTTCGCGCTTCAAATCTATCACATCAAAGCATGATTATATATACAATTGTATAAGTAAAGTGTATTCTACAGGTGTAAATCAACAGTGCAACATAGTATAAAGTGCTCAATGTTAATGAGTGATCATCAAAAGTGCTGATGTGCATCAATAAATCAAAAGTTTATATTGTGCTTCATCCACTGGGACCATATAACGGAGGAAGAAGGTGATGGTGATATCTTTAAATTGAAGTGATCCGGTGAAACCGGGCTCTCTGGACTCTCACCTTAAATAAGATAAATATGGGCATGAAGACAGGTTCTTTATTGGATGTAGTGTGATGTCATTCAGGTAGGGCTTCTCTGGTGGTGTAATGGTTCTCCCGAAATAAAGCACCTATCAGATAGAGGAAGGAAGGGGGTTGCCCACCTGGGCTCCACCAGTCCGGTGGAATAAACAGGGAAGGGAGAGAGAGAGGCCTCCAATGGTGTAGTATGTTAAGTAAAGGTACTATTTATTGAAAATTAAAAGTGGTCTCTTACATTTCTAATAGTTAAAAACAGCATAAAAGCAAAAACAAGCTGAGGAGCGGCGTCTGAGGCGCCTCCTTACTGACTTCCGGTTTCGTCTGCTCTCTGCCACGCCCATGGCAGGTCTGCTCTGCCTCTGACCCTCACTAAACGTTTGGAGATTTGGAGGATTTTTGTACTCGCCTTAATATACTTTTCATTATTGGGAACATAGCAGATCTCTAGGGAAGGGCTGACACTCCAGAGATAAACTGTATCCCCCATGAACATTTGGAGAAAGACTATAATCGGTCAGGAAGAGATTGATCCAATGCCAAAATTTTAAACATTTCTATTTTTGTTGAGACCGTACTATATTTTAAAAAGACATTTACAACTGGGCTTATGATTAGACCTTGACTGATTGAGTTGACTTACTAACCTTTAAAGATGTCTTACCAGGTCTAGATATAAACCCTAATCTCCCTGTAAGATTAGAGGTAGTACACTTCCTTATTCACTGGCCCTTGTGTCCAACCTCCCCTCCCATTCTAAAGCCTCGTACACACGATACGATTGTTGGTCAACTGAGCATCTGATTTTTGTCAAAAGGGCGTGTGCCAGGATCTTGTCTTGCATACTAACGGTACACAATTGTCGTGCCACAAACATGAACTTAGTGACGTACTACGAGGAATTTCAGCTCTTAAGAGCCACCCTTTGGACCCCTTCTGCTAATTTTTTGTTTGGTGAGCATTGATTCCGAGCATGCGTGTTTGTACTTTCGACTTTTGTGTGACGGATTTGTGTACTGACCATACGAAAATCTGACGTCAAACTGTTGTCCGCCAAAAATTTACTAGCCTGCCATCCAACATTTGTTGGCCGAAAGTTGGACAACAATTGTCAAAAGGAGTGTACTAACGGTAAGATTTTAGGACAACAGTCTGTCAATAGACAATCCCCTGCCAACAATCGTACCGTGTATATGAGGCTTAAGGCTGAAGCCTCTGTAAACCTTTTGGCGTTCAACATTTTTGGTAGTGTCAGATATCTGTGTTCCCCACCACACGTTGTCCTTCATTCCTTCAACCCCTACATCTCTACAGGGCTCAGCAGTTACACAGGGGTAGGAGTAAGGAACAATGTGTCATGGTAAGTGGTGGTGAGTAACCCAATTGGAAGTTAACTAATAATTTCTTCCCCACCCAAGATGGCCGCATTTTTTTTCCTGTCCTGTCAAGGGACTGGTCTACCCTCCTTTGTCTCTGCTTGTTACAAGAGTATGCTGAGAGTATTATGAGAGTATGTCCCAGAGTATGATGCCATGATACGCCAGGAAAAACAAAAAATTGTATGCTCTACTTCGGTAATTTTCCTTTTCTGGTGCATCTTCATGGCAGCATACTCCAGGTTAGGTTCTGGCCCTCAACCCCATAGAACCAGTTAACTTTAATTCTCCCCCACCCAAGATGGCCTCAGCCTTATGACTATTACAGGCCTTGATATTGAGTGGGAGTATAGTACTCTGCTATGAAGATGCCCCATGAAAGAAAAAAATTACGGAAGGTGAATATAAATTTTTCCCAGAACATCATAGCAGCATCTTTATGGCAACATATTTCCAGGTTAGGTTCTTCCTCTCAAACCCATAGAACCAGTGTCAGAGTCCTGGATGTGAGGCCGAATTGCAGAGGGGGCGCCCCTTGCGGCTAAGTGCAGCGTAACCCTGGGAGTGAGACAGGGAGTACGGTGCCCAAAGGTGCACGGGTTGCCAGATCGCTGTTGCTGAGTAGCAGATAGCAGGGAGCTGCTAGGGTGCGCTGGTAAGGTTGAAGGGCAACCGTGCAAGGAGGGATTCCAGGTATGGAGCCGTGGAGCAACCAGGAGCGGAGTCAGAGCCAAGCCAATGGTCATTCAGCACAGGAATCAGTCCACGGTGAGGTACAGCAGGATAATCAGGAACAGAGAAGGTAGCCGAGCCGGGGGTCAAACACAGGAGGACGATCAAGGTACAAATGCGGAGCCGAAGAATAGTCAGATACAAGCCGGGGTCAATGCAGGCGGAATACTGGAGCAGTCAGGCAAGCCGAGTAGTAACAGGAAGCAGATATCACAACAGGAACCAGGAACACAGGAACAAGGAAAACAGGAAGCTGATGATAATCCAGCAACCAGCATGAACCAGCAGCAGGCTTAAATAGGCAGAAGGGCGCCACCATGAGGAATACTGGCAGAATTACCCGTCCTACGGTTATCACCCTGACAGTGCCCCCCCCCTAGGGGCAGCCTCCGGATGCCCAATCTGGCCCATTTTTCAGGGTATCGGGCTTGAAACCTCTGCAACAGTCTAGGGGCATGAATGTTATCTGCTGGTTCCCAAGAATTATCTTCTACAGAGTAACCTTTCCATTTAACAAGAAATTGAACAGTCCTACCTCTCCGACGGCAGTCCAGAATGGCTTCTACTTCGTATTCTGTTTCATTGTCCACCAAGATTGGAGGGGGCGGAGCTTCTTCTCTCCCTAGAAAAGGACTGGAGACAACAGATTTTAATAAAGAAACATGGAATACTGGGTGGATTTTATAGGAACTTGGTAAAGACAATTCAAATGCCACTGGGTTAATTTCCTTCTTAATTGTGAATGGACCGATAAACCTTGGTCCTAACTTCCGGGAGGGGCAAGGCAGTTTAAGATTTGTTGAGGAAAGCCACACTCTATCTCCAACCTTAAAGACGGGATCTCTCCTCCCCTTGTCATAATGTTTCTTATAATTCTCTTGGGCTTTCTGCATAGTTGCCTGGAGAGTTAGGAAATTAGCCTGAATGGCGTTTATCCTGTCCTGGACCGCGGGGACTGAGGTCTCTGGTATAACATTAGGCAAGAATGAGGGATGGAAACCGTAGTTGGCCCAGAAAGGTGACTGATTGGTGGAAGCGTGGATTGAGTTGTTGTATGCAAACTCCGCACACGGGAGTAGCAAGGACCAGTCGTCCTGGGAGAAGGAGCAGAAGCAACGTAAGTACTGTTCTAAAGTTTGATTAGTTCTTTCGGTTTGGCCGTTGCTCTGAGGATGGTAAGCTGAAGATAGGCACACTCTAATGGAAAGCGTTTTGCAGAGCTCCTTCCAGAACTTAGAGGTGAATTGCACCCCTCTGTCGGACACAATGTTGCTCGGTAGGCCGTGAAGTCTGACTATCTCCTTTATGAAGATCTTCGCCGTGTCAGCAGCAGATGGTGTACCCATCATGGGCAAGAAATGCGCCATCTTGGACAGGCGGTCAACGACTACCAAGATGGTTGTAAATTTCTCCGAGGGTGGTAACTCTACTATGAAATCCATAGATATTTCTTTCCAAGGTTGCTCCGGCACAGGCAATGGCCGTAGTAGACCCCAAGATCTGACGTTAGACCCCTTGTTACGTTGACAAATGGTGCAGGAACTGACATATTCCCTGCAGTCAGGCTTTAGAGTGGGCCACCAAAAAGATCGTTGAACAAGCTCCAAAGTCTTTCGTACCCCGAAGTGACCAGCAAGTTGGTGGTCATGTAAAGTCTTTAGGACCTGGGCTCTGGCTTGTTGCGGAACAAAAATTTTGTTCTGATACCAAAGAAAACCTTCCTGGTTTCTTAAAGACAGTGCTTCTGGTTCAGAGCATTGGGAGGAAGCTTGTTTCAGTGAGGAACTCAGGTCGGTCTGAATCATGAGAAAATTCTGTGGAGATAATATAGTGCTAGGAGTAATTTCTTCGGGAGTGTCAGGAAACATCCGGGACAAGGCATCGGCCTTCCCGTTCTTAGACCCCGGGCGGAAGGATATATGAAAATTGAATCTGGCAAAAAACAAGGCCCATCGAGCTTGTCGGGGTCTCAATCGTTTAGCCGTGCGAAGATACTCCAGGTTTCTGTGATCCGTGAATATCATGATGGGATGCTGAGCACCTTCAAGGAGGTACCGCCATTCTTCCAGGGCAGTTTTAATAGCCAAGAGCTCTCGATCTCCCACATCATAATTCCTTTCAGACGGACTCATCTTCCGCGAGGAGAAGTGGAAGTTCCGGACATCTGGAAGTACACTGGAGAGTTCTTGGGTACCTTGCTGGGCCTTATGGGGCAGTTGCTCAGGAAATGTCCGTTTCGGCCACAATAGAGACAGAGATTGGCTTGACGCCGACGCTGCTTTTCCTCGGGAGTCAGTGCGGATCGCACCAAACCAACAGGCATAGCGCCGATCTCTGGTCCCTGCACCTTGGGAGTCTGAGAACGTTCAGCCTGGCGCTCCCGAAGGCGTCTATCCAACTGGATGGATAGTTGAATGAGCCCCTCGAGGGTAGCAGGGATGCCGACCCTGGCCAACTCGTCCTTAAGGGATTCAGAAAGCCCCAGGCGAAACTGGTATTTTAACGCAGCCTCATTCCAGTCTGTATCGGCAGACCACCGGCGGAAGTCCACAGCATAGTCTTCCACCGGGCGCCGTTTCTGTTGAAGAGAATGCAGAGCGGCCTCAGCGGTGGCTGTACGCTGGGGGTCATCATACAATTGCGACAGGGCCGTAAAGAACGTTTCCACTGAACTAGTAGCTGGGTCCTTCTGTTCCCATAACCTGTGGGCCCATGCCTGGGGTTCATTGGTCAGCAGGGAGATAAGAAAGCCAACTTTGACAGTCTCAGTGGAAAAGGTACGGGGTTGCAGAGCCAGATATAACAGGCAGGCATTCTTGAAGGATCTGAATTTCTGCCGGTCTCCAGAGAAACGTTCAGGGGTAGGTACCCGCGGTTCTGGGGGCAAAGTCAGTACCAAAGAGGCCGTAGCAGGGAGATTGGTGGAGGAGGAACCAGGATCCAAAAAGGCAGATGGTAGCATAAAATGTTGGAGTTTTCCTTCTAATTGAAGGTATCTTTCCTGAAGAACTTGGACCACTCGTGTAAGGGTAGCGGCCTGTTGGCATAAAGTCTCTATTGGGGACGCACCTCTGCCGGCCTCAGTCATGGCTGGATTATACTGTCAGAGTCCTGGATGTGAGGCCGAATTGCAGAGGGGGCGCCCCTTGCGGCTAAGTGCAGCGTAACCCTGGGAGTGAGACAGGGAGTACGGTGCCCAAAGGTGCACGGGTTGCCAGATCGCTGTTGCTGAGTAGCAGATAGCAGGGAGCTGCTAGGGTGCGCTGGTAAGGTTGAAGGGCAACCGTGCAAGGAGGGATTCCAGGTATGGAGCCGTGGAGCAACCAGGAGCGGAGTCAGAGCCAAGCCAATGGTCATTCAGCACAGGAATCAGTCCACGGTGAGGTACAGCAGGATAATCAGGAACAGAGAAGGTAGCCGAGCCGGGGGTCAAACACAGGAGGACGATCAAGGTACAAATGCGGAGCCGAAGAATAGTCAGATACAAGCCGGGGTCAATGCAGGCGGAATACTGGAGCAGTCAGGCAAGCCGAGTAGTAACAGGAAGCAGATATCACAACAGGAACCAGGAACACAGGAACAAGGAAAACAGGAAGCTGATGATAATCCAGCAACCAGCATGAACCAGCAGCAGGCTTAAATAGGCAGAAGGGCGCCACCATGAGGAATACTGGCAGAATTACCCGTCCTACGGTTATCACCCTGACAACCAGTTAACTTCTCCCCCACCCCAAGATGGCCTCAGCCTAATGACTATTACAAGCCATGAATTTGGGTGGGAGTATGGTATACTGCTATGAAGATGCCCCATGAAAGAAAAAATACGGAAGGTGAATATACGGTTTTCCCGGACATCATGGCAGCATACTCTGGGTCATAATTAGTAGAGGCAACCAGTTATTTTTTATTTTACCATTTTAGTGGAGCCCAGCCGTCGTTCATCAAGGCCTATATGTATTTATTTTTTAATTGGGGAGATTTTCCTTTACTTCCTGTACCGGAGACAAATTGGAAAGCAAATGGAAATCTCTCTAAAGTGAGGGCAAATCTATGCTTAGACATTTGTCACCACAACAGGTGTCCATCATGGAAGATAGCCAGATACCCTTTAAACGAATCAGATTCACATACAGTGTAGTCTATCAGTTTAGACCAGTTATTGTTAATGTAGTAGCACTGAAAGAGCACAAGGTGGCACTGCAGTTTAACTTTTCATGTTGTGTCTGTCTGCTTTTAGCACTTTTTTGCAGGCTCAGGACCTCTCAGAGAATAGGAATACTAGCATCTGTAGGGATTTTGGGCTCGTTCACATCAGTGGCCATATGGCATGTTAAAGCCTAGCTCAGAGAACTAAAAAATGATCTCTTTTAGTGGGACTGTATCCGCACTGGGTTGATTGCTCATTAAAGGTTTAGGGGAACAACAGAAGGAGATTTATTTATCCGCTCCTCCCCGCAGTGTCTTCTCCCCAATGCTCTAGCAGTCTAGGAATCTGACGCCATCAATACCAGAGTAGGATTCATAGGCCTGCACTCAACTTGAGGACACTGAGGGACAGTCCATGGATCATAGAGGAGCGGAGGATCATGTAAGTACAACTGGCTATATATATAAAACACAAAGCGCTGTGATGCTAAATAGCTGATAATTACACATAAAACCAAGTGAGGCTGCTATCAAAAGAGAGTGTTTTCAGAGTCACTTAAAAAGAATAAATAATGATATTTGAAGCGCTTCACAATGTGCATGAAAATGAATATATAAGAATAAATATAAATATAAATAGTCAAATAAATCCAGCGGTGAGTAAAAATTCCTAAAAAATCCAGCAATCAAAATAGTGTAAAATTATAAAAAATTAGTGACACCAAATGTGTAAAAAATTCACATAAAAAATCCACATAAAAATAAATATATAGGGATGTATTCAGAAGGTTCAATTGTACAGGTGTAGAATCCTGATTGGTATAGAGCTTTTGATCACTAGCAAAGCTGTTTAAAAACACTTGCTTAATTAAGGTGCTCATTGATAGTACCAATGTGTTTTTTGCTTCTATTCACAACCAATGTGAGAATCATAAACAGGCAGATAAGAGAAAAAACCAATCATTGTGCAATAGTTAGGATACCAAGGTACACAGGCAAACTTCAATCCACTCACGTGTGCCTTATACGCGTTACATCACAGTCACGTGAAGGATCCTTGAAAAAGTCACGTGACTGTGATGTAACGCGTGGGAGGAGCCAAGGAAGCTCTGTGCAGATCAGCAGTTTCACACAGTGTACTGCAGTGAATCTGCTCCTGTCTAAGGCGGCTGACTGCTATAGTAAAACCTGCATATGCCTTATCATTATAAGGCACACGTGAGTGGATTGAAGTTTGCCTGTGTACCTTGGTATCCTAACTATTGCACAATGATTGGTTTTTTCTCTTATCTGCCTGTTTATGATTCTCACATTGGTTGTGAATAGAAGCAAAAAACACATTGGTACTATCAATGAGCACCTTAATTAAGCAAGTGTTTTTAAACAGCTTTGCTAGTGATCAAAAGCTCTATACCAATCAGGATTCTACACCTGTACAATTGAACCTTCTGAATACATCCCTATATATTTATTTTTATGTGGATTTTTTATGTGAATTTTTTACACATTTGGTGTCACTAATTTTTTATAATTTTACACTATTTTCATTACAACTGGCTATATGCTACCCTGTTTCCCCGAAAATAAGACCTAGCGTGATTGTCGGTGATGGTTGCAATATAAGCCCTACCCCCCAAATAAGCCCTAGTTAAAGTCCTTGTAGGTCTTCTTTTCAGGGTAGGGCTTATTTTTGGGGAAATAGGGTAGGGCTTATTTGGGGGGTAGGGCTTATATTGCAGCCATCACTGACAATCACGCTAGGTCTTATTTTCGGGGAAACAGGGTAGTAGAATTTATTTTCAGAAAATTTTTATTTTAAGAACGTTTCTTTGATTTTTTTTAATCATTAGGGGGGTCAAATCAGCAATTGTTTTTGACTCCAGTGATGAGAACATTTTATATTGAAGAATGTTTTCTTTAACGAAAAGTGAACGTGGCTTTAAATTGGGAAATTACAATCAAAATTCCAAAATCGAATGCTAAAAGCAAAAAAAAATCTTGAGGTTTTTTTGAACATTTGTCCAGTCATCGAATGTACAAAATATTTTAGCACGAATGTTCCTTCATAAATCTACTAGTATATAGCTAGCTAAAAGTGGTTTCTCCTTTACCTACACCAAGGGCCTCCAAACATTTTAAACAAAGGGCCAAGTTTACTGTCCTTCAGACTTTAAGTGGGACGGAGTGTGGCCAGTGGAAGTAGAAAATCTCCTGACATCAGTGGGAGTAAACAATGCCTCATCTTTGGTAATAGGGGGGGGGGATAATGCCCCATTGCTGATGTCAGTGGGAGGAATAATGCTCCATTGTTGAAGTCAATGGAAGAAACAGTGCCCCATTGTTGGTGTCAGTGGGAGGAATAGTACCCAGTCATTGGTGTCAGTGGGAGGAATAGTGCCCCATCATTGGTGCAGTGCGAGGAATAGTGTCCCATCATTGGTCTCAGTGGGGTAAGAATAATACCTCATCATTGATGTCAGTGGGAGTAATAGTGCCCCATTGTTGGTGTCAGTGGGAGGAATTGTACCCCATCATTGGCATCAGCAGTGGTGGCTGATGCTCCATTTTTTCTTGGGGGGGGGGTGGGCTTGGCAAAATCGGCCGCCACCCCGAAACGCAGTGCTCTGTGCCCCCAGCCCACCCTTTTTCTTTAAGCCAATTAGAGCCTCTGGCTGTAATCACGTGCTTCTAAAAATAAATAAATAAAAAACCCAATTGGAATTCATGCGTCCGGCGCCCCGCATGTAGATTGGGAGCTGGATGCATGGATTAGGGGGGTGGCGCCTGCATATAGGAATAGTGGAGGATCATTCCTGAGACCCAGCAGATGCCGGAATCGTACACTCTGCTGTGCATGCTGTCACCAGGGCTGTTAGTAGTTCACACCAGGACCACAATTGGGAGACAGTTGTCAACCCATAACAGGAGGTGTCTAAACAAAGAACTTCATGGCAGAGTCATCAGGTATTCTTTCAATGAAAGGTGCCAATTTTAAAAGGTCAAAAACTTTATTGACATTAGCATGTTAAAGGTCCTATGAACATTTAGTGATTGGTTTTAAATATCTGAAAACCCTGCAGAATTTGTATTTAGAGGTCCTTACTGAGCCAATAAATTGTCTTGTTCCTGATGAACTGAGAGACAACAATTTCCAATCGTTTTGCATGCAAAATGGCAGGCGTAATATCACTTCCTGTCTTAGTGATATCATTAGTTTGAGGTAAGCCAACACACTTCATCTTTTTGCATCGTTTTGCACCAATAACACCAAGTGACCAAAAGTATTTGGACCCCCCTCCAAATGATTGGGTTCAGGTGTTACCGGTGAAGGGTACTACTACAGCATACAACAACAAGTTAGACAAATGTGCTCTCCCAACCTTCCAAAGGAATGTTCCATCATGACTGTGCCCCTGTGCACCAAATCGCCTCCATAAAGACATAGTTTGAGGAGATGCTGTTGAGAAACTCCAGCGGCCTACAAAAAGAGCCGACCTCAACTCTACTGAATGCCTTTGGGATGAATGGGAATGCCAATAGTGAGCCAGGTCTTCTCATCCAATATCAGTACCTAACCTCATAAATTCCTACAGACACACTATGAAATCTTATGGAAAGTCTTTCCAGAAGAGTGGAGGCTGTTATAGCCACAAAGGGAGACCAACTCCATATTAATGTCCATGGTTTTGAGATGGGCTATCCAACAAGCTCATGTAGGTTTGATGGGCAGGTGCCCACA
Source organism: Lithobates septentrionalis (assembly GCA_037952835.1). NCBI lineage: Eukaryota > Metazoa > Chordata > Amphibia > Anura > Ranidae > Lithobates > Lithobates septentrionalis. Next base: position 1,690,053 of record JBBDGP010001000.1, on the reverse strand, counting down.
TACTGTTGCCTATATAGCTTATGTTGTCACGCATTAACATTTCCAGGTTCTGGTACATTGACGTGCGTGTTTTTGTTGGGTCAAACTCAAAAGTGCCTTTTATTGTTTGCCACATTTCAGGTCACTTTAATGCAGCCCGAGTAACTCAGTTGTCCGTCAGTCTGTTTGACTTGACTTTGTGGAGATCAGGCCGCACCAAAATCAGCTGGCCTTCTTTGGTGGCCGAATATTTTTCACCTTGACTGGATAATTGTCCGGGATTCTTTCGTAGATGTTCTCCTGTTCGTCCAAGAGTGGAGAATGTGAAGAATTTACGTGATGGACAGTGGTCTTTCCATAGGATGGGTCATCAAACTGGACAGGAATCTGCTGTTTGGTCTAAAAAAGAAAAAAAAAGTGATTAAAGTATCTGAGCCAAAGCTTTTTTTTCCCAGTTTTTCAGTGTGGTGAATGCTTGAAGCCCACCTTCAGGCCCCCCAAGTCCACCCCAGAGGCTCACTTCACCCTACAAGTTCATCTTTTCCATGCTTTTTTTCTTTATATTTACCTTTTCCAGGTGTCTACAGGCTGATCACGTGATGTGTTGGGTCCTCCTTCTCTTCTCCAGGTTTGGCAGTCCTCATTGATGCAGAATGAAGCTCTGGAGTGTTAATGTTATAGCCCCTTTCTGCATGATTGCACCGTGAGCACAGGGTACCATGGTGGTACCCTCTAAAGCAGGGGTCTTCAAACTTTCTAAACAAAGGTCTGGATTCCTCAGACTTAGGGGGCAGGCGGGGGTCAAAATGTGGTCAGTGGAAGTAGAAAATGTCCCGACACCAGTGGGAGTAAACAATGCCCCATCTTTGGTATTAGGGCCAGGAATAGTGCTCCATCCTTCGTGTCATTGGGAGGAAAAATTCCCCATTGTTGGTGACAGTGGAAGGAATTGTGCCTCATTCTTGGTGTCAGCCACTTCTGGCCCCTGGGCCACAGTTTGGAGAACACTACCCTAAAGGGACAGGTCCATGATGAACAGTATGTCCTCAATCACTTGGGTTGAATGGCACTGGGAAACAGTGTATATCTGGTTTTCTATCCAGAAGGACAGAGCCATCTTTGTTCGAGCATCATCCAGGGTCAGCAGCTACTTCCTGGACTGAGATGCTAGTCTCAAAGATGACAGCCATGTAAATACTGGTTCCTTTGCAGTTCTTGTCTATGTTCAAAAATCATGCTCTGCTGCAGCCTATCATCTTGTCACTTGCTACAAAGTTGCAATGTACTGCTTGAGTAATCACTGGGCAGGGGCGGACTGACAAATCATGGGGCCCCCGGGCAATTGGAGATTATGGGGCCCCCAGGCAATCAGAGATTATGGGGCCACATAGTATACACACACACAGTATACACATATATGTACACACAGTGTACACAGACATGTTTCTATTGGCTGTCCCAGGTCCATACTGTCTATTGGCTGTCCCTGGTCCATACTGTCCCTGGTTTTACTGAGGCTGGCAACCCTGATGGGGCCCCCTAGTGGCCCAGGGCCCTCGGGCAGTACCCGAGTGGCTCAATGGTCAGTCCGCCCCTGTCACTGGAGTAGAGGAGACTGGGGAAATGCTTCCTCTTGCCTGAGACAGACTGATGGCATTGTTTCAGCCTAGGCAAAGTCACTGGATTGGAACTCTAGGATGACATAACATTCTCACTCCCTGAAAGCCTAACTCCAGCCAATTTTTCGTATTTGTTTTTATGGAGTGGGGAAGAATTACAATTTCTGTAAATTCCCTTTACCTCCTATCTCGATAAAGCCCGTACAATAAATAAGGAAAGGGGCGATGGCTATCAGGACAGGAAGACATCAATAAAGACATTGGCAGGAGTTTTAACTTGTTCTCAGTCTACTAAAACGTGGAGAGATTTACCATCACTTCCTCTTGTTCTAACAGGAAGTGATAGATAAACTCCCCAACGGACACAGAGGGCAATATTAACCTGACCGATGGTCTGTTTCTCTCCCCCACCCCCCACACTTTAACCAAAGCTAAAAAAAAAAGAAACTGGACTTTAAACTCCTGACCTGGAGATAAAGACATCATAAGTTTGTAGGTTCTCTAAGTCCCGTACACTTCTTACCTTTAGTTTGGAGGCCTGTTTAGCAGGCTTCCCTTGTGCTATGGGTATTTGTTCTTGTGGGAAACTTGACATCTTGTTGGAACGAAATGAAGAATGGAAAGCTGAAGGCTTCTGAGCATGTGAAGTTTTGTTGATAGCAGTAGGGAGGGTGGAAAAGTTAGTATGGGCACTCTTGGCTGCTTTGGAGCCACAAGATGGCATGGAATGTACATCCACCTCACTGTATACATTATCCAGATTGCCTCGGCAGGATCCGCGGCCCATGGCATAAAAGGCTATGGGTTCATGTCCATTGTCACCGTTACGCCCTGCAGAAGTCCCCCACTGAGCAGGCTCTGTGTATGTATTGAATTCATCTACTGATGCGTAGGTAGGATCTTTTACAGGATTCTCTTCATCATCAGCTCCTTCAGGGCTTTCTGAGGGTTTACTGAATGGTGTGTAGTCCACTAGTGGGTCTTCTGGGTCTTCTTTACTTGGAGAAAGGTTTGGTTCAGGAAATGCTGGAAGTTTCCATCCTAGTAAAGAGGACTGATGTTCAACCTAAGGAAAATGCAAATATATTCATTAGATGGGCCGATGTATATCAAATATAATCTGGTTTCCCTAGGACATGGGTCTCCAAACTTCCTAAACAAAGGGCCAGTTTACAGTCGTTTAGGCTTTAGGAGGGCCAGACTGTGGCTACTGGAAGTAGAAAATTCCCCAGCATAAGTGGGAGTGGACAATGTCTCAGGCTTGGTAGTCAGTGGGAGTAAAAACATTACATAGCGCCTGTGGTCAGTAGCAGGAGGTAAAGTGCACTATCTTTGGTTTCAGTGGGTGGAATAGTGCCCCATCATTGGTATCAGAAGGAGGAATAGTGCCTCATCATTGGTATCAATGGGAGGAATAGTGCCCCGTCATTGGACTCAGCAGAAGGAAAAGTGTCTCATCATTGGTATCAATGGGAGAAATAGTGCCTCATCATTGGTATTAGCGGGAGGAATAGTGTCCCATCTTTGGTGAAGTGGAAGGAATAGTGCCCCATCATTGGTGTTAGTGGGAAGAACAATGCCCTTTCATTGGTATCAGTGGGAGGAAGAGTGCCTCATCATTGGTGAAGTGGAAGGAATTGTGCCCCATCGTTGATATAACTAAAAGATATGCCCCATCATTGGTATTAGTGAGAGGAATAGTGCCCTATTGTTAGTGTCAGTGGAAGCAATTGTTCCCAATCATTGGTATTGGTGTAAGAAAAAGTACCCCATTATTTTGTGTCAGTGGAAGGAATAGTACCCCATCATTGGTGTTAGTGGAAGGAATACTGCCCCATCATTAGTGAGGTGGAACGAATAGTGCCCCATGTTGGTATTAGTGGGAGGAATAGTGTCCCATCGTTGGTTTCAGTGGAAGCAATTGTCCCCCATCATTGGTATTGGTGTAGGAAAAATTGCCCTATTATTGTGTGTCAGTGGAAGGAATAAAGCCCAATTGTTGATGTCATTGAGAGGAAGTGAGAAGTGTCATTGATGAATAGTGACCCATCATTGGTGAAGTAGAAAGAATAGTGCCCCATTGTGGGTGTTAGTGGAAGGAATAGTTCCCCTTCATTGGTATCAGTGGAAGAAATAGTGCCCCATCATTGGTGTTTGTGGAAGGAATAGTGTCTCACTGTTATCAGTGGGAGGAATAGTGTTTCATATCTGTGTTAGGAATAGTGCTCCATTGTTGGCAAAAAAAGAAGGAATAGTGTCCCATCATTGGTGAAGTGGAAGGATTAGTGCCCCATCAATGCTGTCAGTGGAAGGAATAGTGCCTCATCATTGGTATCAGTGGGAGCAATAGTGCCCCATCATTTGTATCAGTGGGAGGAATAGTGCCCCGTCATTGGTATCAGTGGGAAGAATAGTGCCCCATAATTGGTGTTAGTGGAACGAATACTGCCCCACTGTTGATATCAGTGGCAGGAATTGTGCCCCAAGCGCTGGATAAAGGCAAGCAAAGGGCCGGATCTGGCCCATAGGCCACAGTTTGGAGACTGCTGCCCTAGGACAATCGGAGAACATTTTAGTTTTCATATTGTATTCGTTTTATACGTTTTGGACTAGAATAGGGGAGGATTAGAATCTTGTTATCTTTTATTGCCAGCTGGAGAGACTCACCCTCTCTATTAGCCATGGTCCAGAAAGTCATAAGATGACCATAATTTTAGAGCTGCCACCAAAACAGGAGGTGAGTGGAGATTTTCCAATGAGAACGCTGTTCTGTTGACAACAAGGTGGGTATTTTCACTCAATCAGAAAATATTTCCTCTCACTTCCTGTTGTGTCCCTGGTGCAGGAAGTTACATTAAATCTCCCACCAAAGAAATATTTAGTTTAAATATTAAAGTGTAGTTTTATAATGCCGTTTAGAGTATAACTAAAGGCATTTTTGTTAGTTTTGGATAGAGCAGAGATGAGAAACCCTAATAGGTGATTATAGCTGTGCCCGTCAGGGAGATTCACCCTCTCTATTTGTCATGTACTAATAAATGTTCTCCATTGGGGTACTTTTTACTTTCTCTCCCGTAAAGTTGCATGTAGAAATTACTTTTTCCAGTACTGGAAAAAACAGCAAAGTTGATTTGGATCTCTTGTAGTCTAAACAAGGTTGAGGAGAATTTTCATTCTTTTGGTGAGTTGTTACAAGCCATACCTGTAATTTTACATTTGGGAACTGCCTAGTCTTGTCTTTGGGCGACGTGGCTAAAGCAGTACCAGCATCCAGCGTCCCTCTGCTTGGTTTGGCGATCCTCCCGTACATCGGACCAGCTGTAGGTGAGTTGGGAGAGCTTCTTGACGGGCCTGGAGAGTCAGCCTTCCTCGAGTTCTAAGGGTTATAAAAAAAGAATCCTGCATGTTATCAAATATAGTACAGCTTTTTAAAAGCAAATGTACAGACTTTTCTTTTTTTAAATAAACTGTAAAAGAAATCAGCTTGGTGCAAATCATTTTATTACTATACAGAATGTTAGCATTTTAAAAGTTATTTTTACGCATTATTTGTACTTACTGTATATACTCGAGTATAAGTCGAGTTTTTCAGCACATTTTTTTGTGCTGAAAGTGCCCCCCTCGACTTATACTCAAGTCAAGCACTTTTCTGCAGCAAAAAATTTCATTTTCCGAACCGACTTTGGGGCCCCGTATCTCAGGGCCACTTGGTGCTAGGAACCCCAAATTTGGTGTGCAAACCCTGTGGAACTGGTACCATAACATATCCAGCTAGCTGGGGTTCCTAGAACCAAGTGGCCCCGAGATACGGGGCCCCAAAATAGGTTCAAAAATGTCATTCTATGCTGCAGAAAAGTGCTTGACATTTTCTGAACCGATTTTTGGGGCCCTGTATCTTAGGGCCACTTGGTGCTAGAAACCCCAGCTTTGGATATTTTATGGTGCTAGTTCCACTGGGTTTGCACACCAAATTTGGGGTTCCTAGCACTACGTGACCCTGAGATACGGGGCCCCAAAGTCGGTCAACTGTGTCCATCTGCAGCAATGTCATTTCGGGACCCTTTGGGTTCAGAGACCCCAAATTTTGGCTGCAGCTAGGGGGCATCTAGGAAACCCTAACTACCGAGTTTGAAGTTCGGGGGACCTATGGCTGCAAATGGGCACAGTGAGGAATGTAAATGGGCACAGTGATGCTGCAAATGGGCATTGTTGACCCTCTTATCCACTTACAATAGCTGTGCATTTCTCACCCTCGTCTTATACTCGGGTCAATAAGTTTTTCCCATTTTTCTGTGGTAAATTAGGGCCTCGACTTATACTCGGATCGACTTATACTGGAGTATATACGTAGATGGGGCAACCGCATTTGCTTATTACATTTGGTAACTTTGCTTCCTGCTTTGCAATGCGTCTACTCTGCAACCTCTATCCTTGGTCTACAACCACCTCTCATTCAGCCTTTTCTATCCTTGGCCTAAAATCAACTCTCATCCAGCCTTCTCTATCCTTGGCCTACAATCAACTTTCATTCAGCCTCCTCTATCCTTGGCCTACAATTAGCTCTCATTCAGCCTCCTCTATCCTTTGCCTACAATCAACTCTCATTCAGCCTTCTCTATCCTTGGCCTAAAATCAGCTCTCATAAAGCCTTCTCTATCCTTGAAATAACAAGTCTAGGCGCAATCACCTAGAGCTCCCACATAATCAAATCTATACAATAAAGCTATACAATACAGCAATCAAAGGACAGTCAAAAAACTAATTATAAAATGTGAACAATGACAGTCCATACAATAGGCCAATAGTCCATATATTGTTGTGATCAGGATGAGGGGAAAAAAACGCCCAGAGAAGCAAGCAGGGCTGCCATCATAGTAGGAACGAAACCATGGTCCTGAGGCTGAAATACAACAAGTAAAGAGGCGCCTCTTTACTTGTTGTATTTCCTTCTCTATCCTTGGCCTACAATCAACTCTCATTCAGCCTCCTCTATCCTTGGCCTACAATCAGCTTTCATTCAGCCTCCTCTATCCTTGGCCTAAAATCAGTCTCATTCAGCCTCCTCTATCCTTGGCCTAAAATCAGCTCTCATAAAGCCTTCTCTATCCTTGGCATACAATCATCTCTCATTCAGCCTCCTCTATCCTTGGCATACAATCAGCTCTCATTCAGCCTCCTCTATCCTTGGCCTACAACTAGCTCTCATTTAGCCTCCTCTATCCTTGGTCTACAATCAGCTCTCATTCAGCCTCCTCTATCCTTGGCCTACAACTAGCTCTCATTTAGCCTCCTCTATCCTTGGCATACAATCATCTCTCATTCAGCCTCCTCTATCCTTGGCATACAATCAGCTCTCATTCAGCCTCCTCTATCCTTGGCCTACAACTAGCTCTCATTTAGCCTCCTCTATCCTTGGTCTACAATCAGCTCTCATTCATCCGTCCCAAACCCTGGTCTACAACCAGCTCTCATTCAGCCTCCACTATCCTTGGTCCTCAATCAGCTCTCACTCTCGCCCCTCTTTCCTTGGTCCACATTTAACTCTCACTGTGCATCTTCTATCCTTGGTTTACAATCAGCTCTCACTCAGACTCCTCTATCTTCAGTCTACAGCCAGTTCTCACGCAGCTCTCACTTTGCCTCCTATCTTGGCCGACAATCAGCTCCCACTCTACTTCTGCTATCCTTGGTCTACAATCAACTCTGACTCTGCCTCCTCTATCCTTAGTCTACAATTAGCTCTCACTTAGCCTCTTCCATCTTCAGTCTGCAAACAGCACTCACTCTTCCTTCTTTTTTTGGACTACAAATCAGCTCTCACTCTGCTTCCTCTATCCTTGGTCCACCATCAGCTCTTGACTGATTCCCTTTAGGACTCTGCTGTGACAGTCATCTACATGGGGATCCCGTGCTCACCTTGGAACAGGGTGTGGTCAGCAGTTCTTTGTAGGGTTCCACAGGGTAAGTGCAGTAGTAGTTGATCAGGTCTTCTAGCTGAGGGTGGACACTGGTCTCCCCTTCGATCATATACGTCTCATCATCTCGCTGATTCAACACAAAATGACGACAGCGCTCAACACCCCTGAAACAAAGGAGGAAACTGAAATTAAAATGTATCCATGTTGTTCTCTTATATATATCTGTCTGAACACTTGAGATGTACTGTATCACAACCAAGGCTCCTTTCCAGCTCTGATGGACACCAATGTCAGATTCCCAGAAAGGTGCTAACATCTTGGCAGGACATAACGTTTCTGCTTTACACCACAGCAACCTGTTCTACCCAGGAACAAGACAAGCCCTGTTTCCAGGAGTTGGTCAGTGGTAGCCTTCAGCACTGGATGGAAGCCCATGCAAGAGCTGGTATGACAGGTTTTCTATAAAAGAGAGGGATTGCCTTTAAATACCTTTGCTCCTATGTGTAGTTTGTAATTTTATAAGTACATGGGACAGCTATATTTGTTCATTACAGGTGCAGGCTCCGCTTCCTGATTGGGCCTTGTGGATTCTGGTAAGGCACCACAAGCCCACCAGAAGGCTTTGTCTGACCAAAAACAGATTTTCTGCAATCTCTTTTGACATGAAATGCTCACAGTGCTTCTGGTGATCAAAGGCATTTTTGTAACTCCAGCAAACAATGCGTTCTTTTTTTACTCTAAATGATGTCAACATGTGCCCTGTAGGTTTATGTGCAGTGCTAATCTCAGTGTTAGGTGGAATTTCTCAACCAATCAGATCCCAACTGTCATTGTTCTAATGCAAGCAAGAAAACTTAAACTAGCAGCTGATTGGTTGCAATAGACAGCTGAGTTTAACAATCAGTCACAGAGATACCCTCCTCACCTGTAAGATAGAACAAATCCAACATGGCTCTCGCAGAAGCGAACCAGGAAACATCCCAAAGGCTTGTCCTGCAGCATGTCCTCTGCTCGGCTGTGATAGAGACAGATATGACAGACTGACTTTCAGAAATATATTATTACTAAATAATCACATATCATTGCATGTCATATCTTTTCACAGCCTTACAAATCCACGTGTAAGCGCAAAAACACACAGATATTAAAAGGAGGATTACGTACAATATTGAACATATTGAAACCTTTCACATTTTTTTTATTTACAGATCTACATTCTTGATCAGATCTTGGATTCCTTTTTTTGATAGACCATAGAGTTGTTTCTTTTTAAGTCTAATCCGATCTTTCTATGCGAAAATAAGGGGTAATGTCACGTCATGCTGGGAACATTGTTAAACTTTAGAATCCTGGTTCCCAATGTGCGGTCCACGGTCTACACTTGGCCCTTTAGCACACACTGTGCAGCCCTTGGGGAACCTGCAGACAGTAGTCATAATGGTACATACTCGACCTCTCTGTGGAATTTGATACTGTTGACCAGCCGCTCCTTCTCAATAAACTACATTCCCTTGGCCTCCGAGATTCTGCTCTATCCTGGTTCTCTGCCTATATATCACAGCGCTCTTTCAGTGTCACCTACAACTCAGTCTCCTCCTCTCTATTGCCCCTTTCTGTGGGGGTTCCCCAAGGCTCTTTTCTTGGACCCCTTCTCTTCTCTATCTACACCTCCTTCCTTGGTCACTTGATAACCACCCACGGCTTCCAATACCACTTATATGCCGATGACACCCAAAGTTTGTAGAGTTCACCTCTGTAACATCTCTAAAATTCGCCCCTTTTTAACAAATGAAACCACCAAGCTCCTCATTCACTCCCTCGTTATCTCTCGCCTTGACTATTGCAACTCCCTTCTCATTGGCCTGCCTCTCCATAGGCTCCTCCCCTCTTCAGTCTATCATGACTGCTGCTGCCAGACTTATACACCTTACCAACTGCTCAGTGTCTGCCAACCCTCTCCTCCAATCCCTACACTGGCTCCCAATCACCCAGCATATTAAATTTAAAATACTTACTACAACATACAAAGCCATTCACAACTCTGCCCCGAGCTACATCACCAATCTTGTCTCCAAATATCACCCAAATCGTCCTCTCCACTCTTCTCAAGACCTCCAACAATCAAGCACCCTCGTCTCCTCCTCCCATGTTCGTTTCCAGGATTTCTCCAGAGCCTCTCCCATCCTCTGCAACTCGCTACCTCCACCTGTCCGGCTGTCCCCTACTCTTGCTACCTTCAGGCGATCCCTGAAAACTTACCTCTTCAGGAAAGCCTATCACGTCTCCAACTAATCTTCTACCACTTCCATCAGCTCATTCCCCACAGTTACAACTTTTTGTACCACCTGCCCCACCCTATTAGATTGTAAGCTCTTCTAAACGGGGCACTCTTAATCCTCTTGTATTTTGTTGTATTATAACTGTATTGTCTCCCTTTTATATTGTAAAGCGCTGTGTAAACTGTTGGCGCTATATAAATCCTGTATAGTAATAATAATAATAATAACATACAATTTCTGTTTCTAGGCGTTGTTCCAGAGTCCTTCATTTTCCTGTGAATTTGCATTCCCACTCCAATCTCTCTTTCTTAAAACTTCACCTTTAACACCATAAAAGACGAAGGTCATTTAAGTTGTGGTCTTCTGGAGGAGAGATGCCATTCAGAAGTCAGAGTAGGACCCATAGCTCCCAACTGTCCCTGAATTCAAGGGACTGTCCCTGATTTGGAACAAAGTCCCTTTGTCCCTCTTTCCTCCTCATTTGTCCCTAATTTTGGTCTGATCTACAGTATATAGTTGTACATCAAATGCACGACTTACAGTAGCTTTCAAAAAGTGCTTCCCAGTGCTAAACCTTTCATCCACTTTCTAAATTGCTACATTTGTAAATTTCAAAAGCCGATGTATAGGAATAGTAGTGGTAAAAAAAAAAAAAAAGCAGTTCTGGGTTTAATGGTTTAATGAATCATTTCTTTCGTATAATTCTCCTTTAATGGAGTATGGCAGGTGGTGTGTCCTATGCCTACATACTTTTGCTGTGTGTCCTCGTTCCCATGTCAAAAAGTTGTGAGGTATGCAGGACCTGCAGATGGCGACAGATATTGGGCGTTATATATCTAGTCAGCTCCCCGCTCAGCTCAGAGCTGTGAACTTTCCACACAACGGCTTCCTTTGTGGCTCTGAAGTGTTATTTGACCAAATGGCAAGAGCTACAAAGTAGGTCACAAGTAAGAGCCCACATCACAGAGCAACAGTCATCTTGTCCATCTAATAAAGACTTTTTTTTATATACAATTCATCCTTTAAAATACCTTTTTTTTTTAGCATGAAATACATTTTTTTAGCATAAAATGTATATCTGAAACATTTTGCTACAAAAAACCATGTTTTTTAGGACAACAGCCACTGTTCACCATTTCCACCAATCACTGCGGAACCACAGCAAAAAGGATCAGAAAAAGGACCAGTTGGTTGAGTTTGCCTCCCAGGCAAAATGTCCCCAGTCCTTTCTTGCATAAAGGCACCCCAAATGCAACTAACGATTTCACTGACAGGGCCAGTTGGCTGGGTTGGATTTCTAGGCCAAATGCCCCCAGTTCTACCTTGCATGCAGGCATCTCAATTGTATCCAAAATGATTGTCCAGTTCATTAGGTTTGGCTCCCAGGCCAAATACCCCCAGTCTTTCCATGTATGAAAGCATCTCAAATATATCCAAAATTATTTCCCTGAAGAGACCAGTTGGTTGGGTTTGCCTCCTAGGTCAAGTGTCTCCGTCCTACCTTGTGTAAAGACATTTCAAATGTATCCAAAATATTTTTCTTGAAAATCTAATTGGTTGGGTTTGCCTACTAGGCCAAATTCCCCCCAGTCCTTTGCATGAAGACATCTTAAATGTATCTAAAATGATTTTCCTGAAAGGGCCAGTTGGTTGGGTTTGCCACTTAGGTAAAATGTCCCCAGTCCTACCTTGCATAAAGGCATCTCAAATGTATTCAAAATTATTTCCCTGAACATCCACTTGGTTGGGTTTGTCTATTAGGCTAAATGTCTCTAGTCCTTCCTTGCATGAAGACATTTCAAATGTATCTAAAATTATTTCCCTAAAAGGGCCAGTTGGTTGAGTTTGTCTCCCAGTTTAAATATCTACTGTCCTACCTTGTGTGAAGGCATCTCAGAGGCATCTAATATGTATCTAAAAATATTTCCCAGTTTGAGTTCTGAGTCTGATGCCGATTTATGCTTCCTTATGCTGGTCACACACTCAAGCCACTATTCCAACTACTTTCAACTAGATTTCGATCAGAAAAACGATTGGACGGATCAAGGCAATTCACCATCAAGACAATTTGGTATTTCCGAGTTTCTAGAGAAATAGTTTGTGGGTTACCTTGATCAGTATAGTTGTGTTGCCTTTATGCTGTGGCAATCAAGCTGCCAGATAGTAATACATGTCATTTCAAGAGACAGGAAGAGGTTTTAGCTGTTTTTATGTTCTCTAACAGTGTTATGCCTCACTGCTCTTGTGTGAAGGGAGGAAGTTTGGCACAAACAGGAGGAAACTTAATGTCTGCATTTTGACTGATCCGGTTCCATGCAGATTAACAGTATTCAGTCTCCCCTGCAGTAATCCTCAGAGTCTGCACAACATTAACCGCCACTGTTGGTATTAGGCTTAATGAGCACATCTTAAAAAAATTACTTCCATGTTATGTCTCCTAAAATGATACTGTCCAATCAAGGCCTGGAGCCTCCCCTGCACCAGAGATGACCCACCCTTGTCTCGTGAAAAACAATATTAAAGCACTATTCTATTGGGGTGTATTCCTCCCATTTCCTGTCCTGGTGAGACCAGGGCAAGAAATGAGAGAGTGTCACCAGAGCGGGTCTATGTATAAAAAAAATGTACTATACGAACGTCTTAAACATCCACACAGGCACAATGAATAATCTCAGTGTTGTTTGTAACTTGATTATCTCCTATGATCGTCATCTCCATCTAGTGGCCATGATACAGTATTTTTTTGACTGAGACTAAGAGCCAGGCCTTCTCGCCCAACATCAGTGCCTGACCTCACAATTGTGCTTCTGAAAGAATGGTCAAACGTTCCCATAGACACACTCCTAAACCCTGTGGACAGCCTTCCCAGAAGAGTTGAAACTGTTATAGCTGCAAAGGGGGGGGGGGGGGGAACTCAATATTGAACCCTACGGACTAAGACTGGGATGTCATTAAAGTTCATGTGCATGTAAAGGCAGGTATCCCAATACTTTTGGTGATATAAGGTGTGGATAGATAGATAGATAGATAGATAGATAGATAGATAGATAGATAGATAGATAGATAGATAGATAGATAGATAGATAGATAGATATAGCACCCTGATAGTAGGCAGGGTTTCTAACAAATTTAGCTTGCTAGGTGGTAACTAGCCTGGTTGATTAATAGCAGATTCACTGGCTTTTTCCCTAACTCTGGATTTGATACACCTCTCTCTTCTGTCACTAGGTGGCATTGTTGCCTGTGGCAGTAGAATGATCAGGGCATAGGGAATCCTGACTAGGAGTGAATAGGTTGACTCATTTATCCGGGAGGAGTCAGGTGATTGGGGTTCTGTGCCACCCAGACGGCTGTATGGGTGGACGTGTGCCACAAGTTGCTAGACCAAAAACCTGAGGCCCATCCCGGGAGCACCTGGCTGCTAGGCTGTCTGAGGCCTATCCAGGTTTGGGAGAAGAAGCGCGGGGTTGGGGCTTTCAGACGGAAGCCCAACCAAGTTGCAGAGGTTCCACCGGACCGGGAACTGCATCGTTGCCAGCAGCGAGGGAGAAGCAGTTGCCACATGATACGACCACTCCATTTACCAGAGGCAAGTGAGGATCAAGGTCAGAAATAAAGGAGACAGTCGCCATTAAGGGACAACCATTCCTGTTATAAAAGGCCAGTTATGGAAATCTGAAGAAGTACCAGAGCAGCCTTATTCACTAGCCGGGGACAGTGAACATGTGGAAAAGCTTCAGCAGAGTGCCAAACCAGGCACATCAGTGGGTTAGCAGGGGTGACGCCTGAGAATACAGCGGGTTTAGCTGTGGAAGAGCTCAGGGGATCCAGTAATGTCTGGCACCTTGAAGTCTAGTGAAAGACCGGGAGCTCAGTGAGTGAATATCTATAGTAGGATACTGTGAGATGTGAGAGAAGATCTATAAACGGGTTACTGTGAGTTGCATGTATGGATCTCTATTGACTGTTCAAAGTTCATTTGCCATAGGGGACAGCAGTTCTACAAATACAGTTACTGCTTCCAGCTTAAATGCCCTCTACCTGTATAGCTGTCTGCCTATTATTTTGTCTTGGAGTCTGCCAATTACTATTGCATCTGCCTAAGGGTGTCCTGGCCCTAACCCTCTCTCCCACAGTCTAAGACAGGGCTTGACAAATTTGCTTGGAATCTAGGAGCCAGCTAAAAAAGTTAGGAGCCAGGTTATTTTTTTTTTTTTTTTTAAACGACCGACAAAGCTTTATTTTTAATATAAAAATTAACCAATCTTAAATTTACACAGAGACGACTAGAACTAATGTGACTGCTTTTATTTCCTGCCATGCAGGGACACAAGACCACCATATTCCCGCTAAGGGTCCAATCAGGTCCGCCTGAAAAACTGACAGGCGAACCTGATCAGACAGCCCGTGTAAAAGGGGCCAAGCAGGGAGATGACAAATAATAAATTCATTTTAATTAACCACTTCCTTCCCGCAGGACGACTATATACGTCCTGTCTTTGAAGAGAAATACCGTTGTTATGGTAGCAGCTAGCTACCATAACCCCGGTATTCTCTTCAAGAGCCGGCGGTTCTCTTTCAGATAAAAGTGGTCTCTGCAGCAGATTAGCAGCGAGATCACTTTTATCGGCGGCAGGAGAGGGCCTCCCCTACCGCCGCTCTCCGGTGCCCTTCACCGCTTACCGTGGCCGTCGGTAACGGCAGAGGGGATCCGGATCTGTCCCTGGCCTGACATGGAGACGAGTGAGAGGAAGATGGCCCCCCCGCCCATCTCCAAGTCATTGCAGGGCGGAAGCGACGTCAAATCGTCACTTCCACCCATAGCTCTTAAAGGGACATTTTATATATTTTTTTTTTCAAATGACAATTTTTTTTTTTTATGCATTTTAGTGTAAATATGAGATGTGAGGTCTTTTTGACCCCAGATGTCATATTTAAGAGGACCTGTCATGCTTTTTCTCTATTACAAGGGATGTTTACATTCCTTGTAATAGGAATAAAAGTGACTTTTTTTTTTTAAAAGAACAGTGAAAAAATAAAAGTTAAAATAAATAAGAAAAAAAAAAATTAATGTGCCCCATCCCTTGTAATAGAAATAAAAGTGACACAATTTTTATTTTTTTTAAAAACAGTGTAAAAATAAAAAATAAAAAGTAAAATATATAAGAAAAAATAATAATTTTTTTAAATGCGCCCCGTCCCGCCGAGCTCGCTTGCAGAAGTGAATGCATATGTGAGTAGCGCCCGCATATGAAAGCGGTGTTCAAACCACACGTGAGGTATCGCCACGATCGTTAGAGCGAGAGCAATAATTCTAGCCTTAGACCTCCTCTGTAACTCAAAACATGCAACCTGTAGAATTTTTTAAACGTCGCCTATGGAGATTTTAAAGGGTAAAAGTTTGTCGCCATTCCACGAGCGGATGAAATTTTGAAGCGTGACATGTTGGGAATCAATTTACTCGGCGTAACATTATCTTTCACAATATAAAAAAAATTGGGCTAACTTTACTGTTTTCTTATTTTTTAATTAAAAAAAGTATTTTTTCCCAAAAAAGTGCGCTTGTAAGTCCGCTGCGCAAATACGGTGTGACAGAAAGTATTGCAATGACCACCATTTTATTCTCTAGGGTGTTAGAATAAAAAATATATATAATGTTTGGGGGTTCTAAGTAAAGGGAAGGAGATGAGCAGGCAGTGAAAACAGGCAGGGGAAGCTCCATTAGCATTGGTGGATGTCTTGTCATACCAACGGCCACCACCAGAGGGCGCCCGATTGCAGAAGGAACCAGGAACCATAGGACTGCAGTAGGCCGCAAATCCGGGGCCTCAATTACCGGCGCGGCCCAGCGCGATCGCGGCGGGAGGGGGGGGGGGGTGTCGAACGGACACAGGATATCCCAGCTGTGCCGCCCCAGGCGCCAGGTCGCTAATTCTGGCGCCCGGGGTTTGTCGAGCCCTGGTCTAAGAGACAATAAATCTCTTTTATTGCATTCCAAAAAGTAACTGGCGCCCATGTTTCCAACTTGCAATACACCCACCATGCCTAATAACCCACACTACAAGGAAGTACGTCAGCTCTCCCTGACTCTGGAGGTCACCACTGGGCCTTTGGAGGTCGGAGATGCCGCTACACACACACACACACATATATATATATATATATATATATATATATATATATATATATATATATATATATATATATATATATATATATATATATATATATATATATATATATATATAAAAAATTCTACAAACACATTTCATTTCCTGTTCTTCTCACATACAAGGGTATAGTGGAAGTACTTCTTCCCCACAAGAATACAGCTCTGTGTTCACCGCAATTTTCGAGATGTCACTAAAATAGCATTATCTTCCTCGACAATCTGTTCACAGGGTACCAGATCTTTATACCTCTACCGTTGTTTTTAGAAACCTTTGAAAAACCGCAGTTACATCCTGTCAAAGCTTGCATGATCTCTATTGTAGGCTTTTAAATGCACCAAAAGTTTCAGCTCTGCCCATCGGCCACTTCCAGCACATGCAAATTACTAGACTAGCATTCCCCTGATCAAAAGATTGCAGATTGTTACGTAAAGATAAGTTCTGAACGATCTGTACCTAAACTGACCACATACATAATGCCGGCGTCATTTCCAGAAAACAGTATCCTTTCTTCTGCGAAAAACAGAAAACATCTCTCAGTCATAAGCTGGTGGAAGAATTTTAACAAGTTTATGACCTTATGTGTGGCCAATCCATCCTCTTTGTAGTTGAATCAGGAACAAAAAAAAATGCTGTTTTTCCCTGAACCAGTATGAGATTTTCTTCCTATTCTTCGCGTTAGCCGTGGTGATGAAATGGTACTGGTGGACATGCTAAGCTCCAGAAAACCACACTTAGAACAAAAAGTATCGGCAGTACCTAAAAATCCTTCTTGAACCCCCATGGGATAAGTGCATGTACTGCTTGGTCCTTTTCTCATCTGTGGCCCTGTGTGCATTTAAATTACATTTTTAATTTTTGCTTGTGCTGTGGCTGCACCCCAGGCTGAAGCCACATTTATGGACGTTCTTTTGGGGAGAGCTACAGCACAGCCCTAGGCACCACCATCAGACTCCTCATTTACTATTGTGAATGAAGAGTCAGCACTGCAAAGCTGTGTGATATATCTGCTAGCTGCTAGTAAACATCCACTGCACCAGCTGATAGATTGCATTGCCCCGCTAGTGCTGACTGATCTGTGACCCCTTGTGCATTTAAATTATATTTTTATTTCAGCTTGTGATGTCCTGTATCTCCAACCCAGGCTGAAGCCCAATTTATGGGTGTTCTTTTGGGGGGAGCTACAGCACAGCCCTAGGCACAACCACCAGGCTGATAATTTACTATAGGGAATTAACAGCCAGCACTGCAAAGCTGTGTGCTATATCTGCCAGGTGCTTGTAAACATCCACTTCACTGGCAGCTAGATCACATAGCCCCGCTAGTGCTGACTGATTTGTGACCCCCTTGTGCATTTAAAATGCATTTTTTTTAGCTTGTGATGTGCTGTATCTCCACCCCAAGCTGAAGCCCAATTTATGGGTGTTTTTTTGGGGAGTTACAGCACAGCCCTAACCACCACCATCAGACTGATCATTTACTATTGTGAATGAAAAGTCAGCACTGCAAAGTTGTGAGATATATCTGCCAGCTGCTTGTAAATATCCACTGCACCGGCAGATAGATCACACAGCCCCGCCAGTGCTGACTGTTTATTTACAAAAGTAAAAGGTCAGTCAGCACTGAGGGGCTGCGTTATCTATCTTCTGTGCAGTAAATATTTACTAGCAGCCGGCAGATAGATCACACAGCCCTGCAACAATGCCTGATCTTTTACTAGTGACTTGTTATGAATGAGCCTTAACCTGCTGTGCTTAATCATAGTGCTCATCTCTACAGTGGGCCTACCGCTAGGGATGAGCACTGTCATTTAGCCATCACTAAAGTATGCATCTCCTTGTGAGCAGCGTACATGTAGCGATTGGCCCCATTCTGATCTATCTTGTGGTTGCTGAGCAGTGTGGTCAGACAATCTGTCCCCTGTTATCCCAATTTAACTTTTCAAGACAAAGAGAACCACTGGCAGAGGACATTATAGGTTCCACCAATTTTACAGAAAATATCCAATCCATATCATAAAATACTTACTTTTAATTGCCTACCAGTGATACTCTGTATCCTAGCATATGTATGTAAGATGTGGTGTCTACTTGTGGACCATTTATAGTTATGTTACTTTACAAGACAGTTACTTACTTGCGTGTGACGAACCCATGGAACCATTCCGGGAATTGACCCATGTTGACCAGCTTTTTCCTCTGAGTCTTCTCAAACCACTGATAGGTCTGTTCCTTCAGCTTCACCCCTGGTTTTACTTTTATGTCTTTAGCTGGTGTATTGTTAGAGGTCCTGTGTTCATCCTGCTTCGTTCCTGGTTTTAGTGTCATGTGTATGATTGGTGTATTGTTAGAGGTCCCGTGTTTATCCTAAGCGAGGAATAGAACATACCAGTCATTCTCAAATTCACATCAAGAAGTATCTAATGTGGAGGATCCATTAGGAAGACAAAGCTTGGTTTATGGTTTTTGAGATTGTGAAATTTCTCCAAAGAAATGTGTTTCTGCCCCTTCCACAAGGACATAATGAAAGGTTTCATGCCATCTTTGGCTTTGTAGTGGCTGCCATAGTCAACAAGAACTGAAAATTTGGATGGGGAGGTCACAATTGAGAGATAGTAGAAAGCTTGTTATTCACCCTACTTGCAACCAGTCAGAACTCATATTTAATTAGTGTGAAGTCGCCCTCTAACCCGTAATATTATGAGTGTTTTTTGCTGTAGACCGAATTCCTGTAGTGACCACGTTTTACAACCATTGACTCTTACCCAATGAAAGATGCTGTATATAATCACCCCAACTCGAAACAGTCATTGAAACCTGACTGGGTTCCTGTGTTCAAGTGCCTCCAAGTTCACTATCTACATGGAGTTTGTATGTTCCTTTTGTGTTTGCTTAGAGTACTTTGGTTTCCACCATAACCATTCACCAAATGCAGACTGACAGACTAACTGCCTCCAATTTATAGTTGGCATTAGTTAACCTGTATGTATGATTATGGTTGGTACATTCGATTTTAGGTTCCTCGCGGAGCACAGACTGGTAAAGGTTTCTTAGTAAGCAGCTGCAATGAGAAGCTACGAACAGCTAGGATTGAGGAGTATGGGTAAAAGCAGATAATATAATTATAATATTATTATAGCTATAATATTATTTTAACATTATTATGGCTTCTGCACCATGGGAGTCGTTAATGTACCTTGTCTTTGGGGGCCTCAGACTGTGGCTCTGCCGCATTCTTGAGTGTGGTGTCGCTGCTACTAAGACTTGCCGGTTCTTCCTTGTCCTGGGGAAGAGGCCTGAAAGTACTGAAGAGAACAGGAGGAAAATCTGTAAAGAACAAATGGGGATTAATAGGTTTTAGGAAACCAATATTCCATAATGGTTATTTTATTGCAATTTTTTTGAAATTTGAGGTTAGACTGAAGGATTAAAGAGTTAGAGCTGGGGGTTATGGTTAGATTTAGGGTTTGGAGATTGACCAAGGACTAGGTTTGGAGTTATGGTTGGGTTAAGGAGGATAGCAGTTAAAGCGCATCTCGAGTCTAAATTTTGTTTTTATTTTTAGGTCCCCTTGAAGGTTAAAAAAAAAAAGATTTTAGCAGAAATCCTAACCTTCAATCTTGAGTTGTTCCTTTCGCTATTATGGAGGGTTGGCTGTCCATGTGGCATTCTGTTGTCATATATACAGCATAAACAGATATTGACCCATATTGGTTGACCTGTGGTATTTCATCTAAGATTTTGATCACATCTCTTCTTTTATCATGCTACTCTTGTCCACTGGCTCTTGAGATGGGTGTTTTTTATAGCCAGTCATAATTGCCATCAAAATAATACCTTCTTGATATAATTTCTAACTATGACAAGCCAGCTTTTGTATCCATTTTCTGCTATATTAGCATTTCTGGGTAATATACTATGTGAACCTCAAGTGGTTCCTGAAGAAGCCCAATATGGGTGAAACGCGTTGATCCCACCATCACTATGGGTTCTCTTGACTGTACGGCAAATTTGGCAACATTGCATACATGTTTTTAGAATACAGTATATTTTTCAATGGATTAATGAATAGTGTTTTTTTAAACATATTATCTGGTTTATTATAGGCTGTGGCATGTTTAACAATCCCCCATATCCCTGTATCTCCCCTTGTAGGAAACTAAATACTTCCTACAAGGGGAGATACAGGGATATACTTCTCCACCAGCGGAGAAGGTCCCGCTTGTGGATATAGACCCAGATGGCACCTTCAAATACGTGCTGATACGAGTCAGCTACAGAGAGGGGCTGGACGACCACAGGGACATCGTGAGGGGATACGGCTGGGCGGAGTACCACGCTCAGGGCCGTCTTTAAGGCAGGGCAAAAGGGGCAGCTGCCCTGGGCCCTGTCATTGTTGTGGGGCCCAAAGCAGCTGCCTCATACTTGCCAACTATCCCAATTTAAATTCCCTTGTCCTTTAAGGTTTCAGTCTCATGCTGTGTCCTGATATCTAAGTATGAAGGTCTGTTACTAATGCTGCCCAGCTCTGCCCTATTATTGAGTACAGATGACTCACCTGCAGACCCTGTGTTTACATGTAAATACCGGAATTGATATGTAATTAGCAGCAGCATTCATATGTAAATAGTGGCAGACTGGCAGCATTCTATGTAAACAGAGGTGGTATTCATATGTATATCATGCCCCCCTGAGGTCATATCCACCATCACCTATACTGAATGCTACCCACTGGTAGCTTGTTCTGCAAAGGTAAGAAAATTAGTGGGGGGGGAGGGTAGTGTGGGGTGTGCAGAGATAGGCAGAGAAGGAATTACAGTTTGGGGTGCACAGGTGAGCAAGGAGGGGATGCATGGAGGTAAGGAGGTTGGTGCAAAGATGAGCAGAGAAGGCAGGTAGAGTTAAAGGGGAGGGGGATTTGAGTGGAGAGGATAGGGGAGATTTGGGGTGGGTTTTAGGATGCAAAGGTGTACTGACAGGGTAAAGATGTAGGTCGCGTGTAGGGCAGCCCATTCATTTCAATGGGCTGCTCTATGCGCTACAAATGCGGAAGAAAGTCCCAAGCTTTTTTTCAAAATCACACGGTGCCAAGGCACATGTCAGCAGATGCGTAAGGGGGTTATTAACAAATAATGGCACTGCTGTATATCTGCTAAAGGGCAGCACGTTTCTGTGGTGTCAGGAAAGCAATTTTGCATGTGTTCCCAACACACACAAATGTGAACGCAGGCTAAATGTCTCAGTTACATTGCTGGTCAATGTAAATCTTCTCATTACATTGGTGCTTGGTGTAGAGGCCTTTCATTCACATTAGTGGCCAGGGTGAATGTCAATGTCCCCCCTTACATTGGTGGTTACTGTGAATGCTTCTGTTACATTAGTGGTCAGTGTAAACCCCTATTACGTTAGTGGTCAGTGTAAACCCCTATTACATTGGTGGCCAGTGTTAAAACTCCTCTTTATATTGGTCGTTGGTAAAAAAGTCAGCATTGCCATTGATTACACCCTCCCCTACCCCCAGCACTGCCACTGATTCCAGGAGTCCTAGGATCCCTAGGAGTTTTCCATCTATTAATGGGCCCCCTCACCTCCCCAGTCCATGGTGTGCAGTGAGGAGATGATGTGCTGTAACCTCTAGCAACCAATCAGTAAGCAGTAATGATGTGCAGTAACCAATCAGTGAGCAGGTTGGAGCACAGTAATCTCTAGCAACCAATCAACAAGCAGAAATCATGTGCTGTAACCTCTAACAACTAATCAGTAAGCCGAAATGTTTGCTCTAACCTCTAGCAACCAGTCAGTGAGCAGTAATGATACACTGTAACCTCTGGCAACCAATCGCAATCATTGGCTGATCTGATTCAGTAAACAGATTTTGCATCTTGCTGCTATTTATCGTATGTCTCATAGCAGGTGGAGAGCAAAACTGCATGGGGGGGCCCAAGAAAATTTTTGCCCAGGGTCCAATCAATATTAAAGACAGCCCTGACCACGCTGACATCTATGACAGAGTGGCCTCGGAGATTGAGAAGGGCCGCGTGCTGGACTGTGAGTGCCTGGGAGGAGGCCGAAATTTCCCATTCCAGTGCCAGCAAGAATATCCATATCTATGGCTACTCCTTGGTATTCGTGTGATGGTCTTATTGGCCGGGAATGGGCTGCCCAGTATCTGTGACCGTGTTTGCTGTTCCTTGGAGCCAAGCTGTGATTCCTTGCACGCATTCCCTGATCCTCTGTTATGGGAGGGATTGCGTACTTGGAAGCAATTTCTCCCAGCCAATTTTAATTAATTTTTATCTTAGCGCAGTTTTTTTCATTCTTTTTTCATACAATAAATCTCTTTGCATTCAAGAAGTGTCTGGCGCCCATTAATCTACCTTGCATTACACCCACCATGCCACCTACATAGAAGGATGTCAGCTGTCCCTAACTCTGGAGGTCACAATTAGGCCTGAAGAGGTCCGGGATTTGGCTACATTACAATAAAAACAAGAACATGCGGCCGCTCAGAGCTGTACACACGTCCAGCATCATGGCCAAAAATTACGGCAGATTGGGTTTTCATTTGCAGGGTTCAAATAGGCGGTGACGAGGTGACATAAGTTGTGGTTTTGCAGGACCAAACAAACATAGGCAGCATTTACTTTACTAAACAGTTCTTATCCCCTAATAGGGAAGTAGACGTTGCCTTCAGTTCCACAAAAGAAAGCTTTGTACTCGCAGGGCTGCCGTCACAATCTCTGCCCGCCTTTAAGTATAGATTTCTTCACCAAGAGTGAGAGACTTTGTGCAGACAACTTGCTCTAAAAAGGATGACCTTAAAAGGCTCGGTTTTCTCTATTGCGACTTGTCAAGCGACTTGGGACTCCAAGGTCCCATGACAAGTGGTACCCCTTGATTTCCAATGAGTAACGTTCATATCTGTGCGACTTCAAGTCGCAGCGACTTCAAAGTAGTTCCTGCACTACTTTGGTCCCACTTTGATGCGACTTGAGGTCCGTAGACCTCAAGAATACACAGGCATTGTATCAAGTCGCATCAAAATCGCGGCAAAAAAAGTGCGACTTTCAGGTCGCAATAGTGGAAACCTAGCCTAAAAGATACCTAAAAACCAAAAAAAAAAAAAAAAAGGCATCTATTGCAGCTTACTAGTCCTTAGATGTAGTGGGTGCATTTGTTTTCTTCTTTCAGACTAAGAACATTTTCAGGAAGTACAGAAAAAAAACATTTGATCCGGCAAGAAATGCTGTGTCCTTGTCACTTCCTGAGAGCTGAACAGACAGCAAAACAATGTTCTCTTTCCATTATAAACCACGAATCTCATCAACCCCCATACAATAGAGATAAACAAAAGCTGATGTGTTTTCAGATCAGCCTGGGTGGCAACTATGGCTTCCTCCATAGATACAGTGGAGGAGTGAGAGCACCCAGGGACAGCAAGTGTGTTAATAGCAACAACAAAAAAACAAACAAAAAAAAAATATAAAAAAAAAAAGCGAATGCATAGGTCGCACCATCAGCGTTCAAACCACACATGTAAGGGATATCACTGCAAATGTTAGAGCGCGAGCAACAATTCTATTTCTAGACCTCCCCTGTAACTCTAAACATGTAACCTGTAAAAAAAATTAAAGCTACGCCCATAGAGATTTTTTAAGTACTGAAGTTTGGCACCATTCCACAAGTGTGAGCAATGTTAAAGCGTGACATGTTAGGTATCTATTTACTCAGTGTAACATTATCTTTCACATCATACAAAAAAATTGGGCTAACGTTACCGCTTTTTTAAAATTAATTTTAATTCATTAAAAAAAAAAATGCGTTTGAAAAATTCCTGCGCAAATACAGTGTGACATAAAAAATTGCAACGATCACCATTTTATTCTCTATGGTCTCTTCTAAAACAAATATAAATATATATATATAATGTGTGTGGGTTCTGAGTCATTTTCTAGCAAATAAATGATGTTTTTTTTACATGTAGGAGAGGGGTGCCAGAACTGGCCTGGTATGGAAGTGGTTACAAATACATTTTTGGTTTTGGGTTTAGGTAGACTTTAAAGCCCAACTGCTTCTGATCGCAACCTTAGGTCTGTCTTAAACATATTAATGTAAAAATCAAAAGCCATTTTTAGTCTGTTTTTGGGTGTATTTATAAAGTAACAAAAAATCTTATTCCGTATGATCATCAGCTCCTTCCAATAGTCGAAATGTGGTATTTTCCTGAATCCACTCTATTTTTTAAGAATGAATAACGTTTGACCTGGACAGAAAATAGTATATTCAACTTTGCCCCTGCTCGCACAGAATGAATGTAGATGTGGTTTCACAGTTTGAAGCTTAGCGTTTTTTTTTGTTTTTTTTAATATATAAATGCACCCGACCACTATTAAAAGTGTTAGCCTGTTCTAAACAATTTTATACAACCCCGAAATTAATAGGATTTATAATTATTGATAATTATGGGTCAAACCAGGTATTTTTTTGTGCACTTATTTTTCATTTACCGTGTCTATGGGGGCGTAGCAGTGTGTTTCCCTTACCTACAGACTTTGCTCTAAATCTGTCTCTTTTCTTAGAAATTTAATATGCAAAATTTTGCAGTATAAATCCATAAGTTCCATATATATATATATATATATATATATATATATATGGAAAGTATGGATTTATACTGCAATATATATATAAAAACATATATAAAATATAATAAATATATATATATTAAATACAAATATATATATATATATATATATATAAAATAAATATATATATATATATATATATATATATATATATATATATATATATATATATATATATAAACACACACATACACAGTGGGGAAAATTATTTGATTTCCTGCAAGTTTTGTAAGTTTTTCCATTTACAAAGAAATGAAGGGTCTATAATTTTTTATCATAATAGGTGTATTTTAAACGCTAGAGATAGAATATCAACCAAAAATCCAGAAAAAACGCATGATTCAAATGTTATAAATGAAGTTGCAGTCCATTGAGTAAAATAAGTATTTGAATATAATTCTGGCTCCCACATACTGGCTACAGTATGTGCTCATGTGGTACACAGATCAGTCCTGTCCATTTAATGCCCCGTACACACGGTCGGACTTTGTTCGGACATTCCGACAACAAAATCCTAGGATTTTTTCCGACGGATGTTCGCTCAAACTTGTCTTGCATACACACGGTCACACAAAGTTGTCGGAAAATTCGATCATTCTGAACGCGGTGACGTAAAACATGTACGTCGGGACTATAAACGGGGCAGTGGCCAATAGCTTTCATCTCTTTATTTATTCTGAGCATGCGTGGCACTTTGTGCGTCGAATTTGTCTACACACTATCGGAAATTCCGACAACGGATTTTGTTGTCGGAAAATTTTATAGCAAGCTCTCAAACTTTGTGTGTCGGAAAATCCGATGGAAAATGTGTGATGGAGCCTACACACGGTCGGAATTTCCGACAACAAGGTCCTATCACACATTTTCCATCGGAAAATCCGACCGTGTGTAGGGGGCATAAGAAGGCGCTCCTAACGACAACTTGTTATGTGTATAAAATACACCTGTCCACAGAATCTCTTTCTTCTATTGAAACTTCACCATCATAGTCAAAACCAAAGAGCTGTCAAAGTATGTCAGGGACAAGATTGTAGACCTGCACAAGGCTGGAATGGGCTACAAGACCATCAGCAAGAAGCTTGGTGAGAACTACTGTTGGAGGGATTATTCGCAATGGGAAGAAATACAAGATAACCATCAATCGCCCTCGGTCAGAAGCTCCATGCAAGATTTCGCCTCAAGGGGTATGGATGATCAGGAGAAAAGTGAGGGATCAGCCCAGAACTACACGGGAGGGGCTTGTGAATGATCTCAAGGCAGTTGGAACCACAGTCACCAAACAAACCATTGGTAACACAATACGCCACCATGGACTGAAATCCTGCAGCGCCCGCAAGGTCCCTCCCCTTAAGAAGGAGAAAACTTGGAACCCCACGCTGGGAGATTGTAGTAATATCATCACACACACTTTTGTGGTCCAGTGGGCCTTTGGGCTCTGGTGAGTGAGCATTTGCATTATTTTTGGTGGAGCACGTTTTTTCCTGGAATCCCATAAAGATGGGATTGGAATCATTTAATTAAAGCGCAAGGACTTGGAAATGGTCACAGCACTTTTCATCTTTGATGTGTATATGCACTATACTATCACTGAAAGCACACTGGTATTAATATTTATACAACAAAAATTCACATTATCTTTGTGAAATTTTTTGTGCAATTTTTTTTTTCCCTGTGTGTTTTTTTTTGCTTTTGGCATTGCACAATAGTGATCATCACATTATTTTGAATGTATATGCACTAAGTTATCACTAATAGAACACTGGCATTAATGAAAGATTTTTTTCACAGCATCTTTTTGGATTTTTTTCTGCAACTTTTTTGTGCGATTTTTATTTTTTTTTTGTGCATTTTTTGGTTGTTTTTTGTATTGCACAATAGTGATTATTATAGTGGGTGTAATCTTTATCACCTAGCACATGTTAATTTTAGGATCTATGTAGTTTAAGCACTTGGGTGGGCAAATGGGCGTACCTTTACGTCCCCTTTTAGAGGCGGGGATAGCAGGCGCACGCGCCCGCCGCGTACAGCATGGCTGTGCCCGCAGGACTGGCGGACTCGACATACAGTATATATAAAATAAACTGACAGCCAGGGATAAACCTTGCAAATATAAGGTTATCTAAGGAAACAATTGGCAGCTCTCTGTTGCTGTTCCCGTCAAAGTAGCAGGCACAAGAGATTACAGTAAACTGGCAGATGGCAGTTGAGGGCTGTTGGCATTTCCTGTACATGCAACCAGCGCAGCGGGAACACGCTAGTTCATGTAAAGGAGTCACAACCCGGTCACCGATGTCAAGAGTCCATGGCAGCGTATATGTGAGGTTACAAAGATGAGCAATGTACATCAAAAGTTCACTTCACTACAATTTAACAGGATGTTGTACAAAAGGTACAGCCAAAAAGGGGTAGCCAGTACACGGAACATACATGCTGCTCTGCATACAAGACCAATTCGAGGGAAATTACAATGTATATTTTTGTGCCTAAAAAAAAAAAGTACTAAAGTGCCAAAAGTGCTGCAGAAATGTTTCTATGGGGCCCCATGATTCGTATCTATGTCCTTAGTGCGCAGAGTTGAAAAGTGACAGCTACTTCAGACGATGTATTAGACGGCACAAAAACAGGAAGTGGCAGTGTAGTTCTTAAAAAAAAACAGTTTCTCAAAGCTGAATCAGTGACATGCAAAAAACAAAAAAAAGATGTCATCAAAAATACATCTTAGCATCTAAGATATATTAGGAGGAAGTTAATACTAAGGAGCCTCGTAACATGAGCACACACTGATCTTTGTGGGGAGGCAGAGGAGAACCCCATGAGCCTCCTGTATACAGAACCAGGGTTTTCTCTGGTCTGACCATTGGCCATGAAAACCAGGATTTTCTCTGGTCTAAACATTGGCCACGTGAGCCACACACTAATCTCTGTAGAGAGGAAGAGGAGAGTCCCATGCTCCTCTGGTATATGGAAATACCAGGCTTTCCTCTGATCTGACCATTGGCCACATGAGCCATGCACTGATCTCTGTGGAGAGGCAAAGTAGAGTCCCATGTATTTCTGGCATACAGAAGTAATAGAATTTTCTCTGGACTGACCATTGGCTATGTGAGCCAGGCATTGCTCTCTGTAGGGTGGCAGAGGAGAGTCCCATGCTCCTCTAGTACATGGAAGTAGCAGGATTTCCTCAGGTCTGACCATGAGTCACATGAGCAATGCCATGATTTCTGTAGAGAGGCAGAGGAGAGTCCCATGCTCCCCCGGTAAAAAGAAGTACCAGGATTTCCTTTGATCTTATCATTGGCCACGTGAGCAATGCAATGATCTCTGTAGAGAGGCAGAGGAGAGTCCCATGCTTCTCCAATATACGGACGTACCAACATTTCCTCTGGCTGACCATTGGCCACATGAGCCATGCACTAATCTCTGTAAGGAGACAGAGGAGAGAGTTCCATGCTCCTCCAGGACATGGAAGTATCAGGATTTCCTGTGATCTGGCCATTAGTAATATGAGCTTGCACTAATCTCTGTAGAGTGGCAAAGGAGTGTCCCATGCTTCTGCCATACGTGGTAGTACCGGGATTTCCTCTGGTCTCACCTTTGGCCACATGAGCCATGCACTGATCTCTGTGGAAAGGCAAAGTAGAGTCCCGTGCTCTGCTGGTATATGGAAGTACTGATGTTTTCACTGGTCTGACCATTGGCTATGTGAGCCACGTACTGATCACATGGCCACATGAGCCATGCACTAATCTCTGTAAGGAGACAGAGGAGAGAGTTCCATGCTCCTCCAGGATATGGAAGTATCAGGATTTCCTGTGATCTGGCCATTAGTAATATGAGCTTGCACTAATCTCTGTAGAGAGGCAAAGGAGTGTCCCATGCTTCTCCCATACATGGAAGTACCAAGGTTTCCCCTGGTCTCACCTTTGGCCACATGAGCCTAACACTGATCTCTGTAGAAAGGCAGATTAGAGTCCCATGTTCCTCCAGTACATGGAAGTAGCAGGTTTTCCTGTGATCTGACCATTGGCCACATGAGCTACGTACTGATCTCTGTAGAGAGGCAAAGGAGTGTCCCATGCTTCTCCCATACATGGAAGTACCAAGGTTTCCTCTGGTCTCACCTTTGGCCACATAAGCCATGCACTGATATCTGTAACCCCAGCAGTCTGCAAGTGTAAAGCCTCGCAAACACGATCTGATTGTTGGCAGGGGATTGTGTGATGACAGACTGTTTGCCTAAAATCCGACCTCCTTCAGACAATTGTTGTCCAACTTTTGGCCAACAAATGTTGGATGGCAGGCTAGTAAATTTTCGGCGGACAACGGTCTGTTGTCAGATTTTCCTATCGTGTGTATACAAGTCCGTCACACAAAAGTCCAAAGTACAGACAGGCATGCTCTAAAGCAAGGACGAGCCGGAAGTGGTCGGTCTTGTAAACTAGCGTTCGTAATGGAGAATTAACATTCGTGACGCAGCAAATTATGAAATCTCGATATGCAGCGCACAATTCTCTTTTTCTTTAATGGGATAATAATGAAGCTGCTTTGCTGGTGATACTGATGGAGTTATGGCAAAACGTATTTGAAAAGGCCTTTTTTTTTTCTAGTGATAACAAGAATAATATTATTATGCTTGTTGTTGTTATTTTTTGGGCAAGTTACCACAACATCATTATCCTGTAGTTTTTAAGATCAAAGATACAACTATGTTGGTGTCCCTTGTCAATTTTACATTGTATTTTTGAAAAATGTAACTGCCTACTCCCAAACTGTCATTTCAAGTAAAACACATAGCCAAGTATTATTCTCCACAATTTTTTTATTGTGCATTAAAAAAAGAAAACAAATAAATTAGAGATTCTATCTGCCATCCAAATATAAAGAACTTAACCAAAAAGTGCATTATATGCATACAAAAATATAGAAAATATAACAAATAAAATCATTATTCAGCAAAACAAAACAAAAAACAATTAGTAAAGCGGGTAGGGGTGCAAATCCCCAGACCAGGGGCCTTGTTGGGGGTCTTGTGGTTGGTAATGCCACTGACCGCCATGCTGCTGTGGCGGGTGGGTTGGCTGTGGAGGTGGTGGTGGAGAAGTTCAATTACGACTGCAAGCTGCGCAATTACGAAAGGCCCGACAGCCGAAAGGACCTAATTTTGGAGAAGGTCATCGCCGTTTTGCATTGCGAATTTTCAGTGGAACGATCAAAGGATCAGATGGTCTGATCTCCAACACCGTGAACAAGACCAGATGGAGTACATACAATAAATCATTAAAAAAAAGTAAGCAATATTTATATCTAACCAATATGGATATGTGAAAATTAGCTGTCTGTATTATGTTCTTTATACAAGTAGCTCGAGAGAATTCTATCTAATGTTTTCTAAAATCTTTGTATGACTTGGTATTCGAAAGATGAAGGTAAATATAAAGCAGATATGAACATTCTTATTTGCTCTTGTTTTAGGACATTTCTTTATTTTTGGATCAAATTTATTTCTCTTCTTTCAACAGGGAGGCACCAAAAAAGGAGGCTACAGCCAAGTCACCACAAGGGACGAAGGGAAGCTACCCCTGCTCGGGCCCCAACAGGGGAGGCAACAAGGCCATCTTCCCCACAAAAACGTAAGTGCCAACTTCAAACACACTCATTTAGCCACCGACAGGGATGTTTCTAGGTGGGCCAAAGGCCATTGGCTTAGGGCAGAACTTAAGGGGTCAAGAAAACTATTTGGTTGCTGCCTGGCTCATCAGTGCCCATTAATTCAGCCTTGCCAGTGTAGACATGGGTAGTGGAGAGGCCCCGGGGATCACAGTCACACAGAGTCACGCCTGCTAGGATGATCATCATATATCCCCTATCCCATAGGAGACAAGGGGGGTGGGGGGCAACTGCTGTACTTTTTCAATGTTGGGATTTGTCCAGTGTTTGCCCTCTGTAAAATGACATCACCTTCCCTTTATCTATGCATTTTTCACAGAAAAACAACCAGAGTGCAGCATGGTGGCGTCCACTAGTCAGGAGCAAACATTGACATCAGACCAAGTGCAAGGTTGGTCAACTAATGTAGCAAAATGGATGCTAGAAACAGATGGGACTTGGGTGGCTTAATGAATGGTGTATTGTTTCCTTTTACAGAAAAGTGAGTGTGGTGAGCTCACCCAGGTTGTTTGTTTGGAGCCATGGGATCTGACTCCTGGACCCAGCAAAGACCTTGCCATTGTGGATGTCAAATCCCCTGACGCAAGTCACACCGAGGGCCAAAGTGACCCAGAAGAGGTAGAAAGTATTCTGGAGCCTCTTGTTTGCGCAAGTAAGTATTCTTGGAATCTGTCTTCAAATGTGTATACATGTTGAGTGTTTAGATGTCCAAACAAAACACCCACACCACACATTAGCAAAGTATGTAGTGCCTTAACATTAGCATGGAGAAGGAAGAGGTGGAAGGAGCTGGCAATGTTGCTAGGTCCCCGAGTTTTGGAGACCCGGGCACCAGGGCCAAAATTACAAAGTAGTTGCAGTGTGTACACTCCTAGTAGTGTAGGTGTCTAAAAGGCAAGCAGGTTGCAAGCAACAATAGACTGGGTAGGTAAGTATTTATGGAATTTGACTAGTAACTTGACTATAAACTCACTATGTAGGGCCTCAGCCACTTGACCATCGTTCCCTTAATACTTTTTACTCTTCTTACTAGGTTATGATCTTCCACGATGCACTATTGGCAGAAGGAGTGCAGATATGTTGCATTGTTTGAAGGATCTGGAGCAAATCAAGGAGGCTGCCACTGCTTTACAGCGAAGAATCCGAGATTTTGTGGACATGCTTGCCAAATTTTAATTTCCTCTTGCCTGGTCTAAAATTTCTTGTTTCACTTGTTGGCTCCTGTTTGCCCTTTAAATATTTACCATGTTTTTATGACTTTGAAATGTGAAAGTTTAGGGACAGAACTCAGTGTTTCTCCACTCCACTCCTCTAGGTGCACCACCAGGTCCTGTTTCAGAATTTGCAAATTACTAACAGTGAAAATTACAATATCGCCTGTGCCAAATTCAACAAATATAGAAAACATAACCTGGGTTTGCATCTTGAGAAGGAGAGTTATGAAACACTGCCATAACTAATGTGAATTGAAATGTTTCTGTGTTTTGAAGAATAGCAAGGCCCAAATTTGATGCACACAAATTGTGCCTTAACATTCTTATTTCCCTCAAGATCCCATGCCTAAAATGTGTGTATTTCCATACATCTATTTTGCTAAAGCCCCAAAACACACAGTGGTCAACATGTGCTATCTCCCAAAACTGGGTATCAATGGACGTGTTTTGGGGTGCAACCCATTCCTCATAACTAAAGTAGGTCAGAGGAAGGGGTTGCACCCCCGAAACACGTCCATTGATACCCCGTGATGAGAGATAGCACATGTTGACACACCGTGTGTTTTGTGGGTTTAGAAAATAACATGTTTGGAACTACATACATTTTTGGCAGGGGATCATAAGGGACATTTAATAGTTCTTCCTCTATGTGTCTGTGGCTTCAAAGTTTGGCTTTTAGAGGGGTGAGGTCACCCCAAATGAGGAAGCCAACAGCCACACAGTCTTCGGATACTAATGTCTCATTTGGACTTTACTTTACCAAACTCAAACTTTGTAAGTTCCTGAGTTGGAGATGTGTATCTAATGTTTTTGAACATGCCTGTTTAGCCACAAAAAAGGAGAAATAATGCAAAACATACATGTTATACACCAAGATGTTGGTTTATTATAAAACCTTAAAACGCACATGTGAATGTGCTTTGAGTAAAATGTTGTTTGCTAAACAATGTGTGGCTTATTATTTCAATGCTCAATACCAGTGTATTTGTTAAGTTGTTGTAGTTACAGTGACAATATTAACTTAAATGTGGCCAACTCCTGCAATTTTTATGCCTCCAAAAAATTAAAGGAGTTCAAAAGGCATAATGTTTTTGAACTTCATGCATTAGATGCAATAATAACCAAAACATTGTGTTTGTGTGTAGCAGACCCACAGCACACCATAATAGTTAGCTGAAGAAGATCTTGTCACTTCATGTAGCAAATAAGGAACGTTTGCACTATTGTAGCAAGCGTCCAAAATAAAGGCCATTTGTGAAATATTAGACAGATAAGAAACACAGACAACAATAGCTCAAATGAAATATGAGTTTAGGATCAAAGAAAAATATTATTCCTGATCAGCTACAATTTGCTGCCAAGCCACTGCCCCTCTACCCACAAAATAATCCAGGTATTTTGCTGTAGATCTCTGGCATTTTGGGAGGGCAATCCAGCACGGGCATTTTCTAGACCTGTCATCACGCCTACAGATGGCCGAGCTGCAGCCTCTTCAGCTGGGCCTGCCACTGCAGGGTCCGCTTCAGTTGGCACTGAGGCAAGGTAGCTGCTAGCATCCCTCCTTAAAAAATGATGAGGGATATAAAGCAGCACAGTATCACATGGTTTATTTTGTACAGTGTAAGGTTAATTGGTGTTTAAAAACAGCCTGAACCGACTGGAGAGGATGCCAAAGGCGTTTTGGACCACCCTTCTGGCACGATAGAGCCTGTAATTAAATATTCTCTGCTCTGGGGTGAGGTTCCTCATAGGAAATGGATTCATAAGATGTTCCCCCAGAGAAAAGGCCTCATCTGCAATAAAAACAAAATTTAGGCCCTCAAAATTCTCCTCAGCAGGTGGCAAGTTTAAGGTACCATTCTGAAGCCGCTTGTAGAACTCTGTCTGCATAATGACTCCTCCATCAGAGTTGTGGTCGTTCTTCCCAACATCAAGATACAAAAACTTATGTGGTAGACACTACAGCTAGCAGGACTATGCTGCAAAAGCCCTTATAATTGAAATAATATGAGCCAGAGTTGGGTGGTGGGACAATACGGACATGTTTTCCATCAATAGCACCCCCCCAGTTGGGAAAATCCCACTGATGATGGAACTGGGCTGCAACATCCTACCATTGCTGTGGGTTGGAAGGAAACTGTGGATTGAAAAAAGAAAAAAGAAATGACTACTTCTGCACATAACATTGCAAGCAGAGTTAACACAAACATGCTTGGCCAACATAAGGATAAAACTAAATGAGTATTTAAAGACCAAAGTGTAAGGTTAACTTATCTGATTCCTCACCCCCTCTGGTGGCCCACTATAAAAAATGTATGATTGGGGGGGGGGGCATGGGTAGATGTTTTGGACAGGTAATTCTCTCCACTTCCATGTGAGCTGTTGGCAGAAATAATGTGTGATACTTTGGCCAGCCCCTGCTTACTTACACTATTGGCAGCCCAGTGGACAGGTAAGAAGTGTCATAATCTAAAAATAGGGATACACACTGTCCAAATTGCAGCACATTTGGACACTCTGAAATAAAATATCATATAATAGGAGACAAAAACGTTCTATGTTACAATTTGAAGGTAATCAGGCAGGCCCTTGCACTACATGGTTCGGTAAATTAAGCCAGAATTATGAACACTAAAGAGGGATAGTGTGTATGGGTTTTGCAAAGTCAACAGATAGAGTATTTGTATCTGATGACTTAGCATTTTTGGGGGAGAGGGAGGGTTCAAAATTAGTTTGTGACACAAAAAATGGCCTCTTGCAAATTTGAGAACAACAAGAACATTTGAACACATTTTAGGGGTTGTTTAGGGTAAGCCCAAAAATGTAGCTGACAAAAAACATTGTTAAGTTACTGGGCTAGGTGTCTATGTACCCAGGATAGCATGCTGGGGAGGTTAGTGAAGGAAAATATGCATGTAGGCCAAAAAAGGAGGAGGAAAAGCTTACAGCATGCATGAGAACAAAGAGAACATTCATAGCATTTTCCAATATTGATAATTATGGAATCAACAAATTAATACAAAACATTAGCAAACATTAATACGTAGAATGTGATCTTAAAGGTAAAAACTTACCCGAATACTGTCCTTCTGCAGGACTTGAATAATGGCTGAGCAGGTATCTGGAATAATGAGTCCCAGAGCTTGGGGGGAGATCCCAGTGGTAAAATTGAGGTCCTGGAGACTTCTCCCCGTTGCCAGGTACCACAAGGTGGCTATGAGCCTTTGCTCAAGAGTAATGGAAAGCCTCATGCATGTGTCCTGCTTCTTAATATAGGGGGTCACCAATGCCAAGAGTTGGTGAAAACAGAGGTCCGTCATCCTGAGATAATTCCGAAAATCATCCGGATTATTCTCCTGAAGCTCCCGCGGCAAAGGCATATGACATAATTGGTCACGATTAAGCAACCAATTTTTGGTCCAAGAACTCCTCCTCCTCCTGTTCCTGGACTGGACTTGGGTCAAGCAATAACTCAAAGCCCAATAATAGCACGTTCTCTCCTCCAATTCCACAACATGGCTGGTTAGCGAACGGCCGCTCAGAAACAAACTGAAAAGCACGAACTGAAAAGCACGAATCAACACTCACCAAAC
This sequence comes from Lithobates septentrionalis, assembly GCA_037952835.1. NCBI lineage: Eukaryota > Metazoa > Chordata > Amphibia > Anura > Ranidae > Lithobates > Lithobates septentrionalis. Next base: position 1,654,970 of record JBBDGP010001000.1, on the reverse strand, counting down.
TTCTACTAACATGCAATTAGCAGAAGGAGCCCAAAGGGTGGCGCCTGACAATTGAACTTCCTCTTTATCGCCTCGTAGTACGTCTAGTACGTCACTACGTTCGTGTTTGTTGGCCAACAATTGTGTACCGTCTTAGGAAACCTGGAAATCCCGGCAGGGATACTTCGAGTACTGTAACCATTTTTTCTGTGCTGTTTATTTTTTACGCTCAAATTCTGCTTTTAGCTAGTGCAACACATTTTAGAATAATTAAAATGGTGTCTTTTTGCAACCCAACCCAGTCAGCTACTAACCAAATTGGCTGTAGTAGAACCTATAAGCTTCTTTGAAGACAGACATGTACATGAATAGTTCAAGGTGTTGGCATTCTGGAGAATATATTCCACTATACCATCAAATAAAATTAGCATAAACCCAGAGCATCTCCAGATATGTAATATGCGGTCACACTTCTGTAGTAGATGGGAACATCAGATCAATACTTGACAAGCCTGCAAATGGATTGGCAACCACAAGAAAGCTTCCTACAGGTGTCGTTACTTTGGGGATACCCAGTGTTGGGGGCGATGTGACGTGGGTAACCTGTCTCTTCTTACAGACTGTCTACCCTGCCTCCCACACCTCCTGATACCACAGGAAACCATAATGTCATATCCCCGCTATGTGTAACCCATATAAACTGTCACATTTAAGTGTTGTAATATCTTTTTTTATTTTTATTTTTTGTCAGTGTGCTGTTATTCCACTAGATCGCAAACCTCAGTCAAATGTTATGACCTGAATATGGTCTTCTTTGATCATGGTCCTCTTGCATGAAGAAATCCCCCACCTGCTCACTGGATGGTTCTTCTGACAAGGGAACCTGTCATTTGACCCTGAACAGGCAAATTAAGAGTCTCTCTAAGCTGCCTTCAGACCTAGGAGTTGTAGCAATGCAAAGCAAACCTTGCATTATTATTATTATTATTCACGATTTATATAGCGCCAACAGTTTACGCATCGCTTTACAATATAAAAAGGGAGACAATACAGTTATAATACAATAAAATATAAGAGGATTAAGAGGGCCCTGCTCAGAAGAGCTTACAATCTAATAGGGTAGGGCAGGTGGTACAAAAAGTTGTAACTATGGGGAATGAGCTCATAGAAGTGGTAAAAGATTAGCTGGAGGCATGATAGGCTTCCCTGAAGAGATGAGTTTTCAGGGATCGCTTGAAGGTAGCAAGAGTAGGGGTTAGCCAGACAGGTTGAGGTAGCAACTTCCAGAGGATGGGAGAGGCTCTGCAGAAATCCTGGAGACAAGCATGGGAGGAGGAGACGAGAGAGCTTGAGAGGAGGAGGTCTTGTAGGAAAGGAGAGGACGGTTTGGGTGATATTTGGAGTCAAGACTGGAGATGTAGCTCGGGCAGAGTTGTGAATGCCTTTGCATGTTGTGGTTAGTATTTCAAATTTAATTTGCTGTGCGATTTGGAGCCAGTGTAGGGATTGGAGGAGAGGGCTGGCAGACGGTGAGTAAGGTGGATAAGCCTGGCAGCAGCATTCATGATAGACTGAAGAGGGGATAGCCTATGGATAGGTAGGCCAATGAGAAGGGAGTTGCAATAGTCGAGGCGAGAGATAACAAAGGAAGTGAATGGGGAGCTTGGTGGTTTCATTTGTTAAAAAGGGGTGAATTTTAGAGATGTTACGGAGGTGAAGTCTACAAACTATTGACAATGATTGTATTTGAAGCTGAAAGGACAAGTCAGAGTCTAGGATTACACCTAGTACCCTGACTTGAGGGGAGGGACTGGTGGTTGCATTGTTGATTTTGATGGAAAAGTCATGGAGGGGGGCACGGGCAGGGGGAATATTATTAGCTCAGTTTTAGAGAGATTTAGTTTAAAGAAGTCGTGCAACATCCATGCTGATATGTCAGTTAGTAAGTTAGTAATGCGAGAGGAGTCTCTGAAGTGAGGTGAGGAGTAGACAGATAGATTTGGGTGTTATCGGCATATAATTGGTATTGGAAGCCATGGGCGGTTATAAAGTGACCAAGGGAGGAGGTGTAGATAGAGAAGAGAAGGGGTCCAAGAACAGAGCCTTGGGGGACCCCCACAGAAAGGGGCAATGGAGAGGAGGAGACAGAGTTGTAGGTAACACTGAAGGAATGCTGTGATAGGTAGGCAGAGAACCAGGATAGAGCAGAATCTCGGAGGCCAAGAGATTGGAGTTTATTGAGAAGGAGCGGGTGGTCAACAGTATCAAACGCTGCAGAGAGGTCAAGTAGAAGGAGTAGGGAATAGTGTCTGTTGGTTTTAGCAGTTAGCAAATCGTTGGTGAGTTTTATTAAGGCAGTTTCCGTGGAGTGCTATGAGCAAAAGCCAGACTGTAAGGGGTCAAGAAGGTTATTTTCACTGAGGTAGGAGCTAAGATGGTTGTAGACTAAGCATTCTAGAAGTTTAGAGGTGAATGGGAGCAATGAGATGGGTCTTAAGTTGTTTAGGTTGGTGGGGTCCAGTGAGGGCTTTTTAAGTATGTGCAGTGATCTGCACAATGTTTTAGAGGGGAGGGGAGGGGAAGGTGCCACTAAAGAGGGAGAGTTTAAAGATGTGAGTGAGGGAGCATAGGATAGAAGAAGAGGGTGACTGTAGTAGTTGTGAGGGAACAGGATCCAGGGGGACAATTAGTTAGGTGGGCATCTGAGAAAAGTTTTGTAACCTCTTCAGTAGTAGCCAGTAGCTTTCTATTATGAATCACATGGTTAGATTTTCCTGCCAATGGTGTGTATTGCCGTGAAGGCCATTTTGAATGAATGGACTGCCCTAATGCAACCTATGTGAATCCACAAAATAGCGCAGTGATAATGCACTGGCGTGTAGGGAGCCTAAAGGGCATGTGTCTGTAGTCTTACAAGTCAAAAGGAATGTAAAAGCAAACTGATGCAGCTTAGAAAGTGGTCAAATGCACATGCGAAAGAATTCGGAAGAACCTCAAAAGCCTCTTAAACTGATCTTAAATATAAACTGAGCGCACCTGAAAGCTGGAACTACATTTCTTTATCAACACAAGCACTACCGCCTGCCGTTTTGCAGCAACATACTTCTACTGTCTTCCTTCTAACATGCCACACTACAGGCTGATGGTTAATGGAGGAATCACTGCAGATGTTCATTAAGCTGACATCTAACACTCTACAAAGTGACTGTTAATGGGGTAAACCCCACAGGCATTCATGGGGCCAACACCTAACACCCTACAGAATGATGTTTAATGGAGAAATCCCCATGGACATTCAGGAAGCTGAAACCCAACTCTACATACTGATGGTTAATGGAGACACCAACATAGACATTTAAAGTACCAACAACTAACACTCTACAGACTGACGGTTAATGGAGAAACACCCACAGGCGTTCATGTGGCCAACATCTAACACTCTATAAACTGATGGTTAATGGAGAACTCCCCACAGACGTGGCCGACATCTAACTACAGGCTGATAATTAATGAAAAAACTCCCATAGACATGCATAAGGCTGACATATAATGCTCGGCAGACTGACGGTAAATGCAGAAACCCCCACAGAAGTTCATGTGGTCAATATCAAATACTCTATAGAATAATAGTATATGGAGAAACTCCCACAGACATTAATGAGGCTGACATGTAATGCTCTGCAGATTGATGGTAAATGGTGAAACAGCCGTTCATGTGGTCAATATCATATATTCTATAGAATACCAGTTAATGAAGAAACCCCCACAGACATTCAAGGGACTAACATCTAACATTCTACAGAATGACAAGTAATGAAGAAACCCACAAAGGCGTTCATGGGGCCAACATCTAACAATCTACTGACTGACGGTTAATGGAGAAACCTCATAGATGTTTATGGGACAAAACATCTAACATTCTACAGACTGATGGTCAATGGAGAAACCTCCACAGACATTCATTAGGTTGACATCTACTGCTCTGCAGACTGATGGTTAATGGAGAAACCCCCACAAACGTTCATGGGACCAACATCTAACACTCTACATACTGGCGCTTAATGGAGAATCCCCCGTAGATGATCATGGGGCCAACAACTAACACTCTATTGACTGACAGTCAATAGGGAAACCCCCACAGGCATTCATGAGGCTGACATCTAATGTTCTGCAGACTGAAGGTTAATGGAGAAACCCCCCCTAGTAGATGTTCATGGGGTCGACATATAACACTCTACAGACTGATGGTTATTGGAGAAACACCCACAGATGTTAATGGGGCCACCATCTAACACTCTAGCAATGCTTATTGGTTCTTTGAGATCAAAAACAGTGAAAACATTATCTTATGTGCCCTCTAAATAGTTTAGATAAGTTATCTTTCCTCTTCATTCTCCAGAAGCTTCTCTGTGACACCAAGTCTCCGGCATGGGCTGTGAACACAGTGCAGTCCCATCCAATCAATGCACTTCCCTCAATAACAAAGGCTGATTATTACAAATCTCAATATAGCTAAAGAGAACTGACTCAGGAACATCATCACCAGTTCTTCTTTAGCCCATGTGAGAAAGTTAAAGCAAGTACACTTAAACTAACTTTTTTTTTTTTTTAAATAGTTTTGCCCTAATGCAGGGGTCTCAAACTCAAATTGCCTGAGGGCCACATGACAAGTTTTCATATCCCATGGGGGGCCGCATGCAAACTTTTAAAACTTCAAAAGCAATAAACTATACCAGCATTAATATACTATACTATACCCAGCACTGGTGTCAGCAAACGCATTATTAACCCAGCACTGGTGTCAGCAAACGCATTATTAACCCCCAGCATTACCCCTCCCACACTGCACAAATAGCCCCACACTCCATAAAATACCCCACACACTCCATAATTACCCCCACACTACACAATTACCCTCCACACTGCATAAAATACCCCCCACACTGCACAAATTTCTACCCCAGTCACCCTACTAAGGACTTTGCCTCAGTGTGATGCTCACTCACCTCTCCTGGCAGTCAGGATCATCTGCCTCCCGAGTCCTCTCCTCCTGGCTTCCATACAGGCCTAGTGACAGGGGACCCAGAGAACACAATCTCCCGCCCTGAGGTGGCAGCAGGACCCTGGTTTGGGGCTCTGGCACCTCCCCCTCTGCGGTGCCTGGGTGCAGTTCAAAAAGACGTCCTGGATAGAGGTCGACCGATATGAGTTTTTCTCTGGCCGATGCCGATATTTAGAAATCGGGGCGGCCGATGGCCGATATATGATGCCGATTTTTGTGGCCGATATTTTAGGCCGATTTAAAAAAAAAAAAAAAAACCTCACCCACTCCACTCCTCCCTGCTTGCTCCTGTCACTCTACCACACACTTGATGTCCTCAGTACAGATGGCACTGGTTGGCTGTGGCAGGTGGCACTGGTTGGCTTAGGCAGGTGGCACTGGCAGGTGGCACTGGCCTGTGGCAGGTGGCACTGATTGGCATTGACAGATGGCACTGATTGGCAATGGCACTGGCAGGTGGCACTTATTGGCAGTGGCACTGGTTGGCACTCGAAGGTGGCACTGGCAGGCATTGGCAAGTGGCACTGGTTTGGAACTGGCAGGTGGCACTGGTTTGGAACTGGCAGGTGGCACTATTGGCACTGGCAGGTGACACTGATTGGCGTGGCACTGGCAGGTGGCACTGATTGGCGTGGCACTGGCAGGTGGCGGCAGGTGGCACTGGTTGGCACTGGCAGGTGGCACTGATTGGCGTGGCACTGTCAGGTGGCGGAAGGTGGCACTGGTTGGCACTGGCAGGTGGCATCGATTGGCAGAGGCACTGGTTGGCGGTGGCACTAGCAGGCACTGGTTGGCGGTGGCAGGTGGTACTGGTTGGAGGTGGCAGGTGGCACTGGCAGACTGGTTGGCACTGGCAGGTGGCACTGATTGGCGGTGGCACTGGCAGCTGGCACTGACAGATGGCACTGGCAGGTGGCACTGGCAGGTTTCACACTGACCGGAGTGTAACTGTGTGTGAAACTGACAAGGAGCTGTCCACACTCAGCGCTTGATGCTTGTGTGAAGCTGACACGTAGCATAGAGGAGAGAGACAGAGGGATCTGTCAGAATTGAGGTTGATGTCGGGGTGGGCGGGACCCGGCCGGGGTGGGCGGGATCAGCAGCTGTCAAACACCAGCCAATGATTGGGCTGCTTAAGAAAAGGGGCGGGCCACATATACGTAGCGGCCCGCCCAGATCCCATTGGCTGGTGTTTGATATTGGCCGGGTCCCGCCCACCCCGGCTGGGTCCCGCCCACCCCGGCTGGGTCCCGCCCACCCCGGCTGGGTCCCGCCCACCCCCGACATCAACCTCAAATCTGACAGATCCCTCTGTCTCTCTCCTCCTGTTACATGTCAGTTTCACACAAGCATCAAGCGCTGAGTGTGGAGAAGGGAGGAGGAACGGCGGCCAGTGCTATATATCGGCCTAATGGCCAAATATCGGTCGACCTCTAGTACTGGATCGGCCCTGCCTGCGGGCCATTTTTAACCGGTCCGCGGGCCGCAAATGGCCCGCGGGCCGGTACTTTGAGACCCCTGCCCTAATGTGTCTACTCCATTCCAACTACACTATATGGTGACAAGTATGTAGAAACTCCTCCAAGTTCAGGTGCATCATACCATTGGGAGGAACTACTCCCTTAAGCTCATTGCTCAAGGAACCCCCAGCAACCTCTGGGAGCAGGGTTCCTCCAGAGGTTGCTGAGGGTTCCTAAAGCATGGAACAATTCTTGTCTCTCAAATAAGTTCCCACTGACCCCAATGATCTTTTTAGCTATGCTTAAGGGGGCAATTCTTCCCAATGACCACAAGTGTACAGAGCATTCTTTTCATTGACCATCACACTAATATATCATGAGCTGTAGATATTGTCAATTTTTAGCAGGGGTTCCCTGAGACCAGAAAGTTATTTCAAGGGTTCCTCTGTCAAAAATGTTGAGAAAGGCTGTTCTGGAAGAACCCTAGGGTGCCACAGAACCCTGGTTGAGAAACCCTGCCTTAGAGAATATGGCACCAATTCCTGACCCTGAAAAAATTTTCATAGGGGCTTCAACTCTGCCATGGCTGGACCAAGGACCACGTGTCTTTTAAACCTTGATGAAGGGGAACCCGGAAGTCCCCAAAATGTCAGTCCTAATTTGTTTAACATGATCCATTAAAAGTAAAAACCTTCAAAGATTTCTAGAGAAGCAATTGGCACACAACACTGCCATACGATCCCTTCCATGTACTTATTTTATGAGGAAAAGGAGACAATGCCCAGTAGAGTTCCCAAAGGAGGTAGACAAAGGGTGCTCTAGCTCAGGGATCTCCAAACTACGGCCCTCCAGCTGTTACAGAACTACACGTCCCCATGAGGTATTATAAAACTCTGACATTCACAGGCATGACTAGGCATGATGGGAATTGTAGTTCCTGAACAACTGGAGGGCCGTAGTTTGAAGACACCTGCTCTAGCTCAAAGTGTCTTCCTTATGCCCTGTACACACGGTCGGACTTTGTTCGGACATTCCGACAACAAAATCCTAGGATTTTTTCCGACGGATGTTGGCTCAAACTTGTCTTGCATACACACGGTCACACAAAGTTGTCGGAAAATCCGATCGTTCTAAACGCGGTGACATAAAACACTTACGTCGGGACTATAAACGGGGCAGTGGCCAATAGCTTTCATCTCTTTATTTATTCTGAGCATGCGTGGCACTTTGTCCGTCGGATTTGTGTACACACGATCGGAATTTCCGACAAACGGATTTTGTTGTCGGAAAATTTTATATCCTGCTCTCCAACTTTGTGTGTCGGAAAATCCGATGGAAAATGTGTGATGGAGCCTACACACGGTCGGAATTTCCGACAACAAGGTCCTATCACACATTTTCCGTCGGAAAATCCGACCGTGTGTACGGGGCATAAGACTTTAACGTAGCATGAGTTGGTAGAATGAAGAGCTGGTAGCTCGTTATTCCGAATAGATTACTTATTTGTAGTAGGCAGAGTGTACAAAATACAGCAGCTTACGTGTTTCGGCATAGCTACGATGAAGGCTTATTGCCGAAACGCGTAAGTTGCTGTATTTTGTACACTCTGCCTACTACAATAAAGCAATCTATTTGGAAGAACAAGCTGCCAGCTCTCCATTCTACCTTTTCATACTTATTTTATGCACTGGTAATATATAATCAGGAAGAGGTCATGCTACAAAGGCAAAGTTGAAGCCCCTAAGGAAAAAAAATTGTTGGGTCTGGAAATGGTGTCATAGTCTCCACGATAGATTCGCTGGAAGTCACTTCTCAAAGTTATACGAGTTATATGAGACACATTCATCATTTTAGCCAGTGATTATCATCAAAATGTTCAGTTCACGTCCTAAATGTCATGTAGATGTGGAAATTCCTTTGCGTGCGGTAAATACTACAAGCCTTCATTTCTCAGGTACTAATAATAATTTCCCATGAAATATTTATTCTCCTAAATACCAAACCTTTATTTTATTTTCTCTTCTCAAAATTGAGCTAAGCTAGAAGATAGAGAAATTACGAGGTGTCCTATACTATTCATTACAAAATTTAGCACAATACGCTCAACATGTTGCCCGCCTCTTTCTAATAAAAATCTAAAAATATAATATAAATGATAAAATTAGTTTGTTCATTTTTCCTATGTATGGAGACTTTTGGGACACCTTTAAGAAAGTTGAAATAACGCACAAAAAGGTTTGCGTCTTTTTTTTAAATTTATTTTTTACATGCATGTAAAGCAAAATCTGTCAATGTGAGTTAAAGAACAACACACAATTGTGTCCTAAACTGTACAATAAAACCTTCAATGCAAAAACTGAATGCAAAAATTGGACAAATATAATGCAGTATAGAACTATCATTATCCGTATATAATTTTCAGATCTCCAGTCCCCTGCTTAAACCAATTCACTGGTGGTCAGTGAGAAGAATGCTCCTTACATTGGTGATCAGTGGGAAGAATGTTCCTTACATTGGTGATCAGTGAGAAGAATGTTCCTTACATTGGTGATCAGTGAGAAGAATGTCCCTTACATTGGTGATCAGTGAGAAGAATGTTCCTTACATTGGTGATCAGTGAGAAGAATGTCCCTTACATTGGTGATCAGTGGGAAGAATGTTCCTTACATTGGTGATCAGTGAGAAGAATGTCCCTTACATTGGTGATCAGTGAGAAGAATGTTCCTTACATTGGTGGTCAGTGAGAAGAATCCTCCTTACATTGGTGGTCAGTGAGAAGAATGTCCCTTACATTGGTGATCAGTGAGAAGAATGTTCCTTACATTGGTGATCAGTGAGAAGAATGTTCCTTACATTGGTGATCAGTGAGAAGAATGTCCCTTACATTGGTGGTCAGTGAGAAGAATGCTCCTTACATTGGTGATCAGTGGGAAGAATGCTCCTTACATTGGTGATCAGTGAGAAGAATGTCCCTTACATTGGTGATCAGTGAGAAGAATGTTCCTTACATTGGTGATCAGTGAGAAGAATGTCCCTTACATTGGTGGTCAGTGAGAAGAATGTCCCTTACATTGGTGATCAGTGAGAAGAATGTTCCTTACATTGGTGGTCAGTGAGAAGAATCCTCCTTACATTGGTGGTCAGTGGGAAGAATGTCCCTTACATTGGTGATCAGTGGGAAGAATGTCCCTTACATTGGTGATCAGTGAGAAGAATGTCCCTTACATTGGTGATCAGTGAGAAGAATGTTCCTTACATTGGTGGTCAGTGAGAAGAATCCTCCTTACATTGGTGATCAGTGAGAAGAATGTTCCTTACATTGGTGATCAGTGAGAAGAATGTCCCTTACATTGGTGGTCAGTGAGAAGAATGCTCCTTACATTGGTGATCAGTGGGAAGAATGCTCCTTACATTGGTGGTCAGTGAGAAGAATGTCCCTTACATTGGAGGTCAGTGAGAAGAATGTCCCTTACATTGGTGGTCAGTGAGAAGAATGTTCCTTACATTGGTGGTCAGTGAGAAGAATGTCCCTTACATTGGTGATCAGTGAGAAGAATGTTCCTTACATTGGTGGTCAGTGAGAAGAATCCTCCTTACATTGGTGGTCAGTGGGAAGAATGTTCCTTACATTGGTGATCAGTGGGAAGTATGTTCCTTACATTGGTGGTCAGTGAGAAGAATGTTCCTTACATTGGTGGTCAGTGGGAAGAATGCTCCTTACATTGGTGATCAGTGGGAAGAATGTTCCTTACATTGGTGGTCAGTGGGAAGAATGTTCCTTACATTGGTGGTCAGTGGGAAGAATGTTCCTTACATTGGTGGTCAGTGGGAAGAATGTTCCTTACATTGGTGGTCAGTGAGAAGAATGCTCCTTACATTGGTGGTCAGTGGGAAGAATGTTCCTTACATTGGTGATCAGTGGGAAGAATGTTCCTTACATTGGTGGTCAGTGAGAAGAATGCTCCTTACATTGGTGGTCAGTGGGAAGAATGTTCCTTACATTGGTGGTCAGTGGGAAGAATGTTCCTTACATTGGTGGTCAGTGAGAAGAATGTTCCTTACATTGGTGGTCAGTGGGAAGAATGATCCTTACATTGGTGATCAGTGGGAAGAATGTTCCTTACATTGGTGGTCAGTGAGAAGAATGTTCCTTACATTGGTGGTCAGTGAGAAGAATGTTCCTTACATTGGTGGTCAGTGAGAAGAATGTCCCTTACATTGGTGATCAGTGAGAAGAATGTTCCTTACATTGGTGGTCAGTGAGAAGAATGCTCCTTACATTGGTGGTCAGTGGGAAGAATGCTCCTTACATTGGTGGTCAGTGGGAAGAATGCTCCAAGCACTGGGGTCCATGGTTCAAATTCCAACCAGGACATTACCTGCATGGAGTTTGCATGTTCTCCCCATGCATGCATAGGTTTTTTGGCTGCTGTCTTAATTAGCCCTACACTGTGCATGTATGCGGGTGAGGCGGGGTCCTTAGATTGTGAGCTCATCTAGGCAAGGAACTGAAATGAATGTACACTATGTACAGCACTATGCAAATTGTTTGCACTATATAAAAATATATGTAATAATAGTAAAAGAAAAAAATGATAAAAGTAATAATAATAAAAAAAAGTATAATAATAATAACTAAGTCAATTGAACAAAAAAATAAAAAATATTGTTTTCTATATTGGCTGTTTTTTTAAATTTTACTTAAATGAGCAATGACCAGGGAGAAGTTTAGCGCACTAAAAGATTCATGGCACTTACCGTGTTCGTAGTCCTGGCACCCATATGCCATGGCCCCGTCGCTGGTGCACGCCGTCGGCGATCTGTGTCTCATTTGGTGATTGCCTACAATGTGATGTGCGCACAGGGCGCTCTTAGCCACACACACAGGAAATAAGCCCGCAGCTCACGACATAGGCAGGCAGCCGAGTGCAACAAGAACGAAGTGACGTCTTGGAAAGTTTTCTCAGAGCTGCTGAGGTTTTCACTTGTGATAACTTCTCACATTTGGGCGGCTGCTGCCGATTGAGCAATTTTCTCCTGTAAGATGTTGCAGAGGCTGCGAGTATTGTTTTTTTTTTTTCATTATAGAGTTGCTATTGGCAGCACAGATTTCTTTTTCCTGCAATATTTATAGAACCGAGTTGGTTTTCTACATCTTCAGCTCTTAATCATTGTAGGATTGGTAGAGCTCATGCAGTATCTTTTTCTACCAGAAGGTGGCAGCAACTGAGCACCATGAGATACATATAGACACTACACTACTCTATGGATGGCAGTTTGCTAAAGCACCGAGTATTGTAAACAATTTACTTTTTTCATCTTAACCATTTTTGGCATCCCAGTGCTGCTGTGTCCCCTCCCCCCCTCATTTCATCGGAGTCCCCCTCTAGCCCCCCATCAAATCTACACAACAGAGTACCCCCATCAAATCAGAATCTCCACATCCCATCAGAGTCCCCCCTTTAGATCAGAGTCCCACCTTTACATCAGAGTCTCCCATTACCAGAGTCTCATCACAGAGTCAGAGTCCCTTTATCACATTACAGTACCTCCCTATAAGTGAGAGCCCACCCCATCACATCAAAGCACCCCCACAACAGAGTCTCCCCATCACATCAGAGTCTCCCCATCAGATCAGAGTCTCCCCATCACATCAGAGTCTCCCCATCACATCAGAGTCTCCCCATCAGATCAGCGTCTCCCCATCACATCAGAGTCTCCCCATTACATCAGAGTCTCCCCACCACATCAGAGTCTCCCCACCACATCTGAGTCTCCTCTTCACATCAGAGTCCCCACTATGCATCAGAGCCCCCCCCATCACCACAGAGTGCTTCCATCACAGCGTCAGAGTCCCCCATTTCATCAGAGTCCACCCCCTATACACAAGAGCCCCCCCATCACATCAGAGTCTTTACTATACATCAGAGGCCCCCCTCCCATCACCACAGAGTGCTTCTATCACAGCTTCAGAGTCCCCCCTATACATGAGAGCCCCCCATCACATCAGAGTTCCCCCCACAACAAAGTACCCCATAACATCAGAGTCTCCCTTTCACGGTCAGAGCCCCCCCCTCACATCAGAGTCACCACTATACCTCAGAGGCTCCCCATTACCACAGCGTGCTTCCATCACAGTGTCAGTGTCCCCCATCACATTAGATCCCCCCCTATACACAAGAGTCCCCCATCACATCAGATCCCCCCACAACAAAGTATACCATCACATCAGAGTCCCTGCTATACATCAGAGGCCCCCCATCACCACAGAGTGCCTCCTTTACAGAGTCCCCCATCAGAGTCTCCTTTTCATGGTCAGAGTCCCCCCTCATATCAAAGGCTCCCCATCACCACAGAGTGCCTCCATTACAGAGTCCCCCCATCACATCAGAGTACCCACTACACATGAGAGCCCCCCATCAAATCAGAGTTCCCCCATGACAGAGCACCCCTATCACATCAGAGTCTTCCCTATAAATGAGAGCCCCCCCCCCCATCATAGCAGAGTACCCTATCACATCAGAGTCTTCCCTATAAATGAGAGCCCCCCCCCCATCATAGCAGAGTACCCTATCACATCAGAGTCTTCCCTATAAATGAGAGCCCCCCCCCATCATAGCAGAGTACCCTATCACATCAGAGTCTTCCCTATAAATGAGAGCCCCCCCCATCATAGCAGAGTACCCTATCACATCAGAGTCTTCCCTATAAATGAGAGCCCCCCCCCCATCATAGCAGAGTACCCTATCACATCAGAGTCTTCCCTATAAATGAGAGCCCCCCCCCCATCATAGCAGAGTACCTTATCACATCAGAGTCTCCCCTATAAATGAGAGCCCCCCCCATCATAGCAGAGTACCCTATCACATCAGAGTCTTCCCTATAAATGAGAGCCCCCCCCCCCATCATAGCAGAGTACCCTATCACATCAGAGTCTTCCCTATAAATGAGAGCCCCCCCCCATCATAGCAGAGTACCCTATCACATCAGAGTCTCCCCTATAAATGAGAGCCCCCCCCCATCATAGCAGAGTACCCTATCACATCAGAGTCTCTCTTTCATGAGTCCTCACTATACCTGAATAACTGAGATGCTCCCCATCACCACAGAGTGCTTCCATCACAGTGTCAGATTACCCGATCACATTAGAGCCCCCTCTCCCCCTATACCCAAGAGCCCCCATCAGATTACCCCGGCAACAAAGTACCCCATCACATCAGAGTCTTCACTATACATCAGAGGTCTCCCATCACCACAGAGTCCTCCCTACACATGAGAGCCCCCCATGGATCACAGAGTCCTCTCATCCATCCCTGATCCATGGCAAACTGGATCTTGTGCTTGCCGTGCCCCAGGAGAACCCTAAAGGGCACCCTATGCCATGACACTCTGGTTGAAAACCACTGGTCTAGACTGGCTTCCAAATGGCGACAATGTGAGGTTGATTCACTTAAGCCTCGTACACACGATCGGATTGTTGGCCAACAAAGCGTCAGACTTTTGTCTGAAGGGCGTGTGCCATGAACTTGTCTTGTATACAAATGGTACACAATTGTCGGCCAACAAACTCGAACGGAGTGACGTACTACGAGGAGTTTCAGCTCTTGAGCGCCACCCTTTGCGCACCTTCTGCTAATGTCGTGTTTGGTGAGCACTGATTCCGAGCATGTGTGTTTGTACTTTGGACTTTTGTGTGACGGATTTGTGTACAGACGATAGGAAAATCTGACAACAGACCGCTGTCCGCCGAAAATTTACTAGCCTGTCATCCAACATTTGTGGGCGGAAAGTTGGACAACAATTGTCTGATGGAGCGCACTAATGGTCGGATTTTAGGCCAACTGTCTGTCATCACACAATCGTGAATGGTGGAAATAGTAGCGCTGACAAGTGAACACATATATCGTTATAAAGTGCAAAAAACAAACATACAAAAGTTATATATATGGAAAATGTGAAAAAGTCCAATGAATGAGGAAATCTGTTAAAAGGGGCCTTATGCGTCAACCAAGATGTACCATCTCTGATGCTTCCCATGCCGGACAGTGCCAGCTTATTCCTTCCTTGATTTATCATCATTTGGTGGTTGACGCATCAAGGCCCCTTTTAACAGATTTCCTCATTCATTGGACTTTTTCACATTTTCCATATATACAGTATCTCACAAAAGTGAGTACACCCCTCACATTTTTGTAAATATTTTCTTCTACCTTTTCATGTGACAACACTGAAGAAATGACACTTGTCTACAATGTAATGTAGTGAGTGTACAGCTTGTATAACAGTGTAAATTTGCTGTCCCCTCAAAATAACTCAACACACAGCCATTAATGTCTAAACCGCTGGTAACAAAAGTGAGTACACCCCTAAGTGAAAATGTCCAAATTGGGCCCACTTTGCCATTTTCCCTCTCCGGTGTCATGTGACTCGTTAGTGTTACAAGGTCTCAGGTGTGAATGGGGAGCAGGCGTGTTAAATTTGGTTTTATCGCTCTCACTCTCTCATACTGGTCACTGGAAGTTCAACATGGCACCTCATGGCAAAGAACTCTCTGAGGATCTGAAAAAAAGAATTGTTGCTCTACATAAAGATGGCCTAGGCTATAAGAAGATTGCCAAGACCCTGAAACTGAGCTGCAGCACGGTGGCCAAGACCATACAGCGGTATAACAGGACAGGTTCCACTCAGAACAGGCCTCGCCATGGTCCACCAAAGAAGTTGAGGTCACGTGCTCAGCGTCATATCCAGAGGTTGTCTTTGGGAAATAGACGTATGAGTGCTGCCAGCATTGCTGCAGAGATTGAAGGGGTGGGGGGTCAGCCTGTCAGTGCTCAGACCATACGCCGCACACTGCATCAAATTGGTCTGCATGGCTGTCGTCCCAGAAGGAAGCCTCTTCTAAAGATGATGCACAAGAAAGCCTGCAAACAGTTTGCTGAAGACAAGCAGACTAAGGACATGGATTACTGGAACCATGTCCTGTGGTCTGATGAGACCAAGATAAACTTATTTGGTTCAGATGGTGTCAGGCGTGTGTGGCAGCAACCAGGTGAGGAGGACAAAGACAAGTGTGTCTTGTCTACAGTCAGACATGGTGGTGGGAGTGTCATGGTCTGGGGCTGCATGAGTGCTGCCGGCACTGGGGAGCTACAGATCATTGAGGGAACCATGAATGCCAACATGTACTGTGACATACTGAAGCAGAGCATGATCCCCTCCCTTCAGAGACTGGGCCGCAGGGCAGTATTCCAACATGATAACCACCCCAAACACACTTCCAAGATGACCACTGCCTTGCTAAAGAAGCTGAGGGTAAAGGTGATGGATTCAGGGCCGGATTTACATAGGGGTTAGTGGAGCTGCAGCTCCAGGCCCCTCCCTCAATATAGGCCCATACCAGTGGCTTATCAATATCTGTGTGCTTTCCTGAAGGAAGAAGAGCCCTCTGTGCACACATGGAGGAGACAAGAGTCAGTGCAGTCCTGTCTCTGCCAATGTCTGACTCCTATCACAGGGTCTGTTCCACTCACACAGATCCTCAGTGTCTGGGGGAGGGGCACTGATGTTCTCCTAACCAGCAGGAGCCCGGGAGGAAGGACATCTCACATACTGTTTCCATAAGGTTAGTACATTTGTTAGGGAAGTGTTGTGTAATTAATGTGCTAGGGGACAGACTGCCTGCTTCCCCCCATGTAATGTGCTCTCTTGTGCCTAGTTCCCACCATGTCATGTGCTGTGTCTTGCAGTGCCCACTATGTAATGTGCAGTGACCTTTATGTTGTGCTGTGTCTTGCAGTGCCCACCATGTAATGTGCTGTGCCCACCATGTCATGTGCATTACAGTGCCCCCATGTAATGTGCTGTGCCAACTATGTCATGTGCATTGCAGTGCCCCCATGTAATGTGCTGTGCCAACTATGTCATGTGCATTGCAGTGCCCCCATGTAATGTGCTGTGCCAACTATGTCATGTGCATTGCAGTGCCCCCATGTAATGTGCTGTGCCAACTATGTCATGTGCATTGCAGTGCCCCCATGTAATGTGCTGTGCCAACTATGTCATGTGCATTGCAGTGCCCCCATGTAATGTGCTGTGCCCACCATGTCATGTGCATTGCAGTGCCCCCATGTAATGTCCTGTGCCAACTATGTCATGTGCTGTGCATTGCAGTGCCCCCCATGTAATGTGCTGTGCCCACCATGTCATGTGCAGTGCCCACCACGTAAATTGCTGTGCCCACCATGTCATGTGCTGTGTTGTGCCCACTATGTAATGTGTTGTACATTGTCCACCATGGCATGTGCCGTGCAGTACCCACAATGGAATGTGCTGTGCAGGGCTCACCATGTCATGTGCTGTGTCCACCATTTAATGTGCTGTGCTCACAATGTAATGTGCTGTGCTGTGTTGTGCAGTGCCCACCATGTCATGTGGTGTCATGCAGTGCCCACCTTGTCATGTGCAGTGCCCACCATGTCATGTGGTGTCATGCAGTGCCCACCATGCCATGTGCAGTACCCACCATATAACATACTGTGCCCACCATATAATGTGCTGTGCAGTGCCCACTTGTAATGTGCAGTGCCCACCATGTAATGTGCTCAGCCGTGCCTGCCATATCATGTGCTGTGCCCATCATATAAGGTCCTGTGCCCACTGTGTGCATGTGCTGTGCCCACCATGCAATGTGCTGTGTTGTGCAGTACCAACCATGTCATGTGCTGTGCCCACCATATAATGTACTGTGCCTACCTTGTAATGTGCTGTAATGGGCTTTGCCAACCGTGTAATATGCTGTGCCCGCCATGTAATGTGCTGTGCTTTGCCCACCATTAAATGTGCTGTATCCATGTATCCACCATGTAATGTGCTGTGCCAACCATGTAATGTACTGTGCTATTCCCCCCCCCCCGTGTAATGTACTATGCTGTGCCCCCCACAGACTCACCCCCTCACTCTCACCCCCCTCTCTCTCTCTCATCCCCTCTCTTTCACCCTCTTCTCTCTCTCACCCCATTCATCCCCCATTCTCTTTCTCTCTCTCGCCCCCTTCACCCCCCTCTTTCCTACCACCGTCTCTCTCTTTCACCCTCTCTCTCACACCCCCTCTCTCTCTCTTCCCCTCTCTTTCACCCTGTTCTCTCTCTTACACACTTCAACCCCCATTCTCTCTCTCGCCCCCTTCAACCCCCTCTTTCCTACCACCCTCTCTCTCTTTCACCCTCTCTCTCACCCCCCCTCTCTCTCTCTCTCTCTCTCATTCACCCCCTTTCTCTCTCTTTCCCCTTCCCTCTCATCCCCTCTCTTTCTACCCCCCATCTCGCTATCACTCCCCCCTCCCTCGCTCTCACACCCCTCTCTCTCTCTCTCTTTAATTTAAGAAAAAATTGTTTGCGTTTTCATTTTATTTATTTTCATAAAAAGGCCCACCAAAATCCTTAGCACCAGGCCCTTGATGCTCTTAATCTGGCCCTGGATGGACTGACCAAGCATTTCCCCAGACCTAAACCTTATTGATCATCTGTGGGACATCCTCAAATGGAAGGTGGAGGAGCGCAAGGTCTCTAACATCCACCAGCTCTGTGATGTCATCATGGAGGAGGGGAAGAGGACTTCAGTGACAACCTGTGAAGCTCTGGTGAACTCCATGCCCAAGAGGGTTAAGGCAGTGCTGGAAAATAATGGTGGCCACACAAAATATTGACACTTTGGGCCCAATTTGGACATTTTCACTTAGGGGTGTACTCACTTTTGTTGCCAGCGGTTTAGACATTAATGGCTGTGTGCTGAATTATTTTGAGGGGACAGCAAATGTACACTGTTATACAAGCTGTACACTCACTACTTTACATTGTAGACAAGTGTCATTTCTTCAGTGTTGTCACATGAAAAGGTAGAATATAATATTTACAAAAAATGTAAGGGGTGTACTTACTTTTGTGAGATACTGTATTACTTTTGTATATTTGATTTTTGAACTGTTTCACTTATATAACGATATATGTGTTCACTTGTCGGCGCTACCATTCACGTTTTATATGTTTGTCCCATTATTTATGTAGCTGCTTTTTTCTTGACACTTGAAGTTAGCGCAGTAACCCCCATATTCACATTGTCATCACACAATCCCCTGCCGAAAATCCGATCGCGTGTACGAGGCTTAAGACTGGAGGGTGCAAAATCGAGTGCCGCTCTGCATAGAAACCATTCAGCTTCCAGTAAGTCAAAACTTAATTGAACAAGCTGAAGGTAGAAGCTGATTGGCTCCCATGTACAGCTGCGCTAAATTCTGAGCGCTCCAGTTTTAGCAAATCAACTCCTGTGTGTCGGCGTGTCTTGTAGTCTTTTATAGGAGACAGGTGTCACTCTATAACAGGAAGTGCCTGAGCAATGATCCCTATGGCAGGATCAACAAAGGGATCATTTTTTAAGAGACCTGCAGATTTAAAGGGATACAAACAATTCTTTATTAACCACTTGCCGACCAGCCGCCGCACTTGTACTGCGGCAGAATGGCATGGCTTGGCGGAACGACGTTATGTAACGTCACTTCCCCCTGTGGCCACACCTGCTCGCCCACGGAGGCGATGCGAGTGCTCGGCGGTCGCGATCACTTCCAGGCTCCCACGATCGCTCGTGGCGCACCGAGAACCAGGATCTGTGTGTGTAAACGCACAGTTTTCGGTTCTCTGAGGGGAGAAGAGACAGATTGTCTGTTCATAAAGAGTATAAACACCGATCTGCCATCTCTCCTGCACAGTCCCCTCCCCCCCTTTAGTTAGAACACACACTAGGAAACACAGTTACACTTTGATTGCCCCCTAGTGTTAACCCCTTCACTGCCAGTGACATTTTTACAGTAATCAAAAGGCCCCAGACGACGTCAATCTATGACGAAACGTACGTCGGGCGGACAGGACGCGCTGACGTCATCGAGGTAGACCTTCCGAGCGGACGGGCGCCAGTTTTACATGCTTTTTATCTACTTTTGTCTCAGGTGGCGGCTACACGGAGTTCCGGTTGATGTTTTGAGTGATCCATCCATGATCCCCACATTAAAGACTTTGGCTGGGTTATGGCCGCAAGCTGTTTTTTGCTCGCCTCTGGCAAGCGCGTATTCCTTACGGTGATCAGCACTCAATGGTGGTGGAAGATTATTTTGTATTGTCACATACAATATTGTGTTTTGCCATTATATTTTCATTATTTTTTTTGTTATTTATAATATTCACTCTTGTTTTGGGTCATCATACCATTATAATTTAATTTTAAAATTTTACTTATTTGGTTCACATTGGTTTATCACTGTAACCTGTATAACCTTCAACACAGCTATTTTTCTTTTCATTTTTATAGCACTGTGTCAAAATTGTCTGATGTGTCCGCCATAATGTCGCAGTCCCAGTAAAAATCACTGATCGCCGCCGTTACTAGAAAAAAAAAATAATAATAAAAATGCTATAAAACTATCCCCTATTTTGTAGACACCATAACTTTTGCGCAAACCAATCAATATACGCTTATTGCGATTTTTATTACCAAAAGTATGTAGAAAAATACATATCGGCCTAAACTGAGGAAAAAAATAGTTTTTTCTTTATATATTTTTGGGGGCTATTTATTGAAGCAAAAAGTAAAAAATATTGTTTTTCAAAATTGTCGCTCCTTTTTGTTTATAGCGCAAAAAATAAAAACCGCAGGGGTGATCAAATACCACGAAAAGAAAGCTCTATTTGTGGGGAAAAAAGGACGTGAATTTTGTTTGGGTGCAACGTCGCAGGACCGCGCAATTGTCAGTTAAAACGTCGCAGTGCCGAATCGCAAAAAGTGCTCTGGTCAGGAAGGGGGTAAAATCTTCCGGGGCTGAAGCGGTTAAAGTACTCCAAATGTAACAGCTTCACCTGTAAATGCATCCCCCCACCAATCACAAAACACTGCAGCAGATGCTTAAGGCAATAAACAAACGCGAGGATCCGCCCCTATGCGTTGCGTGACTTTGGATCAGGAGCTGAGCGATTGCCCGGGGATGTCGAAAAAAGCAAAAAGCAGAAGCCTTAAGTAAGAAAAATACTTCCTTTTTTGTCTGTGTCGGTTATTAATAACTGCAGTTACTTCGCTTAGATGTGAATAACATTCTCACGCTCTCAGCACAGAAAGAAGTTTCCGATTCCGACTCATATGCCCTACCGAGCCACTGAAAGATATGCGTTAAGCCAGCAGGAAGAGGTTAAAAAGATAATGTGTGCAAAAAAAATAAAAAATGTTAAGGGGTTAAATCTTGTTCTGATGGGCAGGAGCCAATCAGAGCAATCTTTAAACAGCCCCAAAATAATTTCTTATAAACCCCTCCCATTCTCTTCTTAATTTTTAAAGGATCGGTCCAACCAATACTGATGTGCAATTATATGAGCAATTCAATTGCATCTGTGTATACTACCTATGTCTTCCCACCTAATTAATAGTTTTATTGTTATACTGCCACCATGTGGTCACTGTTTTTACAGCAATTTTTTTTCTGTGTAGTCTCCCTTTACTATGATGTCATCTCCTTCTTCTTCATTGTATGTTCCCCGCTCTTCTTCCTGCAGGACACACATTGAGGCTTGGAGAGAAATATTCCTTTTTATCTTCAAATATTAGAAATACCAACATCGGCCACACCGTACTGTCTGCCAGAACCCGATAAAGATAATCGTGGAGGCCAAGTGATTGGTGGGTTCAGATATCTGACGAAGATTGTCCCTGCTACATTCAGACCAGACATGGGAAGGAATAATTCACTTCTACTAAAGTCAGAGGGTAGGGGGGTGGTGGGAACCCCTCATAATGAGCACAGCAGGTGTACAGACCCGGAAACTCAGCACAGGGATGGTGGGAACCCCTCATAATGGGCACAGCAGGTGTACAGACCCAGGAACTCAGCACAGGGATGGTGGGAACCCCTTATAATGGGCACAGCAGGTGTACAGACCCAGGAACTCAGCTCAGGGATGGTGGGAACCCCTCATAATGGGCACAGCAGGTGTACAGACCTGGGAACTCGGCACAGGGATGGTGGGAACCCCTCATAATGGGCACAGCAGGTGTACAGACCTTAAAACTCCAGCACAGGGATGGTGGGAACCCTTCACAATGAGCACAGCAGGTGTACAGACCCAGGAACTCAGCACAGGGATGGTGGGAACCCCTTATAATGGGCACAGCAGGTGTACAGACCCAGGAACTCAGCTCAGGGATGGTGGGAACCCCTCATAATGGGCACAGCAGGTGTACAGACCTGGGAACTCAGCACAGGGATGGTGGGAACCCCTCATAATGGGCACAGCAGGTGTACAGACCTTAAAACTCCAGCACAGGGATGGTGGGAACCCTTCACAATGGGCACAGCAGGTGTACAGACCCAGGAACTCAGCTCAGGGATGGTGGGAACCCCTCATAATGGGCACAGCAGGTGTACAGACCCGGGAACTCAGCACATGGATGGTGTGAACCCTTCATAATGGGCACAGCAGGTGTACAGACCCAGGAACTCAGCACAGGGATGGTGGGAACCCCTCATAATGGGCACAGCAGGTGTACAGACCTTAAAACTCCAGCACAGGGATGGTGGGAACCCTTCACAATGGGCACAGCAGGTGTACAGACCCAGGAACTCAGCTCAGGGATGGTGGGAACCCTTCATAATGGGCACAGCAGGTGTACAGACCCAGGAACTCAGCTCAGGGATGGTGGGAACCCCTTATAATGGGCACAGCAGGTGTACAGACCCGGAAACTCGGCACAGGGATGGTGGGAACCCCTTATAATGGGCACAGCAGGTGTACAGACCCGGGAACTCAGCACAGGGATGGTGGGAACCCCTCATAATGGGCACAGCAGGTGTACAGACCTGGGAACTCGGCACAGGGATGGTGGGAACCCCTCATAATGGGCACAGCAGGTGTACAGACCCGGAAACTCGGCACAGGGATGGTGGGAACCCCTTATAATGGGCACAGCAGGTGTACAGACCTGGGAACTCAGCACAGGGATGGTGGGAACCCCTCATAATGGGCACAGCAGGTGCAAAGACCCGGGAACTCAGCACAGGGATGGTGGGAACCCCTCATAATGGGCACAGCAGGTGCAAAGACCCGGGAACTCAGCACAGGGATGGTGGGAACCCCTCATAATGGGCACAGCAGGTGTACAGACCTGGGAACTCGGCACAGAGATGGTGGGAACCCCTCATAATGGGCACAGCAGATGTACAGACCCGGGAACTCAGCACAAGGATGGTAGGAACCCCTCATAATGGGCACAGCAGGTGTACAGACCCAGGAACTCAGCACAGAGATGGTGGGAACCCCTCATAATGGACACAGCAGGTGTACAGACCTGGGAACTCAGCACAGAGATGGTGGGAACCCCTCATAATGGGCACAGCAGGTGTACAGACCTGGGAACTCAGCACAGGGATGGTAGGAACCCCTCATAATGGGCACAGCCTCTAAGAGCAGTGTCAGAAATGTTGAGTGTGCATGAAGTCCAAAAGTCAACTCAAGCATTATTGCCATCTGCAGTTTTCTGTCCAATGGTCCACAATCCCCCCCATTCAACTTAGAAGACTGAGGACATCCAGTGAGGATAGAGTGTTATGGACCCCTGAAGGGACATCAATTTAGGACCCTGTATTGATTCAGGGAGCGGCGCTGATGTCAGCATCATTGATGACCATCTATCACCGGGAGAGGTTCCAAAGGGGGCCCAACATGTCATGTGACCAGGCCGAAGACTTCTGGAGAAGGTAAGGACGTAATAAATAAGGCATAAAATACAACCTGTGGGGGGCTGTGGGAGAGGAAAGGGGGCTGTGGGAGAGGAGGGGGGCTGTGGGAGAGGAAAGGGGGCTGTGGGGGGCTGTGGGAGAGGAGGGGGGGCTGTGGGAGAGGAGGGGGGCTGTGGGAGAGGAGGGGGGGCACAGATACCGAGGACATACTTTATTTTATGTCACCAGCACTACATCATTACTTTGCATGTTCTAAGGATCTAATGATATCTCCATCTGGGTCATACTCAGATTTATAGTTCCTCTGACCGGCCTGACAACAGCTGGCTGCAGTTCTCTGTGTTACAAAGAATAAATCGTATCTGAACCCCGGAACACAGACTGATCGTATTACAGTTTTCCGGTCCTTAGATGTGGCGGCTGCATTCGTTTTCTTTTTTTCACACTTTGGTTTTCTTTATTTTAACCTGATGATCGTGCCATTAACACACTTTCTGTCCTGGGGTGACAACCGTATTCAGCAGCATTGTCACCTTAGGGCAGGAAGTGTGTTAGGGCTACATAACACCTCCCTCTCTTCCTCATAACAGGGGAGGTGTTTTGTAGTCCACAGAACAATGATAACAGTCCAGAGGAAGAACAGGATTTCAGACGGGATCAACAAGTATTTTTTTTTCAGGAGAGAACAGTCCAGGAGAGAACAGGATTTCAGACGGGATCAACAAGTATTTTTTTTCCACTTGGACAGATAAAATAAAACACATTCAATGGGAGCAAATAAGAGAAATGTATTCAAACAGGGAAAGCGATCATTCCAGGTGCTGAAAAACACATGAGTTGCGATGGTAAGAGCAGCCTCAGCCCAGACTCCATCCAGGCTAAGGGTCCCAATGCGTTTAGTCTCACTCATGGGCGATGTAAAACATGTCCACCATGATGAAGCCCTGCAGGTGGGGCAAAACGTGTCCACCATGATGAAGTCCCGCAGGTGGAGCGAAACGTGTCCACCATGATGAAGCTTTGCAGGTGGGGTGAAACGTGTCCACCATGATGAAACCCCGCAGGTGGGGCTAAACAGGTCCTCCATGATGAAGACCTGCAGATGGGTCAAAACGCATCCACCATGATGAAGCCCCGCAGGTGGGGCGAAACATGTCCACCATGATGAAGCCCCGCAGGTGGGGCGAAACATGTCCACCATGATGAAGCCCCGCAGGTGGGGGGAAATGCGTCTACCATGATGAAGCCCCACAGGTGGGGCGAAACGTGTCCACCATGATGAAG
The DNA here is from genome assembly GCA_037952835.1 of Lithobates septentrionalis. Classification (NCBI taxonomy): domain Eukaryota; kingdom Metazoa; phylum Chordata; class Amphibia; order Anura; family Ranidae; genus Lithobates; species Lithobates septentrionalis. Next base: position 1,630,417 of record JBBDGP010001000.1, on the reverse strand, counting down.
CCCTGCAGGTGGGGCGAAACACATTGGTGGCATGGATGGACTCTGGGCTGAGGCTGCTCTTACCATTGCTACCCATGGGTTTTGCTGGATGTGCGGCACCTGGATTGATCCCTTTACATTGAGCTGAAACGAGTTCCTTCCCCGCTGGCACTCCCTAGTGGCTGTTCAGCGGACAGGAGCCTGGAGCGGCACCCCGTATCTTTTTTTTAGCGTGGATTCGCAAGGAGAAATTCGGTGTTGGGGTTCATTCACGCACACAGCCAGAGGGCGGTAAAAGCAGATGGCCAAGCCGTGGTTTTACCACCCCCCAACCACCCACCTAAAGAAGGGCGTGCAGCTGCACATGCAGCGGCAATAATGAATCCACATGTTACATTGAGCAGGCAGTACCACCTCCAAGCATGACCCATAGAAGTGTATGGGGTCACGTCGCAACTGTGTGCAATGGTTCAGCTTTTTGAAAGTTAAAACAGGTGGTGAGGGGGCAAACTATTGCTTCTCACCACCTGTCAAATGACCTCTGAAAAGTGTTCAACCGTAGATTGCTTTTCAGAGGGGAGGCAGGGGCTGTCACAATTTAGACCAACCCCTTATGGGTCTATTATGTCAGAAGCATGCAGGCATGCTGAACGAAACGTTCTGTGAATTTTTGTAGAACATTATTGGCTGTATCTTCAGCTCCATCTAGTGGCCAAAATTTGTTTTGTTTTTTATTGAAGTATTTCAGAAAACTATACTGCAATTTGGACACTAGATGGAGCTGAAGATACATTAATCACTTTCATTTCAGGTTGGGGCTCATTCATACCTTTTGCATGATGGTTATAGTGGCAATGGTGGACTACGCCTGCACAATGAGTGTCAGGGTAGCTATTGTCGCCTCCACCAGGGGAGCACATGACAGGGTGACAAACGTAGGAGCATAGTCGAGTGACAGGGACATGAAACATTCGTTGCACGAATGTAAGAATCACTTTGGTGCATGCTGAACAGAACATCCCGTAATTTTTGTAAGAGATTGATTCCTGTATCTCCAGCTCCATCTAGTGGTATAGTTTTCTCATTGCAGAATTTCAGAAAATTTTATACAGAATTTTGGCCTCTAGATGGAGCTGAAGATACAGGAATTAATCTCTTGGAAAAATTACAGGACCTTTCGTTCAGCTTGCACGAAGGCTTCTGACTTTCTCCCAATGAATGTTTTATAAATACGACCCCTTAGCGTTTACACCTGCTTGAAGCTGCGCTTATTATAGATCACAACTATGACATATTTGTACTCCACTCCAGTGGCGGCTGGTGGTATATTTTTTTGGGGGGGGTGGGATTTCAGCCGTCTGTCCGCCGCCAACCCCCCCGGTTGGTCTGGTCTCCCGCACCCCCCCAGTCGGTCGGTCTAGTCTCCCGCACCCCCCCCATGGTTGGTTCCCGCACTTACCCCATCTAGGTCCTCCGGGCGGTGTCTCCTCCTCCTCCTAGGTGGCCAATAGGTGGCTTCACGTCAGCACGGCTTCCCCCTGCGTCTCCTCCCCCTTCCTCCTCGGTGGCCAATAGGATCGCCTCTCCTTTCGATCAGTCGGAGACGGGTCTCACGCCGACCTGCTTCCTGATTGGTCGGGAGGAGAATCACTGCGACTATAGCGATTATTAATTTATTCATTCACTATTTTCACACAACAGGGTGAACTTTGTGCACAGTCCTCTGCGCCACGAGCCCACCCTTTTTTGAAGCTAATTAGAGCCTCAGACTCTAATCATGTGTTTAAAAAAAAAAACCCATTAGAATCCATGCGTCTGGCGCCCACATTTAGATTAAGGGGCCGGATGCGTGGATGGGGCGCCACTGTTCCACTCCCGTATATAGATCTATTCTTTTTATTAGAATTTCTCTGGAAAATACAAAGTGAAAGAGGAGTCTCCTAAAAGATTGGCACCTGCACACCCGCTACCCGTCCCCCCCAATCCCCCCTTTTGACGCCACCATCTTTGTTACTTTGGCTTTAAAATGGCCATCTAGTGGCCAAAATGCGGTATCGTTTTCTGAAATACCTGACTGAGAAAATATACCATATTTTGGCCACTAGATGGAGCTGAAGATACAAGAATTAATCCTTTAAGGCTCCAATCTCACCTGGGAATCACTGCGATTTAGAATTGCAGCAAAACGCGCAATGCGTTTGCGATGCCATTATTTCTCAATGGCCCCATTAGGGCCCAGGGTTAATAGTTAGGGTTAAATGTCGGGTTAAGGGTAAGGGTTACATGTTAGGGTTAGGGTTTAATGTTAGGGCTAGGGTAAATGAATGTTAGGGTTAAGGGTAAGGGGTAAATGTTAGGGTTAAGGGTTAAATGTTAGGGTTAAATGTTAGGGTTAAATGCTACGGTTAGGGGTTATGGTTAAATGTTAGGGTTAGGGTCTAATGTTAGGGCTAGGGTTAATAGTTAGGGTTAAATGTCGTGTTAAGGGTAAGGGTTACATGTTAGGGTTAAGGGTTATGGTTAAGGGTTAAATGTTAGGGCTAGGATAAGGGGTAAATGTTAGGGTTACATGTTAGGGATAAGGGTTAAATGTAGGGGTTGAGGTTAAATGTTAAGGTTAGGGTTAATAGTTAGGGTTAAGGGTTAGGGTTAAATGGTAGGGTTAAGGGTTAGGGTTAAATGGTAGGGTTAAGGGTGAAATATTAGGGCAAGCGTTAAAAGTTAGGGTTAAATGTCGGGTTAAGGGTTACATGTTAGGGTTAAATGTTAGAGTTAAATGTTAGGGTTAGGGTTAAATCTTACAGTTAAGGGTTATGGTTAAATGTTAGGGTTAGGGTTAAATGTTAGGATTTAATGTTAGGGCTAGATTAAATGTTAGGGTTAAATGTTAGTTTTAAGGGTTAGGGTTAAATGTTCGGGCCGGGGTTAAAAGTTAGGGTTAAATGTCGGGTTAAGGTTTACATGTTAGGGTTAAGGGTTATGGTTAAATGGTAGGGTTAAAGGTAAAATGTTAGGGCCAGGGTTAATAGTTAGGGTTAAATGTCGGGTTAAGGGTAAGGGTTACATGTTAGGGTTAGAGTTAAATGTTAGGGTTAAGGGGTAAATGGTAGGGTTAGGGTTTAATGTTAGAGCTAGATAAAATGTTAGGGTTAAGGGTGAAATGTTGGGGCCAGGGTTAATGGTTAGGGTTAAATGTCGGGTTAAGGGTAAGGGTTACATGTTAGGGTTAAGGGTTATGTTTAAGGGTTAAATGTTAGGGTTTAATGTTAGGACTAGGATAAGGGGTAAATGTTAGGGTTAAGGATTACATGTTAGGGATAAGGGTTTAATGTAGGGGTTGAGGTTAAATGTTAAGGTTAGGGTTATTAGTTAGGGTTAAGGATTAGGGTTAAATGGTAGGTTTAAGGGTGAAATGTTAGGGCAAGCATTAATAGTTAGGGTTAAATGTTGGGCTAAGGGTAAAGGTTACATGTTAGGGTTAAATGTTAGAGTTAAGGGTTAAATGTTAGGGGTGAATCTTATGGTTAAGGGTTATGGTTAAATGTTAGGACTAGATTAAATGTTAGGGTGAGGGTTTAATGTTAGGGCTAGGGTAAATGTTAGGGTTAAATGTTAGTTTTAAGGGTTAGGGTTAAATGTCAGGTTAAGGGTAAGGGTACATGTTAGGGTTAAGGGTTATGGTAAATGGTAGGGTTACAGGTGAAATATTAGGGCTAGGGTTAATAGTTAGGGTTAAATGTTGGGTTAAGGGTAAGGGTTACATGTTAGGGTTACGGGTTATGGTTAAATGTTATAGTAAAGGGTTAAATGTTAGGGTTAAGGGTTAGGCTTAAATGTTAGGATTAAAGAGAAATGTTAGGGCTAGGGTAAATGTCAGGGTTAAAGGTTAGGGTTAAATGTTTGGGCCAGGGTTAAAAGTTAGGGTTAATGTCAGGTTAAGGGTAAGGGTTACATGTTAGGGTTAAGGATTATGGTTAAATGTTATGATTAAGGGTTAAATGTTAGGGTTTAATGTTAGGGCTAGGGTAGATAGGGTTAAATGTTAGCGTTAAGGTTAAATGTTCGGGTTGGAGTTAAATGTTCGGGTTAAGGGTTAGGATTAAATATTAGGGTTAGACTTAAATAATATAGTTAAGGGTTAGGGTTAAATGCTAGAGTTGGGATGAAATGCTAGGGTTAGAATGATAACCCTGACATTTAGCTATAGCCCTAAACCCTAACATGTGACTTCGGACACAAAGTCGCATGACAAGTCGCAGCCCATTGATGGCAATGGAACGCCTTGAAAGATCAGCATCTTTGAGCAGTTTCCTGCACTACATTGATGCAACTTTGAGTGCAAGAAAGTGTAAAGTCGCATCAAAGTCGTACTCAATACTTTCCTGCTGGCCAAAATATTACAAAATACAAAAGGCATCAAAAACACATTAAAAAACACACAACACTTGGGGTTTTGGTTCGGTTCCATTGTAGTCTATTACATCAAAAAATGCAATCTGCTGCAGGAAAAAAGTCCCTGACCCTTTCTAAAAATGTAGCGGCTGAAAACGCATAGATGTGAATGTGTCCCATGGGAAACCATGTTAGATGGACTGTAGCGTGTTTCTGCAAAGTGCACTAAAAAACGCATAGGTGAGAACCAAGGGTAACAAAGATTTCCCGTATGCGCCCAGCCAAACTCATTTCATGATTCTACTGGACACTCTTAGATCACACAGTAAGTGAAATAAAAAGTGATTGTAATTCAGTATTAGAACACAAGAGGGCGATCCAAGCATGAAATTACACTGCATAAAACAAAAATACTCAATATGTTGAAAATTGTGGCCAGTAGGGATGAGCCGAACACCCCCCTGTTCGATTCGCACCAGAACATGCGAACAGGCAAAAAATTTGTTCGAACACGCGAACACCGTTAAAGTCTATGGGACACGAACATGAATAATCAAAAGTGCTAATTTTAAAGGCTTATAGGCAAGTTATTGTCATAAAAAGTGTTTGGGGACCCGGGTCCAGCCCCAGGGGACATGAATCAATGCAAAAAAAAGTTTTAAAAGTGTCCGTTTTTTCAGGAGCAGTGATTTTAATAATGCTTAAAGTCAAACAATAAAAGTGTAATATCCCTTTAAATTTCGTACCTGGGGGGTGTCTATAGTATGCCTGTAAAGGGGCGCATGTTTCCTGTGTTTAGAACAGTCTGACAGCAAAATGACATTTCGAAGGAAAAAACCCATTGAAAACTACTCACGGCTATTGCATTGCCGGTCCGACAATACACATAGAAGTTCATTGATAAAAACGGCATGGGAATTCCCCACAGGGGAACCCCGAACCAAAATCTAAAAAAAAAATTACGTGGGGGTCCCCCTAAATTCCATACCAGGCCCTTCAGGTCTGGTATGGATATTAAGGGGAACCCCGGCCAAAATTAAATAAAAAAAATGACGTGGGGGTCCCCCTAAATTCCATACCAGACCCTTCAGGTCTGGTACGGATTTTAAGGGGAACCCCGCGCCAAAAAAATACAAAAAACGGCATGGGGTCCCCCCAAGAATCCATACCAGACCCTTATCCGAGCACGCAACCTGGCAGGCCGCAGGAAAAGAGGGGGGACGAGAGTGCGCCCCCCCTGAACCGTACCAGGCCACATGCCCTCAACATTGGGAGGGTGCTTTGGGGTAGCCCCCCAAAACACCTTGTCCCCATGTTGATGAGGACAAGGGCCTCATCCCCACAACCCTGGCCAGTGGTTGTGGGGGTCTACGGGCGGGGGGCTTATCGGAATCTGGAAGCCCCCTTTAACAAGGGGACACCCAGATCCCAGCCCCCCCCCCTGTGTGAAATGGTAAGGGGGTACTTGTACCCCTACCATTTCACTAAAAAACTGTCAAAAATGACGAGACAGTTTTTGACAATTCCTTTATTTAAATGCTTCTTCTTTCTTCCTTCATCTTCTTCTTCTGGTTCTTCTGGCTCTTCTGGTTCTTCCTCCGGCATTCTCGTCCAGCATCTCCTCCACGGCGTCTTCTATCTTCTTCTCCTTGGGCCGCTCCGCACCCATGGCATGGGGGGAGGCTCCTGCTCTTCTCTTCATCTTCTTCTCTTCTTCTTTTCTTCTCTTCTTCATTTTCTTCTCCAGGCCGCTCCGCATCCATGCTGGCATGGAGGGAGGGTCCCGCTGTGTGACGCGTCTCCTCCTCTGACGGTTCTTAAATAACGGGGGGCGGGGCCACCCGGTGACCCCGCCCCCCTCTGACGCACGGTGACTTGACGGGACTTCCCTGTGACGTCACGGGGAATGCCACAGGGAAGTCCCGTCATGTCCCGTGCATCAGAGGGGGGCGGGGTCACCGAGTGGCCCTGCCCCCCGTTATTTAAGAACTGTCAGACGAGGAGACGCCGTCACACAGCGGGAGCCTTCCTCCATGCCAGCTTGGATGCGGAGCGGACTGGAGAAGAAAATGAAGAAGAGAAGAAGGAAGAAGAGAAGAGGATGAAGAAGAAGATGAAGAGAAGAGCGGGAGCCTCCCCCCATGCCATGGGTGCGGAGCGGCCCGAGGAGAAGAAGATAGAAAACGCCGTGGAGGAGATGCTGGACGAGAACGCCAGAGGAAGAACCAGAAGAGCCAGAAGAACCAGAAGAAGAAGAAGATGAAGGAAGAAAGAAGAAGCATTTAAATAAAGGAATTGTCAAAAACTGTCTCTTGTCATTTTTGACAGTTTTTTAGTGAAATGGTAGGGGTACCCCCTTACCATTTCACACAGGGGGAGGGCTGGGATCTGGGTGTCCCCTTGTTAAAGGGGGCTTCCAGATTCCGATAAGCCCCCCGCCCGCAGACCCCCACAACCACCGGCCAGGGTTGTGGGGATGAAGACCTTGTCCTCATCAACATGGGGACAAGGTGTTTTGGGGGGCTACCCCAAAGCACCCTCCCAATGTTGAGGGCATGTGGCCTGGTACGGTTCAGGAGGGGGGGGGCGCACTCTCGCCCCCCCCTCTTTTCCTGCGGCCTGCCAGGTTGCGTGCTCGGATAAGGGTCTGGTATGGATTTTTGGGGGGACCCCACGCCGGTTTTTTTTTGGCGCGGGGTTCCCCTTAAAAGCCATACCAGACCTGAAGGGTCTGGTATGGAATTTAGGGGGATCCCCACGTCATTTTTTTTTTAAATTTTGGTTCGGGGTTCCCCTTTGGGGAATTCCCATGCAGTTTTTATCAATAAACTTCCCCACCAGCCAGGGTTGTGGGGATGAGGCCCTTGTCCTCATCAACATGGGGACAAGGTGTTTTGGGGGGCTACCCCAAAGCACCCTCCCAATGTTGAGGGCATGTGGCCTGGTACGGTTCAGGGGGGGCGCACTCTCGTCTCCCCTCTTTTCCTGCGGCCTGCCAGGTTGCGTGCTCGGATAAGGGTCTGGTATGGATATTTGGGGGGACCCCACGCCGTTTTTTGGGTTTTTTTGGCGCGGGGTTCCCCTTAAAATCCATACCAGACCTGAAGGGTCTGGTATGGCATTTAGGGGGATCCCCACGTAATTTTTTTTTTTAATTTTGGCCGGGGTTCCCCTTAATATCCATACCAGACCTGAAGGGCCTGGTATGGAATTTAGGGGGACCCCCACGTCATTTTTTTTTTAAATTTTGGTTCAGGGTTCCCCTGTGGGGAATTCCCATGCCGTTTTAATCAATGAACTTCTATGTGTATTGTCGGACCGGCAATGCAATAGCCGCGAGTAGTTTTAAATGGGTTTTTTCCTTCGAAATGTCATTTTGCTGTCAGACTGTTCTAAACACGGGAAACATGCGCCCCTTTACAGGCATACTATAGACACCCCCCAGCTGTGAAATTTAAAGGGATATTACACTTTTATTGTTTGACTTTAAGCATTATTAAAATCACTGCTCCTGAAAAAACGGCCATTTTTAAAACTTTTTTTTGCATTGATCCATGTCCCCTGGGGCAGGACCCAGGTCCCCAAACACTTTGTATGACAATAACTTGCATATAAGCCTTTAAAATTAGCACTTTTGATTTCTCCCATAGACTTTTAAAGGGTGTTCTGCCATTCGAATTTGCCGCGAACACCCCAAATTGTTCGCTGTTCGGCGAACTTGCGAACAGCCAATGTTCGAGTCGAACATGAGTTCGACTTGAACTCGAAGCTCATCCCTAGTGGCCAGTGAGAAGAATGCCCCTTACATTGGTGATCAGTGGGAAGAATGTTCCTTACATTGGTGATCAGTGAGAAGAATGATCCTTACATTGGTGATCAGTGAGAAGAATGTTCCTTACATTGGTGATCAGTGAGAAGAATGTTCCTTACATTGGTGATCAGTGAGAAGAATGCTCCTTACATTGGTGATCAGTGAGAAGAATGCTCCTTACATTGGTGATCAGTGGGAAGAATGTTCCTTACATTGGTGATCAGTGAGAAGAATGATCCTTACATTGGTGGTCAGTGGGAAGATTCTTCCTTACATTGGTGATCAGTGAGAAGAATGTTCCTTACATTGGTGATCAGTGGGAAGATTGTTCCTTACATTGGTGGTCAGTGAGAAGAATGTCCCTTACATTGGTGGTCAGTGAGAAGAATGTTCCTTACATTGGTGATCAGTGGGAAGAATGTTCCTTACATTGGTGATCAGTGGGAAGAATGAACCTTACATTGGTGATCAGTGAGAAGAATGTTCCTTACATTGGTGATCAGTGAGAAGAATGTTCCTTACATTGGTGATCAGTGAGAAGAATGTTCCTTACATTGGTGATCAGTGAGAAGAATGCTCCTTACATTGGTGATCAGTGGGAAGAATGTTCCTTACATTGGTGGTCAGTGAGAAGAATGTCCCTTACATTGGTGGTCAGTGAGAAGAATGTTCCTTACATTGGTGGTCAGTGAGAAGAATGTTCCTTACATTGGTGGTCAGTGAGAAGAATGTTCCTTACATTGGTGATCAGTGAGAAGAATGCTCCTTACATTGGTGATCAGTGGGAAGAATGTTCCTTACATTGGTGGTCAGTGAGAAGAATGTTCCTTACATTGGTGGTCAGTGGGACGAATGCTCCTTACATTGGTGGTCAGTGGGAAGAATGCTCCTTACATTGGTGGTCAGTGGGAAGAATGTTCCTTACATTGGTGATCAGTGGGAAGATTGTTCCTTACATTGGTGGTCAGTGAGAAGAATGTCCCTTACATTGGTGGTCAGTGAGAAGAATGCTCCTTACATTGGTGATCAGTGAGAAGAATGTTCCTTACATTGGTGGTCAGTGAGAAGAATGTTCCTTACATTGGTGATCAGTGGGAAGAATGTTCCTTACATTGGTGGTCAGTGAGAAGAATGTTCCTTACATTGGTGGTCAGTGGGAAGAATGTTCCTTACATTGGTGGTCAGTGGGAAGAATGCTCCTTACATTGGTGGTCAGTGGGAAGAATGTTCCTTACATTGGTGATCAGTGGGAAGAATGATCCTTACATTGGTGATCAGTGGGAAGAATGCTCCTTACATTGGTGGTCAGTGAGAAGAATGATCCTTACATTGGTGATCAGTGAGAAGAATGTCCCTTACATTGGTGGTCAGTGAGAAGAATGATCCTTACATTGGTGATCAGTGAGAAGAATGTCCCTTACATTGGTGGTCAGTGGGAAGAATGCTCCTTACATTGGTGATCAGTGGGAAGAATGATCCTTACATTGGTGATCAGTGAGAAGAATGTCCCTTACATTGGTGGTCAGTGAGAAGAATGTTCCTTACATTGGTGGTCAGTGAGAAGAATGTTCCTTACATTGGTGATCAGTGAGAAGAATGTTCCTTACATTGGTGATCAGTGAGAAGAATGCTCCTTACATTGGTGGTCAGTGGGAAGAATGTTCCTTACATTGGTGGTCAGTGGGAAGAATGCTCCTTACATTGGTGGTCAGTGGGAAGAATGTTCCTTACATTGGTGGTCAGTGGGAAGAATGCCCCTTACATTGGTGATCAGTGAGAAGAATGTTCCTTACATTGGTGGTCAGTGAGAAGAATGCTCCTTACATTGGTGGTCAGTGGGAAGAATGCCCCTTACATTGGTGATCAGTGAGAAGAATGTTCCTTACATTGGTGGTCAGTGAGAAGAATGCTCCTTACATTGGTGGTCAGTGGGAAGAATGTCCCTTACATTGGTGATCAGTGAGAAGAATGTTCCTTACATTGGTGGTCAGTTGAAGGATGCTTCCTTACAATGGTGGTGGTCAGATGCCAGCCTCATTGGTGTCATGCTGTTGAGACTGCCAAGTGGCCCTAGGACTACGCAGGCACCATCAGATGAGAGGTCAATCAGCCACAGCTCAATGAATCCCTATCTGGAGGAAACCTGGTTGGGATTGGCTCTTCCAAGCCCACATTGGAGATAATGCCCCATATCAGATGATCCAGGGTGGAATGTCATTGAGCACCATCTTGTCCCCATCTCCGGTTCTCTGATCCCTCCGGGGTCACCGGATGGCCTCTTGTTCTCACATTTTATATTTCCTTTCTCACTCTTGGATGTCACCCTCTGGCCTTGTGAAAGCTGATCCCTTCATTTGTAGTTTGTACCCAACACTTATATTCCAAGTTCAAACAGTAGCAGAGAAGCCCGAGACCATGACCGTGTTCCAGTGCCGCACCCTCCTTTCTTTGGCATTGTTTATTTCCATTATTTGTTTTTACATATCAGCAGAGCAAAGAGACCCGCCCCGGGGTCATGGCTGCCATTGAGGTGGTCATGTGATCTACCTCCAGAAACCCTACAGTTGGTCATAGGCATGAGACATACGGGAGGGATCTGACCACCCGGGGGCGCTGGTGTCCACAAACTCATCCAAACCTCATTCCTACAATCTCATATAAGTTATAACATAATAACCTCATTACAAAGGTGCTCTTCAGTCATTTCCAATAGTCCCTGGTGATCCTGCCATGGTCCTCCGTATTCAGGCACTTCCTGTTGGGGTAACAACTGTCTTCCAATTTTTCTGCTGTCTTGTCACCCTGCCAGATGCCCCCCTGGTGGAGACTACAACCGTCCCGAAACAATTGCATTGGCATGTTCCCCCTTTACCATAGGATATATATCAGGACACCGGTCCAATGATGTGACACTGGAGGGAGTGCATGAAGACCAGAAGTGTCCTCCACCCCTCACCACCGTCTGTGCTGGCCCAGCTCCTCCACCCCCACTGTCTTTGCTGACCCAGTTCCTCCACTTCTCCCCTCACTACTGCCTGTGCTGGCCCAGCTCCTTCACCCCTCCCCTTACTACTGTCTGTGCTGGCCCAGCTCCTCCACTCTCTGTGCTAGCCCAGCTTATCTGCCCCTCCATTCCCAACTGTCTGTGCTGGCCCAGCTCCTTCACCCCTCCTCTTATCACTGTCTGTGCTGGCCCAGGTCCTCCACCACCCCCCCACTGTCTTTGCTGACCCAGCTCCTCCACTTCTTCCCTCACCACTGCCTGTGCTGGCCCAGCTCCTCCACTTCTCCCCTCACCACTGCCTGTGCTGGCCCAGCTCCTCCACTTCTCCCCTCACCACTGCCTGTACTGGCCCAGCTCCTTCACCCCTCCCCTCACTACTGTCTGTGCTGGCCCATGTCCTCCACTGTCTGTGCTGGCCTAGCTTCTTCTCCCCTCCCCCTGTCTGTGCTGGTCCATCTTATTTGCCCCTCCATTCCCCACTGTCTGTGCTGGCCCAGCTCCTCCACAACTCTCCTCACCATTGTCTCTCCCAACCTAGCTCCTCCACCCCTCCTCTTACCACTGTCTGTGCTGGCCCAGCTCCTCCACACCTCCCCTCTCCACTGTCTGTGCTGGCCCAGCTCCTCCACCCTTCTCACCACTGTCTATGTTAGCCAAACTCCTCCACTGTCTGTGCTGGCCCAGCTCCTCCACCCCTCCACTGTCTGTGCTGGCCCTGGTTGTAATGTGCTGGCCCAGCTCCTCCACCCCTCACCACTGTCTGTGTTGGCCCAGCTCCTCAACCCTCCACTTTCTGTGTTAGCCCAGCTCCTCCACCCCTCCACTGTCTGTGCTGGTCCAGCTCCTCCACCCAACCCCTCACCACTGCATGTGCTGGCCCAGCTCCTCCACCCCCACCACTGTCTGTGCTAGCCCTGGTTGCACAATCTCTTTTAAAAGAGATTGTACAACCAGATTGTAATGTGTAATGTGCTGGCCCAGCTCCTCCACCCCTCACCACTTTCTGTGTTAGCCCAGCTCATCTACCCCTCCACTATCTGTGCTGGTCCAGCTCCTCCACTTATCCCCTCACCACTATCTGTGTTAGCCCAGCTCCTCTACCCCCCCCCCACTATCTGTGCTGGTCCAGCTCCTCCACCCATCCCCTCACCACTGTCTGTGTTAGCCCAGCTCCTCTACCCCTCCACTATCTGTGCTGGTCCAGCTCCTCCACCCATCCCCTCACCACTGCCTGTGCTGGTCCAGCTCCTCTACCCATCCACTGTCTGTGCTGGCCCAGCTCCTTCACCCATCCCCTCACCACTGCATGTGCTGGCCCAGCTCCTCCACCTCTCCCCTCACCACTGTCTGTGCTGGTCCAGCTCCTCCACCCCTCCACTGTCTGTGCTGGCCCTGGTTGTACAATCTCTTTTAAAAGAGATTGTACAACCAGATTGTAATGTGTAATGTGCTGGCCCAGCTCCTCCACCCCTCCCCTCACCACTGTCTGTGTTAGCCCAGCTCCTCTACCCCTCCACTATCTGTGCTGGTCCAGCTCCTCCACCTATTCCCTCACCACTATCTGTGCTGGTCCAGCTCCTCCACCCCTCCACTGTAAGTGCTGGTCCAGCTCCTCCACCCCTCCCCTCACCACTGTCTGTGCTGGCCCAGCTCCTACACCCCTCCCCTCACCACTGTCTGTGCTGGTCCAGCTCCTCCACCCCTCCCCTCACCACTGTCTGTGCTGTCCCAGCTCCTCCACCCCTCCACTGTCTGTGCTGGTCAGGCGACTGCAGTACATGCGCACTGTGGCAAAAAAAAACAGCGGCCATACACAGAGCGATTTTTCTATACAATCACATTGTCGATCGATTTACTGTCCAGGAACAAAAAACTACCAACAGAAGATCAATGAGCCATGCACTCAGCGATTGCATCGATTAGTTTGTCCATGCATGACATCATTTTAGTACATCTAAAAGAAGATTTGTACAATCAGATTGTATAGTGTGTGTGCGTCCAGCTGAAATCTACTAGTTTTGCAGATTGAGTTCGCTGGATAAAAGGAGAGGATTTGGGAGACATCGTCGCTCGGGTGGCTGAGCGCAGTGAAAGGACATTAGTTCCCCTTTAAGAGCTCCGTCCCCTTCCTGGTTGCTTCATAACATCGGCTCTTAAAGGCTGAACGTTGCAGCACGCCCGCCCGCCCGTCCTCGCAGATCCCCTGCCGTCCTCGCCGATCCCCCTCGCCGTCCTCGCAGCGCCTGTACCGTGCCATGTCCCTCTGCAGCAGACTATAATTGATCCCATCGCAGCTTCCAACAGGATCAGACTGCGGCACGCCATGCCGGTCCCGAGCCCCGACCAATCACCTTGACGTAAAGCTCTGTCACCTGCCGCCTTGGCCGGTCCCTGGCCCGGACCGATCACCTTGACGTAGAGCTCTGTCACCTGCCGCCTTGGCCGGTCCCCGGCCGTCCTCCTCCCCCCCCCCCCCATTGGCTTTTGTATGACAGCAGAAGATAATAGGAGCCAGCAGCCTCCCCCCTTCCCCTCCCTCCCCTCCTCCGTCCTCATTTGGAGGCTGGAGAAACTTCAACACAAAGTGATTGCTGGGAGGTGAGCCGAGCATTGCACACCATGGATCCCCACCGAGGAGATCACTCCACCATCTAGGACCTCCCTACCTACCCAACCGGTAAGTCCTCCTCTAAGATTCAGGATTTTTTTGGGATTGTTTTGAGGCTAACCGTTCACGTGCAGTTTGGAGTTTCGTGATACGGAGGAGGTTCTAGGAACGAAGAACGTAAGGGAGCTAAACCTAGACACAGCTGTCCATACACTATACAATATTAATTGTACAATGTGCTTTAGGTTAAAACAGGAGGACACGACCCAGAGAGGCTGTTGCCCTTGATGGTAGCTGATTGCCCAATCTTCGATCTACCATCAACTATTTAGTCCAACAGCACCCCGGCTTAATTCGGGGGGTCATTGAGTTGTGTCCTCCCACTACTTCTAAATCCGATTTGGAAGGTCTATGGACAGCGTTACGTGTAGGTTGAGCTCCAGATCTTTCGTTATCGTTAGCTGATTGTCCAATCTTGGATCTACCATCAACTATCTAAGGGCAACAGTCTCTCTGATTTTGATTCTGGGTCACTCAGGTATGTCCTCCCCTCCTATGTCTAAAGGAGTTTGTACAATCGGGCCGTAACGTCTATGGACAGCTGTACGTGTCGGTTTAGCTAGAGGTCTTCCGTCATCGTTATCTAGAACAATCTGATTGTTCAAATCTTAGATTTACCACCCCCGACTTTCTACTGTAACAGCCTCTCCAAACTGATCCCGGGTTGTGTAGACGTGTCCTCCTACATCTAAAGGGGATTGTACAATCAGGTTGTAACGTCTATGGACAGCTGTACGTGTAGGTTTAGCTCCAGGTCTTCTGTTATCGTTATCTAGAACAATCTGATTGTCTAAATCTTAGATTTACCACCCTGACTTTCTACTGTAACAGCCTCTCCAAACTGATCCCGGGTTGTGTAGACGTGTCCTCCTACATCTAAAGGAGATTGTACAATCAGGTCGTAACGTCTATGGACAGCTGTACGTGTAGGTTTAGCTCCAGGTCTTCCATCATCGTTATCTAGAACAATCTGTCCAAATCTTAGATCTACTACCCCGACTTTCTACTGTAACAGCCTCTCCAAACTGATCCCGGGTTGTGTAGACGTGTCCTCCTACATCTAAAGGGGATTGTACAATCGGGTCGTACTGTCTATAGACAGCTGTACGTGTAGGTTTAGCTCCAGAACTTCTGTTATCGTTAGATCTAAGATTGGACAATCAGGTAACGATAACAGAAGATCTGGAGCTAAACCCACACGTACAGCTGTCCATAGACGTTACGACCTGATTGTACCATCTTCTTTAGATGTAGGAGGACACGTCTAAATGACCCAGGATCGATTTGAAGAGGATGTTACAGTAGAAAGTTGGTGGTAGATCTAAGATTGGACAATCAGATTGTTCTAGCTAATGATAACGAAATACCTGGAGCTAAACCTACACGTACAGCTGTCCATAGGAATTACAGTCTGATTGTACAGTCTGTTTTAGATGTAGGAGGAGGACACGTCTACATGACCTGGGATCAATTTGGAGAGGCTGTTGCAGTAGAAAGCCCATGGAAGATCTAAGATTGGGCAAACAGATTTTTCTAGGTGATGACAATGAAAAACCTGGAGCTACACGTACAGCTGTCCATAGACATTACAATATTGATTGTGCAATGTGCGTTAGGTAGAGCAGGAGGACACATCTAAATGACCCAGGATCCAATCATGAGGCTGTTGCCCTTAGATCAGTGGTTCTCAACCATTATAGTGCCGTGACCCCTTGATAAAATTTCCCAAGTTGTGGGGACCCCTAACAGTAAAATTATTTTCGTAGTGTGGGTTATCAGCACCCAAGGCAAGACAAGTAATTTGCGCCCCTAACCTACAGACATTTAGCACACCCTGTGTCCCTTCCACTCGTACAGTATTAAAACCCCTTATGGTAAATTTTAGAATGTACCACTCTTTCTCTTTGTTCTCCTTTTTATCTCTCTCTATCCTAATTTCTTGTTTTTTTCCCCCATCCCTCTCTTCAGTTGTCTTTGTTCTTTATCTTATTCTTTCCTCTCCCTTTTTCTTTGTCCCTCTCCCTCTTTTCCTCTCCCTTCCATGTATTCTCTATTCTTTCTCTTACTCCTTGGTGGGGAGGGGGGGGGATGGGATGAGTGGTAGTGCTGGCGGTAAGTTGGGGTCAGTGGCAGTGCTGGCGGGGAGTTGGGATCAGGACAGTGCTGGCGGGGAGTTGGGATCAGGGACAGTGTTGGCGGGGAGTTGGCATCAGGCACAGTGTTGGCGGGGAGTTGGGATCAGGGGCAGTGCTGGCGGGGAGTTGGGATCAGGGACAGTGTTGGCGGGGAGTTGGGATCAGGGGCAGTGCTGGCGGGGAGTTGGGATCAGGGGCAGTGCTGGCGGGGAGTTGGGATCAGGGGCAGTGCTGGCGGGGAGTTGGGATCAGGGGCAGTGCTGGCGGGGAGTTGGGATCAGGGGCAGTGCTGGCGGGGAGTTGGGATCAGGGGCAGTGCTGGCGGGGAGTTGGGATCAGGGGCAGTGCTGGCGGGGAGTTGGGATCAGGGGCAGTGCTGGCGGGGAGTTGGGATCAGGGGCAGTGCTGGCGGGGAGTTGGGATCAGGGACAGTGTTGGCGGAGAGTTGGGATCAGGGGCAGTGTTGGCGGGGAGTTGGGATCAGGGGCAGTGTTGGCGGGGAGTTGGGATCAGGGGCAGTGTTGGCGGGGAGTTGGGATCAGGGGCAGTGTTGGCGGGGAGTTGGGATTAGCGGCAGTGCTGGCGGGGAGTTGGGATCAGGGGCAGTGCTGGCGGGGAGTTGGGATCAGGGGCAGTGCTGGCGGGGAGTTGGGATCAGGGGCAGTGCTGGTGGGGAGTTGGGATCAGGGGCAATGCTGCTTGGGGGGTTCTGATCAGCCAACTTAGGTGCTCTTGATAAAAGTCATCTGCTAATCTGTGAACTGTACTGGGGACTTTGAATGGCAACTAATCACAGATAGTGTTACTCACTGTGTCTCCGACTTTGTGGTGTCTCACAGCAGTGACACCTATGCCAAAATCAGGAGATAGGGTCTCCTCCATCCCCTCCCACTTCACATTCCTCACTAGTCAGCTGACCTCTAGTCTCTGCCCCCCAGCCATGCTGTGAACTGAATGGACGGCTGTGAAGAGGCTGAGTGTGCGGCTGCGGGCTCCAGGGACAGCCCAGCTGGGCGGCCACAAAAAGGCTGGGAGAGGGGTGCGGGCTTCAAAAATAGCCCAGGATTCGGTGACCCCTGGCAAATCGTCATTCGACCCCCGAGGGGGTCCCGACCCCCAGGTTGAGAACCACTGCCTTAGATAGTTGGTGGTAGATCTAATATCGGACAATTAGATTGTTCTAGGTAATGAAAGACCTGGAGCTAAACCTACATGTACAGCTGTCCATAGACGTTATGTCCCGATTGTACAATCCTCTTTAGATGTAGGAGGAGGACACGTCTAAACAACCTGGAATCAAACCAAGGAGGCTGTTGCCACCTAGATTGTTCAATCTTAGATCTACTATCAACTATCTGATGGCAACAACTTCTCTGATTAGATTTTTGGTCTTTCAGGTAGGTCCTCCCTCCTATATCTAAAGAGGATTGTACAATCGGGTCATAACGTCTATGGACAGCTGTACGTGTGGGTTTAGCTCCAGGCATTTCGTTATCATTGGCTAAAATAATCTGATTGTCCAATCTTAGATCTACTATCAACTAACTAGTGGCAACAGCCTTCTTGGTTTGATTCCAGGTTGTTTAGACGTGTCCTCCTCCTACATCGAAAGGAGATTGTACAATCGGGACGTAAAGTCTATGGACAGCTGTGTGTGTAGTTGATGGTATATCTAAGATTGAACTATTGGCTAACAATAATGAAAGATCTGGACTGAGGGACAATCTTCTTTAGATGTAGGAGGACACGTCTACATGACCCAGGATCAGTTTGGAGAGGCTGTTACAGTAGAAAGTTGGTGGTAGATCTAAGATCGGACAATTAAATTGTGCTAGCTAACTATAACGAAAGACCTGGAGCCAAACGTTTAGCTGTCCATAGACGTTATGTCCCGATTGTACAATCCTCTTTAGATGTAGGAGGAGGACACATCTAAACAACCTGGAATCAAACCAAGGAGGCTGTTGCCACCTAGATTGTTCAATCTTAGATCTACTATCAACTATCTAATGGCAACAACCTCTGATTAGATTTTTGGTCTTTCAGGTATGTCCTCCCTCCTATATCTAAAGGAGATTGTACAATCAGGACGTAAAGTCTATGGACAGCTGTATGTGTAGGTATTATATGCCCCACCCCCCACCCCCATTTCAGACCTTTCATTATTGTTAGCCAATAGTTGATGGTAGATCTAGGATTGAACTATCGGCTACAAAATAATGAAAGGTCTGGACTGGGGGGGGGGGGGGGGGGGATAAACCCACACGTACAGCTGTCCATAGACGTTACGACCCGATTGTACCATCTTTAGATGTAGGAGGACACGTCTACACGACTTTTCAATTTGAAGAGGATGTTGCAGTAGAAAGTTGGTGGTAGATCTAAGATTGGACAAACAGATTGTTCTAGCTAATGATAATTAAATACTTGGAGCTAAACCTACACGTAAAGCTGTCCATAGACATTACAGTCTGATTGTACAGTCTGTTTCAGATGTAGGAGGAGGACACGTCTACATGACCCGGGATCAATTTGGAGAGGCTGTTGCAGTAGAAAGCTGGTGGTTGCCACCAGATATCTGATGGTAGATCTACAGTGCCTTGAAAAAGTATTCATACCCCTTATATTTTATACATTTTTGTCAAGTTACAACCAAAAACGTAAATGTATTTTATTGGGATTTTATGTGATAGACCAACACAAAGGGGCACATAATTGTGAAGTGGAAGGAAAATTATAAATGGTTTTCTAAATGTTTTACAAATAAATATGTGAAAAGTGTGGGGTACATTTGTATGGCGCCCCCCTGAGTCAATACTTTGTAGAACCGCCTTTCTCTGCAATTACAGCTGCAAGTCTTTTTGGGGATGTCTCTACCAGCTTTGCACATCTAGAGAGGGACATTTTTGCCCATTCTTCTTTGTAAAATAGCTCAAGCTCTGTCAGATTGGATGGAGAACGTCTGTGAACAGCAATTTTCAAGTCTTGCCACAGATTCGCAATTGGATTTAGGTCTGGACTTTGACTGGGCCATTCTAACACATGAATATGCTTTGATCTAAACCATTCCATTGTAGCTCTGGCTGTATGTTTAGGGTCGTTATCCTGCTGGAAGGTGAACCTCCAACCCAGTCTCAAGTCTTTTGCAGACTCTAACAGGTTTTCTTCTAAGATTGCCCTGTATTTGGCTCCATCCATCTTCCCATCAACTCTGAGCAGCTTCCCTGTCCCTGCTGAAGAAAAGCATCCCCACATCATGATGCTGCCACCACCATGTTTCACGGTGGGGATGGTGTGTTCCGGGTGATGTGCAGTGTTAGTTTTCCCCACACATAGCGTTTTGCTTTTAGGCCAAAAAGTTCAATTTTGGTCTCATCTGACCAGAGCACCTTCTTCCACATGTTTGCTGTGTCCCCCACATGGCTTCTCACAAACTGCAAATGGGACTTCTTATGACTTTCTTTCACCAATGTCTTTCTTCTTGCCCCTCTTCCATAAAGGTCAGATTTGTGGAGAACACGACTAATAGTTGTCCTGTGGACAGATTCTCCCACCTGAGCTGTGGATCTCTGCAGCTCCTCCAGAGTTACCATGGACCTCTTGGCTCTTCTCTGATGAATGTTCTCCTTGCCCGGCCGGTCAGTTTAGGAGGACGGCCATGTCTTGGTAGGTTTGCAGTTGTGTCTTTCCATTTTCAGATGATGGATTGAGCAGAGCTCCGTGAGATGTTCAAAGCTTGGGATATTTTTTTTATAACCTAACCCTGCTTTATACTTCTCCACAACTTTATCCCTGACACGTCTGGTGTGTTCCTTGGCCTTCATGATGCTGTTTGTTCACTAAGGTTCTCTAACAAACCTCTGAGGGCTTCACAGAACAGCTGTATTTATACTGAGATTAAATTACACACAGGTGGACTCTATTTACTAATTAGGTGACTTCTGAAGGCAATTGGTACCACTAGATTTTAGTTAGGGGTATCAGAGTAAAGGGGGCTGAATACAAATGCCCCCCCACACTTTTCACATATTTATTTGTAAAATACGTACAGCTGTCCATAGACTGTACAATTTGATGCAGATGTAGTGGGAGGACACGTTTAAACGACCCAGGATCGAATCTGAGGGGCTGTTGCCCTTAGATAGTTGATGGTAGATCTAAGATTGGACAATCAGATAACAATAACGAAAGATCTGGAGCTAAACCTACACGTACAGCTGTCCATAGACAGTACAGTCTGATTGTACAATTTCCCTTTTTAGATGTAGAAAGAGGACACACCTGAAAACGACCCAAAATCAAATCAGGGAGGCTGTTGCCCAATCTTAGATCTACCATCAACTAACGATAACCAAAGATCTGGAGATAAACCGACACGTACAGCTGTCCATAGACGTTAGGACCCGATTGTACAATCTCCTTGAGATGTGGGGGGAGAACACACCTGAACAATCCCAATCAAGGCCATTTGCAATAAGGTAGATTGCAAAATCAGATTGTATAGTGTATGATCACTATTACCATCGCTTTTACACTCACCATACACTATACAATCTGATTGTACAATCTGCATTATCTGTGTAGAGCAAGAGCCTCCCTGGTTGAATACAAATGAAATGGATTGTTTGGGGTTTTTTAGGTCCTATTACATTGTTTTGGCACACTAAAGTAGGATGTACAATCTGATTGTATGGTGTATGGCCAGCTTCAATCAATCAGAAGAGAAGTTTTTGCTATTTGATTGTTTGTAGATTTGATCGTTGTTGATGAAATTGCACATCGATTCTGGGTAAAAAGAAGAAAAAGGAAATTGAAGCGTGTATGACCCCCATGAAGGCGATTGTAAGGTGTGTGCTACAGAACACCTCCCTCCTATGCTATAGAATGAGAGAAGGAAGAGGTGTTCTGTAGTCCTAACCTACTAGGACAGGATGTTTATTAAGGACTACAAAACACCTCCCTCCTATGCTATAGAATGAGAGGGGGAGGAAGTGTTCTGTAGTCCTAACCTACTAGGACTGGATGTGTATTAAGGACTACAAAAGACCTCCCTCCTATGCTATAGAATGAGAGGGGAAGGAGGTGTTCTGTAGTCCTAACCTACTAGGACTGGATGTGTATTAAGGACTACAAAACATCTCCCTCCTATGCTATAGAATGAGAGGGGGAGGAGGTGTTCTGTAATCCTAACCTACTAGGACAGGATGTGTATTAAGGACTACAGAACACCTCCCTCCTATGCTATAGAATGAGAGAGGGAGGAGGTGTTCTGTAGTCACAGCAAAAGCGTACGACATACGTTTCTGTGCCGTGTCCATTGAAGTCTATTGAACCAAAAACGCACCATGTTGAGTGGAACCTCCTTGGCTCCCGCACCTCCCAGCCCTTTAAGAGGTTTAGGATGCCGGGAGGGCGGGGCAAGGTTTATGATTGGCCGTGATTGGCTGTGACAGCGGTCAGATGATTGTAAAGCTTTCCATTAGCTGCCAGTAAATGTGCTGGGAGCGTGCAGGGCGTGCGCTGACGGCACAGCTCGATTTACACTATATCACGCAAATATGCGGCCGCTCTGCGCCAAGGCCCACCGGCTGAGAAGCCGCATATTTTCGGTGCGGCCAGTGCCAAAAAGGGTTTAAAAAAAAAAGTCCCCGACCCGTTCCAAAAACACTGAAAAACGCATAAATGTGAGCATGTCCCATAGGAAACCATGTCCATACATTTCTGCAAAACACACTAAATGTATGGGTGTGAGCCAGGTAGGGCCGTCTTTAAGGCAGGGCAAAAGGGGCAGCTGCCCTGGGCCCTGTCATTGTTGTGGGGTCCAAAGCAGCTGCCCCATACTTGCCAACTATGGGGTGCAGAGGTTAGCAGGGGTTTTAGGATGCAAAGGTGTACATCTTTTCATTACATTGGGGCTTGGCGTAGAATCCTTTCATTCACACTAGTGGCCAGTGTGAAGGTCCCCCTTACATTGGTGGTCAGTGTAAATCCCTCCTTACACTGCTGATTACTGTGAATGCTTCTATTACATTAGTGGTCAGTGTAAACCTCTATTACATTGGTGGCCAGTGATGAAACTCCTCTTTATATTGGTAGTCGGTAAAAAAAAAAAAAATCAGCATTGCCACTCATCACACTGATGGGTCCCCTCGCCTCCGCAGTCCATGGTGTGCAGGTAGTGAGGAGATGATGTCCTGTAACCTCTAGCAACCAATCAGTAAGCAGTAATGATGTGCAGTAACCTCTAGCAACCTGTGAGCAGTGTTGATGTACAGTAATCTCTAGCAACCAGCCAACAAGCAGAAATCATGTGCTGTAACCTCTAGCAACGAATCGGTGAGCCGTAATGTGTGCTGTAACCTCTAGCAACCAGTCAGTGAGCTGTAATGATACACTGTAACCTCTGGCAACCAATCGCAATCGCTGCCTGATCTGATTCAGTAAACGGATTTTGAGTCTAGCTGCAAGAAAATTTTTGCCCAGGGTCCAATCAATATTAAAGATGGCCCTGGAAGCAGGCCTTATAGAATGAGGAAGGGGGGAGGTGTTCTGTAGTCCTAACCTACTTCCCTATTTAGGATGACAATGCAGCTGCTCAATACAGTACAGTGAGTGAATGTTGTCACCCTAAGATAGGATGGGTGTTAGGGACTACAGAACACCTCCCCCCCTATGTTATAGAATGAGGAAAGAGGGAGGTGTTCTGTAGTCATAACCTACTTGTCTTTTTTAGGCCGACAATGCGCCTTCACTATACAGTACAATAAGTGAGCGTTGTCACCCTGGGACAGGAAGTATGCTACTGGCAGGATCTCCGGATGACAATAAGGCCTGGTTCACACCTATGCGTATTTGTTTTTTTAGTTCGTTTTGCACAAACACACTACAGTCCATTTAACATGGTTTCCTATGGAACACGTTCACACCTATATTTTTCTGCATTTCTTTTTTTTTGAAAGGGTCAAGGATAAAAAAAAAAAAAAACCTTTTTTTTTTAAACATAAAAAGGTGTTTTTGTTAGGCAGATGTTGTTTTTTTTTTGTTTGTTTTTTTAAACATCTCTTAAAAAAATAAATAAAAGAGATGTTTAAAATATACACAAATAAAGATCTGCCTAACAAAAACATCTCTCTTTAAAAAAATAAATAAAATAAAAAACATAAAAAAAGCAAAATGCATCAAAAAACACATGAAAAACGTGTCTAAATAGCACGTCCCAAAGTGCACCGCAAAAAATACTGCAGAAACAGATCAAAAGCACGTAGGTGTGGACCGGGCCTAAAAAAGAAAAAAAAGAAAACTAATGATGGGTATGCTGCAATATACACGAGGTTGATGATGGTGCACCATCCCCCCCACCCCATATCTTATGCGTCATTATCACATGCGGCAATGAGTGCTTGAAATGCGTTGAAATGTGTTATTATTGATCTTTATATACTTTGGTTCATAGGTATCCACCTTTGTTCCTCCTTTAGTGGCCCCTGTAACATTATGAATGACTGGGGCCGCCAGGACATACAGAGAGCGTAAATCTCTGCAACCCATCGCAATCCTCCATCCAAAACTGACAAAATAAATAAATAAATAAATTTACACTTCTAGATTCAATTTATTAAAAAAAAAAGTTTTTATTTTTTTTTATTTTTGATTGAAATACAATTAAAGAAAAAAAAAAAAAAAAGAGGAGCGTTCAAAAGTAGATGCTTTATATTATTATGTTTATTATACCCCTTTAACTGGACAGCCGATAACATGACCACTGCTAATGGCTGTCGCAGCGGGGTCGGGAGCTGGTCTCGCCGGTCCTCCGGTCATGAATAGAGACGAGCCTCACTCACTGCGCTGGGAGAAACCTCGGCCGTCCCCTGGACGCCTATGTGCGGCGGGTGGGCTTTAAGCCCGCCCACTTTGCCGATGCACATAATACGCGTTACCTGGCGCAGCAAAGGGTTAAACCTGACTCAATTGCTGATTTCAAAAACAAAAAATAAATAAATTAATAAATAAATAAATATATATATATATATATATATATATATATATATATATATATATACATACTTTTTTTTTTTTCAATTTATTCAATTTTATTTATTTATAGGTCCATAAATATTGGGACATCGACACAATTCTAATCTTTTTGGCTCTATACACCACCACAATGGATTTGAAATGAAACGAACAAGATGTGCTTTAACTGCAGACTTTCATCTTTAATTTGAGGGTATTTACATCCAAATCAGGTGAACGGTGTAGGAATTACAACAGTTTGTATATGTGCCTCCCACTTTTTTAAGGGACCAAAAGTAATGGGACAGATTAACAATCATCCTTCAAACGTTCACTTTTTAATACTTGGTTGCAAATCCTTTGCAGTCAATTACAGCCTGAAGTCTGGAACGCATAGACATCACCAGACACTGGGTTTCATCCCTGGTGATGCTCTGCCAGGCCTCTACTGCAACTGTCTTCAGTTCCTGCTTGTTCTTGGGGCATTTTCCCTTCAGTTTTGTCTTCAGAAAGTGAAATGCATGCTCAATCGGATTCAGGTCAGGTGATTGACTTGGCCATTGCATAACATTCCACTTCTTTCTCTTAAAAAACTCTTTGGTTGCTTTCGCAGTATGCTTCGGGTCATTGTCCACCTGCACTGTGAAGCGCCGTCCAATGAGTTCTGAAGCATTTTGCTGAATATGAGCAGATAATATTGACTAAAACACTTCAGAATTCATCCTGCTGCTTTTGTCAGCAGTCACATCATCAATAAATACAAGAAAACCAGTTCCATTGGCAGCCATACATGCCCACGCCATGACATTTACCACCACCATGCTTCACTGATGAGGTGGTATGCTTTGGATCATGAGCAGTTCCTTTCCTTCTCCATACTCTTCTCTTCCCATCACTCTGGTACAAGTTGATCTTGGTCTCATCTGTCCATAGGATGTTGTTCCAGAACTGTAAAGGCTTTTTTAGATGTTGTTTGGCAAACTGTTTTTGAGGCTCACCAATGGTTTACATCTTGTGGTGAACCCTCTGTATTCACTCTGGTGAAGTCTTCTCTTGATTGTTGACTTTGACACACATACACCTACCTCCTGGAGAGTGTTCTTGATCTGGCCAACTGTTGTGAAGGGTGTTTTCTTCATCAGGGAGTTGTTTTCCGTGGTCTTCCGGGTCTTTTGGTGTTGCTGAGCTCACCGGTGCGTTCTTTCTTTTTAAGGATGTTCCAAACAGTTGATTTGGCCACACCTAATGTTTTTGCTATCTCTCTGATGGGTTTGTTTTGTTTTTTCAGCCTAATGATGGCTTGCTTCACTGATAGTGACAGCTCTTTGGATCTTATATTGAGAGTTGACAGCAACAGATTCCAAATGCAAATAGCACACTTGAAATGAACTCTGGACCTTTTATCTGCTCCTTGTAAATGGGATAATGAGGTAATAACACACACCTGGCCATGGAACAGCTGAGCAGCCAAATGTCCCATTACTTTTGGTCCCTTAAAAAGTGGGAGGCACATAAACAAACTGTTGTACTTCCTACACCGTTCACCTGATTTGGATGTAAATACCCTCAAATTAAAGCTGAAAGTCTGCAGTTAAAGCACATCTTGTTCGTTTAATTTCAAATCCACTGGGGTGGTGTATAGAGCCAAAAAGATTAGTATTGTGTTGATGTCCCAATATTTATGGACCTGACTGTATTTATAATAATTGCGTGTGAAATAAAAATAAATAAATAATAATAAAATATATATATATATATATATATATATATATATATATCTATCTGAAATAAAAAAAATTATATATAATATAGTAAGGCTGGCATGGCGGCGCACACCAGGAGCGTGCAGTGTGCGCGCTTTCTGCACAGACACCTTGGACGCAAAGGTGCAGCAGCAAAGGGGGGTGGGGGTGGGCTTAAAGCACAGCGATTGGGGCAAGGGACTAATAAGGATGTAGTGGCTGGAAAGGTGGAGCCACAGCTGAGGGATGGAGGAATCCGACACACCCAGAAGTGTCGGAGGCTGAAGACTCCAGCGGTGGCTTTCTCTGCAGGAGCGCGGTCCGGGATTGGGCGCTAGTATGAGGAAGTATAATTATTATCCTGGTACTGTGTTTTGTTTTTGTTTTGTTTTTTTGTTTTTTTAAATCTGTGACAGGGTCTCTTTAAAATAATTCAATTGTCCACTCGGTGCCCTCGGTCAGCACGCCTCGGCTGAATAAGCTCCGCCCCCTTGCCTATTATGAAAACTTCTGGGCGTGGAATGTGTAACAGGATTTCTCAAGTCAAAACAAAGTGTGATAAGAGGACATCCTGACATAGTTGGAAACGCAGCGTAACCCCTCCCCCGACAACGCACTTAAAGGGGAACTCTAGTCTCTCAGTAGTTTTTTTTTTTTTTTTTTTTTTTCAGCACTATAAATCAATGTGATCCCCTTATAGTAAATAGGGGACATCTTAACAAAAAAAAAAAAAAAAAAATGCGAATCGCGCCTTAATTCTCAATGGCACCCCGGTGGCTGCTAGCAGATGCACGAAAAAAACACACACCAAGCACTGCACCCGAAAAAAAAAAAAATTAAAAATTGCAGGAGCTTCTTTGGCGTGATTTTCGCACATAGGGCAGCCCATGCAAGTTCTTGGGGTTTAGATACACCTGAAATGTTAGGTACTCTAAACACAGACCTGCAATTCAATAGAAGGTTGGGTCGAGGTGTTGGTCCGTCAAGAGAACCTGTCATTGTACCCTGAATGAGCCAAGTGGCTTTTTTTTTTTTTTTACATAGCACGGGGGGGGGGGGGGTTAAATTATCTTTCCTTGTAAAAAAACATTTAAATTTGTATCTTATTTCTGTTTTTATTTATTTGTTGTCTTTTTATTTATTTATTTATTTATTTATTTTTATAAAGTTAGGCATGGTTTAGAGCTGATTCTTCTAAAAATTCCTATTGCAGACCTTTTTATCCTGCTGCGTTCCCAGAATAAAAAAAAAAAAAAATCTGTGGAACGCATCTTACTGGGAGCCAAAATGTATTTTTATTTTTTTAAATGTTTTATTTTACTTATTTTTTATTAAGTTAGGCTTGTTTTAGATTTATCTCATAAACGGGTGGACTGATTCCTTCAAAAATTTCAATCACAGACTTTTAACCCTGCTGCGCTCCCAGAATTAAAAAAAAATAAGTAAATAAATCTGCAGGATGCATTTTACTGGTGGCCAAATTTGCAGGCCAAGAAATAGTCATTTTTTCACAATTGGATGTGTGGATTGCACAGTGGTTGTGTCATTGGAGGTATGTCACCTTCCTAAGGGTAGGGATTATTTTTTTTTATTTATTTTTATTACATTTTTAATTTATTTTAATATATATTTTTTAAATATTTTTTTTTTTTTATATTTTACTTATTTATTTTTTATTAAGTTAGGCTTGTTTTAGGTTTATCTCATAAACGGGGGGTGGACTGATCCCTTCAAAAATTCCAATCACAGACTTTTTATCCCACTGCGCTCCCAGAATGAAAAAATAAGTAAATAAATCTGCAGGATGCATTTTACTGGTGGCCAAAATTTGCCGGCCAAGAAGAAATAGTAATTTTTTTCACAATTGGATGTGTGGATTGCACAGTGGTTGTGTCATTGGAGGTATGTCACCTTCCTAAGGGTAGGGATTATTTTTTTTATTTATTTTTATTACATTTTTAATTTATTTTAATATATATTTTTTAAATATTTTTTTTTTTTATATTTTACTTATTTATTTTTTATTAAGTTAGGCTTGTTTTAGGTTTATCTCATAAACGGGGGGTGGACTGATCCCTTCAAAAATTCCAATCACAGACTTTTTATCCCACTGCGCTCCCAGAATGAAAAAATAAGTAAATAAATCTGCAGGATGCATTTTACTGGTGGCCAAAATTTGCCGGCCAAGAAGAAATAGTAATTTTTTTCACAATTGGATGTGTGGATTGCACAGTGGTTGTGTCATTGGAGGTATGTCACTCTCCTAGGGTAGGGATTAGTCTTTGGTGTGGTTTTTTTTTTTTTCTTTTTTTTTTTTTTTTTACATTGTTAATTTATTTTAATATAATATATATTTTATAATTTTTATTATTTGTATTAAATGTAAGTCAAGGCTTGATTTAGATTTATCTCATAAACGGGTGAGCTGATTCCTTCAAAAATTCCTGTTGCAGACCTTTTATCCTGCTGCGTTCCCAGAATTAAAAAAAAAAAAAAAAAAAATCTGCGGAATGCATCTTACTGGGGGCCAACATCTACAGGCCAAGAAATAGTCATTTTTCACAGTTTAGACATGTGAATTGCACAGCGGTTGTGTCATCGAACGCCTGGTGTTCTCCTAGGGCAGGGACTAAACATAGGCTTTTTTTTATTTTTTTTGGCCTCTAGCAATAAATATTTTTAAAGCAGTAAATGATCGAATTGACGAGTAATCCAATTTTTGTTTACTACTGACCCAAAGTCCTCTTTGTATCCATTGGAAGGAAGAGATAAGCTTGGGTTTGCTCCTTCTCCGGTAAAAATGGGATCCGGTACAATGTTATCAATAGGAAACAAAAGTGGTATTTTTTCCCGGTGACCTCCGATAAGTTTAAAGTGTATGTATAGCCCAACCTTTTTGTTTTATAGTTTAGGGTAGGGTTAACACCCCCCCCCCTCCCCCCCCGTCAATTTTGTTATTAGCCTCAGAAAAACCTATCCTAGAGGAGCTGGGACTTTGGGACTTTTATCACTCCAAGTTGGTCGTGTGCTAGTAAAATTAGGAGATGCAACAGGAAGTGAGAAGAAATCTCTACTGAGGGTATATGTCCACTAGACAGTTGTCACCAAAACAGGTGTCCCCATGGGAAGATGCCCCCTCACTTTTTATAACCATAACTAATCACAACCATAACATTTTGTATTTCCCACCACTTTCTTTGTCAGTGGCAATGGTCAGCGTCCTATTCAAAAGGGATACAGAGATTGTGGTAGGGATGTTTCATTGTTGCATTATCAAATACATTATGGGCTTGTGTTGATGGCATTAGTTTGATTAGTTGGGATTGTTCAGAATTCATGGATGGGTGCATTTGACATGCAGTGCCCACCGTCTGACCAGCCGTTGACCACCTTCTGACCAGCAAAACTGACTACCTTCTGACCAGCAAAACTGACTACCTTCTGACCAGCAAAACTGACTACCTTCTGACCAGCAAAACTGACTACCTTCTGACCAGCAAAACTGACTACCTTCTGACCAGCAAAACTGTCTACCTTCTTGCCAGCAAAATTGGCAAACTTTTGACCTGGGTTTTGCATTCCCATAGGCTTTTACAAAAATAAAAGCCATACCACACAAACCTAAAAGAAGACAGGGTCTGACTGTGACCACCGGACATCACCTATAACTAAAATATTACTATTAAATGGACCATCCCTTTTAAAAGGGCTGAGGAAAGTTTGCTTCATGTGCCTACGGAGATCTGGCTTTCTCAAGGTTCCGTGTAACCCTTCAGGTTCCTCCAGAGGTTGCAAGTGATTCCTTGATTTATGGAAGCTTGATCTCCTACTGACAGCCACCACCAATATTATTGGCAGAATTTTCCACTGACATTGAATGGCAGGGGTTACTTCTTCACTGACCACCAAATCAAGGGGGTGCCACACTGACCACTAATGTACAGTACAAGGCTACTTTTCTATTGATCTCCACTTTAAGGGGCTCTCCTCCTACTGACTGTTAAAGGGCATTTTTCTACTGACTTTCTTGTTTTTTATTATTATTATTAATATCATTGTTATTTCCCTTCATGATAATTAATGAAAATATGTTTTGGGGGGTATGAAGCAGGAGAACACTGATGAATGATCCATAGTAGGAGTAGGAAACTCTACGTAAACCATAGTTTTCGTTAAAACGCTCAACAACCTACCGATCACATTAATGAACTTTGACCTGCAGATATAATCATTTTCAGCACGGGTTCTCTGAGACCTAAAATGATTTGAAAGGTTCCTCTGGGATAAAAAGGTTAAAGAAAGGCTGGCCCAAAATGAAATTGCGTGGTCTTCTTTCTTTAGCAAAGAAGAGGTTAAATCAGAGGCATGGGATGGATGTAACTATAGAACATTCCTGTAGCACCTAGGGAAGTTGGTTGACCCCCTCTGTGGTATTTATGTGTATGACCCAAGGAAAAGGTCTGTGAGCCTTAGATCTCAGAATATTTTTTGTTTCATCTTCCCTGGATCTCTGGTGACTTGACGTGACCTGTGAACCTCCCTGGGGGAAGAGGACATCACATCAAGACTTGCACAGAAAGCATGTGGGTCCTCAGGAATGTCACCTCTTGCCTGACTTTAAAAAACTGGTTTTCTGAGAGGAGAGGTGGTTGGGGAATGGAGATGTAAAGGGTGGAGTAGAGAGTGAGCCTGAGGGCATGGCATTTACATCCAAAAGATCTTCCCACCATCTTGCATGTTGAATAGTTTCCCGTAACATTGGAAAGAGTCATTTCACGCCTCACTGATATTCGCCTACAAAATGCAGGTTTTTATTCAGAAGCTTAATAACCCAATTAACACTGAACTTTGGGAAGACAAAAATGCTCCCTTGCAGTGAGGCTGCCCCTGTGCTGCAAGGGTTAAATGCTCAAGGGTAGCTTACTTGATCCCCAGTCCAACAGGTTCCTTATGGGCTGTAAGACCAGCGCTAGCAACATCATCTCCCTTACACTGCAGCGGTCGCATGCCCTCTGACATCATGAAGAGCAATACATGGTCTATAACCTTACATTAGATGGGGAAAGTCCACTGCCAGAGCATAGGGGACTAGAGGAGAGTGACGGCTGTCAGCGGAGCAAGGCATAAAGTATGTAAAACTGCTGGTACTCAAGACCTGAATGAGCAGCCCCAGTGCAAGGGAGAAGTTTTCTTTCCCTGGAGATGGGATGTAAAGTGGAACTTCACTCTCTCAATCAACATTGACTTTTTTGAATCTTTATGCTGCTAGCATTAGTAAATGGATAGTAAAGTATATTACATTTACTTGCTTTAAACAGTTTTTTTTACATGTCTTTAGTTATGCCGCGTACACACGAGCGGACTTTACGGCAGACTTTACCCGGCGGACGGGATTTCGTCAGATAATTCGATCGTGTGTGGGCTCCAGCGGACTTTGTTTTCTCAAAAGTTGGACGGACTTAGATTTGAAACAATTTTTAAATCAATCATCAAAATCGAGTCCGGTCAAAAAGTCCGCTCGTCTATATGCTAGTTCGACGGACAAAAAGCCACGCTAGGGCAGCTATTGGCTACTGGCTATGAACTTCCTTGTTTTAGTCCGGTCGTACGTCATCGCGTACGAATTCGTCGGTCTTTGGTGGATTGTGTGTAGGCAAGTCCGTTCATTCAGAAAGTCCGTCGTAAAGTCCGTCAAAGTCCGCCGGGCAAAGTCTGCCGTAAAGTCCGACTGTGTGTATGCGGCATTGCATCCTAGTTTCCATGCCAAGGCAAATGTCATCATCTGTCCTTACTCAAGATGGCCAGAAATGCTAGGGTGGTCTTTTTCTTATGCCCCGTACACACGGTCGGATTTTCCGACGGAAAATGTGTGATAGGACCTTGTTGTCGGAAATTCCAACCGTGTGTAGTCTCCATCACACATTTTCCATTGGATTTTCCGACACACAAAGTTTGAGAGCAGGATATAAAATTTTCCGACAACAAAATCCGTTGTCGGAAATTCCGATTGTGTGTACACAAATCCGATGGACAAAGTGCCACGCATGCTCAGAATAAATAAAGAGATGAAAGCTATTGGCCACTGCCCCGTTTATAGTCCCGACGTACGTGTTTTACGTCACCGCGTTCAGAATGATCGGATTTTCCGACAACTTTGTGTGACCGTGTGTATGCAAGACAAGTTTGAGCCAACATCCGTCTAAAAAAATCCTAGGATTTTGTTGTCGGAATGTCCGAACAAAGTCCGACCGTGTGTACGGGGCATAAGGCTTACAGCATATCCGGGGGGCCGAGGACATTCTATTCTCCTGTGAATTCTGAGGATACTCGTGGTCCTAGCAGCCAATACCAGGAACGGTTCTACAGGCCAGATAAAATTTTGTAGGGGTCTGACTTGAAGTTTGGAGACCCCTGATCAAGACTCCTCTCTAGGATTGCTGTAACCCCCCTCCTTTCCTCATCCCCATCTAAATCGCTTATTAAAAAAATAAAAATAAAAACTACCTAAAAGTTCTAACGAGAAGTTGGATAAGTTACAAAACCTCTTAGATGAATGTGACCACCTAATACTAGGTATACCAAGACCTGGATAAATGATAAACCTTCACAGTCCTACCTAAAAGTCCCTCATACTAAGCTAAACCTGAAGTCATGTGATGCAGTGGGTCCTGAGTCTTCTCCTTTTTTTTACAGCAATGTGGGAGGGTTCTCCATTGGGTATCAGCGTTTTTGCTTGGGTGACCTGGACACTTCTTATTGGTTGTCCAGTGGTAAGGTCTTCTCAGGGTCCAGAAGACTAAACCGTGTGGTGACACCACGTTGATGAAATCAGGTGGAAGCGGCCTTGATAACCAAAGCCAGCACCAGCAAGAGGAACGGGTAGAAGAGTCAGGTGAGTAGTAAATATCTTTTAAAAAGTCTCCTTTTTTTTTCCAAAAAGTTTGTGAATGGGTTGGAGGTAGGGATGGGAGTTTTAGGGCGTGATCTGTACCATCCTCAAGCATGTTTGTCCCCCCCAAAGTCCAGTTTGAATTGTCTCACCACTCTGTACCGTGGCACTGGCCCACTTGAAGAGCTGGGCTTGGGCACAGTTCAGTTGGACTCACCACGCATCCATGTGAGGTGATGGCATAAGCATCCACAAGCCCGCAACAATGTGAGCACAAGCCAGTGGGGAAGTGGAGAGGAAGGAACAATTGTACTTTGGTGTCGTACAAGGCAGCCCTGCCTAGAGTAAGTACTCCCTTAAAGCTTATCCTTGGGCAAAGTGTTAATTGGAATCGGGTGTTGCAACAGTGCACCTGTCCACCTTTTTCCATTTTGTCTGTAATTCGATTACCTGGGGGTCCTTGTAGTACTGGAGAGAAGGTATTCTCAATTATGCTCATTGCATCTGTGTTGATGTTTATGCCATATAGAAGGCCTGATATAAATAAAAAAAGACTATACAAAGAAGGTTCCCCCAGCCACCAACTTTTGGCCCTATAGTGGATCTATGAGTTCCATGCATGACCAGCGTAGATAGGCACTATTGATCGGCTAGGAAAGGGTTCCGATCAGTATCAATTCACTCTGTTAGATAGCTTGCTCGAGCTGAGTCTGCCCCTTTATCACACTCTTCCTCCGGGGTTCCTTCTCCAAGAAGGCCAAGGAGAACATTGGTGTGCACTATGGGCATTCCCAAATGGACTCCCATTGTGCATTCACCATCCACTTTCACTTTAAGTTGTCTGGGCACCCTCAGCCTTATAAAAACCACAAGAAAAAGTACTGATATCAGATACAGAAGACACGGGAACTGTTAATTGAATTCTTGCATTTCCTACTGAATTCGAATTCTGTTCTGTTTTGCCTTATATAACTTGTTTATGTTGTTTGATCAAAGGCTTCTATTGATGGAGTGCCAGTGTCTGCTGATAACATCTGTTTTTCTGATCTTTTCTGTCCCCCCCCCCCCCCCCCACCCCCAACAACATTCCACTTTAATTATAAACAGAATGCTTGTTATTATGGTGGAAGCCTGCAGTGTGTCCTAGCATGGGCACTGTAGCCTTGGGCAGGGGTGTGGGGGTAGGGAAATGGTAGCAAATACCAGTTTGGGCACAGTATATAGCTGACTATAAACACTAGAGGGTGGTTAGACATGCAGGTACAATGTGTCTATCCTCATACTTGGTTTGGGATGCAAGGGAGACTCCCTAACATCAGACAAAATTTTCAAAAAATGCCAATCAGTACCTTTTTAGTTGTTATCACGGCCGAATGGTTGCTGTTTTGCCATCGAGGCTTGGTCAGTGTTTAGATGGCCATAGACTGGTGGATATATCTCTGACACCAAAGGTAGGGTGATATCTGCTGTCCCTCAGCAAGTCCCTTGAATGCCAGAATCTATCACGATCCATGCCACATCAACTGTGGTACTTTGATCTTTCACTCAGCTTGATAACCTTGACAAGACTTAGTCAGTGTTCGGATGGTCATAGACTGGTGAATATATCTGACACCCAGGGGCGTAACTAGAAATAGCAGGGCCCCATAGCAAAATGTTGTATGGGGCCCCCCTGGAAACAGCCCCCCCCCCACAGCTGCCCTAGTGTCAATGCAGCGTGACCTGTGCCCAATGCAGCGTGACCTGTGCCCAATGCAGCGTGACCTGTGCCCAATACAGCCTGGTCTGCCTGTGCCCCATACAGCCCCACCTATGCAGAGGAAGAGGCAAGCCAACTGGATCAGCAGAGAGCGGGATTGCCCGCTGTAATAGCTTTCATTTGAATTTCCTGTCTTCCCGGGGCTCATCGTCACATAGCCCCACCTCTTGGCCCGATGCCTTTGATGACGTCACATGTCCCGCATTGGATCGGCGTTCTGTCTATCAAAGGCACAAGGCCAAAAGGTGGAGCTATGTGACGTGAGCCCCGGGAACACTGGAAGTTCTAATGAAAGCTCTTACATCGGGCAATTCAGCTCTTTGCGGATACAGACAGCTCGCTTCTTCCTTTCCTCTCTCTTCCCCTGGTTGGTGCTCTTATCCTCACTGGGCCCCACTCGGCTGCGGGCCCCATAGCGCCCGCATGGGTCGCTATGGTGGTAGTTACGCCCCTGCTGACACCAAAGGCAGGGAGATATCTGCTGTCCCTCAGAAGGTCCCATGAATGCCAGAATCGATCACGATACATCCCACATCAATGGTGGTACTTTGATCTTTCAGTAAAAACAAGAAGGAATCAGCGCTATTTCAACCTTAACATAAAACTACTACAAAAAAGTGCATAAATAAAGTCCATAGATCAACCGTGGCAATCCCACTCCATGAAAATGTGGTCTTCCTATGTCTGAACGGTGATCTTCCAACAAAACACCAATTGCCACCACAAATGTGAGTAGCCACACACCGTACTTCCAGTGACCTCCAAATGAATAAAGGTCAGTAAGCGCTTCAAGAGGAAGTAAACCTCGGCCAAGTTTTTTTTCTTTTTTTTTTAATTTAAACATTCAGTAGCTCATTACAAGGCATAATCTATTGAAATAAGCCCTAAACGAGGTCTGTAAGTACCTTATTTAGGGTGTTTGTCTTCTCTTCATTTCCGGGTATTGGCCGTGCCATTTTTAGAGCTGTTTACTGAATCTGTTACATAGTCACTTCCGCTCTTACTCTGAAATCTCGCGCATGCGCCGTAGCGCCGGGAATATCAGGAAGAAGAGAATCAGCGCAGCATCCCGAGACTTCTCCTCTGTGCCGTTCAGAGGGGAAGCTCGTTCACAGTAATTTCCCGACATGCAGGGAATACACAAACGGCACACTTTACATGCCGTTAATGAAAGATCATACTGCGCAATCGCGCATGACGTCATCTACGAGAAAAAGACGATTTCCATTGAAAATACAGCAGGAAGCACACTTTCACAGGCAGCTATCAGCTGCAAGTGTTATCTACTATCTGAACAGATTAAGTTGTCTCTGAGGGTTTACAACCACTTTCAGCATATTGATTAGCCCATCCAAATTGATCAGATCTCCAAATAATTATCCTAGTCTATCTCTCTCTCTTCAAATGATTTCACCACCATAAACCAAAAAGATACTATTATTATTATTATACAGAATGTATATAGCGCCAACAGTTTGCGCAGCGCTTTACAACATGAGGGCAGACAGTACACTCACATTACAAATCAATACAGGAGGGATCTGAGGGCCCTGCTCTTTAGAGCTTACAATCTAGAAGGGAGGGTCAAGTGTAAACAAAAGGCAATAACTGTGGGGGGTGAGCTGATGAAGAGAAGGGTTTTCAGGGATAGTCTAAAAGCTAATAGAGTAGGAGATAAGCGGAGAGATTGGGGTAGGGCATTCCATAGTATTGGAGAGGCTTTAGAAAAGTCCTGGAGATGAGCATGGGAGGAGGTGACGAGGGAGCTAGAGAGCAGGAGGTCTTGAGAGGAACGAAGAGAACGAGTAGGTTGGTATTTAGAGACTAGGCTAGTGATTTAGCTGCAGGCTAGATTGAGGATGGCCTTGTAAGTAGTTGTTGTTAGTATTTTGAATTGAATTTGTTGGGTGAGCGGAAGCCAGTGGAATGATTGACAGAGAGGGGTAGCAGACACAGAGCGATTGGTAAGCTGGATGAGTACAATAGTATAGTATTTTTTTTGTATTGCACCAGATTAAAAGTAACGAAGAGGTATTGCACTTACATGTAATTGTGCCCTGATTTGGCACAAATGTATACAGCCTTTAGTTTGAATATGTCACCGCTTCTCTCTCCCAGGATCGGCGTGCGTTTCACCACCAGGAATTTCAGGCCAAGCGTGACGTCAGAAGTAGCCGAAAGTGACGACGCCTGTGAGGCTTCCAACTAGTTTCGCAAATCGCATCTTCAGGAAAGCTAGGGTGAGTGGGCACTTCTCACACTGGTGGTGGCAATTGGTGTTTTGTTGGAAGATCACCTTTCAGACATAAGAAGATCACATTTTAATGGTGTGGGATTACCATGGTTGATCTATGGACTTGATTTATGGACTTTTTTGGAGTTGTTTTATGTTGAGGTTGAAATAGCGCCGATTCCTTCTTGGTTTCACTGTTTAATAGTGTTTTACTATAGGGAAGGCAGCTTCATTGTTTATCACAGGGAAGCAGGCGCCTTTATGTTTATGTTAATTACTTTGATCTTTCACATGGCCATAGCACTGCTGTATATATCTCTGAGACCAAAGGATGGGAGATATCTGCTGTCCCTTGAGTGCCAGAATCTATCACGATCCATGCCACATCAACGTGGTACTTTGATCTTTCACTTTGCTCTATAACCTAGACAAGGATTGGGCTTTATAGCAGGAAGATATCGCAACAATAATATCCTCTAACCCAGGGGTCAGCAATCAGTAGATTGTAAACAGGTGACTGGTAGATCGCGGTCTGGGCTTCCCAGAGCTTCAGAGTGCAATGCAGAGGGACTTGTAAAGTTGGAGGTGTAGTAGGGAGCAAGAGCCGCATAAAGCCATGCCTCCTATGTAGTGCCGGCTCCTGTCCCATGTGGAGTGATACCAACTGCACTCCACCTCTTATCCCGGCTAGAGGTCCCCAGAGTGGTGCCAGCGGCTGGAAATAAAAGATCTTCAGGTCATTGTGAAGCAATACCCTGGGCATAATAGTATAAGACTGCTTTCACAATGATGCACTGTGGTTTACCCACACTTCGGGTGCAGTGCAGTTTTCCTGCGCGTTTGCTGTGCTTAGCCGTAGACTTCTATTATATCGTGCACAATTGCGACACGGTAGTACGGCAATTAGAGGTTTAAATCCAGGTAATCAGGTGTGAGCAGGCGACACTGTGCTCCCATGTGACTTCTCCCATGTTGTTCAGGTAGAGCGCCACCTCTTTAAGGTTGCCTACCCCTGCTCTAACCCCTGGAGAAACTCGTTAATACCTCTTAAAAACCCAAAGAACTTATTGCTCCAAATCTGGAGCACTGTACACATTGAGCTGTCTGTGGCCATCTTTAGGCTTCCCAACTGTTCTTCATTTTCAGGACAAGCAGGTCTCCAGGTAAAGTACCCTTATTTTTTAACCACTTGACCTTCGGAAGGTTATACCCCCTTCATGACTAAGGAATTTTTTGCTATTTACCACTGCACTACTTTACAGGCAATTTGCGAGGTCATGCAACACTGTACCTAAATGAAAAATTTATATAATTTTTTTCACACAAATTGAGCTTTCTTTTAGTTGGAATTCGATCACCACTAGATTTTTTAGTTTTTATTATATAAAAGAAAAAAGCACAAACATTTTTTACATTTTCTACTCTCTCTCTGTTATAAAACACATCCAATAAAATCAAATGTATTCTAACAATTGCTGATTTTACTCACAGACCTTTATAAACACAGTAATATAGGTACTGTGGTTGGCCACAGCCATCAGCACGTTCACAGCCAAGATAATTGGCTGTGAGCCTGCTGACTAACTCATGCTGTGTCCAACCACAGCACGAGCAGCAGTGGGCGCGCTCGCACGTGCCTGTATTCCCCAACAGAACAGCCGGGCCAGCAGTAAAAGTTCAACTGCTGGTGAACAAGTGGTTGAGCTCAAACTCCTCTTTGCTCCACATCTGCTTCTCCTTTATAGCATTCCCCCGGTACAGGAAAAGAGCTGGATAGCGATAAAATGAAGTTTTGTTGATGGATGTAATACACACACCATAGGTTATGGGTGGCCACGTCTACGAAAAAACGTAGCCTTATGCCGCGTACACACGAGCGGACTTTACGGCAGACTTTGCTCGGCGGACTTTTCGACAGACTTTACGACGGACTTTCTGAATGAACGGACTTGCCTACACACAATCCACCAAAGTCCGTCGAATTCGTACGTGATGACGTACGACCGGACTAAAACAAGGAAGTTCATAGCCAGTAGCCAATAGCAGCCCTAGCGTGGCTTTTTGTCCGTCGAACTAGCATACAGACGAGCAGACTTTTCGACCGGACTCGATTTCGACTGATTGATTTAAAACATGTTTCAAATCTAAGTCCGTCCAACTTTTGAGAAAACAAAGTCCGCTGGAGCCCACACACGATCGAATTGTCCGACGAAATCCAGTCCGCCGGGCAAAGTCTACCGTAAAGTCCGCTCGTGTGTACGCGGCATTATTGTCAAGGACAGATTACTACATGTATGTTGTGATTGCTGACAACTGCACATGTGGATTGGGCTTAAGGCAGAATGTTTGCTTTGCGTATTGAGTAGATCAGGCATCTCTCAACCGGGGTTCTGTGGAATCCTAGGGTTCCTTCAGAGGTTGGCAGGAGTTCATTGGATTGTGGCACGTTGATCTTGTGTTGATGGACATAATACACACACCTCAATCCTATAGTATCATGCTGATTTTGAAAATTGTTCTTGCTGCTGTTTTAAAACAGAACTCTAGGCAGATCCAAAAGACACAATAGGTCCCGTATTAATACTTTATTATATTCTGAGAAATTTTGTGTATACTCCCGGGCTCAGGGACAGTGTGGTGTGGGAAATGAGATTCTCTCATGCTCATGGCGGTTAGGATCTTCCTTGTATAACAAGCAAGCTGTATTTGTTCTGTCCTCTCCGAAATCAGGCGTGTTTAGACTTGGTCAGGAATTTCACCCATGGAGAGAGAGGCTGATTCAGCTGAACGTATTCCATACTGGAGCAACCTGTATTAATTATACCTGCACACAAGCATGAAGAAAAAACTTGCATTTAGTCTAACTCAGTTGGCCCAGCCTCGAATTTCCAGTCATTGGTATCCTTATTTTCTGAATGGCCCTCAGGGCCCTTGTTGATAGAATATTGTGTTAGGTTGGCCATACGTGTAATGCCCCGTACACACAGCCGGATTTTCAGACGGAAAATGTTCGATGCTCGTTGTCGGAAGCTCCAACCATGTGTAGGCTCCATCGGACATTTTCCATTGGAATTCCCGTCATGCAAAATTTGAGATCTGGATCTCAAATTTTCTGACAACAAAATCCATTGTAGGAAATTCCGATCATGTGTGTACACAATTCCGACGTACAAAATTCCACGCGTGCTCGGAATCAAGCAGAAGAGCCGCACTGGCTATTGAACTTTAATTTTTCACGACTCGTCATACGTGTTGTATGTCACCGCGTTCTTGACATTCGGAATTTCCGACAAGATTTGTGTGACCGTGTGTATGCAAGACAAGTTTGAGCCAACATCCGTCGGAAAAAATCCATGGATTTTGTTGTCGGAATGTTTGATCGTGTGTATGGGGCATAAGGGTTTCTCTAGTCCATAAATTTACCCCATCTATGGTAAACAGCATAGATAGATGAGTCTCCTGCTGCTGGCACATGTCAGAATACCCAAATAGTGATTGCACCTGATTGGATGCACTCATTGTTTGTCCAACTTTTTTCCATCAGTCTCCTTGATTCCTCAGTCGAAGTCTGTTGAGCCTGGTGTTGACGTTCACCAAAATTCAAGATGTGTATAGCCAGCTTTACTCCAGTGCATGTAGAGTTTTATTCAAAAGGTTTACTTTCCAAGCTTTTTTGAAAGCCCAAACTGGAGTACTTTGGCTTACCCTTCTAGAGCCAAAGGTTTGACATTGAGCACATTTCGGGTTTATTATTCCACTCTAAGGTTTTCTTTCTTAAAAACTTTCCCAAATGCGTTTCTTGAACAATAATGGAATACTAGAGTGCACCAAGAAGCCTCGGTAATAGAACAGAATCCATACCTGCTCAGCTATGTCCTCTCCTTCTCCCGCATGTGCAGATGTCACTTTTGATGCAAATTGAAGGTAAAATGACTGGAGATCCATGCAGAACTGTCTGAGGCGTTGTGCTAAAGGCAGTCAGTAGTTGAACAAAACCTTGTGTATGCACACTATTGTGGATTCAAAACCAACCCCAGGTTAGGTTTCCAATTCTGATAAAGGCCTTTATTTGAGTGATCAGAACCAACTCTGTCTGTGGTTCAGTGGGTAAAGTGGTGAATATAAACATAAGGTCATGATTATAAAAAGGAGAGGGATGTATCCAGGGAGAGGGTCATACTAGAGAAGAGAACTGCTGGGTTTATGTTGTTTTTCTTTTTTTTTTCTTTTTTGGAGGGGGTGTGGGGGGTGCCGCCGCGAACAAACACCCCCCCCCCCCCCGTTCAGCCGGGCGGCGGCTTTCATCGCGTCTCGCCTGTCTTTTAAGCCAATCAGGTGACAGGTCTCAGGACCCTCTTCATGATTGGTCGGGAGGATTATCCGTGTGACAATGGCAAATATTCATATACACTATTATCGCACAAATGGGTGTGCTCTGGGCACAGAGCCCACCCTTTTTTTTGAAGCCTATTAGGGCCTCTGGCTCTAATCACGTGCTTAAAAAAAAACAAAACCCATTGGAATCCATGCGTCAGGCATCCCGCATGTAGATTAGGGGGCCAGACGCATGGATGGGGGGGGCAGCGCCCCTTATGGAGGGGCCGCCGCTGCTGCCAGGAGGGAGTAATGGTAGGGAATGGGGAAGGGATGTATGGGGGTGAGGATGATGGGAAAGAGATTTATGCAGGGAGGAGATGATCGTGGGGAAGGGATTTATGCAAGAGAGGGTGATGGTGGGGAAGTGACGCATGCAGGAAGGGGTGGTGATGGTGGAGAAAGGATGCGAGTGGGGAAGGGAGGCATGTGGGGAGGGGTGATGGTGGAGAAGGGATGTATGCAGGAGGCGGTGATGGTGGAGAAGGGATGTGAGACAGTGATGGTGGAGAAGTGATGTATGCAAGAGGGGGTGATGCTGGAGAAAGGATAGATGCAGGAGGGGGTGATGGTGGAGAAGGAATACATGCAGGAGGGGGTGATGGTGGAGAAAGGATAGATGCAGGAGGGGGTGATGGTGGAGAAGGGATGTATGCAGGAGGGGGTGATGGTGGAGCAAGGATAGATGCAGGAGGGGGTGATGGTGGAGAAGGAATACATGCAGGAGGGGGTGATGGTGGACAAAGGATACATGCAGGAGGGGGTGATGGTGGAGAAGGGATGTATGCGGGAGGGGGTGATGGTGGAGGGGGGATTTATGCGGGAAGGGGGTGATGGTGGAGGGGGGATTTATGCGGGAGGGGGTGATGGTGGAGAAGGGATATATGCGGGAAGGGGGTGATGGTGGAGGGGGGATTTATGCGGGAGGGAGTGATGGTGGAGAAGGGATGTATGCGGGAAGGGGGTGATGGTGGAGGGGGGATTTATGCGGGAGGGGGTGATGGTGGAGAAGGGATATATGCGGGAAGGGGGTGATGGTGGAGGGGGGATTTATGTGGGAGGGAGTGATGGTGGGGAAGGGATGTATGCAGAAAGGGTGTGTGGTGGAGGGGAGATTTATACGGGAGGAGGTAATGGTGTAAAAAGGAGGGATGTGGAGGATGTGATGGTGGGGAAGGGTTGTATACAGGGAGGGGGTGATGGTGGGGAAGGGATGTATGCAGAAAGGGTGTGTGGTGGAGGGGAGATTTATATGGGAGGAGGTAATGGTGTAAAAAGGAGGGATGTGGAGGATGTGATGGTGGGGAAGGGTTGTATACAGGGAGGGGGTGATGGTGGGGAAGGGTTGTATACAGGGAGGGGGTGATGGTGGGGAAGGGTTGTATACAGGGAGGGGGTGATGGTGGGGAAGGGATGCCAAGTAGGAAGAGGGTGTAGGAGGACTGTTGGAATAGATTTGTTGGGGAAGGGATATATGAAAAAGCGGTGTCTGTTGGTGTGTGTAGGGAGGGGGGGGGGGTGGTTGGGGGTCGGGAGGGTGTAGGAGGGAGTGCAGATGCTGATATGGGAGGAGGTGGTGGTAGTAAAGGGATGTATACTGTATAAGAGAGGAGCTAATGGCAGGGAGAGGGTGAAGGGGAGGAAATGGTGCCGATATGGGGAGAGGACTTTGGTTGGGATCTGATGCTCCTCTCAATGTGAACAAAAAAAATTTTAAAAAAATGGTTACCAGATTATTTGTGTGATTTAAAAAATGCATTTACATGAAAAGACCCCGGCCTTCATCCTGCCATGTGAGACGGCTCGTTTAATGTTACACACCTTACCTACGCGGTTCCAGCAATGGACAGGAAGATGGTCAGGATGAGGTTTTTTTAGTCATTTTCACAAATGAATCAACCACCTCAAAAACT
Source organism: Lithobates septentrionalis (assembly GCA_037952835.1). Lineage (NCBI taxonomy): Eukaryota > Metazoa > Chordata > Amphibia > Anura > Ranidae > Lithobates > Lithobates septentrionalis. The sequence goes on along the minus strand of JBBDGP010001000.1, from coordinate 1,587,505 downwards.
GCAACTTTTTGTGCTTTCACATCTGACCTAAGTGAGCTGGTTCCCTGATCTATTATATTATAAAGACTTCTACAACTGGAAAATGAACCATTCTATTAATACTGTAATGTAGGTTAATTGAATTCAGATATAGGTGTTTGGTACACCTATCTGCCCCGCCTCCTTATTGGGTGATCGGAGATCACCTACTCTTCCCGCATTAGCAGAAATCCTGAACATACTCTCTATCTCTCACATACAAGTATGAACTTTTTTTTTTTTACAGTCGCTAGACTTAGATGCCTGGCTGTGATTTATGATACACAGAGAAAGAACGGGTTAAGAAGAACAGGCTTCAGGAAGTACACTCCCAGTCACCATGTGAGGTGTTCCCTAAATTCTTGCAGCAGTTAAAGTAAAGCTTTAACAAGCAAAGCTTTAAATGTAATTTCCAAATTAAATTTCAGTTTTCAACATTCAGATTCCGTTAACATAATTCCTGCCATGTAAGACCCTTGCTCAGACACTTCCTGATATAGGGTGACAATGCTCTGTGCCTTTCCTCCCAACTGTGCTCCCCCAACACAGGCTTCTAATGGAGACTATAAGTGACCACTTTAATGCACAGGCATGGTCCACTTTTGTCACCATTAAGAAACCCCACCACAAGAAATGCCATGCAGCCACCCCTGGAGAGCATATAGACAGAAAGTGGCTGCAAAGAGGCTGCAGGAGATCAACAACACCGAGATGCAATAAAAAAGGTTATTCAGCTAGGATTTACATCTATTTTAAGGTAAATTGAGTGGAGTTTCCAATTTTAGCACAGCTGCCTAGTTTGCTGGATGTCATTGGTAGCTCACTGATCTCTTTGACTTGTCCTTTTGAATAGTGTAATGCAAAATAAGAAGTGGGAGTCACTCCCACAGCTTTCATTGACATGGTCCTCTGAATAATTCTCAGATTTGAGATTTTTAGATTGAAGTCTCGGTCATTTTACATTTTTTTTTTATTGTTGGTATCACTTTTAAACTCATTAGGACATTTGCATTAGTTGAAAGTCTACTCTCTGCTATTATTCCTGGCTGATTGCTAAAAGTAAGGCTGGCTGTACACTCTCAGATCTATCAACCCCCCCCCCCAATACATGTTAAACCACATTAATGGCCTACCGGCTATTCGTACATTGACAGCCATCAGCTGCATCTGATTGGTTGAAGTCAATGTTCTGCTGACAGTTTTCCACCTGCCTCCTTCAATTTTTCAGATCCAAGGATGTCGGTGGAGTGGTGTTGACAGGGCAAACCACAGCTTGACTTCTGGGCACTTCATCAGGAACCTGATGACATTTGCTTCATGTACGACCAGCTTGACTCAGATCTCAGTGCAAAGCGGTTTGACCACAAAAAAGTCTAGTAGTAACAGTCTTTAAAAAGCGAGTGTAAAAATAGCTCCTGAGGAAGTATTACGCAGAAATGAATGTGTGCATCATAAGCATGCCCTGAATAATTCTTGCAGTGCTATTTTCAGGCTCTAGTTTATTTATTTTTTTCTGCCATTTCGGTATCAATGTGTTAATATTGTAGAATATGTTGGTTGCATAGTGTAATGATCGTGACATATCACATTCCAAACATGTTTTCATGTCTGCCCTGTAGGGACGCAGCGTGTTTTTCTGGTCCCACAATCCACATCAAGGGAAACCAACCGCAACTTGAGCTGGGTTGTTGTAGCTGAAAGTTTAAAGTTTAGGTAATGCGTACGTCCTAGAAGAAACATTTGCATATATAGGAATGTTTTAGATCTATTTGCAGCTGTTTTTTTTTTTTTGAAGACTATATGAACACCAGTATACCACTAAGTTCTACATAAGGTCCCAGCAGCTGGTTGAGTTTGCAACTGGGTAGGTCACCATGTGTGATTCTGCATAGGTGTGCTAGGCCCCTAAAATGTCCTTTCTCAACCTTTTTACCCAAGAGGAAACCTTGAAATAAATGCATTATTGGGGAACTCCTGCTCTAAGCACTTCATCAGGTGTTATTGAGAAAAATTCCCCTTTGGCGGTCAGAATACTACCCTTAGTCAGGTAAAAGGATCATTGGTGTCAAGGCATTGGCTTTGTAAAGTGGCTGTAGCTCAAGAACTATATATGCACCATCAAAAGGGAGGTCAATAATCCATAATGTAAGAAACCCTGGGGTTCTACTGTACCCTGGCTAAAATGGCTGTCCTAAACTCTCATTAGAGATTCAACCTTTCCCAAAAATGCCCCTTTGGTTGTCAGAATACCACCCTTGCAGTCAGAAAAAAAGGTTATTGGTGTCATGGCATTAACTCCGTCAACTGGTAACTATGGAGGCGCCATCAAAAGGGAGGTCAATCAGCCACAGCTAAAGGAACCAACCACTGGAGGAACCCTATGGCTCCACTGAACCCTGGTTGAAAATGGCTGCCCTAAACTCTCCTTGTTTTTAGATGTATGTATGAACAGCAGTATACCACTAAGTTCTACATCAGGTCCCAGGAGCTGGTTGAGTTTGCAACTGGGTAGGTCACCATGTGTGATGCTGAATAGGTGTGCTGTCCCTCTAAAATGTCCTTTCTCAACCTTTTTGCCCAAGAGGAAACCTTGAAATAAATTTCTTATTGGGGAACTACTAAGCACGTCATCAGATGTTGCGAAAATCGCCCCTTTGGTGGTCAGAATGCCACCCTTACAATCTGTTAAAAGGATCATTGGTGTCATGGCATTGGCGTTGTCAAGAGGCATTAGCTCCAGAACTATGGAGGCACCATCAAAAAGGAGGTCAATCAGCCACAGCTCAAGAAACTCTGGCCACACTGGAGGAACTCTATGGTTCCACTGAACCCTGGTTGAAAATGGCTGCCCTAAACTCTGATTCTTTTTAGAGATTCAACCTTACCCTGAAAATGCCCCATTGGTGGTCAGAATTCCACCCTTACAGTCAGATAAAAATTGATCATTGATGTCATGGCATTGGCTCTGCCAAATGGCACTAACTCCGGAACTATGGAGGCACCATCAAAAGGGAGATCAATCATCCATAACGTAAGGAACCCCTACCAACCACTGGAGGAACCCTGGCTAAAATGGCTGCCCTAAACTCTCAATAGAGATTCAACCTTTCCCAAAAATGCCCCATTGGTTGTCATAATTACCACACTTGCAGTCAGAAAAAAGGTCATTGGTGTCATAGCATTGACTCCGTCAACTGGTAACTATTGAGGCACCATCAAAAGGGAGGTCAATCAGCCACAGCTCAAGGAACCAACCCCTACCAACCACTGGAGTAACCATATGGCTCCATTGAACCCTGGTTGAATAAGGCTGCCCCAAACTCTCATCATTTTTAGAGATTCAACCTTGGCCAAAAATGCCCCTTTGGTGGTCAGAATGCCACCCTAATGCCCCGTACACACGGTCGGATTTTCCGATGGAAAATGTCCGATCGGAGCGTGTTGTCGGAAATTCCGACCGTGTGTGGGCTCCATCGGACATTTTCCATCGGATTTTCCGACACACAAAGTTGGAGAGCAGGAGATAAAATTTTCCGACAACAAAATCCGTTGTCGGAAATTCCGATCGTGTGTACACAAATCCGACGGACAAAGTGCCACGCATGCTCAGAATAAATAAAGAGATGAAAGCTATTGGCCACTGCCCCGTTTATAGTCCCGACGTACGTGTTGTACGTCACCGCGTTCAGAATAATCGGATTTTCCGACAACTTTGTGTGACTGTGTGTATGCAAGACAAGTTTGAGCCAACATCCGTCCTAAAAAATCCTAGGATTTTGCTGTCGGAATGTCCGAACAAAGTCCGACCGTGTGTACGGGGCATTACAGTTAAATAAAAAGATCATTTGTGTCATGGCACTGGCTCTGTGAGGTGGCATTGCCTCCAGAACTATAGAGGTACCATCAAGGGAGGTCAATCAACCACAACTGGAGGAACATCTACCAACCACTGCAGGAACCCTATGGTTCAACTAAACCCAGTTTGAAAATGGCTTTTTAGAGATTTAACCTTCCCCCAAAATGCCCCATTGGTGGTCATCTATAGTGTAGCCCATTGCTGCCGTACCATGTTGATGGGGAGAGAGGAGGCAGCTCTGAGTAACAGATCATGGTTGCCCAAAGTGTGCAGCAGTGCTCAGATAGCATCCTCCATTTATTGTAGATGCTTTTGTCCATGTGTATGACCAGTAAGAGCCCTGTCACTGTACTGCTATTAGATGCAATATATCTGGGGTGTTTCTACTGCTAACACTCCGTCCGCCCCCAAGCCACGTAGGGTCCCTTCATCCCTTTAATCCAGGACACATCTTAATTACACAGGTTCTGAGGCTGATTTAATGCAGATAAAGCACCAAGTGAGTTTAATTACCACCTTAATCAGCCACAGAACCAGTGTAATTAATGTGTGTCCTGGATTAAATGGATGATGTGGCAACCCTAAAGCCACGTCCTTACAGGAATCCATGTAGCCTGCAGAAACTCACACCTGTAGTCACCTTGTTCCAGAAATATCTCCTCCATTAGCATGGATTATGTCACAGTGTAAAGATAGACACCGCGTTGAATTATTAATGCCAACACTTTGTAGCAAGTGTTCATTTGAGACACAAGTACACCAGTCCAAGGCAAAGTTTAATGTGTGGCTGCTATTCATTATTTCCAACACGCTCAGTGAGCAAGGATACCAAGGTGAGTTTTTTTTCTTACCTGGGCACTGCAGGCATAGGTGTGGTGCAGCAGGCCAAGCCATTGCTTAAAATCACTTTGTTGGCTGATGATCTGGTGTTTCAGGAACACCTGTTACCGAGCCACATAAATATGAAGACCATGTTTTCTCAATGTTCTTGTTCAATCAAGGAGTCCTGCATAGAAACACATGAGGATAGTGCAGTGTTCATGGATTTTTATTGACCTGATGTTTAACTGATACACATTCTAGCCCTGCAGTTCTAGTATCCTAGGTTCAATTTCCATCAGGGACCAACTTAAAATATAAAATCTGGTATGGAAAGGAATCCAAGGGCTGTTTACACTAACCGCAAAACATTTGAATGCGGTGTGGTGGGTACCCATGTCTTGGTTGGGCATTAAGCCGTTGAGTGTGGGTTTGTCCTGTTGGCCGTTCTTCTGTGATATTATTTGTCGCACTTCTTTAACCTCATAACCCCACCATACTAAGTCTTCCCATACTCCAGGTTTTCTTACAAGGTGGTATCCAGCATTCCCTTTATGCTCTCAGGTATGTTGTAGACCTTGCAGGATTATGAATGACCATGCCCATGTTGAGGTTGGCATTCATTCTGATTGGTCTGTCTTCCTTTTTAGGAAAAAATTGTGATATGTGCAAGTTGTCCATAGAAGAGAATAGTAGAGCTTGCTTGTTGGTGTGCTGTTTTCTGTATCTATTTGAGGGCCCTGTACAAGGACTGCTGGACTGTGTGCACAGGGGGAGCTGGGGGAGCTTCTTTGAGAAAACATCAGGCATGGTTGGAGACTAGTAGAGCTTGCTTGTTGTTGGTGTGCTTTTTTGGGGGTCTAGGTGAGGGCCCTGTGCAAGGACTGCTGGATTATGTGCACAGGGGAAGCTGGTGGAGCTTCCAACTTCTTTGAGAAGATACCAAGGAGCGCCTGGTATCTAGAGAAATACAACCTGTAAAAGTAGGTGTTTATTGAGAAGTAGCAACATGTACATCAAGTCAACACGTTTCAGGGGAATGGACCCCCCTTCTTCAGGGTTGTTGCTGCGTGTTATTGCATGGGAACAGTTGGCTGCTGCTTCTGCAACTATAGCCGGCATCTTGCCATCCTGTTTTGCGAGATCTCGTTTTTAATATAACCACTATGGAAACCGCTCCCATCCAATAGTAGGCAGCAACAGCCTTGAAGAAGGAGGGGTCCTTTTCCCAAAACGCGTTGGTTTGATGTACATGTTGCTACTTCTTAATAAACACCTATGAACCATACTTTAGAAGTAGTATTTCTCTGGACACGTCTACATGCTGAAACGACCACAAGGCCATGCAGAAAAGGTAGCAGCCCAACCCCTAAGAGGGCTCATCACCACTATTCATCACTGGGCACAATCCATCATTGGGCACAATTCACTGGAAGGGATTTCTTCCTTCTTACCCACAAAAATACCCACCCATGACCAGTGATAAATCCAGTCAGTCTAGCGTGGTCTCCAACACAAGCTTGAGGAGATACCAGGCATGTTGGGAGACTAGTAAAGCTTGCTTGTTGGTGTGCTTTTTTTTTTGGGTCTAGTTTAGGGCCCCGTGTAAGAACTGCTGGGCTGTGTGCACAGGGGAAGCTGGGGGAGCTCCTAGCTTCTTTGAGGAGACACCAGGCATGTTGGCTGATTAGTAGAGCTTGCTTGTTGGTTTGCTTTTTTCGGGTACAGTCGAGGGCCCCGGGCAAGGACTGTTGGGCTGTGTGCACAGGGGAAGCTGGGGGAGCTCCCAGCTTCTTTGAGGAGACACCAGGCATGTTGCGAGGGTACTTAAAGTACTTAAAAAATCTGGGAAACTCGATGAGAAGCGGTCTAATCCTTCTGCAAGTATCGGCTGGCAAATTGAACAATAATATCCTATGTAAGACCAATAATGAGAGATAATTGATTTAGCTGAGTTATGGGATAATTGGAGGTTATGATATTTAATGATACAACTGTAAACTCAACTACGACAAATATGTAACGGCGCACATTTTTGTAATCTGGGGTTTTATGAAGATTTACGTAACAAGAAATAGTCTGTATTTATTAAACAATATTAAGTTATTATTGATAATTAGGAACCTTGAACACCCAATGACACATTCCTAAACGCTAAAATAATCCTTTATAGCAAGCCGGTTGGTGTCTGTTGTGTGCCAGCTGTGGGGAGTGGTGGCCTTGGGTTGTAACATGGCACCACTTATAATAGAATGGAATGGACGCCGCTCTTCCATCCAGCCCTGTGAGTTAGAAGTAAGGAACAGCCTCAGTCTACGCTTCTCTGCAAACCCCTCCCCACAAAGCATTTCGCCCCGCCCATTGGGGCTTAGTCATAGAGGTCAACATAGCACCACTTGCAATAGAATGGAATGGACGCCACTCTCCCAGCTAGCCCGTGTGAGGTAGAAGTAAGAAACACCCTAAGTCTACGCTTTTCCGCAAACCTCTCTCTGCAACGAATTTCGTCCCTCCCACTAGGGCTTAGTAATATGGGTCAACATGGTGCCACTTGCATTATAAAATGGCACTGTTTACTTTTTTTCTATCTTTATAGAAGTGACATTTCATTCATGTCCATCTACTGCAACGGCGCAATGACATCCAGTTGCGGAGAACCGAAGAAAGGCTACATTTTTCTGCACCAGCATGGTCGTGTGAATACTAGTTTTTCTATGTAACTGGAATTGATTCAGTTCAAGAAAATGTCACGTATTGTGGAGAGGTCCTTGAAAGCAGAATTTCAGTCACACGCTGTACAGGCTCCGCCCACCGGCACCACAGATGCGCTGAAGGCCTCTTCCCAGCCTTCAGGTCTTTTCGGAGATCGTCGGTGCATCTACTCATGCCCAAGTGATTTTCCATGCATGCACAAAGACGGGGAAGGTTTCGGGCTTCCTCGATAGCTGTCTTTGCGCATGCATGGGTAACCCGCAGGGCTGGCTCAGGACCCAAAGACTTGCGGCATATCTGTGCATGCACAGAGGGTGGGGAGAAGGAAATGTAATTCTTGCATAGAGGAGAAACAAGATTGTGATTGGGGGAGGAGGCAGGGCAACATGACATGTCCTTTAGGGTGAAGGTCGGCTTTAAAGTGGCCTCTATTCACTGAATGCCTAATGCCGCGTACACACGAGCGGACTTTACGGCGGACTTTGCCCGGCGGATTTTTCGACGTACTTTACGACGGACTTTCTGAATGAACGGACTTGCCTACACACAATCCACCAAAGTCCGTCGAATTCGTACGTGATGACGTACGACCGGACTAAAACAAGGAAGTTCATAGCCAGTAGCCAATAGCTGCCCAGCGTGGCTTTTTAGTCCGTCGAACTAGCATACAGACGGCGGACTTTTCGACCGGACTCGATTTCAACGGATAAATTTTAAACAAGTTTCAAATCTAAGTCCGTCCAACTTTTGAGAAAACAAAGTCCGCTGGAGCCCACACACATCGAATTGTCCGACGAAATCCAGTCCGCCGGGCAAAGTCCGCCGTAATGTCCGCTCGTGTGTACGCGGCATTAATTAGTGGTTGTCAACTTATGAGCTAAAGGGAGCCTCAAATGCAGCCCCTGACTGATCACCAAAGGGCTACACATAATGTTCAATATACACTATATTGACGCCTCACCCATGTCTTTATGGACTTTGCTTTGTGCAGTCATGTTGGAACAGGAAGGGACCATCCCCAAACTGTTTCCACAAAGTTGGGAGTGTGAAATTGTCCAAAATGTCTTGGTATGCTGACGCCTTAAGCGTTCCCTTCACTAGAACTAAGGGGCCAAGCCCAACCCCTGAAAAACAACCCCACACCATAATTCCCCCTCCACCAAATGATTTAGACCAGTGCACAAAGTAAGGTCCATAAAGACATGGATGAGCGAGTTTGGGGTGGAGGAACTCGACTGGTCTGCACAGAGTCCTCAACCTGATAGAACTCTTTTGGGACGATTTAGAGCGGAGACTGCGAGCCAGGCCTTCTCGTTCAACATTAGTGCCTGACCTCACAAATGTGCTCCTGGAAGAACGGTCAAACATTCCCATAGACACACTCCTAAACCTTGTGGACAGTCTTCCCAGAAGAGTTGAAGCTGTTATAGCTGCAAAGAGTGGGCCAACTCAACATTGAACCCTACGGACTAATGCCCCGTACACACGGTCGGATTTTCCGACGGAAAATGTGTGATAGGACCTTGTTGTCGGAAATTCCGACCGTGTGTGGGCTCCATCACACATTTTCCATCGGATTTTCCGACACACAAAGTTTGAGAGCAGGAGATAAAATTTTCCGACAACAAAATTCGTTGTCGGAAATTCCGATTGTGTGTACACAAATCCGACGGACAAAGTGCCACGCATGCTCAGAATAAATAAAGGGATGAAAGCTATTGGCCACTGCCCCGTTTATAGTCCCGACATACGTGTTTTACGTCACCGCGTTCAGAATGATCGGATTTTCCGACAACTTTGTGTGACCGTGTGTATGCAAGACAAGTTTGAGCCAACATCCGTTGGAAAAAATCCTAGGATTTTGTTGTCGGAATGTCCGAACAAAGTCCGACCGTGTGTACAGGGCATTAGACTGGGATTCCATTAACCACTTGACGACCGCCTCACGCCGATGTACGTCGGCAAAGTGGCACGGACAGGCAAAATCACGTACAGTGTACGTGATTTGCCTTCCGCGGGTGGGGGGTCCGATCGGACCCCCCCCCGGTGCCCGAGGCGGTCGTCTTTTGTCCAGCGGCGATCGGTGATGAGGGGGAGACCATCCGTTCGTGGCCCCCCCCTCGCGATCGCCGCCGGCCAATGAGAATCTTCCTTTGCTGCTGTATGCTAAACAGCAGCAAAGGAAGTGATGTCATCTCCCCTCGGGTCGGTATTTTCCGTTCCGGCCCGAGGAGAGAAGACATCAATGTGAGTGCACCAACACACACACACACAGTAGAACATGCCAGGCACACAAAACACCCCGATCCCCCCCCCGATCGCCCCCCGATCCCCCCCCAATCACCCCCCCCCCCCCTGTCACAAACTGACACCAGCAGTTTTTTTTTTTTTTTTTTTTTTTTTTTTCTGATTACTGCATAGTGTCAGTTTGTGACAGTTACAGTGTTGGGACAGATACTGTTACCCCCCTGTAGGTCTAGGGTACCCCCCTAACCCCCCCTAATAAAGTTTTAACCCCTTGATCACCCCCTGTCACCAGTGTCACTAAGCGATCATTTTTCTGATCGCTGTATTAGTGTCGCTGGTGACGCTAGTTAGTGAGGTAAATATTTAGGTTCGCCGTCAGCGTTTTATAGCGTCAGGGACCCCCCTATACTATCTGATAAATGTTTTAACCCCTTGATTGCCCCCTAGTTAACCCTTTCACCACTGATCACCGTATAACCGTTACGGTTGACGCTGGTTAGTTTGTTTATTTTTTATAGTGTCAGGGCACCCGCCGTTCATTACCGAATAAAGGTTTAGCCCCCTGATCGCCCGGCGGTGATATGCGTCGCCCCAGGCAGCGTCAGATTAGCGCCAGTACCGCTAACACCCACGCACGCAGCATGCGCCTCCCTTAGTGGTATAGTATCTGATCGGATCAATATCTCATCCGATCAGATCTATACTAGCGTCCCCAGCAGTTTAGGGTTCCCAAAAACGCAGTGTTAGCGGGATCAGCCCAGATACCTGCTAGCACCTGCGTTTTGCCCCTCCGCCCAGCCCACCCAAGTGCAGTATCGATCGATCACTGTCACTTACAAAACACTAAACGCATAACTGCAGCGTTCGCAGAGTCAGGCCTGATCCCTGCGATCGCTAACAGTTTTTTTGGTAGCATTTTGGTGAACTGGCAAGCACCAGCCCCAGGCGTCAGGTTAGCGCCAGTACCGCTAACACCCACGCACGCAGCATACGCCTCCCTTAGTGGTATAGTATCTGAACGGATCAATATCTGATCCGATCAGATCTATACTAGCGTCCCCAGCAGTTTAGGGTTCCCAAAAACGCAGTGTTAGCGGGATCAGCCCAGATACCTGCTAGCACCTGCGTTTTGCGCCTCCGCCCGGCCCAGCCCACCCAAGTGCAGTATCGATCGATCACTGACACTTACAAAACACTAAACGCATAACTGCAGCGTTCACAGAGTCAGGCCTGATCCCTGCGATCGCTAACAGTTTTTTTTGTAGCGCTTTGGTGAACTGGCAAGCACCAGCCCCAGGCAGCGTCAGATTAGCGCCAGTACCGCTAACACCCACGCACGCACCGTACACCTCCCTTAGTGGTATAGTATCTGACCGCATCAATATCTGATCCGATCAGATCTATACTAGCGTCACCAGCAGTTTAGGGTTCCCAAAAACGCAGTGTTAGCGGGATCAGCCCAGATACCTGCTAGCACCTGCGTTTTGCCCCTCCGCCCGGCCCAGCCCACCCAAGTGCAGTATCGATCGATCACTGTCACTTACAAAACACTAAAAGCATAACTGCAGCGTTCGCAGAGTCAGGCCTGATCCCTGCGATCGCTAACAGTTTTTTGGTAGCGTTTTGGTGAACTGGCAAGCGCCAGCGGCCTAGTACACCCCGGTCGTAGTCAAACCAGCACTGCAGTAACACGTGGTGACGTGGCGAGTCCCATAAGTGCAGTTCAAGCTGGCGAGGTGGCAAGCACAAGTAGTGTCCCGCTGCCACCAAAAAGACAAACACAGGCCCATCGTGCCCATAATGCCCTTCCTGCTGCATTCGCCAATCCTAATTGGGAACCCACCGCTTCTGCAGCGCCCGTACTTCCCCCATTCACATCCCCAACCAAATGCAGTCGGCTGCATGAGAGGCATTTTTATGTCCTCCCGAGTACCCCTACCCAACGAACCCCCCAAAAAAGATGTCGTGTCTGCAGCAAGCGCGGATATAGGCGTGACACCCGCTATTATTGTCCCTCCTGTCCTGACAATCCTGGTCTTTGCATTGGTGAATGTTTTGAACGCTACCATTCACTAGTTGAGTATTAGCGTAGGGTACAGCATTGCACAGACTAGGCACACTTTCACAGGGTCTCCCAAGATGCCATCGCATTTTGAGAGACCCGAACCTGGAACCGGTTATAGTTATAAAAGTTAGTTACAAAAAAAAGTGTAAAAAAAAAAAAAATATGAAATAAAAAAAAATAGTTGTTGTTTTATTGTTCTCTCTCTCTCTATTCTCTCTCTCTATTGTTCTGCTCTTTTTTACTGTATTCTATTCTGCAATGTTTTATTGTTATTGTTATTGTTATTATGTTTTATCATGTTTGTTTTTCAGGTGTGTAATTATTTACACTTTACTGTGCTTTATTGTTAACCATTGTTAACCATTTTTTTGTCTTCAGGTACGCCATTCACGACTTTGAGTGGTTATACCAGAATGATGCCTGCAGGTTTAGGTATCATCTTGGTATCATTCTTTTCAGCCAGCGGTCGGCTTTCATGTAAAAGCAATCCTAGCGGCTAATTAGCCTCTAGACTGCTTTTACAAGCCGTGGGAGGGAATGCCCCCCCCCCCCACCGTCTTCCGTGTTTTTCTCTGGCTCTCCTGTCTCAACAGGGAACCTGAGAATGCAGCCGGTGATTCAGCCAGCTGACCATAGAGCTGATCAGAGACCAGAGTGGCTCCAAACATCTCTATGGCCTAAGAAACCGGAAGCTACGAGTATTTCATGACTTAGATTTCGCCGGATGTAAATAGCGCCATTGGGAAATTGGGGAAGCATTTTATCACACCGATCTTGGTGTGGTCAGATGCTTTGAGGGCAGAGGAGAGATCTAGGGTCTAATAGACCACAATTTTTTCAAAAAAAGAGTACCTGTCACTACCTATTGCTATCATAGGGGATATTTACATTCCCCGAGATAACAATAAAAATGATTAAAAAAAAAAATATGAAAGGAACAGTTTAAAAGTAAGATTAAAAAAGCAAAAAAATAATAAAGAAAAAAAAAAAAAAAAAAAAAAAAACACCCCTGTCGCCCCCTGCTCTCGCGCTAAGGCGAACGCAAGCGGCGGTCTGTCGTCAAACGTAAACAGCAATTGCACCATGCATGTGAGGTATCACCGCGAAGGCCAGATCGAGTGCAGTAATTTTTCCAGTAGACCTCCTCTGTAAATCTAAAGTGGTAACCTGTAAAGGCTTTTGAAGGCTTTTAAACATGTATTTATTTTGTTGCCACTGCACGTTTGTGCGCAATTTTAAAGCATGTCATGTTTGGTATCCATGTACTCGGCCTAAGATCATCTTTTTTATTTCATCAAACATTTGGGCAATATAGCGTGTTTTAGTGCATTAAAATTAAAAAAAGTGTGTTTTTTCCCCAAAAAATGCGTTTGAAAAATCGCTGCGCAATTACTGTGTGAAAAAAAAAAATGAAACACCCACCATTTTAATCTGTAGGGCATTTGCTTTAAAAAAATATATAATGTTTGGGGGTTCAAAGTAATTTTTTTGCAAAAAAAAAAAACTTTTTCATGTAAACAATAAGTGTCAGAAAGGGCTTTGTCTTCAAGTGGTTAGAAGAGTGGGTGATGTGTGACATAAGCTTCTAAATGTTGTGCATAAAATGCCAGGACAGTTCAAAACCCCCCCAAATGACCCCATTTTGGAAAGTAGACACCCCAAGCTATTTGCTGAGAGGCATGTCGAGTCCATGGAATATTTTATATTGCGACACAAGTTGCGGGAAAGAGACAAATTTTTTTTTTTTTTTTTTTTTTTTTTGCACAAAGTTGTCACTAAATGATATATTGCTCAAACATGCCATGGAAATATGTGAAATTACACCCCAAAATACATTCTGCTGCTTCTCCTGAGTACGGGGATACCACATGCGTGAGACTTTTTGGGAGCCTAGCCGCGTACGGGACCCCGAAAACCAAGCACCGCCTTCAGGCTTTCTAAGGGCGTGAATTTTTGATTTCACTCTTCACTGCCTATCACAGTTTCGGAGGCCATGGAATGCCCAGGTGGCACAAAACCCCCCCAAATGACCCCATTTTGGAAAGTAGACACCCCAAGCTATTTGCTGAGAGGTATAGTGAGTATTTTGCAGACCTCACTTTTTGTCACAAAGTTTTGAAAATTGAAAAAAGAAAAAAAAAAATGTTTTTTCTTGTCTTTCTTCATTTTCAAAAACAAATGAGAGCTGCAAAATACTCACCATGCCTTTCAGCAAATAGCTTGGGGTGTCTACTTTCCAAAATGGGGTCATTTGGGGGGGTTTTGTGCCACCTGGGCATTCCATGGCCTCCGAAACTGTGATAGGCAGTAAAGAGTGAAATCAAAAATTTTCACCCTTAGAAATCCTGAAGGCAGTGATTGGTTTTCGGGGTCCAGTACGCGGCTAGGCTCCCAAAAAGTCCCACACATGTGGTATCCCCGTACTCAGGAGAAGCAGCTAAATGTATTTTGGGGTGCAATTCCACATATGCCCATGGCCTGTGTGAGCAATATATCATTTAGTGACAACTTTATGAAAAAAAAAAAAAAAAAAAAAAAAAAGTGTCACTTTCCCGCAACTTGTGTCAAAATATAAAATATTCCATGGACTCAATATGCCTCTCAGCAAATAGCTTGGGGTGTCTACTTTCCAAAATGGGGTCATTTTGGGGGGTTTTGTGCCATCTTGGCATTCCATGGCCTCCGAAACTGTGATAGGCAGTGAAGAGTGAAAGCAAAAATTTACACCCTTAGAAATCCTGAAGGCGGTGATTGGTTTTCGGGGCCCCGTATGCGGCTAGGCTCCCAAAAAGTCCCACACATGTGGTATCCCCATACTCAGGAGAAGCAGCTAAATGTATTTTGGGGTGCAATTCCACATAGGCCCATGGCCTGTGTGAGCAATATATCATTTAGTGACCACTTTTTGTAAATATTTTTTTTTTTTTTTTTTTTTGTCATTTTTCAATCACTTGGGACAAAAAAAATAAATATTCAATGGGTTCAACATGCCTCTCAGCAATTTCCTTGGGGTGTCTACTTTCCAAAATGGGGTCATTTGGGGGGGTTTTGTTCTGCCCTGCCATTTTAGCACCTCAAGAAATGACATAGGCAGTCATAAACTAAAAGCTGTGTAAATTCCAGAAAATGTACCCTAGTTTGTAGACGCTATAACTTTTGCGCAAACCAATAAATATACGCTTATTGACATTTTTTTTACCAAAGACATGTGGCCGAATACATTTTGGCCTAAATGTATGACTAAAATTTAGTTTATTGGATTTTTTTTAGAACAAAAAGTAGAAAATATCATTTTTTTTCAAAATTTTCGGTCTTTTTCCGTTTATAGCGCAAAAAATAAAAACCGCAGAGGTGATCAAATACCATCAAAAGAAAGCTCTATTTCTGGGAAGAAAAGGACGCAAATTTCGTTTGGGTACAGCATTGCATGACCGCGCAATTAGCAGTTAAAGCGACGCAGTGCCAAATTGGAAAAAGACCTCTGGTCCTTAGGCAGCATAAAGGTCCGGGGCTCAAGTGGTTAAAGTTCATGTGCATGTAAAGGCAGGCGTCCCAATACTTTTGGTAATATAGTGTATATCAAAGGGCCGCAGGTTGGGCACCAGGGCCCAAGATGAAGAATCCTATTATTCCAAAGGGTCCCGTTCACACTTGAGCTTTGTGTGTTTTGTGCATGTTGCGTGAAGTTAAAAAAAAAAAAAGCACAAGCTTCTTTGGGGCCAAATTGTGCATTTTTTGGCTCCATACACTTTAATGGGAGCCTTAAAAACGAAATGTCTAAAAAGTGCGTTTTTGCTCTGCAGAGAATAAGTATTGGGCTGGCTTTGCCCTGATAGTAAACAATCGCCGACCTATCTCTAAGCTGATGAAACAATATGTATTAGATCCATCGTTCTCCTCTCCTCCTACGCTCTTTGTCGTGCTTTGGAGATAAAACGCTGGAGACATTAGTATTCTAAGAGTCTCCCGGCACCAGCAGAGACATCGCCGCGCTTCTTACTGAACTTTCCCATGAAAGCAGCCATGTCTGCCCTCCGAGGAGATCGAGCACTTCGACTGCCAATTTATTCTCCCTCCTGCCGTCCCCAGACACGGGGGAACTAAACCTTCATTGCCGGGGAAAGGGGAATTCTCATTAAAGTAGACGCCAACCCAAACGCTAAAATCTCATAGAAGCGGTATTAAACCTAAAACCGAAAATATATTATTTTGCAGCTTGCCAATCATTAGATGTGATGGCAGCATTCGTTGTTTTCCTTAGGCTTTCTTTCCTTTTATTTTCACCTGGTGACCTGGCCAGTAACACACTGCCTGTATTATAACGCCCCCACTCTGCATGAAGGAGTACAGGAGGCACAGCAGACAGCAACATTGTCAGTTTTCGGGGGTTGGGAGTGTTATGCCGCGTACACGCGAGCGGAATGTCCGACAGAAAGTCAGACGGAAGCTTTTCATCGTCTATTCCGATCGTGTGTATGCCTCATCTGACTTTTTTTTTCGAAAATTCTGATGGACCTAGAAATAGAACATGTTCTAAATTTTTCTGACGGAACCAATTCCTATCGGGAAACCCGCTTGTCTGGATGCTGTTCCGATGGACCAAAAACGACGCATGCTCTGAAGCAAGTACGAGACGGAAGCTATTGGCTACTGGACTTCCTTTTTCTAGTCCCGTCGTACGTGTTGTACGTCACTGCGTTCTGGACGGTCGGACTTTGGTGTGACCGTGTGTATGCAAGACCGCTTTAGCAGAATTCTGTGTGTGTGTATGTGTGTGTGTATATATATATATATATATATATATATATATATATATATATATATATATATATATATATATATGTATATGTGTGTATATATATATATATATATATATATATATATATATATATATATATATATATATATAGATATATATATCTATATATATATAGATATATATATCTATATATATATAGATATATATATCTATATATATATATAGATATATATCTATATATATATAGATATATATATGTGTGTGTGTGTGTGTGTGTGTGTGTATGTGTGTATATGTATATATATATATATGTATATATATATAATATATAGAAATATAGAAATAAAAAAAAAAATTAAAACACCCTTGAGATAAAAAATTAAGACAATAGTAAAGTTAGCCCAATTTTGTGAAAGATAATGTTACGCCGATTAAATTGATACCCAACATGTCACGCTTCAAAATTGCGCCGGCTCATGGAGTGGCAACAAAATTTTTTTTTTCATCTCTGATCCCCTCTATGACCTTGGAGGACCAGAGCAACGTCATGATGTCACAACGTCACTTCCAGTCAAGGGTGGAAGTAAACAATTTTTTTTTTTTAAGCAAAAGATCAAAAAAAATTTTTTTTTAATTTTTTTTATGCTTTGCTTTTTAAAGGTAAAGAAGAGATTTGGGGTCTTTTTGACCCCAGATGTCCCCATAAAGAGGACCTGTCATCCTTTTTATTACAAGGGATGTTTACATTCCTTGTAATAGGAATAAAAGTGATGAGGGACAATGTAAATATAAAAAATAAAATAAGTAAAAAAAAAAAAAAAAGTACCATAGTTTGACGCCATTCCACGAGCATGTGCAAACGGCGTAACATCATCTTTCATATTTTACAAAAATATTGGGGTATATATTGTTTTTTTTTTTTAATTAATTAAATTGTATTTTTCCCCAAAAAATTGCATTTAAAAAAACCACTGCGTAAATATTGTATGATATATAAAATTGCAACGATCGCTATTTTGTTCCCTAGGGTGTCTGCTAAAAAAATGTATTATGTTTGGGGGTTATAAGTAAAAGTAATTTTATTTTTTTAAGTAAACTTGTAAACAAAGAGTGTCAGAAAAGGCCGAGTCTTCAAGTGGCTAAGCTAGTAAAGTCATTTCACAAGTTGGCGTCAATATTTTCAGATCATCGGCTTAAAATGTAAAGAATACCTGGTGGTCCTCCTGTGAAGGTCCTCCTGTGAAGGTCCTCCTGTGAAGGTCCTCCTGTGAAGGTCCTCCTGTGAAGGTCCTCCTATGAAGGTCCTCCTATGAAGGTCCTTGTTCAGCCAATTCCTGCAATAGGGTCACCACACTTTTATTTGTGATTTGTAATGAGGATAGCATGCAGTGCCTAAACAGCTACATTTACCGCCCACGTTCTTCTACCTAAATATTGATATTTTGGTATTTGGTTAAAAATTGCCTAAAGCAAATCCACAGAAGAAGGAAGTCTAGTCTACCCCCACACTGCACGCGTCAAGTGATTGTCTAGTTTAGTGAACGGTAAAAGCACTTTTACTTAAACGTCCACTCCCCCAGTAGACGGTGCCCCCCCATGCTCCAGAACTGGACTGTTCCTCGGCATCCTCAAGGGTTATGGTCCCTTCATCAGTCTTGATCAGGGGTCTCCAAACTTCAAGTCAGACCCCTACAAAATTTTATCTGGCCTGTAGAACCGTTCCTGGTATTGGCTGCTAGGACCACGAGTATCCTCAGAATTCACAGGAGAATAGAATGTCCTCGGCCCCCCGGATATGCTGTAAGCCTTATGCCCCGTACACACGGTCGGACTTTGTTCGGACATTCCGACAACAAAATCCTAGGATTTTTTCCAACGGATGTTGGCTCAAACTTGTCTTGCATACACACGGTCACACAAAGTTATCGGAAAATCTGATCGTTCTAAACGCGGTGACGTAAAACACGTACGTCGGGACTATAAACGGGGCAGTGGCCAATAGCTTTCATCTCTTTATTTATTCTGAGCATGCGTAGCACTTTGTCCATCGGATTTGTGTACACACGATCGGAATTTCCGACAACGGATTTTGTTGTCGGAAAATTTTATATCCTGCTCTCCAACTTTGTGTGTCGGAAAATCGGATGGAAAATGTCCGATGGAGCCTACACACGGTCGGAATTTCCGACAACACGCTCCGATCGGACATTTTCCATCGGAAAATCCGACCGTGTGTACGCGGCATTACAGTGATTATGATAGGGGTTTGATGTAAGGGGTCTCTGATGGGGACCCTGATGTAAGGGGGACTCTGATGGGGACCCTGATGTAAGGGGGACTCTGATGGGGACCCTGATGTAAGGGGGACTCTGATGTAAGGGTGACTCTGTTGGGGACCCTGATGTAAGGGGACTCTGGGGATAATGCTGTAAGAGGATTCTGATGGGGACCATGATGTAAGTGAGACTCTGATGGGGACCCTGATGTAAGAGGGACTCTGATGGGGACCCTACTGGAAGGGGGACTCTGATGGGGACCCTAATGTAAGAGGGGCTCTGATGGAGACCCTGATGTTAGGGGGAACTCTGATGGGCATCCTGATGTAAGAAGGACTCTGGTGGGGACCCTAATGTATGGAGGAACTCTGATGGGGACCCTACTGTATGGAGGAACTCTGATGGGGACCCTAATGTATGGGGGAACTCTGATAGGGTCCATGATGTCTGGGGGACTGTGATGGGGACCATGATGTAAGAAGGACTGTGATGAGGATCCCAATGTAAGAGGGACTCTGCTGGAGATCCTGATGTAAGGGGGACTCTGATGGAGACCCTGATGTAAAGAGGACTCTGTTGGGGACCTTGATGTAAGGGGGAACTCTGTGGGGACCAGTCTAGCAGTGTGGAGGAGCCTGCAGGAGCAGAGAATCGGAGAAGTGAGACTGCTTTTTCTGCCCCCCCCTACAGACATAAAGGAGTAGTGAACACTTGCAGTGTGGGTTCAGCATTCCTGGTACTTTCCCACATCCGGAGAGCTGCAGGTGCCTCGTACAAACGTCTAGAGACTAGAGGCCATAGCCATCATAGACTAGAGGCCATAGCCATCATAGACTAGAGGCCATAGCCATCATAGACTAGAGGCCATAGCCATCATAGACTAGAGGCCATAGCCATCAGAGACTAGAGGCCATAGCCATCATAGACTAGAGGCCATAGCCATCATAGACTAGAGGCCATAGCCATCATAAACTAGAGGCCATAGCCATCATAAACTAGAGGCCATAGCCATCAGAGACTAGAGGCCATAGCCATCAGAGACTAGAGGCCATAGCCATCATAGACTAGAGGCCATAGCCATCATAGACTAGAGGCCATAGCCATCATAGACTAGAGGCCATAGCCATCATAGACTAGAGGCCATAGCCATCATAGACTAGAGGCCATAGCCATCATAGACTAGAGGCCATAGCCATCATAAACTAGAGGCCATAGCCATCATAGACTAGAGGCCATAGCCATCAGAGACTAGAGGCCATAGCCATCATAGACTAGAGGCCATAGCCATCATAGACTAGAGGCCATAGCCATCATAGACTAGAGGCCATAGCCATCAGAGACTAGAGGCCATAGCCATCATAGACTAGAGGCCATAGCCATCATAGACTAGAGGCCATAGCCATCATAAACTAGAGGCCATAGCCATCATAAACTAGAGGCCATAGCCATCATAGACTAGAGGCCATAGCCATCATAGACTAGAGGCCATAGCCATCATAGACTAGAGGCCATAGCCATCATAGACTAGAGGCCATAGCCATCATAGACTAGAGGCCATAGCCATCATAGACTAGAGGCCATAGCCATCATAGACTAGAGGCCATAGCCATCATAGACTAGAGGCCATAGCCATCATAGACTAGAGGCCATAGCCATCATAAACTAGAGGCCATAGCCATCATAGACTAGAGGCCATAGCCATCATAGACTAGAGGCCATAGCCATCATAGACTAGAGGCCATAGCCATCATAGACTAGAGGCCATAGCCATCATAGACTAGAGGCCATAGCCATCATAGACTAGAGGCCATAGCCATCATAGACTAGAGGCCACAGCCATCATAGACTAGAGGCCACAGCCATCAGAGACTAGAGGCCACAGCCATCAGAGACTAGAGGCCATAGCCATCATAGACTAGAGGCCATAGCCATCATAGACTAGAGGCCATAGCCATCATAGACTAGAGGCCATAGCCATCATAGACTAGAGGCCATAGCCATCATAGACTAGAGGTCATAGCCATCATAGACTAGAGGTCATAGCCATCAGAGACTAGAGGCCATAGCCATCAGAGACTAGAGGCCATAGCCATCAGAGACTAGAGGCCATAGCCATCAGAGACTAGAGGCCACAGCCATCAGAGACTAGAGGCCACAGCCATCAGAGACTAGAGGCCACAGCCATCAGAGACTAGAGGCCACAGCCATCAGAGACTAGAGGCCCCAGCCCCCAGAGACTAGAGGCTCCCAGAGACTAGAGGCCACGGCCCCCAGAGACTAGAGGCCACGGCCCCCAGAGACTAGAGGCCCTGGCCCCCAGAGACTAGAGGCCCCGGCCCCCAGAGACTAGAGGCCCCGGCCCCCAGAGACTAGAGGCCCCGGCCCCCAGAGACTAGAGGCCCCGGCCCCCAGAGACTAGAGGCCACGGCCCCCAGAGACTAGAGGCCACGGCCCCCAGAGACTAGAGGCCACGGCCCCCAGAGACTAGAGGCCCCGGCCCCCAGAGACTAGAGGCCCGGCCCCCAGAGACTAGAGGCCCCGGCCCCCAGAGACTAGAGGCCCCGGCCCCCAGAGACTAGAGGCCCCGGCCCCCAGAGACTAGAGGCCCCGGCCCCCAGAGACTAGAGGCCCCGGCCCCCAGAGACTAGAGGCCCCGGCCCCCAGAGACTAGAGGCCCCGGCCCCCAGAGACTAGAGGCCCCGGCCCCCAGAGACTAGAGGCCCCGGCCCCCAGAGACTAGAGGCCCCGGCCCCCAGAGACTAGAGGCCCCGGCCCCCAGAGACTAGAGGCCACGGCCCCCAGAGACTAGAGGCCACAGCCCCCAGAGATTACAGACTAGAGCCACTAGAGATCCATTAAATCTATTTATAATAAAAGCAGAGGTCTCAGATGCACACACAGCGCTGTCTCTTTTTGCGGTTATATTTGCGTGGGATTTTACGTTGATGGTAGGATTGTGTGTGTCATTAGTAAGGTGTGATCTCCTCCAGGGATCAGTAGTATGGAGTGTAATCTAGGGCCGGTACACAGAATGACTTGTCTTGTAGGTGTGTGTTGTGTTTGAGGATTAGACTGGTTTGATTTTCCTTTTTTATTGCTGAAGCCACAACTGGGGTGATTGCCAAGATCTCATATGAATGATGCCAACATCTGACATGACCGATGCAATGTCCCTGCCAAGATCTCGTATGACCGATGCAATGTACCTTCTACCAACAATGTCATTTATTGTGAACTCCTGGCAGAGGACACCTGATATTGCAGTTATAATATTCATTGACAAATCATTAAATGTATCATTAAATACCGCTAGTACCTGACTTGATATTAACCTCTAGGGATCTTCTGCACTGCTGCACTCAGTCTGGAAGGCTTGCAGCCAATCAGGTGTCCCGCATTCACATGTGATGACCAGGTACATACTTACCATAGTAAAGGGCAGATTGATGGCTTCATCTTTCATTGCCCAATGATAGGTTTGGGGGCAGCAGAGGGCAGTCTGATCACTACTCTGACTGTGCTGTCCGGCAGAACTGTGTAAATCTCAGGACTGGATGGACAAATGCAGAACCTTTGGGCAGGTAAAATGGCCTCCTTATGTGGATTTCAGATGTAAACGGTCAGTCCGCCATCATGGCTGGTGAGCTCCTGGATTTAAAGAGAAGAGCTGGTGACCATCTAGAACGTTCTCCACCCTCATTCTGGACTTACGACGTTGTCTTTCCACCAATACGCTCAAAGCTTTGTGTTTTTGCTCCTGGAAGTCATTTGAAAAATACATTTGCCTACATTTCCCACCTCCGGGATTCAAATACACCGGATCTGAAATCCCTCTCCATAGAGGGCATCTCAGGACTGGTTATCTGGATGGATGAGTTCCCATTCAATGTGGTAAATACATAAATCTGTACATGTGTGAGGTCACTGAGGACAGATCGCAGTACAGTCCAAGTGCCATCAATGTGACTTCTTGTTGGGTCAGATACCCTGATTGAAAAATAATTCACGTATGACAAGTAAGTCAATGGCGTGTTTGTGTCCGTTTATTTGATTTTAAGAGAAAAATTATTCTATGGAGCCTGGGCCTCAAGCATCCTCCTAGCAACCAGTGACACTGGGCCTCCAGCATCCTAGCAACCAATGACTCTGTGTAGACCATGTCCTAGCAACCAGTGACACTGCACAGCCTATGTCTTAGAAACCAGTGACATGGTGTGGCCTATGTCCTAGGAAGCAATGACACTGTGCGACCTATGTCCTAGCTAACAGTGACATGGTGCAGCCCATATCCAGCAACCAATGACACGGTGCGGCCTATGTCCTAGCTAACAGTAACATGGTGCGGCCTATGTCCTAGCTAACAGTAACATGGTGCGGCCTATGTCCTAGCAAGCAATGACACTGTGCGACCTATGTCCTAGCTAACAGTGACATGGTGCAGCCCATATCCAGCAACCAATGACACCGTGCGGCCTATGTCCTAGCAACCAATGACACGGTGCGGCCTATGTCCTAGCTAACAGTAACATGGTGCAGCCCATACCCAGCAACCAATGACACGGTGCGGCCTATGTCCTAGCAACCAGTGACACTGTGTGGCCTGTGTCCTAGGCTGACTGTGTCCTAGGAACCAATAGAAGTGTGCAGCCCATGTTCTAGCAACCAATAACACTGTGTGACCTATGTCCTAGCAGCCAGTGACAATGTGCGGTCTATGTCCTCCTATGTTCTAGCAATCAGTGACACCATGTGGCCCTTTGTCCAAGCAACCAATGACACTGTGTGGCCTATGTCCTAGCAACCAGGGACATGGTGCGGCCTATGTCCTAGCAACCAGGGACATGGTGCGGCCTATGTCCTAGCAACCAGGGACATGGTGCGGCCTATGTCCTAGCAACCAATGACACTGTGCGGCCTATGTCCTAGCAACCAATGACACTGTGTGGCCTATGTCCTAGCAACCAGGGACATGGTGCGGCCTATGTCCTAGCAACCAGGGACATGGTGCGGCCTATGTCCTAGCAACCAGGGACATGGTGCGGCCTATGTCCTAGCAACCAATGACACTGTGCGGCCTATGTCCTAGCAACCAATGACACTGTGTGGCCTATGTCCTAGCAACCAATGACACTGTGCGGCCTATGTCCTAGCAAACAAGGACACGGTGCAGCCTATGTCCTAGCAACCAATGACACTATGTGGCCTATATCCTAGCAACCAGGGACATGGTGTGGCCTATGTCCTAGCAACCAATGACACTGTGTGGCCTATGTCCTAGCAACCAGGGACACGGTGCAGCCTATGTCCTAGCAACCAATGACACTATGTGGCCTATATCCTAGCAACCAGGGACATGGTGCGGCCTATGTCCTAGCAACCAATGACACTGTGTGGCCTATGTCCTAGCAACCAGGGACATGGTGCCGTCTGTGTCCCAGCAACCAATGACACTGTGTGGCCTATGTCCTAGCAACCAGGGACATGGTACGGCCTATGTCCTAGCGACCAATGACTCTGTGCAGCCTGTGTCCCAGCAACCAATGACACTGTGCAGCCTGTGTCCCAGCAACCAATGACACTGTGCAGCCTGTGTCCCAGCAACCAATGACACTGTGCAGCCTGTGTCCCAGCAACCAATGACACTGTACAGCCTATGTCCTAGCAACCAGTGACGCTGTGCAGCCTGTGTCCTACCAACCAATAACACTGTGCGGCCTATGTCTTAGCAACCACTGACATGGTATGGCCTATGTCCTAGCAACCAATGACTCTGGCAGCCTATGTCCTTGCAACCAATGACTCTGGCAGCCTATGTCCTTGCAACCAATAACACTCTGCAGTCTTTGTCCTAGCAATCAGTGACCCTGTGTGGCCTAGGCCAACTGTGTCATAGCAACCATGGCTAGGGTGACAAAAATGGCTGCCTCATGCAGCCTCTACAATGACAGAGAGCGAGAGCCCTGAGTGTGTGTGTGTGTGTGTAGTAAAGGAAAATCCCAAATTTTGGGTTGTCACCAGAACAGTAATAGAGGGGAAATCTTCCAATGGAGACATTAGTTTTGGTGACTGCACTTTGCAGGGATTTCCTCTAACTTCTTGCTTTGGCTATGGGACAAAAAGTTAAGGGGTATCCAATCTCCCCAATGGGACACAGAGGGCAAAAAAAAACTGACAGGGGTGATAACCCTCTCACTATTTAAAAAGAGAAATAATTGCCCTTCCTTTAAGAAAATGATGGTATGTATGTGTTTTGGTGTGTGTACGGCTGGGCGTGGGTTACGATTAATCCCCAGAGTTCTTCTCCAGATGTTTAGGAGAAGCAGAGGGTAACCGGAGTTTCTCTCTTCCTGCTGTAAGTTAACCTTTTGGTTGCTGGTCACATTAAGCTCATTCTGCTTTTGCTCGCCTTTGCGCCTGAATTTCCTGTAGATACAACTTTTAGAGGCTTGGGTGCTCAGCCGTGGCCCTCCAGCTGTTGCGGAACTACATGTCCCATGAGGCATTGCAAGGCTGAGTGATGCAAGCATGACTCCCAAAGGACAGGGACATGATGGGACTTATAGTTTTGCAACAGCTGGAGGGCCACAGGTTGGGCACGTTTACACTAGCAAGTGATCCCTTCCTTCAAGTCCCTTCAAGTGCTTGTACGGGCCCCCAGTTGGCTGCAGGCACATTAGAGCTCTATTTCTACCTATGCTGCTACTGCTTGCATCAAATATCTCTAATATAAGGACTACTAGATGGGTGTACAGTGGGTCCTTCCTTGCCTGCTTTGAGCATTATGGAAGAAGAACTGTGGCTAAGTGCTCACTTGGGTTCCTTGGTTTGAATCCCAAACCAGGACACTATCTGCATGGAGTTTGCATGTTCTCCCAGTGCTTGCATGGGCTTTCTTCTACCACACTCCAAAAATATGGTGGTAGGTTAACTGGCTTCTGTCTTAAATTGGCCCAAGTATGTTTATGTATTGAGATAGAGACCTTGGACCAGGATACACTGTGCTTTAGCAAGCTAAGTAGGATAGGTCGTTTTTTTGGCACTTGTTGTGGCCAGGTAGACATCTGCCAATCTATAGCGCCCTTGGCCTCTTGTTCACACCGCTAATGTGATTAATGCTGTCGTTGCCTGGGAGCCCTGTGTGATATATCTCCGTAATTCCTCATCCAGCTGCCCTCTCTCCGCAATAATCAATATTTACTAAGTTAGCCTTGTCAGGAGGCTTCATGATCTTGATGGATGGGCCTGGTGGAGCCTTTGATTGTGTTTTCTCCGAAAGGCCTCGTGAATTCCAATGTACCGGATGGACAATTTTATAGATTAACGGGAGCTTTCAGATACGTAGATGATGAATTTCTGGATAACAAGGCATCCGAGATTTTTTGCCCTTCATTTCCCTTTTCTTACTGGTCAGGGAAAATGTAAGAAATCTCGGGATGTAGCAATATTTAGAGGGGGAGGGGAGTCGCCCCCAATTTCTGGTGCCTGGCAATTTGCACAGCTTGACAGTCACTTCTACTGCACCCAAATAATGGCCCCCCCTCAAAAAAAACTTGGGGTTCACAAAGTTTTTAGACTGATACTGCATATTTGTAGGCATCTCAGGGTGCTTCCAGATACTTTTACAAAAAAGTACTTAAAAAAAACATTTAAAAGAAGTTGATAAAAAGTTTAATAAAAGTTCCCAATACAAATTTTAAATTTTTTTTTAACTAATCTTGCAAATCTTACGCATTCCAGTAAAGCTCCCAATCCATTGTACCTGAAGCCTTGCCTTCTCCAAAATTTGAGCCCCTCCCTGTTAACTCACTGTCCAATGAAAGTGCTGCTGTAGGCCCCACCCTGTTTCCTAATATCTAATGAGACCTGCTATTGGCTGTTGAGGGTCTCTTGCTATCTGTTGTGTTCTGAAGATGCTCTTCTACCTTCTAAGCACACATACACTGCCAACTGAGTGCAAGGAGCGTCCTCAACAAAGCAGATACGGACCCATATGGGTTGTCAATGACACAGCAAAGAGGTGAGGTGGTAGTGCTAGGCTTTCTCTTGCTCAATATGTATGCTGAGGATGCTCTTCCATCCGTTTAATCACACATACAGTACACAACCAGCTTAATACAAGTAGCCCACCTTGAACAAGCATATATGGACCCATTTGGGCTGTCAATGACACGGAAAAGAGGTGAAGGAGTAGTGCTAGGCTTTCTCTTGTTCAGTATGTGGGCTGATGTTGTGCTTCCATTCATCAAATCACACATACACTGCCAACTGAATACAAGAAGCCCCCCATCAACCAAGCAAATATGGACCTATATGGGTAGTCAGTGACACAGCAAAGAGGTGAGGTGGTAGTGCTAGGCTTTCTCTTGCTCAATATGTATGCTGAGGATGCTCTTCCATCCCTTTAATCACACATACAGTACACAACCAGCTTAATACAAGTAGCCCACCTTGACCAAACATATATGGACCCATTTGGGCTGTCAATGACACGGCAAAGAGGTGAAGGAGTAGTGCTAGGCTTTCTCTTGTTTAGTATGTGGGCTGATGTTGTGCTTCCATTCATCAAATCACACATACACTGCCAACTGAATACAAGAAGCCCCCCTCAACCAAGCAAATATGGACCTATATGGGTAGTCAGTGACACAGCAAAGAGGTGAGGTGGTAGTGCTGATGATGCTCTTCCATCTATCGAATCACACATAAACAGCCAACTGAATACAAGGAGCCCACCTCGACCAAGTAGATATGGACCCATAAGAGTTGTCAATGACATAGCAAAAAAGTGAGGTGGTAGTGCTAGGCTTTCTCTTGCTTAGTATATGTGCTAAGGATACTCTCCCATCCATCTAATCACACATACACAGCCATCTGAATACAAGCAGCCCCCCTCAACCAAGCATATATGGACCCATATGGGTTGTCAATGACACAGCAAAGAGGTGAGGTGGTAGTGCTAGGCTTTCTCTTGCTCAATATGTGTGCTGATGATGCCCTTCCATCCATCTAATCACACATGATAAATAGGATGCTTCTGGATCCTAGAAACTCTAATCCTATCTATCACCTTATTATTATTGCCATCACTTCTCCGTTCGCCACACCCATATTCTGCACAGGGAACAATGTATACAAATGTGACCCAACACAGATGAATAGATCTACACACTGTTCGATTTATTGGTCCTTGTACAGCATATTTATAGTATACATTCAAGATATAGCCCACCAAATGGATATTACCAACTGAATACAAGGAGCCCACGTTGACCAAGCAGATACAGACCCATTTGGGTTGCCAATGACACAGCACAGAGGTGGGGTGGTAGTGCTAAGCTTTCTCTCATTTTGTATGTGTCCTGAAGATGCTCTTCCATCCATCTAATCACATATACACAGCCAACTGAGTACAAGAAGCCCATCTTGACCAAGCAGATATGGACCCATATGGGTTGTCTATGACACAGCAAAGAGCTGAGGTAGTAGTGCTAGGCTTTCTCTTGTTCAGTATGTGTGCTGATGATGCTCTTCCATCCATTTAATCACATATACACAGCCAACTGAATGCAAGGAGCCCACCTTGACCAAGCAGATAAAGATCCATATGGGTTGTCATTGACACAGCAAAGAAGTCAGTTGGTAGTGCTAGGCTTTCTCTTGCTCTGTATTATTTTTTATATTGTTTAAATAAAGCTGAAAAAAAGAAAATAAGGGCAGTTTTTGTTGACCAATATGATATGGACCAAGCAGATATGGACCAGTATGGGTTGTCAATGACACAGCAAAGAAGTGAGAGGGTAGTGCTAGGCTTTCTCTTGTTCAGTATGTGTGCTGATGATGTTCTTCCATCCATCCAATCACACATACACAGCCAGCTGAATACAAGGAGACCCCTCAACCAAGCATATATGGACCCATAAAGGTTGTCAATGACACAGCAAAGAAGTGAGTTGGTAGTGCTAGGCTTTCTCTTGCTTAGTATGCGTGCTAAGGATGCTCTTCCATCCATCTCATTACACATACACAGCCAGCTGAATGCAAGCAGCCCCCCTCAACCAAGCATATATGGACCCATATGGTTTGTCCATGACATAGCAAAAAAAAGAGTTGGTAGTGCTAGGCTTTCTCTTGCTCAATATTAAATTCATATATTGCAGTTTTAAGGCTGAAAAAAAAGAAAATAAGGGAACTTTTTGATTAGGATATATTGAATGCTGAATATGATGAGTCAGCTGCCAAGTATGGAGTGAGATGATAAACGTTCATAAATGTTGAACACATGACCTGGACTCAAAACTCTGGTTGTATGGTGTTATTGTGTGGGAGAGGGGTGTACTCAGAGGCAGGAAGAGTGCTGGGCTTTGTTATTGGAAAGCCTAGTATGCTGTGCAAACAAAGCGTAAAGAAAACACTTACAATTCTATACAAACAGTGACATATCCACATACACAACCGGGGTCAGGATAGCATGGTTGTAGGGTATGTATGATATATATATAATGAGAAACATACATTAAAGGTCAGTTTTTAAATTTGTAAGCATAAAAAACAAAACAAAAAAAAACTACATTATTGATTCCCTTTAGGATTTCCATAGCACGGTCTCTTTATTATTTGCATCAATTTTCTCTTATCGCCCACCGTGGGCTAACTGCGTCACAGCCGTAGGTATTATGTATAGGATGTAATATGTGTCCATCTGCACTGCTGATAATACATAACCCCTTTCCTCTGATTCATCCCTCAGCATCAGGAATTACTCATGTTTTCCTAGCTGTTTTATGTACAAATCAATATGAAATCTTTATTTCTTCGTTTCCATTTAAAGCAAACATAGTGTTATGTATTTTTATTTTATTTTTATTATTATGTATTATTATTACTATTATTTTTATATTATGGTTTTTTAAATTATTATTTTATGTATTATTATTATTTTTTTAAATGATTATTATTATTTAAATATTTTATTTTTTTAAATAATAATAATAATTAATATTAATATTTATTATTATAAAAAATAAAATATTTAAAAAATAAAAAATACAATTTATATATAATAATAATCATTTTAAAAAGTATTATTTTTATTTTTGAAATATTTAATTTTTTATAATATAATATTAAATTATTTATTATTATTATTATTAAAAACCAATAAAATGATAATAAAAATTATTATTTTAAAGAGTAATAATACATAAAATATATAAAAAAAAATATTAATAATAATAATAATATAATCATAATAATAATATTAATATAAATTAAAAAATTAAAACTTTCTAATGTTGTTCCATATTTTATTTTAGACCCTGTGATGTCATCACTGGGTCTCTGTGCTTCTCTATGCAATGCAGGCAGATCATAGCTGGTGGGAGGGGCCAGCAGGGGGCTGTTCCTGACTTCCTGACAACATCACAGCGCCCCCTGCCTCAGTTCTCTTAAGAGCCCTGATGCAAGCAGTTATGCAAATATCAGAATGTCATGATGGGTGCATGTCAGTCTGGATGGGTGGGAGTTCCATTTGCAAGCCGATGCCTCCAGCTAACGCCCACATGTGATGCTGAGCCACCATGATTGAAAGAACTGAAATCCAATGAATGAAAGGGGCGGGTCAGGGAACAGTCAGGCCAGGAGGGGAGGAAAGGGATACATGACGCTGGACGTCTTCCAACTAGGAAATGAGGCGGAGCTCTATCTGACTTTCTGCACATGGTGAAAAGCTCAGTGTGCGGCGAAATCAAGATTTAACCATTTCAACACTGGAGAGGAGCGGGTACAACTGTGCAAGGATGAAGGGAAGGGAGTTAAAGTATACCTGTCCTTCTCTGGAAAAGACTTTGGTGGGCGGAGTTGGGAATCCAAGCCCTGCGGATAGATCAGGTGTTCCTAGAAAACAAGATCACTGCAGAGCAAAGGGAAAAGTTAGCTTAATGTTATCAATGCCTGGATGGGGGCTGCCAATATTTTATGTGGAGGAGGCTGTTAATATTTTATAGGGGGGTGCTAATATTTTTTTGGGGGGGCTGTTGATATTTTAGGGGGGGGCTGCTTATCTTTTTTTGGGGGCTGCTAATATTTTTTTTTGGGGGGGTTCTAATATTTTATAAGGGGGCAGTTAATATTTTGGGGGGCTGCTAATCATATTTTGGGGGGCTGCTAATATATTATGAGGGGGGCTACTAATATTTTAGGAGAGGCTGTTCATATTTTATGGGGGGGGGGGCTGCTAATATTTTAGGAGAGGCTGTTCATATTTTATGGGGGGAGCTGCTTTTTAATGAGGGGGGTTGTTAATATTTTAGGAGGGGGGCTGTTAAAATATTAGCAGCCCTCCATAAAATATTAACAGCCCCCCAAAGGATTAGCAGCCCCCCTCCTAAAATATTTACAGCCTCCACCCCAAAAACAGGATTGACAGCCCCCTCATAAAATATTAGCAGCCCGGCATAAAATATTTTGAGGGGGGCTGCTTATCCTTTTTTGAGGGGGGCTGCTAATATTTTTTGAGGGGGGCTGCTAATATCTCATGGGGGGCTGCTAATATCTCATGGGGGGCTGCTAATATTTTTTTGGGGGGGCTGTTAATATTTTATGAGGGGGCTGTTAATATTTTAGATGGGGGGCTGCTAATCCTTTTTTGAGGGGGGCTGCTAATATTTTATGAGGGGGGGCTAGTAATATTTTTTGGTTGCTCCCACTCTTTGAAATTGACAAATAACGACATATTTTCTGTAGTATGATTTGCCATTGCGCCACCTTGTGTTTGGAGCCGCCATGTGCGTGTCAGGGTCACATTGATGGCACGAAGTAGGATTTATTTTTTGGGTGCCTTTTTGGCGCTGTGTGCGTCACCGAAGCTTTGTTAAAAATTCTCCCGGCTCAGCGATACCCTCAAGGTGCGGCGGCGTTCTTACTTCCTAATATAGCGCTTTGTAAAAAAAAAAAACTGCTCTTCTCCTCGCAGACGATGTCTCTGGAAAATACCAAACTTGGATGAAATCCGTGTCCCGCTCTAAGCTCCATCTCTGGTGTCTGTCACATAATCCCCCCATCATCTCCTCCTTACCTGTCCTTCTATAGTCTGAGGACTCGACCGCTTTCCACCGCGCCTAAAATCCTGCCAAGACACTCATTTAAAGGGGAACTCCGGGACTTCCCTTCAGTCTTGCACAGTTGTAGCGGCTCCTCTCCTGGACTGAAATGGCTTGTTCTGATTTCACTGCACACTGTGAGCTTCTCACAATGTGCATCAGAAGCTGCAGAAAGTCAGACAGGTAGGCTTCCATTTGTAGGACCTCTAGGACTAAGCCCCGTGGGTGGGGCGAAACGCATCAGTGGGACTGCCCAGGGAGGAGCCTAGGCTGGGGCTGCTTATAATTTCAACGTAGCACTTGGGCTGCCAGGGGGTCTCTGCCTTAATCATTACATAGTGGGCCTCAGACATGTGCAAAATGAAGAAATTTGTTTTGTTTCGGATCGATTCGTTAAGTTACTCTTTGTGTTTTGTTACATTCGTAAGAAAATTCGTTTAGTTTAGTTTACTCATTTTCGACCAGATTAGAATTCTTTCTATGGATTTGAAGTGTTCAAATCTAAGTATTCGAATCGAAAATATTGAATCTATCTGAATTCATTGTGAAGAAAAACTGGTTCTATTCCATTTGAAATTCGAATGACATATTCCTTCTATTTTTATTCTATTCTAAACTTGAATCCTAATTTATTTTTTACTATTCTATTATTTTATTTTCTATTCTGTTTTACTCTATTCTTTTGTATTCTATTTTTTTGTATTCTGTTCTCTTCTTTTTTTTTTTTTTAATTCTTTTCTTCGAATCTCGGATGATCCCTATATTCAATTTTTTTCTATTCTATTCACATTTTGAATTCTAATCCATTCTATTTTATTATATTCTTTTATTTTCTATTATATTCTTTTCTATTTCTTTCTATTCTATTCTTTTATTCTACTTTCTATTCTATTTTATTCTTTCCGAATTTTGGATGACAGCTATATTTTAATTTTTTTTTCCATTCTATTTTTTTTTCTTTTGTAACTTTTTCTGGTCTATTCTTTTATTTTCTATTCTATTGCTATCTATACTATTTCTTTACATTCTATTCTATTATTTTATTTTCAATTATCTTGTATTCTGTTTTATTCTATTCTATTTTTTCCAAATCTTGGATGACCACTATTTTTCTTTCTATTTTTTTCTATTCTATTTGTTTGTTTATTTTCTATTTTATTATATTCTTTTATTTTCTATTTTATTCTTTCCGAATTCTGGATGACGGCTAGATTCTATTTTTTTCTATTCTGTTTTTGAATTCCATTCCAATTCTAATCTTTTATTTTCTGTTCTATTATTTTCTATTTCTTTATATTATATTCTTTTATTTTTTTATTCCATTCAGTTTTACTCTATTATTTTCTATTCTGTTTTATTCTTTCCAAATTTTGGATGACGGCTATATTATTATTTTTTTTTCTATTCTGTACTATTTCTTTTTTTTTTCTATTCTATTTGTTTTATTTTCTATTCTATTTGTTTTATTT
Source organism: Lithobates septentrionalis (assembly GCA_037952835.1). Taxonomy (NCBI): domain Eukaryota; kingdom Metazoa; phylum Chordata; class Amphibia; order Anura; family Ranidae; genus Lithobates; species Lithobates septentrionalis. The sequence goes on along the minus strand of JBBDGP010001000.1, from coordinate 1,554,187 downwards.
TCTATTCTATTCTTATCTATTCTATTCTATTTTCTATGCTATTCTATTCGTTTATTTTCTATTTTATTATATTTTTATTTTCTATTTTATTCTTTCTGAATTCTGGATGACGGCTAGATTCTATTTTTTTCTATTCTGTTTTTGAATTTTGAATTCCATTCCAATTCTAATCTTTTATTTTCTGTTCTATTATTTTCTATTTCTTTATATTATATTCTTTTATTTTTTTATTCCATTCAGTTTTACTCTATTATTTTCTATTCTGTTTTATTCTTTCCAAATTTTGGATGACGGCTATATTATTATTTTTTTTTCTATTCTGTACTATTTCTTTTTTTTTTCTATTCTATTTGTTTTATTTTCTATTCTATTTGTTTTATTTTCTATTCTATTCTTATCTATTCTATTCTATTTTCTATGCTATTCTATTCGTTTATTTTCTATTTTATTATATTTTTATTTTCTATTTTATTCTTTCCGAATTCTGGATGACGGCTAGATTCTATTTTTTTCTATTCTGTTTTTGAATTTTGAATTCCATTCCAATTCTAATCTTTTATTTTCTGTTCTATTATTTTCTATTTCTTTATATTCTATTCTTTTATTTTTTATTCCATTCAGTTTTACTCTATTATTTTCTATTCTGTTTTATTCTTTCCAAATTTTGGATGACGGCTATATTATTTGTTTTTTTTTTCTATTCTGTACTATTTATTTTTTTATTCTATTTGTTTTATTTTCTATTCTATTGTATTTACTATTCTATTCTTTTATTATCTATTCTATTCTATTTTCTATGCTATTCTATTCAGTTTTTTTCTATTCTATTCTGTTTTGAAATTTCACTTTCAGAAGACGGCTATATTCTAATACACATAGTCTTTGAAGGAAACCAGCAATAGTCAGCAATATGACATTTCAAATTTTGTTTTCGAATTCGATTTATATTTGATTAGAATTAAGATAATTTGTTATTTCGGATCCGTTTAAATTTGTTACTAATGTCACTCGGAAATTGGGATACATCCAAATCTCTGAATAATGAAAGTTTTGTTTGAATTTCAATTCGGAACGACACAAGCCTCACATGTCTAGTGGACTTGGATGATCACTACAGATGCCGACACCTGAAGGCAGTGGAGTTGGACAATCGAGGCTTGGAGCGGCGCTCTAGGTCATCAAATAGGGTCACAGGGATCGGGGTAAAAACAGGCACTGTAAGGCCTCCTCACTGCCTGTCGAATGATCTCTGAAGAGCGATCTGCAAGCAGATCGCTCTTCAGAGGACAAAACAAGCGTGAACGAGTCCTTACTGAGTTTTCACGTCTCGCTTGTGTTACATAAAAGTGCAGCTGCAGGAGTGAGACTGCATCAGGCATGGCAGAGCTGAGCACTAGAGGGATGGTTTGTATAAAGAGGAAGGTGACTTGTTCTCTTTTCTAGGTCCTCCCCTCAGCGGTGAGTGTCGGAGGTTTCCGCCACGTGTCGTGTCTCTCTCTGCAGTGACCTCTCTGTGGGTTTTCCTCTGCCGCCTCTTTTTCCGTTGCTGGTAAATGAACATTATGATCTGTCACTTCACTTCCTGAGGCCGGCCAGAGAACGTCTCTGTGCTGCTCAAGAGCAACATGACATTTGGCTTCACTAATAATATGTTTGTCTTAAAGGAGCATTTCTCTCCTTGTGCAGGGTAGCTGGTCCTGTCTCCGCCCCCTCCTGTAGATCTCTATAGTGGGTGGAGCCTGCTAGGTCCCTCCCACAGCTCTGCTCTCTCTCCTTGTGTAGGGTGACTGGTCCTGTCTCCGCCCCCTCCTGTAATTCTCTATAGTGGGTGGAGCCTGCTAGGTCCCTCCCACAGCTCTGCTCTCCCTCCTTGTGCAGAGTGACCGGTCCTGTCTCCGGCCCCTCCTGTAGATCTCTGTAGTGGGTGGAGCCTGCTAGGTCCCTCCCACAGCTCTGCTCTCTCTCCTTGTGTAGGTTGACTGGTCCTGTCTCCGCCCCCTCCTGTAATTCTCTATAGTGGGTGGAGCCTGATAGGTCCCTCCCACAGCTCTGCTCTCCCTCCTTGTGCAGGGTGACTGGTCCTGTCTCTGCCCTCACCTGTAGATCTTTATAGGGGTGGAGCCTGCTAGGCCCCTCCCACAGCTCTGCTCTCCCTCCTTGTGCAGGGTGACTGGTCCTGTCTCCGCCCCCTCCTGTAGTTTTCTATAGGGGTGGAGCCTGCTAGGCCCCTCCCACAGCTCTTTTCTCTCTCCTTGTGCAGGGTGACTGGGCTCTGCCCCTCCTGTAATTTTCTATAGTGGGTGGAGCCTGCTTGGCCCCTCCCACAGCCCTGCTCTCCCTCCTTGTGCAGAGTGACTGGTCCTGTCTCTGCTAGGGTTGCCACCTGTACGGTTTTCTCCCGGACAGTCCGGTTTTTGAATGATGTGTTCGGGTTTACTTCTGCCCCAGACCCGGACACATCATTGACACAGACTGCACCAAGAGTGACATGTCTCCCCTCTCCCTGACAGCAGCTTGGTTCAGCAGAGCACAGTGTCAGTGAATCAAAGCTCCTCCTCCTTCTCCTTTCTGTACACACAGAGGAGGAGGGGAGCAGGGAGGGGCGCTGATATCAGGTCTGTAGAAAGTTTTTTTATACTTTGTAGATGGAGGAGGGAGGAGAAGAGAGCGGCTGGAAAGGAGGACAAGGTAAAAAATATGTGGAGTGATCGAGGGGTTAGGAGGATATGTGCTGGGGGGGCTTTGGCAGGGGGAAGACAATGCTAGAAGTGTGGATTGGATTTGAAATCTGACAACCCCTCCTAGCACTATCTCTCTACCTTCCCAAAGTACCCCCCAGCACATATCCTACCCCACCCCCACCTTGCACTGGCCCTCTTCTCTCACAAAGCCCCCCCCCAGCACATATCTGACACGCCCAAGTGCCCCCAGCACATATGGGCACAGGCTGCATGGGAATGGCACAGTGGCTGTATGATGGGCACAGTGGCTGTATGATGGGCACAGTGGCTGCGTATGATGGGCACAGTGGCTGTATGATGGGCACAGTGGCTGTATGATGGGCACAGTGGCTGCGTATGATGGGCACAGTGGCTGCGTATGATGGGCACAGAGGCTGCATTTGATGGGCACAGAGGCTGCATTTGATGGGCACAGAGGATGCATTTGATGGGCAAAGAGGCTGCATTTGATGGGCACAGAGGCTGCATTTGATGGGGCACAGTGAGGCTGCAATTGGTGTTTTTTTTCCCAGAATTTTTCGAAAAAACTTTGAGCACCAGCCGCCACTGCCCCCCAGCACATATCTAACTCTCCCCACCCCCATGCTAGCACTAGCCCTCTCCCCGGGACATAGCTGACCCCTGCATTCCATGCAGAACACTCACAATTCAGCCACGCGCACTGTTTGTTGCACCGAGCTATGCGCCACATTACTACTCTCTTTCAGGCCACCAAAAGTGTCCCAGGTCTTTTACAATAATATAGCGTATACCCCCCAAAAAAATGCTGCTGCTAAAGTGTTCAGGTTTGGCTTGAAGAAAAGGTGGCAGCCCTAGTCTCCGCCCCTCCTGTAGTTTTTCTATAGTGGGTGGAGCCTGCTGGGCCCCTCCTACAGCTCTGCTCTCGCTCCTTGTGTAAAAGGTACTGATCTTGTCTCCGCCCCCTCCTGTAGTTCTCTATAGTAGGTGGAGCCTGCTGGGTCCCTCCCACAGCTCTGCTCTCCCTCCTTGTGTAAGGGTACTGATCTTGTCTCCGCCCCCCTCCAGTAGTTTTATGTAGTGGGTGGAGCCTGCTGGGTCCCTCCCACAGCACTGCTCTCCCTCCTTGTGCAGGGTGACTGCTCTGATCTCCGCCCCCCTCCTGTAGTTTTCTATAGAGGGTGGAGCCTGCTGGGCCCCTCCTACAGCTCTGCTCTCCCTCCTTGTGCAAAGGGTACTGAACTTGTCTCCGCCCCCTTTCTGTAGTTCTCTATAGTAGGTGGAGCCTGCTGAGTCTCTCCCACAGCTCTGCTCTCCCTACTTGTGCAAGGGTACTGATCTTGTCTCTGTCCCCTCCAGTAGTTTTCTGTAGTGGGTGGAGCCTGTTGCGTCCCTCCTACAGCTCTGCTCTCCCTCCTTGTGTAAGGGTATATTGTCTCCGCCCCCCTCCTGTAGTTCTCTAAAGTAGGTGGAGCCTGCTGGGTCCCTCCCACAGCTCTGCTCTCCCTTCTTGTGCAGGGTAGCTGGTCCTGTCTCCGCCCCCTTCTGTAGTTCTCTATAGTAGGTGGAGCCTGCTGGGCCCCTCCCACAGCTCTGCTCTGTACAGTCTGTATACAGCTCAGTGATGATGTCACAGCTATTTTTACAAGGTAATATCTGGGTTTGCGAAGGCGTTTGGGGCACATAAAGTGGATTTATAGTCCTTGTGTCTGTTGAGGAATTATTTGGGGTTTTTGTGTAAACTCAGCGGACATCTCCTATTGGCCCCCTAAGCCTTGTGTTATTAGCTGTTCGATAAGTGCCTGATGATCCCGCCAGAAATCTTGTGCTGATAACTTCCTGTACTTGCTACCTGTGCTGCACTCCTATCAGTTACATTGTTCCCAGCTATCTCTGAGGACTACAGAACCCCTCCCCACTATGTTATGGAGAAGAAGAGAGAGGGAGGTTTCCATAATCTTGTCCTGATACAATGCAGTACAGTGGAGTTGTCACCCCAGGAACCCCTCTGACCCTGGACTGTTATCAGTTAGAATGGATCCTTTTGCTCTCCATGGACTACGAAACTCCTCGTTATGGTAGAGGGAGGTGTTATGTAGTCACCCTAGGATCTTCTTTGTTTCTCAACTAACAGTTAATGTTCCTGTTGATCTTTATGTACTACAAAACACCTCCCCCTCTTTTGGAGGGGAGAGGGAGGTGTTGTATAGTGACGCTAGGACCCTCTCTGCCTTTGGACTGTTATCAGTTAGAAATGATTCCCTTTTAGCTCCACAGACTACAAAACACCTCCCCCTTTTACAGAGAAGAGATGGAGGCATTATGCAGTCATCCTAGGACCCTCCCTGCTTCTGAACTGTTTTCATTTAGCAATGCCCCCCTCGACCTCCATCTACTACAAAACACCTTCCCCTTTTACAGAGAAGAGAGGGAGGTGTTGTATTAGTTACCCTAGGACCCTCTCTGCCTATGAACTGTTATCATTTGTTCCCTTTTGGCTCCACAGACTACAAAACACATCAACCTTTTACAGAGATGAGAGGGAGGTGTTATGTAGTCACCCTAGGACCCTCTCTGCATGTGGACTGTTAACCTTTAGCAATGCCCCATTCTATCTATGTGTGCTACAAAACTCCTCCCACTTTTACAGAGAAGCGAATGAGGTGTTCTGTAGTCACCCTAGGACCCTCTCTGCCTCTGAACTGATATCCGTTATCCACGTTCCCATTGGTCTCCGTGGACTACAAAACACCTCCTTCTTATGGAGATGGGAGGGAGGTGTTGTATAGTCACTCTAGGACCCTCTCAGCCTCTGAACTGTTATCAGCAATGTTCCCTTTGACCTCTTCTGATTACAGAACAATTCCGCCTCCTACAGAAATAAGAGGGAGGTGTTATGTAGTAACCCTAGGGACCCCCCTCTGCCTTTAGACTCTTATTGATTAGCAAAGTTCCCTTTGCTCTCCACAGACTACAAACCGCCCCACTCTCTTACGGAGAAGGAAGGGAGGTGTTATGTAGTCACCCTAGGACCCTCTCTGCCTCCGAACTGTTATTAGCAATGTTACATTCGATCCCCGTGGACTACAAAACACCTCCTCTCCCATGGAAAATGGAGGGAGGTGATATGTAGTCACCTCAGGACCCACTCTGCCTCTGGACTGTTATCAGCTTGCAATGTTCCCATCTATCTCTGTGTACTACAAAACACCTACCCCTTTTCTCGTCAATCTCTTCAGACTACAGAACACCTCCCCCTCCTACAGAAAAAAGAGGGAGGTGTTGTGTAGCCACCCTAGGGACCACCCTCTGCCTTTAGACTGTTATTGATTAGCAAAGTTCCCTTTGCTCTCCACAGACTACAAAACACCTCCCTCTTTTACGGAGAGGGGAGGGAGCTGTTATGTAGTCACCCTAGGACCCTCTCTGCCTCCGAACTGATATCGGTTATCAATGTTCCTGTCAATCTCCATGGACTACAAAACTCCTCGTTATGGGAGAGGGAGGTGTTATGTAGTCACCCTAGGATCTTCTTTGTTTCTCAACTAACAGTTAATGTTCCTGTTGACCTTTATGTACTACAAAACACCTCCCCCTCTTTTGGAGGGGAGAGGGAGGTGTTGTATAGTGACGCTAGGACCCTCTCTGCCTTTGGACTGTTATCAGTTAGAAATGATTCCCTTTTAGCTCCACAGACTACAAAACACCTCCCCCTTTTACAGAGAAGAGATGGAGGCATTATGCAGTCATCCTAGGACCCTCCCTGCTTCTGAACTGTTTTCATTTAGCAATGCCCCCCTCGACCTCCATCTACTATAAAACACCTTCCCCTTTTACAGAGAAGAGAGGGAGGTGTTGTATTAGTTACCCTAGGACCCAGTCTGCCTCTGGACTGTTATTAGCTAGCAATGTTCCCATCTATCTCTGTGTACTACAAAACACCTACCCCTTTTCTCGTCAATCTCTTCAGACTACAGAACACCTCCCCCTCCTACAGAAAAAAGAGGGAGGTGTTGTGTAGCCACCCTAGGGACCACCCTCTGCCTTTAGACTGTTATTGATTAGCAAAGTTCCCTTTGCTCTCCACAGACTACAAAACACCTCCCTCTTTTACGGAGAGGGGAGGGAGCTGTTATGTAGTCACCCTAGGACCCTCTCTGCCTCCGAACTGATATCGGTTATCAATGTTCCTGTCAATCTCCATGGCCTACAAAACACCTCACCATCTTACAGAGGAGAGGGAGATGTTGTATAGTCACCCTAAGACCCTGTCTGCCTCTGGATTTGTATCCGTTAGCAATATTCCCTCCCTCCCCCTCCTATGGAGAACAGAAGGAGGTGTTCTATAGTCACCCTAGGACTGTTAACAGTTAGCAATGTTCCCTTCACTCTATATAGACTACAAAACACCCCCCACTCTTATGGAAAAGAGAGGGAGGTGCTGTATAGTCACCCTAGGACCCTGTCTGCCTCTGGACTTATATCAGTTAGCAATGTTCCTGTCGATCTTTATGGATGACAAAGCACCTCCCCATCTTACAGAGAACAGAGGGAGGTGTTCTATAGTCACCCTAGCACTGTTAACAGTTAGCAATGTTCCCTTCACTCTCTATAGACTACAAAACACCTCCCACTCTTATGAAGACGAGAGGGAGGTGCTGTATAATCACCTTTGCACCCTATCTGCCTTTGGACCTATATAAGTTAGCAATGTTCCCTTCTATCCCTATGGACCACAAAACACCTCCCCCTAAGAATGTCACAGCAGCCGGGTCCACAGAGCAGAGTGGTCCGGTGGCTGTGCGGTTGTTCAGCAAAAATGCCGATTGCATTGTCTGATCTTCTGGAAGCCTTCTAAGTCTTTTATTTATTTATTTTTTTTGGGGGGGGGGGATGTAGAGGGAGGAGCTGGGACACACACTGGTGGGCGGGGACATCCAATACTGCCCATAGTTCCTATGCCAAACCCCCCTCCAAAAAAAAAAAAAAAAAAAAAGAAAAAAAAAAAAAAGCTAAAGTCCCATCAATCACAAGAAACACTCTTGTTGTAGTGTCAGGAGCATGCTGATGGGAGGAGAGAGCAGAGTGACAGGTGAACAGTTTGCTGCTTCTCCTTTCACTTTCTGGGGGGGCGGGACCAGCCCTGTCTGTGTTGCCAAAGTATAATTGGGTCTCCTGCCTGGCTAGACAGGGCTGTGCTGTGTGGCGGAGCTGTGTAAATCCCAGGACTGGATGGACAGGAATACAAATTCCTTTGTCAGGTAAAATTCCTCCATTGTGTGTATTTTATCTGCTCGCCCAGAGTTCTGCTTTAATCCCCCCTCTCTCTGTAGGGAGGCGGAGTCACCTCCCAGCTGATCAGCCTCCTGAAATACACGAGATGTGAATGAAGCGCCATTCCCATATTGGTGGCAGCTGATCCCCCGCCTTCCCCGCCTCATCCCAACTGCGAGACACTATTATACACTCACAAAGACAGACTTGGGGGGGCACACCCTGAAAATGCATTCCATTATACTCTTCTACTGGGACCTTCGCATTTCTTTGCTGTACTATTAATCCACATATTCAACAGCGCCTCCTAGTGGCTGGAGGTGTGTTAGTCAGCATCCCTTGCTAAAAATGTTTCAAATTTTTTTTTTTTTTCATACATTTTTTTATTTTATTTTATGTACTTGTATAGCAGTGTGACTGTCCTGGAAAACCATAGATGCGGCTGCTGTTGACCCCTCTTTTTTTGAATGAGAGATTTATAAGAACTTGCCCCTTCGTAGCCACTAGATGGCGCTGACAATTATAGGAAATAATTCTATTACAAAACAATATGGTGATCTTTGGCTGCGCTTGTGTAAACGCTGAATCGTCTTGTCTTGTTCACACTAGCGGTTGGGATGAGGCGGTAAAACCCAACGGTTGAGCCACACTGTTAATCCCCCCCCCCCCAACTGTGAACAAGCCCTTCAGTGTTTACACAGGCACAGCCAAAGGTCACCATATTGTTTGTAATAGAATTTATTCCTACGATCATCAGCTCCATCTCGTGGCCGTTACGCAGTATTGATGTTTGAATGAGCTGTTTTAGAAACCTACCACTTTATGGCCACTAGATGGAGCTGACACTTATAGGAGATTTTGGCTGTGCCTGTGTGGGTGCCTAAAAGGCTTGTTAGATGCAGTGCCTCCTGATTATGGGCCCTGGATTTTGGTGGGACGGTGTTCTTTGTGAGGTGTATGCCTGGGGACCCTTGATGTGGTGGTACTTTGGATTCAGGTCCATGTCCCCCCAAGACACACAGACTCCGGGAACCCGGGATATGCCATATTAGAAATAGTGACCGATTCATACTGTTGGGACTCAACACCATGTCATCAACTCCACCCGTCTGTTGTCTACTATGATGTAAATAAGTCTAGTGAGGCTTCTAAGAGTCTTTCACCCATTGTTGTTTGGGCTAATTACCCCCCGCAATTGTATGAAGGTGTCCTGTGTTTATACTTATGATAATGTAGAATCTAAAGGTGTGAAGCTCGGTGACAACATGTCTGACCTCTATTGAAATCCCGATTAATCACAACAATGGCCAGGTGGGCGCGGAGTCACCTCGGCTGCTTTAACTAGTTGCCGCCTGCCCACTGCCAAATCCCGGCGGGGCGGTGCGGCTCTCGTTCTGGGGCGACGTCATATGACGGCATCCCAGAGCGCCTGCGCTGTGTTGCTGGGACATGGCGCACCCCTAATCTCTAAAAAAGAACCACGTCCGCGGGTCTTTAACCATGTGATCTGCTGTGTCCAATCACAGCCGGTCACATGTAAACTCGGAGATGCCTGTAAACGGCGCTCCTTGCCTCATACGGACAGAGTGTGTGGCGAGGAGAGCCGATCAGCGGCATCTCCTCACAGGAGACATCTACACATGTAATTAGGGCACTGATCATCAGTGCCCTGATTACAATAGCGACACCAGTGTCACCAATCAGTGCCCATAAGTGATGCCAGTCCGTGCTATCAGTCCTGCCTATCAGTGCTGCCCATCACTGTTGTCCAATGCCCATCAGTACCGCCTATCTGTGCTCACCAGTGCTGCCTATCAGTACCCATCAGTGCAACCTATTGGTGCCCATTAGTGATGCCAGTCCGTGCTGGCTATTAGCCCCCCTTATCAGTGCTGCCCATCAGTGCCACCCATCAATGCCCATCAGTGCCACCCATCAATGCCCATCAGTACCGCCTATCAGTGCCCACTGGTGCTGCCTATCAGTGCCCATCAGTGCAACCTATTGGTGCCCATCAGTGTTACCTAACAGTGCCCATCAGTGGCACCTATCAGTGCTCATCAGTGCCACATATCAGTGCCCATAAGTGTGGCATATTGGTGCCTCCTCATCAGTGCCACCTAATAAGTGCCCCTTAGTGGCACCTCATCAGTGCCCATAAGTGCCGCCTCATCAGGGCCCATAAGTGCCGCCTCATCAGTGCCCATAAGTGCCGCTACATCAGTTCAGCCTATCAGTGCCCATTAGTGCCCATAAGTGTGACATATTAGTGCCTCCTTATCAGTGCCGCCTCATCCGTGCCCATAAGTGCCACCTCAATGCCCACCAGTTCAGTCTATCAGTGCCCATAAGTGCCACCTCATCACTGCCCACCAGTTCAGCCTATCAGTGCTCATCAGTGAAGGAGAAGATGTACTTCTTTACAAAATTTACTGACAGAAACTAAGTAAAAAAAACATTTTCACATTTTTTGGTCTTTTTTTTGTAAAATAAAAAACCCAGCAGTGATTAAATACCACCAAAAGAAAGCTCCATTTGTGTGAAGAAAATGATAAAAAATGTGTTTGGATAAATTGTAGCATGACCGCGCAATTGTCATTTAAAGTGCGACAGCGCTCAAAGCTGGAAAATGGCCTGAGCAGGAAGGGGGTGTAAGTGCCCTGTATTGAGGTGGTTAATTAGCTCATGTTAATTAGGTTTCTGGTTACAGTTTGTATTGTCATCCTGGTGTGTATATGTGTGTGATCTCAAATAAAGCAGGTTATTCCTGATGTCCTCCAAGACTGGTGTTGTCTGGTTCTTGGGGGGGGTTACTATAGCCAGATCCATTGGTCTCGTGTTCCAGAACTTAGGAAGCGATATACTGACGGAAGCACTCACGCCGAGTGTGGGACGCTCCGTCACAGGACTTTTATTCTGGGGACAACCAATTCCCTTCACTTTGGAGAAATAAACTCTGACTTCCTGTTGTGTCTCCAGGACAGGAAGTGGAGGGAAATCTCCCCAATGGGACACAGATGGCAAAAAAAAAGTGGCGGGTTCTATCTATTCCCCACACCAGCAATACAAACAAAGGTTTGGGCTTTAGATATGCTGAGTACTCCTCAAAGTGTATTATTTACTTCCATGTGTGTAGAGAGAGCTTCCTGTGTTCCTATAAATCCCATTGAAGGCTGAGAACACGTTCCCTTTGATCACCGGCAGGAAACCCCATCAGACAATGGAGGAAATGTGAAAGTGTCGGGAGCGATGGTGACTCTGCGGGACTATTATATGACATGCTGTTGTCTTTGTACACTTTCACTTTTATCATTCCATAATAAGAGGTTATAGAGAACGAGTCAGAGCAAAACAAGAAGTTCTGCCGAGGAGCCCGAGACCATAGAGGGACATCGGCCAGGCAGTTTCTCTGTGTGCCTCTCTGAAACTAGTTTCACTTTGTTACTACCGTAGGAACATGACTTCTGGGCTAAGCTCCAGACATTGGCCTTCTGTGTATGGGGGAGCAAATGACCTTACATGATGCAGTGCAGAGTGGGAAAGTCGAGGTGACCGCACATGACACAGTGTATCGTCCCCTCCATTCAGTAAATCCACAAGTGATTGGGGGGGGGGGGTGACCTCACATGATTTAGTGCATCACTACTCCATCCAGAACACCATCCTAGAATGGAGGGGGGGGGGGGGTGACCTCACATGACACAGTGTATCATCCCCTCCATTCAGCAAATCCACAAGTGATTGGGGGGGGGGGGTGACCTCACATGATTTAGTGCATCAGTACTCCATCCGGAACACCATCCTGAAATTGGGGGGGGGGGTGACCTCACATGGTGCAGTGCATCAAACCCTCCATCCAGCACACCATCTCGGGATGGGGGATGACCTTACATAATGCAGTGCATCAACCCCTCCATCCTTGGATGGGGGTGTGGGGGTGTGGCCTCACATAATAAAGTGCATCATCCCTTACATCTAGCACACCATTGCAGGATGGGGGTGACCTCACAGGATGAAGTGCGTCAACCCTTCCATCCAGCAAACCATCGTGGGATGAGGGGTGACCTCCCATAATAAAGTGCATCATCCCTCCACACAGCACACCATTGCGGGATGGGGGGTGACCTCACATGATGCAGTGCATCAAGCCCTCCATCCTGGGATGGGGGTGGGTGACCTCACATAATAAAGTGCATCATCGCTTCTATCTAGCACACTATCCTGGGATGGGGGGAACTTCACATGATACAGTGCATCATCCTCTCCATCCAGCACACCCGCCTGGAATGGGGGGTGACCTCACATAATAAAGTGCATCATCCCTTCCATCTAGCACACTATCCTGGGATGGGGGGTGACCTCATATAATAAAGTGCATTGTCCTCTCTATTCAGCACACTATTACAGGATGGGGAGTGACCTCACATAATGTAGTGCATCATCCCTTCCATTCAGCACACCATCGCAGGATGGAGGGGGGGGTTAACTTATATAATGAAGTGCATTATCCCTTCCATCCAGCACACTCTGATGCCCCATGGGGACACCATCAGTGGAGTATTATTAGACCTAACTGCGAGTACTAAAGAGAGACCTACTCAAGCTTCCAGCACCAATAATGTTCTACTTTGCCCTGAGTGCAAAGACAAGATCTCCTGAAAGAGTGACCGGACCTCTTTAATACCTTCGTCTGGTTCGCCTGCCGCCTCCATCGGCTACTTGAAACCCCCTAAAATTCCTAACAAGTTTTGACTCTCATGAAGACGAAAACTTGCTCAGGGCTAAAGATAAGAATAATTGGGTTCCTTCAGTTTCGAGAGAGGACGCCTTAGAGGCGACTTCATTAACATCTCTAAATATATCCAAGGCCAGTATAAAGATTTGGCAAATGAACCTTCTATCCCAAGGACTGTTAAAATAATAGGGGGACATGGGTTACACATGGAAGAAAGAGTACTTAGTATTAGTTGGTCACATTCAGCTAGACTTCCTTTGTTGAAGATATTTTTCTGCTCATCCATGTAGATTCTTCAGCTGAGGAAACTACATTCAAATGATCTCAGATTGTTTCAGAAGTCTGAGTCTAATGGTACACAAAAGACTATATAGAGCCGCCTTTCTCAACCAGGGTTCAGTAGAACCAAGAGGGTTTCTCCAGATATTGTTAGGGGTTCCTTGAACTGTGAGCAACTTCACCAATTACCAATGTATGGGCCATTCTCATGGACCACAATATAAGGGGCATTCTTCTCACTGACCACCAATGTAAGAAGCATTCTTCCCAATGACCACCAATATAAGGGGTATTCTTTCCATGAACCACCAATATAAGGGGTATTCTTTCCATGGACCACCAATGTAAGGGGCGGAACCACAAGGGCAGCCTGTATTCAGACCATAGACATTGGGTTGGACTTTATAGGCACTTGACTCGTATGGCAATATATTCCATACCTTCGATATGTATTCAGACCATATACAGCTTTCATGCCCATATAAAGCGTCCCGTGTGGATCTATTTTAATACTACACATAATACTACACTATATAATACTATTTAATACTACACATTTCTGGTCCTCTTGTACCTCCTGTGGTAACATGAAATCCTGATATCTGACATCATTGTGAGACTTTTCTATCTCTTTAATTGACTAATGATAAATCATAGGTTTTCAGAATATTGGCTATTGGTTATCTTCTCGCCTGAAGAAGCCCCAATAGGGTGAAACATGTTGGGAGTGTGTACCTTCATACCGCTGTGAAAATAACGACAACAAGAACATGTTAACAGCTTGTATGATTTTAATATGGATTTTTTTTAACATTGTACGCTAATAAATTGTGTTTTTTTTAATGACTGTAGCGTATCATTGTCTATCCTAAGCACCTTTTATAGTCCCAAATAGCTCCTTTCAAGTTTCATTACCAAGGAATGTGGTGCTGAAAATATGTAGACACTCACCCCCACTAATAATTAAGGTTCCAAAAAAGTTGAGCCAACTTGACCATGAGAGGCAGTAGGTCATAAAGCAATTTTTGCTCAGGATTGGCATTAGTTCCAGTGGCTACTGTCAACTTGAGCTTGCACTTGATGGCCATTTTCTTTTTACCTTTTGAGAACCATACATGATCCACCATGTCCAAGTGATATTAAGTTTAGTGTGGGGTTACTCTTCAGGACTATATCACCTTTCCTGTAAACCCTTCACTGCCTTGCTTGCTGGAGCCAAGTCAAGAAAGCATTGTGTAAACTCTAAATGGACTAAATTGGAGCTACACAGGACCAAAGACTCTCCACAGGGCAGTTGGACTCTTCCCCACCAACTTCCTCCTTCTAGTGAACTTCCTCCCGACCTGACCTGATCCCTGGGTCTGCGTATAGGCCCCAAAGCTAAGCCTAGCTGGGACCTCAGTGTCTTCTTCAAAACTCTCTTAAGGGACCTGCACCAGGAAAGAGCCCCTGCAGGACTGGACCCAGGAGCACTGCACCTTGATTGCCCAGGTCTCAGACTATTTATGGGCTCCCCCTCCACCTTCTGGGCACACCTTCCAGGGATTGGCTGTAGTGCCATAAATATTCAGGCAGCCTCCAGAAGAAGTGGGGGATAGCAGAACAGCAGCCCTAGACAATCAACACCTGCTCCACTTGACTTGATCCCTTGGCAATTGATGTGCAAATAGACCCCCAGCTACGACCTTGGTGTCCTCTTCCAAACTCTCATATGGATCCTGCACCAGCGGGCAAAACCCCTGCAGGACTGGACCCAGGAGCACTGCACTCAGTCTCTGATTGCCCAGGCCTCAGACTATTAATGGGCTCTCCGTCGACCTTCTGGGCATTGACTGGAGTTCCATAAACTATCCAGGCTACCCATTCTGTTCTCTCTCCCATTATACTTCTAGACACCCCAGAACACGGGGGGGAAGTAGCAGAGCAGCACCCCTGCTCCACTTGACTTGATGCCTGGGCAATGGATCTGCGAATAGACCCCCCAGCTAAGCCTAGCTGGGATCTCTGTGTCTTCCTCAAAGCTCTCTCGGGGATCCTGCACCAGGGGGTAGATCCCCTGCACAGGGGTCTCCTCCTGCAGGATTGGACCCAAAAACAGTGACCGCTCAGGCCTCAGACTATTTATGGGCTCTTTATCCACCTTCTGGGCACACCTCCCCAGGGATTGGCTGGAGTGCCATAAATATTCAGACTGCCTGTTTGTTCTGTTCACCCTCCCACTATACTTCTAGAAGCCTCCAGAGGTTAGGGGGAAGTAGCAGAACAGCAGTTCTAAGCACTCAACCCATACTGCACTAGAATTGATCCCTGGGCAATGGATCTGCGACTAGACTTGCCCCAGCTAAGCCTTGCTGGGACCTCTGTGTCTTCTTCAAAACTCCTAAGGATCCTGCACCAAGTGGCAGAGCCCTTGCACAGGGGTCTCCTCCTGCAGGACTGGACCCAAAAACACTGACCTCCTAGGCATCAGACCATTTTATGGGCTCCCCCTCCGCCTTCTGGGGAAACCTCCCCAGGGATTGGCTGGAGTGCCATAAATATTCACTCTACCTGTTCTGCCCCTCCCTCCCACTATACTTCTAGAAGCCTCCAGGGCAGCATCAGCAGGGCAGGTTAGAAATGGCGGGTAGGCCACCAAGTGAAGCTGGTACTCTGACCCGTAAATGGGAACAGGGAGGCTGAGTGACTGCACTAGAATGCAGAGCTCCCTCTAGTGACGTATAAACAAATCTCTATATTTGCAGTAACAAAAAATATATAAAGGCATGCTTGGGGAAAAATAAGTGTCACGTCAAAAATGCGTCATTCACTCGGGGCATACTACAGCGGTCACCCATGTTTACCTGTCCAGCTGTCCTGTGCGTCCCTGTGCAGGCAGCCCCATCCAATTGGGATGCAGCAGCTGCTCCCATTTTGACATCCATGTCTCATCTTTGCTGAGAGTGTAGGCTGCCATTGCTGATCTCTTTTAAAAATGCTACCTGACTGGCTGTCATACCGATACATTGGGTTCGGTACTTGGAGTCGCCGGCCAGAAATAATTCTACACATCAGGAGTTAAGTCTTCACTTGCAGCACAATTGTTTTGGGGGGGGCGGTTTAGTGGTGTGCAGAGCTTAAATATCTTGAAGCTGCTTGGCTGTGACTTGTTTGGTTCAGACTTTTGCTTTCTTTTATAGGACGGAAGCCAAACACATTCTTCTTCATTATTGGATTAGAACAGCTGTGCCTCCTGCATTGATCCCTGAACGCGTTTCGTCCTGACTGCACATCAATCTGCTTTGTATCGCTGAATACAGATGGATTATATTATATGGTGCCGGGGAACCTTAAATGACTTCAGTCCACCCTAAAGGGATATTTGAGTTGTAGGCGGAGTCAACCTCTGGTTTCCTATTGGATAGTCTCCCTCTGCTAATCCCCATCTTTGCTCCAGCTTCTCCAGTTGCGGTTGAACTCTGAGGCTTCTTTCACATGCTGCCTATTGAACGCCTGTTTTTTTTTTTTCACTTATTTTTAAGGTCCCATGCGTGTAGTGGGAACTCACGTTTACGCTTGCGTTTTTTGAGCGTTTTTCACTGCGAATGGGCTGCCCTATGTTCAACAAACAGCCCAAGGAGGCACTTTTTTTACTGCACTTTTTCTGGTGTGTTTGCGACAAAACACACGGCAAACACGTTCCCACTTCTCCTCGCTTGGGGGGGGGCCTTTAACATTTAATGGCAACGCAAGCGTGCCACGCGTTTGTATCATGTTGGCAAAACGCACTCATTCTGTGCGAGCGGAAACGAGGAGAAGGCAACGGGGCCTAATTGTTAAAGGCCAATTTTTGCAGTGAGGAACGCGTTTCTTTTGCGTGATTTTTGCACGTTAATGCGCATTGGGCAGCCCTTTCACACGAATGGGTTGCCCTTCGTGTGACAAACGCCCCAAGGAAGTGCCTGTGCTTTTTTTTTTTTTGCGCTTTTTTTGTTCGTTTTCAGCACGTTTGTGGTGCGACGAAACATGCGGCAAACGCGCTCCTGATACACATGTTTGGGAAGCCATTAACATTTAATGGTAACGCAAGTGTGATGCATATTTGCAACAAATCTCTGAAATGCGTCGTAAAGTGTGCATTTTTTTGCGCGGTTTGCGGCGTGAACGTAAATGCAGAGATCTGAATGGTACGTAATTGTTAAACGGCAATTTTGCTACGTGGAATGCTTTTTTTTTGCTCAATCTTCACACGTTAACACGCGGCCGCGCCTTGGTCAGCCCTTTCACTTAAATGGGCTGCCCTACGCACAACAAACGCCCCAAGGAAGCTCCTGTACTTTTTTGCGCTTTTTGTGTGTTTGCAGCAAGTTTTGTGTTGCGACAAAACATGCGGCAAACGCACTCCTGATACCCACGTTTGGGGAGCCATTAACATTTAAAGGTAGCGCAAGGGTGATGCGCATTTGCAACACGTTTCTGAAATGCGCCGTAAAGTGTGCATTATTATTAACGGAAACGCAGAG
Organism: Lithobates septentrionalis; assembly: GCA_037952835.1. NCBI lineage: Eukaryota > Metazoa > Chordata > Amphibia > Anura > Ranidae > Lithobates > Lithobates septentrionalis. The sequence continues at coordinate 1,536,698 of JBBDGP010001000.1, read as the reverse complement.
ATCTGAATGGGGCGTAACTTTTTTTAATTTTTTTTGGCGCTCCTGTGCTTTTTTTAAATTTTGGAGCGGAGGGGGGGGGGGGGGGGGTGCGCTATTTGGTTCCTTTGCAGCGCGACAAAACATGCAATCGCTGCCGTTAAACATTTATTGGCAGTACAAGCGCGTTTGCAGTGCGTTTCCAAAATTGATCGGAAACGGGACCTAATTGTTAAATGGCAGTTGTACATTGGAGGGGGGGGGGGGACTGCGCTGCAATTGCGAGCTGAGCGTTTTACTTGAGGTTTCGGTGAGGCCCCATTGAACTCAGGGAGCCAGTATTACAGGCGGTGCCACCTGTCAGACTCTGCAGCCTGAGTTGAATATGCCGTGCCAGCGTAGCAAAGCATCGCTGCTGTGGCACGTGTGCAGCCTTGTCCGGCTGTAGTGTTACCATTTGGGTGGGCAGCTGGGGCTGGGGGGGGGGTTTGTAAAACCGCAGTTCAGCCACCTATTTTTACTGCCCCCCCCCCCCCCCCCCCCCGCGGCTATCCATGCGACAGAGCCCTGGATGCCCCATTCACACCTATGTGTATCGGAATCGCAGACATGTTCCCGCGATCCTTGAATTGTGGTGCAACACACTTGCGCAGCCATTCTTCCCTACGCGACGTTGCGGCGTCACTTTTTTTAGCTCCTTTTTTTCTCGCATTTTTGTAGCTGGCACTCAGCCGAGCGCATTTTGCAATTAGCATTTTATGCGTTTTTTGCGTGACTGCTACCCGCGTTGGGGGGTGCCATTAAGAAATAATGTTTTTTTTTTAAATTTTATTTATTATGATAATATTTTATTTATTTTAGTTATTTATTTTTATTATCATAATAAATACATAATATTAAAATAAATGATAAAAAAACAATAATAAAAATAAATAAATAAAATAAAATAACGGTGCGATTTGCCCCCTGACGCCAAACGCCCCTGGCTCGGTGGCCAAATTTGCTACAGGAGCTTTTTTTGGCGGGTTTTTTCCTAATGAATGGCGCCGTTCCATTAAAAAAAAAAACGCCACGTAAAAGGCGCGACGCGGCAGGTGTGAACGAGGTCTCGAAGGTAAGCCGCAGGTTAGGGAATCTCGACTCGGCTTCCTGAACTGTGCCTGATTTCTGATGCACATGTCTAGGCGGCACCACCGGCTGAATTGAATGGGTTTGTGCCACAACCGCCCACGACGTACGCTATTGCGGCGCAATGGCGCGGGCTTTTAGGGGTTAAAACAAGTGGTGAGGAGGCAACAAAATGCCTCCTCCCTGCCCTGCGCTTCAGAGGGCACCACAAGTGGAAACGCCACACCACAAGTGTACAAGTCGAAACGCGTCACTCCTCTGAAGAGCAATCCTCATTCAGATTGCTTTAACAGAGGAAACTGACAGACAGCAAGGAGATGATTTGACGCCACCTGATTTACCCTCATTTTTCCTGAACAAACACACCCCAATCCTGTGCATTACACGTGGTCGTGGGGTGTTTGCGGCGTTTCCCTTCCGGTAAGCGTAGAGACGTTTTTGACTTGAGCAGAGCTGATACATCTCCTTGGTAGAGCTGCCAGATCACACATTGTTATTCCTGATTTCCTTGAGCTGCTTGTAGAACGTCTCCGCTGAGCTGCGAGCTGCGGCAAGCACAATGCATGCAATCAGCAAACAATGCTGCCTGTGTGCTGCCGGGAGCCATTGATTTCTCTACGTGTGACTGATAGGACTACGGAGGTTTGAAACGGATCCCACAATTTATTCCGCGTATTCTGAGCCGCCCGCCAGAAATATATTTTCATCTTTTCCATGTGCAGCGCACAGCTGGGCCATTACAGAACGAGCCCCAGGGCTCCGGAGCGGGAGGTCCCAAGAGCTTACTACCTATATTACATCGCAGTTCGTATCGGCTGCTTAGTTCCCCTCTGCTCTGTTTAAATATTCTAAAAAAATATATAAAAACAAATAATAAAAATAATTATCATAATAAATATTATTTTTTTTTATAAAAAACAAATACAAATTAATAACTAAAATAAATTTAAAAATATTATCATAAAAAATAAATAATACATTTTTTTAAACTTATTTTAGTTATTATTAATTGTATTTTCATATTTATTTTTTTAAATGATTTATTTATTATGATTTTATTTATTATTTATTTGTTTTTTATTTTTTTAATATTATTTTAATATTTATTTATTATAATAATAAAAAATATTATCATAATAAATAATAAACAAATAATAAAAATAAATAACTAAAATAATATTTGTATTTTCATTTTTTTTTTAATATTTATTTATTATGTTTTTTTTATTTATTTTTATAATCATAATACATAATATTAAAAAATAAACAAAAATGAAAATACAAATAATATTTTTTTATTTATTTTTATTATTTGTATTTTCATATTTTCTTATATTATTTATTTATTATGATATTTTATTTTAGTTTTTTTTTATTTGTTTAATACTATTTATTATGATAATATTTTAGTTATTTATATTTATTTTATTTTTTTATTTGTTTAATAATATTTATTCATTATGATAATATTTTATTTATTTTAGTTATTTATTTATTTTTTTATTTATTTGTTTAATATTATTTGTTATGATAACATTTTATTTTTTTTTTTATTTTATTTTTTTTTTATTTGTTTAATACTGTTTATTTATTATGATAGTTTAGTTATTTTAGTTATTTTTATTACCATAATAAATATTTTAAAAAAATAATAAAAATAACTAAAATAAATAAAATATTACCATAATAAATAAATAATATTAAAAAAATAAATGTATGCAAATACAAATAATAAATAACTAAAAAAAAAGATCATAATAAAGAAGAAATAAATAATAATAAATAAATAAAAATACTACTAATAATAATAATAAAATAACATTTTTTGCCATCAAAGTGATCTCTAAATCCTCCCTCTGGTCTTCCCCTTCAGTCTTGCACAGTTGTACCGGCTCCTCTCCTCGACTGAAACGGCTTACTCTGATTTCACTGCACACTGTGAGCTTCTCGCCATGTGCATTAGAAGCTGCAGCAAGCCTCCATTTCCTGGCTGGAAGACATCCATCATCATCTAGCCCTTTCCTCCCCAGCCTGACTGTCCCTGGCCTGACCCTTTCATTCATTTGGATTTTAGTTCTTCCAATCATGGAAGCTCATCATCACATGTGGGCATGGCCTATGCAAATTCAGCCTGCCTAGGAACGCCCACTCCTCCCAGACCATCCATCAAGGTATTTCGATATTTACATAACTCCTCCCACTTCTTGCATCATTCATTGGATTTCAGTTCTTCCAATCATGGAAGCTCAGCGTCATGTGGGCGTTACCTATGCAAATTCAGCCTGCCTAGGAACGCCCACTCCTCTAGACCTGACCCCCTCACCCATCAAGGCATTCTGATATTTGCATAGCTCCTCCCACTGCTTGCATCAGGGCTCTTGAGGCAGAGTAATCGAGTCGAGTAGATGGATACCAAACATGTCAAGCCTTATTATTAGTCCTGAGGCAGGGGGCTTAGTACAGCACCCTGTCGGCTCCTCCCACCAGCCAAGATCTGTCTGTGTTGTATAGAGAAACACAGAGTCTCGGTGATGACATCACTGGGTCTAAAATATTAGAAATGAAAAGGTTTTATGTAAAAATGTCATTCGCCTGTTGAGGGGGGAGGCAAAATTTAGGTAAAGTAAACTTAAGCTTTAAATTGTCACTATCGCGATCGCACTGGAGTCATTCTGATGGCGCAAATTGTCTTCTGCAGACACAATCATTTTTTTTTTAATATTGACAATCGGGCAGTCTAGTTGATTGATAGGGCCCCTCATCTTTTGATTTAGGGCCCTTTGCATGTTGCTAGCAGAGTGCCCGAGCGATCACGGACAGCGTTAGGAGCCAGAGGGATTGGCCACCGATCATGTGACCACATTGACACACAGCGTTCACCTGATCGGGGAAGTCCACTCCACCTCCTGACATTAACACCCAGTTATAGGCGAGGGGTTAAGGGTTAAAGTCCAGCCAATCAAACCACATCTTGCTTCTATATAGTAACACATGACACACATGACATGTAATGCTCTTAGGACGCTATGGTGGCGCTCTCAGGACCCTATGGTGGCGCACTCAGGACCCTATGGTGGCGCTCTCAGGACCCTATGGTGGCGCTCTCAGGACCCTATGGTGGCGCTCTCAGGACCCTATGGTGGCGCACCCAGGACCCTATGGTGGCGCTCTCAGGACCCTATGGTGGCGCTCTCAGGACCCTATGGTGGCGCTCTCAGGACCCTATGGTGGCGCTCTCAGGACCCTATGGTGGCGCACTCAGGACCCTATGGTGGCGCTCTCAGGACCCTATGGTGGCGCTCTCAGGACCCTATTGTGGCGCTCTCAGGAGCCTATGGTGGCGCTCTCAGGACCCTATTGTGGCGCTCTCAGGACCCTATGGTGGCGCTCTCAGGACCCTATGGTGGCGCTCTCAGGACCCTATGGTGGCGCACTCAGAACCCTATGGTGGCGCTCTCAGGACCCTATGGTGGCGCACTCAGGACCCTATGGTGGCGCTCTCAGGACCCTATGGTGGCGCACTCAGGACCCTATGGTGGCGCTCTCAGGACCCTATGGTGGCGCTCTCAGGACCCTATTGTGGCGCTCTCAGGACCCTATGGTGGCGCTCTCAGGACCCTATGGTGGCACTCTCAGGACCCTATGGTGGCGCTCTCAGGACCCTATGGTGGCGCTCTCAGGACCCAATGGTGGCGCTCTCAGGACCCTATGGTGGCGCTCTCAGGACCCTATTGTGGCGCTCTCAGGACCCTATGGTGGCACTCTCAGGACCCTATGGTGGCGCTCTCAGGACCCTATGGTGGCGCTCTCAGGACGCTATGGTGGCGCTCTCAGGACCCTATGGTGGCGCTCTCAGGACCCTATTGTGGCGCTCTCAGGACCCTATGGTGGCGCTCTCAGGACCCTATGGTGGCGCTCTCAGGACGCTATGGTGGCGCTCTCAGGACCCTATGGTGGCGCTCTCAGGACCCTATGGTGGCGCTCTCAGGACCCTATGGTGGCGCTCTCAGGACCCTATGGTCGTGCACTCAGGACCCTATGGATGCGCTTCCAGCATGCACTGTAGACCTCCGCCTGTGTCTGAGGCGTCGCGGTGTATTTTTACACGGAGTCTCTGTACGAGGTGGCAGGTTTGGGACAGTTCCAACTTCACAAGCCATACAAAGAGGAGTCAAGTGTCTGTGGATGAGGACGAGATGGTCTCTTCGCTGATAAGAGGACGGGAGGGAGGGGCGGTGGTCTCGGCGGAGAAGAAAGAGGCCATTCACTGGGGTAATGACTTCTTACAATGGTGCAATGTTCTGTGCATCTTTGCCCTACATTCGGAGAAAAACAACATTACAATGGGAAACTCCAAACCTGCTTAGAAGATTGGGATCCCTTGTGTTCACATTGTACATTGCCTTCACATTGCACCTAGTTTTGCAGTTTTAAATGGCACCAACGTGTTTTACATCCTTTTTTTATAATTGCATCTTTTGGGAGTATTTTCTTTTTTTTCCTAATGATCACTTTTAGGCCTCATGGATGCGGGCGCATGTATATTCAGTGTTGCCCAATGCAAGAGCGAGGCAATTTTCTTGCATTTTTGTGCGGCATGTTCAGATATTCTAGAATCAGGGCTTGTTTTCAGCGGGAACGTGGGGGAACACAGTTCTGGCACTGAATATGTGTGATGGGATGTGCCGGAGGGTCTATTAATGCTGGCTTCTAGAGGATCTATAGTCGCTGTGGGGATCTATTGATGCTGTTGGGAGGTTATATCATTGCTGGGGATCTATTGTTTCTGGGGAGGGATCTATTGTTGCTGGGCAGGGTCTATTGTTGCTGCTGAGATCTGTTGTTGCAGGGAGGGATCTATTGTTGCTGATGGTGGGGGATCTATTGTTGCAGGGAGGGATAAGTTGTTGCTGGGGGGGGGGGGGTCTAATATTGCTGCTGAATCTATTGTTGCAGGGATAGATGTATTGTTGCTGGGATGGTCTATTGTTGCTGCTGAGATCTATTGCTACAGGGAGGGATCGGTTGTTGCTTGTGTGTGGCGGGAAGAATCTATTTTTGCAGGGAGGGATCAATTGTTGCTGGGGGGGGATGTATATTGTTGCTGCTGAGATCTATTGTTGCAGGGAGGGAGATATTTTTGCTGGTGGTGGTGGGGGATCTATTGTTACAGGGAGGGATCAGTTGTTGCTGGGGGGAGGTGGGGGGTCTAATGTTGCTTTTGAGATCTATTGTTGCAGGGAGGGATCTATTGTGGCTGGCGGGGGGGTCTATTCTTGCAGGGAGGGATCGATTGTTGCTGGGGGGGTCTATTGTTGCTGCTGAGATCTATTATTGCAAGTAGGGTGCTATTTTTGCTGGTGGGGGATCTATTGTTACAGGGAGGGATCAGTTGTTGCTGGGGGGAGGTGGGGGGGTCTAATGTTGCTTTTGAGATCTATTGTTGCAAGGAGGGATCTATTGTTGCTGGCGGGGGGTCTAAAGTTGCAGGGAGGGATCTATTCCTGCTGTGGGGTCTATTGTTGCTGCTGAGATCCATTGTTGCAGGGATGGATCTATTGTTGGTGGTGGGGGAAATATATTGCTGCAGGGAGGGATCAGTTGTTGCTTGGGGGGTTAATGTTGCTGTTTGAGATCTATTGTTGCAGGGAGGGATCTATTGTTGCTGGGGAGGATCTATTGTTGCTGGGGAGGATCTATTGTTGCCGGCTGCAGGAGATCTATTTTACTGCTTTTACTTGTTTTCATTAACACATTCCATACACAATACCTAGCACCGCAAAATGATACTTGGTCCTGTATTCTCTGAAAAGGGTGGTACTAGGAGGTGGATAGGGGGAGGAACCAAGGGACGGTGCTCAGAGGTGGATACGGGGAGGAACCAAGGGACGGTGCTCGGAGATGGATAGGGGGAGGATCCAAGGGACGGTGCTCAGAGGTGGATAGGGGAAGATCCAAGGGACGGTGCTCAGAGGTGGATAGGGGAAGATCCAAGGGACGGTGCTCAGAGGTGGATAGGGGAAGATCCAAGGGATGGTGCTCAGAGGTGGATATGGGGAGGAACCAAGGGACGGTGCTCAGAGGTGGATATGGGGAGGAACCAAGGGACGGTGCTCGGAGATGGGTAGGGGGAGGATCCAAGGGACGGTGCTCAGAGGTGGATGGAGGAAGATCCAAGGGACGGTGCTCAGAGGTGGATAGGGGGAGTAACCAAGGGACGGTGCTCAGAGGTGGATAGGGGGAGTAACCATGTAACAGTGCTCAGAGGTGGGTAGGAGGAGGAGCCAAGGGACGGTGCTCAGAGGTGGGTAGGAGGAGGAGCCAAGGGACGGTGCTTAGAGGTGGGTAGGAGGAGGAACCAAGGGACGGTGCTAAGAGGTGGGTAGGGGGCAGAACCAAGGGACGGTGCTCAGAGGTGGGTAGGAGGAGGAGCCAAGGGACGGTGCTCAGAGGTGGGTAGGGGGCGGAACTAAGGGACGGTGCTCAGAGGTCGGTAGGGGGAAGATCCAAGGAACGGTGCTCAGAGGTGGGTAGGGGGAAGATCCAAGGGCTGGTGCTCATAGGTGGGTATGGGGCAGAGACAAGAGGGTGACTCGAAAGGAGGAGTCTGCATCTATTGTCTCTGGCTAAAACGCATTGCAGTGCATAGAATTGCATATTATTATTATTATTATTCAGTATTTCTATAGCTCCAACACTTGACAATATAAAGGGAGACCGTACATTTACAATACAATTCAAGGGGGTTAGGAGGGCCCTGTCCATAAGAGCTTCCAATCTAATAGATGTTTAAAGTGTTACTAAACCCCACGACAGTAAAATCAGTCTGTATATGCAGTAAAGCATGCTTGTTATACTCACTGTGGAACCTCAGGCGTTAATCCTCCACAATGTGTACAAAGGCTGTTTGATCCTGTCTTCTCTGATCCTCCAATTCTTCCACTGTCCCCAATCCATCTCCTTATGGAACAAAGCCTAGGGGACAAGCTGCACATGCTCAGTTTGTATGCACTGTGATGGACTGTAGTAGCATTCGTTATATACAGTATTGCGGTGCTGTGTTCTTGCAGTACGGACGACTTTGTGTCTGCTGCTGAAATATAAAAAAAAAATTAGCTGGAGGGCTTTTCAACCATTTAGGAGAATCCTTATATTTTTTTTATTAAAGAATACAAGGCTTCCTCTGATTGGTCGAGGTGGAAAAAACGTGACATCATCTGCATGCCTTTCCTCCACCAATCAGAGGAAATCTTGTTAAGCCTAGTGAATGGGGAAGAATACTGCATCATGGCCACTAGAAGGCGGTGACTATCATAGGAAATCTGTATGCTCCTCATCGCCATCTAGTGCTGTAATGCAGAATTTTCACATTCAACTCAGCTCAGAATGAATGCGTATGTGGGTTTGATGGACAAAAAGCTACGCAATTATTATTATTTTTTTTTTATAAACACAACAGTGTCAGAGGGCTGCTGGTTGAGCGCCAGAATTCTATTAGCTAAATTTAAACAATCTTTACCATTAATAAAATACCAAAAAGGGAAGAGAAAACAAAACTTCAAGGCAAATATTACAATAACTGTAATACACCCTGCGTGGTGTGAATGAGGAGGCGACTTCCTTTCGCTTTACAGAGATTTCTTCTCACTTCCTCCTGTGTCTCCAGAACAGGAAGTGAAAATATCCATAATAGGTCACAGACTCCAAGTAATAAACTGACGGAATTTAACCATTTCCTTACCTGTCCAAAACAAAGAAAAACTGAGATAAAAAAATATATATATACTTTAAATGAGATCTGCCCCTTACCATTACAAACATCCAAAGATGATAAGAGACTGCGGACATAATACAGGAGATGGTCAGAGACTGCAGGCATACTACAGGATACAGTCAGATACTGCAGACATAGTACAAGAGATGGTCAGAGACTGCAGACATACTACAGGAGATGGTCAGAGACTGCAGATATACTAAAGGAGACGGTCAGAGACTGTAGACATGATACAGGAGATGGTCAGAGACTGTAGACATGATACAGGAGATGGTCAGAGACTGCAGACATGATACAGGAGACGGTCAGAGACTGCAGACATGATACAGGAGACGGTCAGAGACTGCAACATACTACAGGAGATGGTCAGAGACTGCAGACATAGTACAAGAGACGGTCAGAGACTGCAGACCTAATACAGGAGATGGTCAGAGACTACAGACATACTACAGGAGATGGTCAGAGACTGCAGACATACTACAGGAGATGGTCAGAGACTGCAGACATAGTACAAGAGACGGTCAGAGACTGCAGACCTAATACAGGAGATGGTCAGAGACTACAGACATACTACAGGAGATGGTCAGAGACTGCAGACATACTACAGGAGATGGTCAGAGACTACAGATATACTAAAGGAGACGGTCAGAGACTGCACACATGGTACAGGAGATGGTCAGAGACTGCACACATGGTACAGGAGATGGTCAGAGACTGTAGACATGGTACAGGAGACGGTCAGAGACTGCAACATACTACAAGAGATGGTCAGAGACTGCAGATATATTACAGGAGATGGTCAGAGACTGCAGATATATTACAGGAGATGGTCAGAGACTGCAGACATACTACAGGAGATGGTCAGAGACTGCAGATATATTACAGGAGATGGTCAGAGACTGCAGACATACTACAGGAGATGGTCAGAGACTGCAGATATATTACAGGAGATGGTCAGAGACTGCAGATATATTACAGGAGATGGTCAGAGACTGCAGATATATTACAGGAGATGGTCAGAGACTGCAGACATAGTACAGGAGACGGTCCGAGACTGCAGATATATTGCAGGAGATGGTCAGACTGCAGACATACAACAGGAGATGGTCAAAGACTGCAGACAGGAGACAACAGGAGACGGTCAGAGAGTGTAAATATGTTACAAGAGACTGCTAAAGATTACAGCTATTCTGGACCCTTTACAAATCAATGCTTCCACATTTGTGTTTCCTCCAGCCCCCTGTAAAAAGACTCAGTGGGGTCGATTATAAAAGATCAAAGTAAAAAATAAAACACAAAAAAAAAAGATGAAAGAGATGGCTGGCTCTGACAAAACGAGGACAGTATGAAAGAAATGAGCTACTAGAAGCCGGTCTAAATATATATTTTCCATTTGATAGCCGGAGACTACTGCCAGCAGAGTCCCCGAAGGCTGCATCATAAGGAGTATCTTCAATTTTTAGGCAATAGCCTAAAAATTGAAGGCAGCGTTTAATTAATATATTAATTTGCACATAGGAGGCGCCGTTTCATTTGTATTTTTTTTAGTTCTAATCATAAGGAGTGTATTTATAGGACATGTGCAGCAGGATAAGTGAAACTACCTACCTACACCACTGCTGTGACGGGAGATGAGAAATGACACCATAGCCTGGGAAAGAGGAACTGTAGCCAGAACAGATAACCACTGAAACCCAGAAGATAGTAAAAGAACCGTGGTTGACTTGGCAAGCGTTTTCTTTTACGCACGTGTCCACAGAATGCGCACTTCGCACTTGTGTTGCACCGTTCATTGTTAATGGCATCCCAAATGTGCGTTTTTCTGTGTCAAAACGCGTGAAGGGCAGCACCCAAAAGAAGTGTAGGAGCTTCTTTGGCGCGTTTTGTCATGTGTAGGGCATTCCATTTCAAATAAAAGGGTTGTCCTATGTGTGCAGCGCAAAAATGTGTGAAAATGCACGTCCATAGATTTTATCCGACCTGAGCAAACACTTGGCATCAGGCACCTCCATCCCGAAAAATCGGATATAGAGAAAGAATTGGGTTGGGATTATAACGGTACCAATAGATAATAATAGAAACCATAAGTACTTAAAAAGTAAAATGTATTATAAACAGTTAGAAGAAAAGAGGTTTAAGCTTAAACTATGTAGAGGGTTCTTTACTGTAAGAGTGGCAAGGATGTGGAATTCCCTTCCACAGGCGGTGGTCTCAGCGGGGGGGCATCAATAGATTCAAGAAACTATTAGATAAGCACCTGAATGACCGCAACATACAGGGATATACAATGTAATACTGACACATAATCACACACATAGGTTGGACTTGATGGACTTTTTTCGACCTCACCTACTATGTAACTATATAACTATTATTAAAAACCAATCAGATCAAATCATTGTGTTTCATGGTACATCTCCATTAGGTGGTCATACAAATGGGTTTCTGGTTATACAGAGATTACATGTTCGTAATATATCCTGACATGTTTCGCCTAGTAAGCTTCATCAGGGGGTGACGAACCAACCATAAGACATGAAAGACACCAGAAAGCCCCCAGAGGGTCACCACCGAGACCAGGCCCAACGATGAGAAGGGGCACCTTGCGGCCACAGAGAGACACCCAACAACCAGGTTGAAGAGAGGTGTTTAGAATAAACACGGAGGGCGCCTGTAGATAAAGCAATCTTATCTCCAAATGGATGGATTGATTGGTGCTTATAAAACACAAAGATCCTGTTTGCAGGTCGCCCTCAGTCTCTGTGAAAACGCACGTTCACGTGGCGCTAGGTTTGAACCTAGCCTTACGCAACACTTTTTTTTTTCGTTTGTTTTAACCGATGGTGACAATTTTATGGTGATGTTTCTGATTGTCTTCTCCATGTCAATAGCTCCTTTTTTTATTGCAGCCAGGTAATTTTGGTTATTATGTTCTTCTACAGGCTTCTTCTTCTACGGCAACTTTCCATTGCCGATCTCGGAGCGGTCAACACCCATTGTGCTGAAGACGACCAGAAAGAGGTAAGCAATGTTCCTGCTCACCGATCTAATCCCCGTAGTCCCCCTACACCGCCCACTCCTTGCCCCAGGCGAAGCTCTTTTGAAGTGCTTATTAGCCGAAATCCTTCAAACACAAGACGTCTCTAGATGAGAATCGGTGAAAGGACGGTAGACCCTCCCGAAGACGGGCAAGGTTTTTCGGCAGCAACGTGAAGCACCTTTCCGTAGACGCCTTGACCTGAAATTTTTACCCCTTTTTTGACCAGGCCAGTTATTGCTATTCGGCGCTGCGCTACTTTAACTGGAAATTGCGCGGTCATGCAACGCTGTACGCAAACAAAATGTATATCAATTTTTTCACACAAATAGAGCTTTCTTTTGGTGGTATTTAATCACCGCTGCGTTTTTTATGTTTTGCTATATAAACGAAAAAAAGACTGAAATTTTTATTTCTAAAAAAATCGATATTTTTTATTTTCTGCTATAAAACATATCCAATAAAATAATGTAAAAAAAATCGAATTTCTTCACGGAGAAGCAGACTTGTACTTCGCACCCTGTTGTGTTTTTTATCTGTCTGTCAATAAATCATTAACACAGTTGATCAATCTCTTTGTCAGATCTCTGTTGGCGGTGACACCGGATCCTCGGAGCGGAGAGATGGCGCGCTGATATTCACCGAGCTGTCGGAGGTGTAAGTAGCCGGCCCTGAGCCAGGCATGCTGTGATTTCTGTTCTTTAAAGTCCATATTGTCTTGTCTGCTTTCTGTAGGTGGAAGCGTCCTCTTCCTCCTAAAGTCTAGACAAACCAATGACCAGAATCCTCTCCAGCAAAGGCAGTCATAGCAGACCACTCCCCGTCTCTAATATACAATTCAACACACAAAATCAGCTGCCTGTGGTGTTCCCATATGCAAAGAGGCATCACATTCTCTAGGAAATCACATCCTTTCCTTTTAGGGGAACTATAGGGGTCTCTTTATTTAAAAAGAAAAAAAGGGGGGGGGGGGCTGTCCAAATGTCTTAAACTATAACCAATGAGCACCGTAATTTGCCCAAAATGTTTATTTCCTAAGATCGTCAACCCCATCTAGTGGCCATAATGCGGTATTTTCATACAGTATCTCACAAAAGTGAGTACACCCCTCACATTTTTGAAAATATTGTATTCTATCTTTTCATGTGACAACACTGAAGTAATGACACTTTGCTAAAATGTAAAGTAGTGAGTGTACAGCTTGTATAACAGTGTCAATTTGCTGTCCCCTCAAAATAACTCAACACACAGCCATTAATGTCTAAACCGCTGGCAACAAAAGTGAGTACACCCCTAAGTGAAAATGTCCAAATTGGGCACAAATTGTCAATATTTTGTGTGGCCACCATTATTTTCCAGCACTGTCTTAACCCTCTTGGGCATGGAGTTCACCAGAGCTTCACAGGTTGTCACTGGAGTCCTCTTCCCCTCCTCCATGATGACATCACAGAGCTGGTGGATATTAGAGACCTTGCGCTCCTCCACTTTCCGTTTGAGGATGTCCCACAGATGCTCAATAGGGTTTAGGTCTGGAGACATGCTTGGCCATCACCTTTACCCTCAGCTTCTTTAGCAAGACAGTGGTCATCTTGGAGGTGTGTTTGGGGACGTTATCATGTTGGAATACTGCCCTGCAGCCCAGTCTCTGAAGGGAGGGGATCATGCTCTGCTTCAGTATGTCACAGTACATGTTGGCATTCACGGTTCCCTCAATGATCTGTAGCTCCCCAGTGCCGGCAGCACTCATGCAGCCCCAGACCATGACACTCCCACCACCATGCTTGACTGTAGACAAGACACACTTGTCTTTGTACTCCTCACCTGGTTTTCCAGCCACACACGCCTGACACCATCTGAACCAAATAAGTTTATCTTGGTCTCATCAGACCACAGGACATGGTTCCAGTAATCCATGTCCTTAGTCTGCTTGTCTTCAGCAAACTGTTTGCGGCCTTCTTGTGCATCATCTTTAGAAGAGGCTTCCTTCTGGGACGACAGCCATGCAGACCAGTTTGATGCAGTGTGCGGCGTATGGTCTGAGCACTGACAGGCTGACCCCCCACCCCTCCAACCTCTGCAGCAATGCTGGCAGCACTCATACGTCTATTTCACAAAGACAACCTCTGGATATGACACTGAGCACGTGCACTCAACTTCTTTGGTCGACCATGGCGAGGCCTGTTCTGAGTGGAACCTGTCCTGTTAAACCGCTGTATGGTCTTGGCCACCGTGCTGCAGCTCAGTTTCAGGGTCTTGGCAATCTTCTTATAGCCTAGGCCAGTGATGGGGAACCTTGGAACCCCAGATGTTTTGGAACTACATTTCCCATAATGCTCAACTACACTGCAGAGTGCATGAGCATCATGGGAAATGTAGTTCCAAAACATCTGGGGTGCCAAGGTTCACCATCACTGGCCTAGGCCATCTTTATGTAGAGCAACAATTCTTTTTTTTCAGATCCTCAGAGAGTTCTTTGCCATGAGGTGCCATGTTGAACTTCCAGTGACCAGTATGAGAGAGTGAGAGCGATAAAACCAAATTTAACACACCTGCTCCCCATTCACACCTGAGACCTTGTAACACTAATGGGTCACATGAAAATGGCTAATTGGGCCCAATTTGGACATTTTCACTTAGGGGTGTACTCACTTTTGTTGCCAGTGATTTAGACATTAATGGCTGTGTGTTGAGTTATTTTGAGGGGACAGCAAATTGACACTGTTATACAAGCTGTACACTCACTACTTTACATTGTAGCAAAGTGTCATTTCTTCAGTGTTCTCACATGAAAAGATATAATAAAATATTTACAAAAATGTTAGGGGTGTACTCACTTTTTTGAGATACTGTATATGAGCACCGTAATTTGCCCAAAATGTTTATTTCCTATGAACGTCAACCCCATCTAGTGGCCATAATGCGGTATTTTCATATATTCTAATTTTCATGCATAGGCATCCATTTACTGAGAAAATGAGCATTCCTCCTGTGCCCCCTTTACTTAGGTTTTACAGTATAAGATCGATGGCCACTATAGCCTCTTTTCCCCCGGCCATTGGTCTTCTAACTGCTCTATTACAGCAAGCGGTGATGAAATTTTGTCCGTCGCTCACTGTAGTCAGATGTCTAAGGACCGTAGAAGCATGAGAAAAATGGACACCACACAAAACCATTTGTTCAAGAGGGGATGGCAGCAGCCTCAGCTTACTCCATCAAAGCCATGCTCCAATGTGTTTCGCCCCACCCATGGGGCTTAATCATCCACGGGGTGTAACACGTTGGGGCCCTGGCTTTCATGGAGTCAGCTAAGTCTGCTATCACCTCTTGGACGCATACATTTCTATGGTGTTCTGTGTCCAGGATTCTTCTTATACAGGTACTTCTACTGTCTACATAGAGTCAGGACAGACTTTCACCTACACCCACAGCAGGACCCACCGGATAGGGTTACGGACCCCAAACTTTTCCTTTGGTTCACAGGGAGGACTGAGGAGTCCCAGACTTGTGTCCTGAACCGCCCATTGATACTGCCTCATTTGATTGAGCCCTCAGCTCATTTTATATGGAATCCCCATTTAAATCCCCAGTAGACTATCCTGTTGGAGGAGGTTCTGGAAAGTCAGGCTAACTATTAACATTTTGTGTTTTCAGCTGTTGGCACAGAATTGCCAGTATGGGGGAAAAGGGTCCTACAGAAGGACCAAAGGTGAGATTGTTCCTCCTTGAGCACGGATGGTGGCTGGGCACTGCTGTCCATAATCAGTGGCGGGGCACCCTGAACATGATTCGCTTCATTAACCAATCAGGATTGTGGTTCTCTTTAGGGGGTGTCCGAATTTAACTCAATTCTCTAATCGCTAATCGCTGGCTTTGTCTGCTTACTGCTAATGATTTATGACTGCAGAGGATGCTTTGGGCAATTGAGCGCATCTACGCTGGGCTGTACATTGCGAGGTGCAAGGCGGTATGCACACCCACTAGGAGTGATGTCACACTGCCACCTGTTAAGAGTGATGTCACACTGCCACCTGTTAAGAGTGATGTTGCATTGCCACCTATTAAGAGTGATGTCATATTGCCACCTGCTAGGAGTGATGTCATATTGCCACCTGCTAGGAGTGATGTCACATTGCCACCTGCTAGGAGTGATGTCACATTGCCACCTGCTAGGAGTGATGTCACATTGCCACCTGCTAGGAGTGATGTCACATTGCCACCTTTTAGGAGTGATGTCACATTGCTACCTGCTAGGAGTGATGTCACATTGCTACCTGCTAGGAGTGATGTCATATTGCCACCTGCTAGGAGTGATGTCACATTGCCACCTGCTAGGAGTGATGTCACATTGCCACCTGCTAGGAGTGATGTCACATTGCCACCTGCTAGGAGTGATGTCACATTGCCACCTGCTAGGAGTGATGTCACACTGCACCTGCTAGGAGTGATGTCACACTGCCACCTGCTAGGAGTGATGTCACATTGCCACCTTTTAGGAGTGATGTCACATTGCTACCTGCTAGGAGTGATGTCATATTGCAGCCTGTTAGGAGTGATGTCACGCTGCCACCTGCTGGAAGGAATGATGTCACACTGCCAACTTTTCACTTCTGTTCACCGAGCTGTGTCGCTTTCATTTCCCTGTTTTGGTAGAACTGTCATTATTATTAAGTTCTACAAAGGCAGGATAGCGGCACCTCCATTGGTCATCCATTTATTTTATTTTTGATATGGTAGAGGCAAAGACTAAAACTGGCCATACACATTACAATTGGATTATGTGATCCCTGTGCTGCATTGCATCGCATATGTTGACGTTCTTATTGAGACCATTCCCTCAAAGTGGTTGTAAACCCTTCCATATACCCAGTGAAGTGACTGGCCTCCGATGATACACATAGGTGAAACTAATTCTCCTACATAAGGATGCCTGGTCTCCCGTGGAGTGCTGTGGTTTCTTCCACACTACTTTGTCCTGAAGATCAGTGGTCATCAACCCTGTCCTCAGGGCCTACTAACAGACCAGGTTTGCAAGATAACTGAAATACATCACAGGTGAGATCATTTGCTGCTCAGTGATTGCAGTATTCTAGTCTGCATCTCCCCAAGGTAATACATAAAACCTGACCTGTTAGTGGGCCCTGAGGACTGGGTTGATGACCACTGCTGTAGAGACATTAGAGCTATCCATAGGGGAAAGTGCAGAGACATGCTGGGTCTTTGTTCAGTGGTAGTTCTGTAGCGTTCCCTCTGTAAGGGGCCGCTAGATTTTCGGGTCTTCTCTGACCCACACAGCCAGGCGACAGGAATTCTTCAAGAACCAGTCCAGGGTATTTTTGGGTTTGTTTTTTTTTTCTTTATTTTGGTTAATTAGAGAAGGAACTTGGTTAGGGATGGGAAGGCATGGGATGCCTAGAACGTGCAACTTGAATACAAACTTGAGGACTTGATACTGTCTCTTAATGTCACAATGATGTCCTCCCGTAGGATTGATGGATCAGCTGACTCAATAACAAAAAAATCCCAACTGTTGAATGCAGGAGCTGCTTCATAAGGAAATGCTTATGCACTTGGCTGATTTTGGACCCAAGCTAGAGGTTTAGGATGGCTTTACTGGCTGTGAACTCCATGCTGTCTCCTAGTTTCGGGCTAGCAGAGTATTGCATCTTGCTACCCCTCCTTTGTCCAAGTTTGGGGTGTGAAGAATGAAAGTTACTCACCCAGTCCCTCTTTGGTAATTCTGAATTCCAGGTGGCTGCTGCAGAGAATTCCTACTGAACAGGCCCAGCTCCTGACTGTCAGGTTAGCTCTAGCTAAGCCTCGCTGAGGCTGGAAAGGGAGTTTTCATATCTCTCTCTTTCCTCTTCCACTAGCTTCTTCCTTATGCCCAGGGGCAGAGCCCCCCAGCACAGGGGTCCCCTCCAGGCAATTCGACCCTGGACTCTGCTGTTTTCACTGCCAGGCTCCAGAATATTTATGGGCTACCTCCCCACCTTCTGGGCCTTACCTATTCCAGGGATTGGAGGAGACTCCATAAATATTCAGGCTTAGTCTCTGTTCCTCCACCTATAAATTCTGGAACCATCAAGCCAGTTCTAAAAGCCAGGGCGGAGGTAATGGGGACTCAGCCTTTGGAGCTCTGAACAGCACAACCCAAACAATTAACTCTAGCGCCTCTGACTACAGAGGAGCTAAAAACGAAATGTGCCTACTCTGTACACTGAGGTACTACAGTTCTATAAGAATGCAATCACACTATTGTACTATGGTAATGTATTCTTGGTGCGATACGGCCATCCTGAATGGCATCCCAACGCACCTTCTGATTGCATTTCAGCCCTTTTAAGTTCAAGGGGGGGGCGTGTTGGAAAGGTGGGCTGCTTTTTGAACATGGGGCTCTCTAATGTACGGCCAGCATGTGTCAGACCTTGGCTCTCACATGGAAGCAGCTCTGCGGTTTGATGCACCCCACTGAACGCTGCTCTAATCAACATCGCTATCACAACCTGAGCATTGTTAACCATTTAAGGACCGAGCCTCTTTCTGAGATTTGTTGTTTACAAGTTAAAAACAGTTTTTTTTTTTGCTAGCAAATTACTTAGAACCCCCAAACTGAGGCTGCAATTCGCACAGGCTCGCCAAAATTGGACAACAGAAGGTTGGGAAAACGTTGGGTGGTCTGATGAGTCTCGATTTCAGCTGCGACATTCAGATAGTAAAGCATGGATCCATCCTGCCTTGTATCAATGGTTCAGGCTGGTGGTGGTGGTGTCATGGTGTGGGGGATATTTTCTTGGCACACTTTGGGCCCCTTTTGAGCCTCGTTAAAACGCCACGGTCTACCTGAGTATTGTTGCTGACCATGTCCATCAATTTATGACTACAGTGTCCCCATCTTCTGATGGCTCCTTCCAGCAGGATAATGCACCATGTCACAAAGATCCAATCATCTCACCACTGGACAATGAGGTCACTGTACTCCAATGGCCTCCACACTCACCAGATCTCACCACACTCACCAGATCTCCATCCAATAGAGCACCTTTGGGATGTGGTAGAACGGGGGATTCCCATCATGGATGTGCAGCCGACAAATCTTTGATGCTATCATTTCACTATGGACCAAAATCTCTGAGGAACGTTTCCAACACCTTGTTGAATCTATGACATAAAGAATGAAGGCAAAAGTGGGTCCAACCCCCAAACTGAGGCTGCAATTCGCACAGGCTCGCCAAAATTGGAAAACAGAAGGTTGGGAAAACGTTGGGTGGTCTGATGAGTCTCGATTTCAGCTGCGACATTCAGATGTTAAAGCATGGATCCATCCTGCCTTGTATCAACGGTTCAGGCTGGTGGTGGTGTCATTGTTGGAGTATTGTTGCTGACCATGTCCATCCCTTTAAGACTACAGTGTATCCATCTTCTGATGGCTCCTTCCAGCAGGATAATGCACCATGTCACAAAGCTCCAATCATCTCACCACTGGACAATGAGGTCACTGTACTCCAATGGCCTCCACACTCACCAGATCTCAATCCAATAGAGAACCTTTGGGATGTGGTAGAACGGGGGATTCCCATCATGGATGTGCAGCCGACAAATCTTTGTGATGCTATCATTTCACTATGGACCAAAATCTCTGAGGAATGTTTCCAACACCTTGTTGAATCTATGCCACGAAGAATGAAGGCAAAAGTGGGCCCAACCCGGTACTAGCAAGGTGTACTGGTAAATGTATATTGCATCGCAATATACGCAGTGCTTTACATTCTATTAATTTGTATCAGCCCCTGCCCCCCAGAGCTTACAATCTAAGGTCACTATCTCGCAAACATGCGAGGGTTGACTTGGACAGGAGCCAGTTGACCTACCCGCATGTCTTTTGAGGTGTGTAGGGAAACCCACACACCGGGAGGACATGCAAACTCTGTGCAGATGGTGGCTTGGTTGGGATTTGAACCGGGGGACTCCAGTGCTCCAAGGCAGAATTGCTAACTGGTATGTTTTTAAAATTGAATGAGGTTGTTTTTTACTCACGCAACCCTTATTTATCACACTATTCAGAACGCCTCCAGCATAGTAGTTGTAAAGAATGACCCGTCACACCCTGTCCCTGACAGGTACCCATTCATCCTGGGGGCCTCCTTCCCGGCTGAGAGAATGGCCTGACTGTCCCCTCCCTTCCGTGTTCAGCATTCCAGGGATTTCAGCCTTCCTAAAGTCAGGTCATAAAAGCTGCTTTGTACCGTCCACCCACACATCGGATGACTATTCTGCAACCTCAGGGATGTTGTTGTGGACGGATCGGCTGCCCAGAGGTTGAACGGCGGACAGAAAGCGTTCCTTTTTTTAAAAAAAAAGCCAACCATGTATTTTCACTTCCTATAGTATTATGCCGCGTACACACGAGCGGACTTTACGGCAGACTTTGCCCGGCGGACGGGATTTCGTCGGACAATTCGATCGTGTGTGGGCTCCAGCGGACTTTGTTTTCTCAAAAGTTGGACGGACTTAGATTTGAAACATGTTTTAAATCAATCCGTCGAAATCGAGTCCGGTCGAAAAGTCCGCTCGTCTGTATGCTAGTTCGACGGACAAAAAGCCACGCTAGGGCAACTATTGGCTACTGGCTATGAACTTCCTTGTTTTAGTCCGGTCGTACGTCATCACGTACGAATTCGTCGGACTTTGGTGGATTGTGTGTAGGCAAGTCCGTTCATTCAGAAAGTCCGTCGTAAAGTCCGTCAAAGTCCGCCGGGCAAAGTCTGCCGTAAAGTCCGCTCGTGTGTACGCGGCATTAGTAACCCTAGGGTTCACACCTATGTGTTTTTTTTTAATGAGGTCTGCAGAAATGCAATACAGTGCGTTTGAGGCTTCATCTACACGAAGTCTACTTTGACCGCCGGCCATGGGGAAAATGCAAAATCATGTTGTGTTTTTGCCGCCGCTTTGTATTTTCCGACAGCAGGCGGTCAAAGCGTTCTTATCCTGAACACACTGCGAGTATATATTGGCTTGTGAGAATGAGGCCATCGCAGTGGCCGCCCCAGGCAATGTGGCAAGTAGGCCCATATCTGGTTCCCAGGGAAAATGTGACACAAAAATACTCGGTAAGCTGAGAAGGATGTTTTGTCACCGTAATAGGATTATATTATTTCTGGTCCCTCCAATATACCGGGAAGGGGTGTAACTTATGGCTCAGCCTATGCATGGCTTCTCTTGGGGCACGGGTGACGTCTACGCCTCGCTGATGTTATTCCTTCTGCATTGATATTCATTACATGCCGCTTGCTTCAGCTTCAATAAATCGATCCGCGTTGTGTACATCTGCTTTCATTGCCTGCATGCTGTGCCGATCCTTGCCGAGCAATATTTATGAATTTATTTTTCTGTTGAACAGTCAGGTGTTACTCGTATGTGTTTTACAGAACAGCGATCAGTATACCTGTCAAGTATTTTTTTTTTTATTCAGACTACTATGCCATTTTTAAGACATTAATTCATATTAATTATGATATTTTACAATTCTTGACATGTCACAAAATACAATAACAGTATTATTTTTCATAAAAGCTCCCCGTTCTATCAATACAAACCTATCCTTCAGCTCCAGCCCAGTGATTTTTGCCTAGGCTGGGATGATGTCACCAGTCTGCTGCAGGTCGGTAAAAGCATTTCCTCAGTCACCTCTCACCCAATGATCGCGCACTGTTTATTGTAAATTTAAAGCATTACTAAACTCAAGAACAAAAAATGCAATAGATTACAGTTTATAATCATCAAATGTGGTGGCTGCATTAGTTAGCTTCAGGCTAAAAACATTTTCAGCAAGTACAAATCTTGGCAGAAATGCAGTCTTTGTGTCTTTGTCACTTCCTGTGAGCTGCACTGAAAAATATCCTCCTAACCTAGTTACCCCCCCCCCCCCCCCCCATGTAATGAAGATGAAGAGATATGGACATGTTTGTAATCCATATCAGGAGAACATCCTAGGGTGATTTTGGGAGAACATCCTAGGGAGACATCAGAACATCCTAGGGGAACATGAGAACATCCTAGGGGGACATCAGAACATCCTAGGGGGACATCAGAACATCCTAGGGTGACATGAGAACATCCTAGGAGGACATCAGAACATCCTAGGGAGACATCAGAACATCCTAGGGGGACATCAGAACATCCTAGGGTGACATGAGAACATCCTAGGGGGACATCGGGAGAACATCCTTGGGGACATCGGAAGAACACCCTAGGGCGACATCAGAACATCCTAGGGTGACATCGGGAGAACATCCTAGGGGAACATCGGGTGAACATCCTAGGGCGACATTGGGAGAACATCCTAGGGTGACATCGGGAGAACATCCTAGGGTGACATCGGGAGAACATCCTAGGGTGACATCGGGAGAACTTCCTTGGGGACATCGGAAGAACACCCTAGGGTGACATCAGAACATCCTAGGGGAACATCGGGAGAACATCCTAGGGCTACATCGGGAGAACATCCTAGGGTGACATCAGAACATCCTAGGGTGACATCGGGAGAACATCCTAGGGTGACATCGGGAGAACATCCTAGGGCGACATTGGGAGAACTTCCTAGGGCGACATTGGGAGAACTTCCTAGGGCGACATTGGGAGAACTTCCTAGGGCGACATTGGGAGAACTTCCTAGGGCAACATCGGGAGAACATCCTAGGGCGACATCGGGAGAACTTCCTAGGGCGACATCGGGAGAACTTCCTAGGGCGACATCGGGAGAACATCCTAGGGCGACATCGGGAGAACATCCTAGGGCGACATCGGGAGAACATCCTAGGGCGACATCGGGAGAACTTCCTAGGGCGACATCGGGAGAACATCCTAGGGCGACATCGGGAGAACATCCTAGGGGGACATCGGGAGGACATCCTAGGGGGACATCGGGAGAACATCCTAGGGCGACATGAGAACATCCTAGGGGGACATCGGGAGAACTTCCTAGGGCGACATCGGGAGAACTTCCTAGGGCGACATCGGGAGAACATCCTAGGGCGACATCGGGAGAACATCCTAGGGCGACATCGGGAGAACATCCTAGGGCGACATCGGGAGAACATCCTAGGGCGACATCGGGAGAACATCCTAGGGCGACATCGGGAGAACTTCCTAGGGCGACATCGGGAGAACATCCTAGGGCGACATCGGGAGAACATCCTAGGGCGACATCGGGAGAACATCCTAGGGCGACATCGGGAGAACATCCTAGGGCGACATCGGGAGAACATCCTAGGGCGACATGGGGAGAACATCCTAGGATGACATCGGGAGAACATGCTAGGGTGACATCGGGAGAACTTCCTAGGGGGACATGGGGAGAACATCCTAGGGTGACATCGGGAGAACATCCTAGGGCGACATCGGGAGAACATCCTAGGGCGACATCGGGAGAACATCCTAGGGTGACATGGGGAGAACATCCTAGGGCGACATGGGGAGAACATCCTAGGGTGACATGGGGAGAACATCCTAGGGTGACATGGGGAGAACATCCTAGGGTGACATGGGGAGAACATCCTAGGGTGACATGGGGAGAACATCCTAGGGTGACATGGGGAGAACATCCTAGGGTGACATCGGGAGAACATCCTAGGGCGACATCGGGAGAACATCCTAGGGCGACATCGGGAGAACATCCTAGGGTGACATGGGGAGAACATCCTAGGGCGACATGGGGAGAACATCCTAGGGTGACATGGGGAGAACATCCTAGGGTGACATGGGGAGAACATCCTAGGGTGACATGGGGAGAACATCCTAGGGTGACATGGGGAGAACATCCTAGGGTGACATGGGGAGAACATCCTAGGGGGACATCGGGAGAACATCCTAGGGGGACATCGGGAGAACATCCTAGGGCGACATCGGGAGAACATCCTAGGGCGACATCAGGAGAACATCCTAGGGTGACATGGGGAGAACATCCTAGGGCGACATGGGGAGAACATCCTAGGGTGACATGGGGAGAACATCCTAGGGCGACATGGGGAGAACATCCTAGGGTGACATGGGGAGAACATCCTAGGGTGACATGGGGAGAACATCCTAGGGTGACATGGGGAGAACATCCTAGGGCGACATCGGGAGAACATCCTAGGGTGACATCGGGAGAACATCCTAGGGTGACATGGGGAGAACATCCTAGGGCGACATGGGGAGAACATCCTAGGGCGACATGGGGAGAACATCCTAGGGTGACATGGGGAGAACATCCTAGGGTGACATGGGGAGAACATCCTAGGGTGACATGGGGAGAACATCCTAGGGTGACATGGGGAGAACATCCTAGGGGGACATCGGGAGAACATCCTAGGGGGACATCGGGAGAACATCCTAGGGCGACATCGGGAGAACATCCTAGGGCGACATCAGGAGAACATCCTAGGGTGACATGGGGAGAACATCCTAGGGCGACATGGGGAGAACATCCTAGGGTGACATGGGGAGAACATCCTAGGGCGACATGGGGAGAACATCCTAGGGTGACATGGGGAGAACATCCTAGGGGGACATCGGGAGAACATCCTAGGGTGACATGGGGAGAACATCCTAGGGCGACATCGGGAGAACATCCTAGGGGGACATCGGGAGAACATCCTAGGGTGACATCGGGAGAACATCCTAGGGCTACATCGGGAAAACATCCTAGGGCTACATCGGGAGAACATCCTAGGGTGACATCGGGAGAACTTCCTAGGGTGACATCGGGAGAACTTCCTAGGGTGACATTGGGAGAACTTCCTAGGGCGACATCGGGAGAACTTCCTAGGGTGACATCGGGAGAACTTCCTAGAGCGACATCGGGAGAACAGCCTAAGGTGATGACCATAGCTCCCTCCGTAGATGCCATGCAGGATGGATGTAGCCATCCATGGACAGGAAGCATGTTATTTGCAGAATCACCAGGTACAAATGAAGCAAAAACAGTTGAAAAAAGAAAAACAAATGCAGCCATCACACCACGGACTAGTAAGCTACAATGTATTACATTTTTGGATTGGGGTTTAGATGCACTTTAAAACAAGTTACAAGCTGACAGGTTGCAACAGGGGCTGATCTGTGTCAGATATTTGTGAACACCAAACAGGAGTTGGTGGTGGAATGGTACAGTGCGATTGTTGTATTCAACCCGGCTTTATAGAAGAACAGAAAAAGACTAAGATCTGGATAAATAAAGAAAGAAAGAAGGTAAAGCAGAAAATAGTAAAGGTTAAAGGGGAAAAAGAAAGTGGGGGGGGGGCACAGAGTCTGATTTTATTTGTCTGAATCCAACCAGCTCTAAATGCTGACCATTTGCAGCTCTTAGTCGAGGCGTTCACTTATCAGCCCCTTCCCTCTGACTATCACTTTTACAAATACTTTATTACCTTCGAACTGTCACATTCGTTGACAGAAGGTAAACAGGCAGTCACTGAAGAAGTAGGATTTTTAAAACCCCCAAAACATGTTGGCAAGTTACATCGTCATATAAATAGTTTTCATATACCACATTGTCCCCTGCCTTTTCAATGATGCTCCATGTTTCTCCTCCTTCCATTAGATTAGTGGTCTCCAAACTACTGCTTGTGGGCCAGATGCGGCCCATTGCTTCCTCTATCTTGTCCTTGGTACACTATTCCTCTCGCTGATACCAATGATGGGGCACCATTCCTCCCACTGACACCAATGATCGATGGGGTACTATTATTTCCATGGACTCCAACGTTGAAACACTATTTTTACCACTAATATCAACAATTGTCACTATTCCCACTTTCAATACCAATAGAATGTTCATAACACCACATTGTCCTGCCCTGCCCTGCTGCCATTTCTTAGATGTGGACCATCGCTTGCCTTTATACTGTTATTGGGGCACTATTATTCCCACTGATATGGAGCAGTATACTTTGCACTGATGCCAACCATGGGGCACTATTCCTCCTACTGACACCAATGATGGGGCACTATTCCTCCTACTGACCTCAACGATGGGGCACTATTCCTCCTGCTGACCCCAACGATGGGGCACTATTCCTCCTACTGACCCCAACGATGGGGCACTATTCCTCCTACTGACCCCAACAATGGGACACTATTCCTCCTACTGACCCCAATGATGGGGCACTATTCCTCCTACCGACCTCAATGATGGGGCACTATTCCTCCTACTGACCGCAACGATGGGGCACTATTCCTCCTACCGACCGCAACGATGGGGCACTATTCCTCCTATCGACTGCAACGATGGGGCACTATTCCTCCTACCGACCCCAACGATGGGGCACTATTCCTCCTACCGACCCCAACGATGGGGCACTATTCCTCCTACCGACCCCAACAATGGGGCACTATTCTTCCTACCGACCCCAACGATGGGGCACTATTCCTCCTACCGACCCCAATGATGGGGCACTATTCCTCCTACTGACCCCAACAATGGGGCATTGTTTCTCCCACTGACCCCAATGATGGGGCACTATTCCTCCTACTGACCTCAACGATGGGGCACTATTCCTCCTGCTGACCCCAACGAAGGGGCACTATTCCTCCCACTGACCTCAATAATGGGGCACTATTCCTCCCACTGATGCCAACTATGAGGCACCATTACTTCCACTGACACCAATGATGGGGCACTATTCCTCCTACTCACCCTGACAATGGGGCACTATTTTTCCTACTGACCCCAATGATGGGGCACTATTCCTCCTACTGACCCCAACAATGGGGCATTGTTTCTCCCACTGACCCCAATAATGGGGCACTATTCCTCCTACTGACCCCAAACATTGGGCACTATTCCTCCCACTGACCCCAATGATGGGGCACTATTCCTCCTACTGACCCCAAACATTGGGCACTATTCCTCCCACTGACCCCAATGATGGGGCACTATTCCTCCCACTGACCCCAATGATGGGGCACTATTCCTCCCACTGACCCCAATGATGGGGCACTATTCCTCCCACTGACCTCAATAATGGGGCACTATTCCTCCCACTGATACCAACTATGAGGCAGGCACTATTACTTCCACTGACACCAATAATGGGGCACTATTCCTCCTACTCACCCTGACAATAGGGCACTATTTTTCCTACTGATCCCAATGATGGGGCACTATTGCTCCCATTGACCCCAACGATGAGCTACCATTACTTCCACTGATACCAACGAATGGGGCACTATTCCTCTCACTGATACTAATGATGGGGCACTATTCCTCCAACTGACCCCATTGATGGGGCACTATTCCTCTCACTGATACTAATGATGGGGCACTATTCATCCCACTGACCCCAACGATGGGGCACTGTTCCTTCCACTGACCCCAACGATTGTGCACTATTCCTTCCACTGATACCACATATAGGGTACTATTCCTTTCACTCGATGTCAGCGATGGGGCACTATTCCTCTCACTTTCTAATACGACAGATGAGGTAATATTCCTTCCACCGATATTAGCGATGGGGCAATATTCCTTCCACTGATACCACAGATGGGGCACTATTCCTTCTCCTACCAACCACAGGCGCTATGTCATTTTCTTACTCCCACTGACAATCAGACCTGGGACATTATTTAATCCCACTGATTTCAGGACATTTTCTACTGCCAATGGCCACAATCGGGCCTCCTGAAGTCTGAAGGACAGTAGTCTTATGCCGCGTACACGCGGTCGGACTTTCCGGCATACTTGGTCCGGCGGACCAGAGTGTGCCGGACAATCCGCCCGTGTGTGGGCGTCGGCGGACTTTTCCGGCGGACTTCTTCCCAAAAGCCCGCCGGACCTAGATTTGAAAAAAGTTTTAAATCTTTCCGTCGGACTCAGTTTCGGGCGGAAAGTCCGCTCGTGTGTATGCTGGTCCGACGGACCAGATACGACACGAGGGCAGGGTATTGCATCTCGCGCTCGCTGCAATAGGAAAAACAAATCTTCCTATTGCGGCGAGCGCGGTGCATACCAGGCCCTTAGGTCTGGTTTGGATTATAAAGAGGACCCCGCTACGCCGAAAAAACGGCGTGGGGTCCCCCCTAAAATCCATACCAGACCCCGATCCGAGCACGCAGCCTGGCCGGTCAGGAAAGGGGGTGGGGACGAGCGAGCGCCCCCCCCCCCTCCTGAACCGTACCAGGCCGCATGCCCTCAACATGGGGGGTGGGTGCTTTGGGGGAGGGGGGCGCCCTGCGGGGCCCCCCCACCCCAAAGCACCTTGTCCCCATGTTGATGAGGACAAGGGCCTCTTCCCGACAACCCTGGCCGTTGGTTGTCGGGGTCTGCGGGCAGGGGGCTTATCGGAATCTGGGAGCCCCTTTTAATAAGGGGGCCCCCAGATCCCGGCCCCCCACCCTATGTGAATGAGTATGGGGTACATTGTACCCCTACCCATTCACCTAGGGAAAAAGTGTAAGTAATAAAACACACTACACAGGTTTTTAAAATATTTTATTAAACAGCTCCGGGGGGGGGGGGATCTTCCTCCGGCTTCGGGGGTCTTCTTCCGGCTTCGGGGGTCCCTCCGCATCATCTTCTCCCGGCGTCCGGTTGGTTCTTCTCCGCTCTCTTCTCCCGGTGTTCCAGTTCTTCGGCCGGCTCCTCCGCTGTCTTCAGGTAGCTCTCTTGCCAGCAGAGGTCCGGACTTCTGGGCTTCTTGTCTTCTCTTCTCTTCTCCAGATGTTGACACGACGCTCTCTCCGGCTGGACTGCTCTCCGAGGGCTGCGTTGTGACTTATATAGGCGGAGACCCCGCCCCCTTTTGATGTCACAGTCCCTGGGCATGCTGGGACTGTGACGTTTTAGGGGGCGTGGTCACTGGGTGATGTTGACCACGCCCCCTAAAACGTCACAGTCCCAGCATGCCCAGGGACTGTGACATCAAAAGGGGGCGGGGTCTCCGCCTATATAAGTCACAACGCAGCCCTCGGAGAGCAGTCCAGCCGGAGAGAGCGTCGTGTCAACATCTGGAGAAGAGAAGAGAAGACAAGAAGCCCAGAAGTCCGGACCTCTGCTGGCAAGAGAGCTACCTGAAGACAGCGGAGGAGCCGGCCGAAGAACTGGAACACCAGGAGAAGAGAGCGGAGAAGAACCAACCGGACGCCGGGAGAAGATGAAGCGGAGGGACCCCCGAAGCCGGAAGAAGACCCCCGAAGCCGGAGGAAGATCCCCCCCCCCCGGAGCTGTTTAATAAAATATTTTAAAAACCTGTGTAGTGTGTTTTATTACTTACACTTTTTCCCTAGGTGAATGGGTAGGGGTACCATGTACCCCATACTCATTCACATAGGGTGGGGGGCCGGGATCTGGGGGCCCCCTTATTAAAAGGGGCTCCCAGATTCCGATAAGCCCCCAGCCCGCAGACCCCAACAACCAACGGCCAGGGTTGTCGGGAAGAGGCCCTTGTCCTCATCAACATGGGGACAAGGTGCTTTGGGGTGGGGGGGCCCCGCAGGGCGCCCCCCTCCCCCAAAGCACCCACCCCCCATGTTGAGGGCATGCGGCCTGGTACGGTTCAGGAGGGGGGGGCGCTCGCTCGTCCCCACCCCCTTTCCTGACCGGCCAGGCTGCGTGCTCGGATCGGGGTCTCTTATGGATTTTAGGGGGGACCCCACGCCGTTTTTTCGGCGTAGCGGGGTTCCCTTTATAATCCATACCAGACTTAAGGGCCTGGTATGACCCGCGACGGGGCTCGCAAGGTGTCAATCTCGCCGATAAAAGCGGCAAGATTGACATCCTTTGCTAGTCCCGTCGCACCTGAGTCACGTTCAAAATGAACGGACTTGTTCGTGTGTGGGCAAGTCCGTTCATTCTGAAAGTCCGCCGGAACTCCGGCGAAAGTCCGTCGGAAAGACGGGCGGACTTAGCCCGCCGGAAAGTCCGGTCGTGTGTGGGCAAGTCCGTCCGTTTTAAAGTCCGGCGCACCTGGCGGACAAAGTCCGTCGGAAAGTGTGCCGGACCAAGTAGGATAGAAAGTCCGACCGTGTGTACGCGGCATTAGAAATTTTTGAGATCCCCCTTCCCTAGATCATGTCAATGCTTCATAGTTGCTTTGAGTTGCTACAAGCTAGTACCATTAGGGTGGTATTTTAATAATAAAATCTAAAAAGTCTCCAGCACACCAAAGCGCGTCCCTTTCATTGTTTGAAGGCCTCACGTCCCACAATTCATGTGTTGGGGGTCTTTTCTAAGACAATATAGTGACGTCTGTAGAGGAGGGGATTTTAGGAGCATCCCTCGTATGCCCACCAATAGGAAAGCGTCTTCCCAGGAACATCAGCTTAGAATAGAGACGACTTTGTAAATGTTTGTTCTAACAAATGTTTTTTATTTTTTATGGACTTATGTCGTGATTTGTTTTTAACCTTGGGTACCGAGATAATCCATTCAGTTCCTATTGGTGGGCATACCAAGGATGCTCTTAAAATTCCTTCCTCTATTGATATTAGGATGATGGTATCCCCTATACCCTTTCAATTTGTTTAAAGCCCCGAGGCCTACATTAATAACCCTTTCATGACTAAGCCTATTTTTGAAATTTGGTTATTACAAGTTAAAATCCATATTTTTTGCTAGAAAATTACTTAGAACCCCCAAACATTTTATATATATATATATATATATATATATATATATATATATATATATTTTTAGCAGAGAATCTAGAGAATACAATGGAGATTGTTGCAATATTTTATATCACACGGTATTTGTGCAGCGGTGTTTTAAACGCAAATTTTTGGAAAAGGGACATTTCCATGAATTTTAAAAAATCCAAACAGTAAAGTTACCCCAATTTTTTTGTATAATGTGAAAGATGATGTTACGCCGAGTAAATAGATACCAAACATGTCACGCTTTATAATTGCACACACTCGTGGAATGGCGACAAACTACGGTAGCTATGGATTTCCATAGGCGACGCTTTAAATTTTTTTTTACGGTTACCAAGTTAGAGTTACAGAGGAGGTCTAGGGCTAGAATTATTGCTCTCGCTCTGATGATCGCGGCAATACCTCACATGTGTGATTTGAACACCGTTTACATATGCGGGCGCGACTTCCGTATGCGTTTTCTTCGCTGCGCGAGCTCGCAGGGACGGGGGCGCTTAAAATTTTTTTTTTTTTTTTTAATTTATTTTTAGACTTATAAATTGTGTTTTAAAAAAAAATGTTTTTTTTTTTACTTTTATTGCTGTCACAAGGAATGTAAACATCCCTTGTGACAGTAATAGGTGGTGACAGGTACTCTTAATGGAGGGATCAGGGGGTCTAAAAGCCCCCCGATCCCTCCTCTGCACTTCAAAGTATTCAGATCGCCGAAAACGGCGATTCTGAATACTGTGTATTTTTTTAAATTCGGCGCCATTGGCAGCCGAGTAAACGGGAAGTGACGTCATGACGTCGCTTCCGCGCTTACAATGAGAAGGCTGGAACGAAGCCGCCCACAGCTTCGTTCCAGCCCGCCCCTAGCCGCCGGAGGCAGCCGATTGGACACCGGGCGGCGAGCGGCGGGAGGCAGCGGGAGGGGGGGATGTCCGCTCCTCCGGTATAACAGCCAAGCGGCTTTTAGCTGCATCGGTTGTTATATACGGGTAGCCGATCGCCCGCTTAAAACAACGGTACCAGGATGATGCCTGCAGCTGCGTGCATCATCCCGGTATAACCCCGGAAAGCCGAGTACGCACATATGCGTACGGTCGGCGGGAAGGGGTTAAATTTATATTGACGTCTATGTTACCCTAAAAAGGGGACCCTACGAGACCCCAAAATATTGTCACAATGTCTTTATAATTTTATATTTTATTGGATTTTCCAATGGCCCCATCTATTGTGTCACTTCAAGGACCCACCTTGGTAGGTCATTGCTGAAGGTAATGAAGCTCACATAAGGACTATTATTTATCCTAAACGGCACGTTTTATGTGTTTCTGGGATGTGTATAATTAGGGCGGCACATAATAATTACCAGCAATTTCTCAATATCTCCGTTCTATTATTCCATATGCCATTTGAAATCCAGTCCAGCGTGTTCCAACTAAATATGTCTCAGGCTCATTATGTCATTATAATAATTAACAGCTCCATCCAAAATGAGTGAGTAACTCTAAAATGTTTGATTCATCTAATTAACTGTTAGGCTGGTGTGTAATTTAGGCTTTTTTTTTGTGTGTGTTTTTAACTGGTTTTGTTTGTTGTGTCCCTGGTCTAGTAAGAATATACATCAAGCTCTAATGCAGTGAAATTCAACCTAAATGAGTAGAAATAAGTCGTCATGCACATAATATAATCATACATACATTTTTCCAGAGTGAGGTCCCAAATCTTCTTTCAGAGAAATCTAATATTATAAGGCAAAAAAGTAAATACAACAGGCGAAAAAAATAGTAATAATGACTTATCTCGTTCTTAAAGCAACACTATCAAGAAATAAATAGAATACAGAACTGGTATGCAAAAGAGCAAGTTGGAACTCCTTATCGGCAGTTGCTCAGTAATGAATTCAGCGAATCACAATGGAGATAAGGCATTCGGAAGGAGGATAGCAATAGTAGGCCGAATGGTTCTCCCTTGGCTGATGGCTTTCAAGAGTTCTTCTGCTCTCAGGTCAAAATTCTGTTATTCTTCATAACACTCCTAAACTGTTTTGAGGTTTTCTTTTTTGGGTGATGGCTAGACCAGCGTTTCTCAACCTTTTTTACCCCAGAGGAACCCTTGAAATAATTTTCAGATCTCAGGGAACACCTTGAAAGATTAGTCTATCAGGGGGTCGTTATGAAAATGCCACTTACAATGGTGATGGGGAAAATGCCCCCTTACGGTGATGGCCAAAACGACTCCCTTGCAGTCATGCGGTTGGCTCTACCAAGTGGCATTGGATCTGGAAGTATGCAGGCACCATCAGATGGTCAGTTAGCCAAAGCTCAAGGAACCCTAATGCCGCGTACACACGAGCGGACTTTTCTGCATCAAAGGTTCGACGGTCTTTCCGACGGAGTTACAAAGGACTTTCAAACGACCGGACTTGCCCACACACGAACGGACTAAAGTCTGTTTGAAAGTCCGTTGGTTTGAACGTGATGACGTACGAAGGGACTAGAATAAGGACGTTCATAGCCAGTAGCCAATAGCTGCCCTTGCGTCCTTTTTTTGTCTGTCGGACTAGCGTATAGACTAACGGATTTTTCGACCGGACTCGAGTCCGTCAGATTTGAAACATGTTCCAAATCTAAAGTCCGTCTGATTTTCGACAGAAAAAGTCCGCTGAAGGTCCGATGAAGCCCACACACGGTCGGATTGTCCAACGGATTTGTTCCGTCGGGCCAGTCTGGTTGAAAAGTCCGGTCGTGTGTACACGGCTTTAGCCATCCCTGGAGGAACCCTAGGATTCCACGGAATCCCCGTTAAGAATGGCTGGGCTAGAGTGTCTTCCGGGCAACGTGGCTTTGACTTTACAAACCCAGAGATGATCATTTTGGCTTGAGATGCTTAGATGAAGCCTCAGAAATCCATCAAAAAGCAATGGTCTTCTACAAATATGGCATAGAAAGCCTAACAGCACTCATGTTGGTGGTAAAACAGCTGCTGGTTGGGGTGAGCAGGCAGACCCCCAATGATAATATAAGAAAAAGATAGCAAAGAATAAGGGGATTTTTTTAGGCACCAAACAAGTCAGACAATGATTAAAAAGTCAATATTTATTATGCTGAAGTATAAAATCTGGAAAACGCCACGCATATAAAAATGCAGAAAAATACTTGGTCCATAATCACTAGGTAAAAACCACACTATGCTACAGTACATAGACATAAAGATGCATGTAAACCCCAACGCGTTTCAATTCTTGATACGAGTCTTCATTAGGGAGATTATACCCCCAATGATAAACTGACACATTTACCCACATGACCTCCCCCACTTTTTATCTTGGAAATGAGAAAACCTTGAAGTTTGTATATGCTTAAAAGGAGATTTGTACAGTAGCATCCATTTTAATAAGCTTGATAAAGTTCTAAAGAGTTTAACCACCTCAATACTGGGCACTTTCACCCCCTTCCTGCCCAAGCCATTTTTCAGTTTTCAGCGCTGCCGCACTTTGAATGACAATTGCGCGGTCATGTTACACTGCACCCTAATGAAATTTTTATCATTTTTTCCCCACAAATAGAGCTTTCTTTTGGTGGTATTTGATCACCTCTGCGGTTTTTACTTTTTGCGCTATAAACAAAAGAAGAGGGACAATTTTGAAAAAACACAATTTTTTTTACTTTTTGCTATAATAAATATCCAATTTTTTATTTTTTTTTAACAAATTTTTTACTCAGTTTAGGCAGATACGTATTCTTCTACATATTTTTGGTAAAAAAAATTGCGATAAGCGTATATTAATTGGTTTGCGCAAAAGTTATAGCGTCTACAAAATAGGGGATAGATTTATAGCATTTTTATTATTTATTTATTTTTTACTAGTAATGGCGGCGATCTGCGATTTTTATTGTGACTGCGATATTGCGGCGGACACATCGGACACTTTTGACACATTTTTGGGACCATTCACATTTATACAGCGATCAATGCTATAAAAATGCATTGATTACTGTGTAAATGTGACTGGCAGGGAAGGGGTTAACACTAGGGGCGATCGAGGGGTTAATGTATGACCTAAGGAGGTGATTCTAACTGTGGGGGGAGGGGACTGACTGGGGGAGGTGACCGATCGGTGTCCCTATGTACAAGGGACACACCATCGGTCTCCTCTCCTCTCTGACAGGACGTGGATCTGTGTTTACATGCACAGATCCACGCTCCTGCTCTGTTACCCGGCAATCGCGGGTGCCCGGCGGACATCGCGGCCGCCGGGCACGCGCACCGGGTCCCGAACGACGCAGCGGGCACGCGCGCCGCCGGCGGCGCGCGCACGCCCCCTAGTGGCCCGGGAGGGCGAGGACGTCATATGACGCCCGCCCAGAACAACAGAAGTCCCGTCCAGCCGTCATATGACAGTGGGCGGTGGCTTAGTGGTTAAAGAGAACAAGTCACTAAATCTAGTTCCAGGCTGGGTTTCGGGCTATAATGCCTTCATATAGGATCACCTATCTCTTGTATGAGCTCAGCGTTTATAAAAGACACATAAAATGATCTGGTATCGAAGGTGCTGTCATGATAGAAAACAATCGCCTTTGTTTCTTATACCTTCCTCTGGCGACCCAGAAAGTGGGTCTTATCGGCTCTGAGTGCAGGCAGCAGATAGGACAACCATTGTTGAAGTTCTGAGCTAACAGGGAGAAAATACAAGTGAATAACAGCTCACACAGCTAAATCTTAGAGTAAAGCTTTGATTCGTACATTCTTGACTGGTTCTCTACCCAATTCTAATTCAGTTCTACTACTGGAGGTCCAAAAGGTGGCAAAACTGTCTTCATAGGAGAAAAAAAATCTTCTTCATCATTGAAAATAGTTGATACCATCCACTGTGGAAAAGGTTCAAATTTTACAAGCTGTAATAATTTTCAGGTCTCAGGGAACCTCTTGAAAGATTAGTCTATCAGGGGTCATTGTGAAAATGCCTGTTACAATGGTGGTGGAAAGACTGACACCTAACACCGGTTGTCAAAAATGACTCCCTTGCAGTCATGTTGCTGGCTCTGCCAAGTGGCATTGGACACGGAACTATGCAGGCACCATAAGATGGGAAGTCAGTTAGCCACAGCTCAAAGAACCCCTTAGCTATCCCCAGAGGAACTCTAGTGTAACAGGACAACTGTGGACACAGCTGTGCCTAGCGAATGTAGAGGGGTATTTGGACCGCTTTTCTTCTGTCACTTGCAGTATATGAAAAACATCTCAGGGTTCCAACTGTGTCTAAAATGTGATCAACTCCAGTGGACACAATGCATATGTCAATACTCAAGACAGAGATACAGCAAATAGTATAAAGGATAAGGTATACATACTATATACAGGGGGTCCCCTAGTTACAAACATCTGACTTACAAACTACTCCTACTTACAAACTGAGGGAGACAACAGGAAGTGAGAGGAAATCTACCCCTAGGAAGGGAAATTCTCTCCTGTAAGAGCTATTATGGGGAAAAGGTACCTCCACTGATGCTTTATCACCAAGGCTTGTTTCCACAATAACCCAAAATTTTCAAAATCCAATTGTCATTGGTACAGAAAGTGAGGTGAAATCTTCTGAACAGGGGCACACACAGCAAAACAAATGTTACAGGGGTGATAACCCTTCCCTATGCTACCAAAAAAGCTTAATAGTTTTTTTTGGCTTAAAAAATGTACCTGTTCCGACTTACAAACAGATTCAACTAAAGAACAAACCTACAGTCCCTAACTTGTTTGTAACCCGGGGACCCCCTGTACTAAGTAAGGGATAAGTAATAAATAGTATATACTCGAGTATAAGTCGTTCCGAGTATAAGTCGAGGCCCTAATTTACCACAAAAAATGGGAAAAACTTATTGACCCGAGTATAAGACGAGGGTGAGAAATGCACAGCTACTGTAAGTGGAAAAGAGGGTCAACAATGCCCATTTGTAGCCTCACTGTGCCCATTTGCAGCCATAGGTCCCCCAAACTTCAAACTCGGTAGTTAAGGGTTCCTAGATGCCCCCTAGCTGCAGCCAAAATTTGGGGTCTCTGAACCCAAATGGTCCCGAAATGACATTGCTGCAGATGGACACAGTTGACCGACTTTGGGGCCCAGGATCTTGGGGCCACTTAGTGCTAGGAACCCTATATTTGGTGTGCAAACTCAGTGAAACTAGCACCATAAAATATCCAAAGCTGGGGTTTCTAGCACCAAGTGTCCCCGAGATACAGGGCCCCAAAAATCGGTTCAGAAAATGTCAAGCACTTTTCTGCAGCAGAGAATGACATTTTCCGAACCGGCTTTGGGGCCCTGTATCTCGAGGCCACTTGGTCCTAGGAACCCCAGTTTTGGATATGTTATGGTACCAGTTCCACTGGGTTTGCATACCAAAGTTGGGGTTCCTAGCACAAAGTGGCCCTGAGATACCCAAAGTTGGTTCGGAAAATGAATTTTTTTGCTGCAGAAAAGTGCTTGACTCGAGTATAAGTCGAGGGGGGGCACTTTCAGCACAAAAAAAGTGCTGAAAAACTCGACTTATACTCGAGTATATACGGTACTAAGTTGATGATTTCACTACTGTGTCATATTATATCTAATATTCCAAAAAGATGTTTTGCGGATTTAAAGGTCTTTTAATCCATTTCCACATAGCATGACCTGAAACCATTGGAGCATTGTCCTCCAGAACTGTAGTTGTAAATGGTAAACATCTGGTGCTGAATTTGAGATGCTTGTTGTTTGATAATGGCACCGGGGTGACATGTGGTTCTAATCATCCCGTGGTAGTTGACTGTAGTGTTTTCAAGAAACACAAATCTACTGCGATTATTCTGATGCATCAGATACAAGAAGTCCTAAAAAGCAACTTTCCATAGCTCTATCTTACCCAGCCAACAAATGAAACTGATGACGAGCCTGTATTGTTATCCTAATTCCAGAGCAAGGAACAGCAGTGTTGGGTTTCTTGTGCTAATTGTGTTCTTTTCTCTCTGAAAGTCTTCTGAAGGGGAGGTAAAGCTTTCGGGAGATGAGCAGGATTGTCTGAATCTGGAAGACGAAGTGTTTAACCCGAACATGAGCTCGTTTAAGCATGAGAACGTGGAGGACCTCTATGAGATTCTGGAGAAGATGGGCAGGTAAGGCTGATCTTCTAGACGCGACTTTACAATAATTTTTTAAAATTTGTAAAAAGTAGGGTAGATATTTTTTTCTCACCTCTGATTCAAAACTTAAGCTTTTTGTTACTGCGTTCTAATTTTGTAGGTGTTGAAAATTGAAAATCTCTTCAATTTGATCATTTTTTGTGTCACACATTGTAAAAAAAAAAAACCCTTATTGCTGATTGGTATAAGCTTGTGAGCATCGTAAATTTTTGAATATTTACTGTCACCATTGATGGGGACACAAGAATAATGTGTCCAGTTTGTGCTGAAGACCGTGGTGGACTGACTGAATCAGTCAATGGTCGTGGATGGGTGGCTGTATGGGCAAAGAGGAAGAGACCCCCTCCAGTAGGTCATGCCTCAATGGTGGATGGTGATGGTGGACCCTCTTGGAGGCTGGGGCTGCTACCTTTCCGATACGGCCTTATGATCATTTCAGCGAGAAGTCTTGGGTAGGATAGAAGAAGCGCTCAGTGTCCAAAAAACTGCAACTTTGATGTATAGTTTCTAAGACGTTTATTAAAAGTATAAACATGGACATCAAGCCAACGCATTTCCACATGGTTCATTCACATGGTCTAGTAACTAACTTTTTTTATTTATCTATTTGTATTATATCAATTTCTATATTTAATTTATTATACATATATATTTTCATATTTATTGTTTTTAAAAGCATTTTGACCAATTTGTACATATATATATTCACACACAAAACACGGTATGCCTTTTTTATACATATTTTGTATATGTTCAGGTACTATTTATACACTCTCATATATTTCCCACCAATTCTGCACATATTTTAACTTTCATGTGCGCTGTATTTTTGTGCAAGTTCAATTTGTGCCTACTTTTGTACTTTCTATCCTATCCAAGACAGGAATAAGGTGGAAGTGTCAGGAGGAAAGCGCCAGGCTGATTGTTGTCTGGAAAAAGTTCTCACATTCAGTAAAATGTCAGCACATTTCAGTGGTTGTAAAGGGCCCCTTCTTTTGGGTTTGCAAAACCTGGAATGTCTGTAATCTGGACGGCGAAGTTATGCTTTTCCTAGGTGTAGATTGTGGAGTATGGGTGTCTGCTGTAGTTGTAACATAACAACCCCTATTCCTGAGGGACCTTTAGAACTGCTGGATATCCATTGGCTTTTTGGTGAATGTGAGTATCAAAATAATGAACTTTTCCCAGTCATATTCCAAGACGGCACGTGTACTTCCCCACTGGCCTCATGGCTAGGTTTAAATCCTCCCCTTCCTCTAAGGAGCTTTGACCTGAACCCTTGGCCTCCTTTTGCCCTTTAAGACAACCCTTGCTTCGATACAGGACATTGGGGTAGAGGTACAGTATCTCACAAAAGTGAGTACACCCCTCACATTTTTGTAAATATTTTATTATATCTTTTCATGTAACAACACTGAAGAAATGACACTTTGCTACAATGTAAAGTAGTGAGTGTACAGCTTGTATAACAGTGTAAATTTGCTGTCCCCTCAAAATAATTCAACACACAGCGGTTAATGTCTAAACCGCTGGCAACAAAAGTGAGTACACCCCTAAGTGAAAGTGTCCAAACTGGGCCCAAAGTGTCAATATTTTGTGTGGCCACCATTATTTTCCAGCACTGCCTTAACCCTCTTGGGCATGGAGTTCACCAGAGCTTCACAGGTTGCCACTGGAGTCCTCTTCCACTCCTCCATGATGACATCACAGAGCTGGTTGATGTTAGAGACCTTGCGCTCCTCCACCTTTCATTTGAGGATGCCCCACAGATGCCCAATAGGGTTTAGGTCTGGAGACATGCTTGGCCAGTCCATCACCTTTACCCTCAGATTCTTTAGCAAGGCAGTGGTCATCTTGGAGGTGTGTTTGGGGTTGTTATCATGTTGGAATACTGCCCTGCGGCCCAGTCTCTGAAGGGAGGGGATCATGCTCTGCTTCAGTATGTCACAGTACATGTTGGCATTCATGGTTCCCTCAATGATCTGTAGCTCCCCAGTGCCGGCAGCACTCATGCATCCCCAGACCATGACACTCCCACCACCATGCTTGACTGTAGGCAAGACACACTTGTCTTTGTACTCCTCACCTGGTTGCCACCACACACACTTGTCACCATCTGAACCAAATTGGTTTATCTTGGTCTCATCAGACCAGAGGACATGGTTCCAGTAATCCATGTCCTTAGTATGTCTTCAGAAAACTGTTTGTGGGCTTTCTTGTGCATCATCTTTAGAGGAGGCTTCCTTCTGGGGCAACAGCCATACAGACCAATTTGATGCAGTGTGTGACGTATGGTCTGAGCACTGACAGGCTGACCCCCTCACCCCTTCAACCTCTGCATCAATGCTGGCAGCACTCATACATCTATTTCCCAAAGACAACCTCTGGCAATGATGCTGAGCACGTGCACTCAACTTCTTTGGTCGATCATGGCGAGGCCTGCTCTGAGTAGAACCTGTCCTGTTAAACCGCTGTATGGTCTTGGCCACCATGCTGCAGCTCAGTTTCAGGGTCTTGGCAATCTTCTTATAGCCTAGGCCATCTTTTATGTAGAGCAACAATTACTTTTTTCAGATCCTCAGAGAGAAGATGAGGTGCCACGTTGAACTTCCAGTAACCAGTATGAATGCGTGAGAGCGATAATACCAAATTTAACACACCTGCTCCCCATTCACACCTGAGTGCTTGTAACACTATTGAGTGACATGACACCGGGGGGGGGGGGGGGGATAGCTATTTGGGCCCAAATTGGACATTTTCACTTAGGGGTGTACTCACTTTTGTTGCCAGTGGTTTAGACATTAAAGGCTGCGTGTTGAGTTATTTTGAGGGGACAGCAAATTTACACTTGTACAAGAAGTAAAAGCAAACAGGGTCACTTATCCAACGCTCAAAATAAGAAGAAAATTTAACTAAGCAGCTGCTATAATCAAATATAACATTAAGGAGAAAGCAAAAAAGTTCAGAAGAAATAGGTTCTTTCCAGCTTAAGCAGCGCTAAAACAAAAACAAGCAAAAAAAAACACATTAATAAAGTTAAAAAAAAATGCATATGAGCAACCAGCACTCTAAAAATATAAACATTGTGACAGTCCAGGTGTTGAGTAATTTGTCAGAAGACAGTTCATATCATTGCAGAAATGTTCCACCGCCACCACACCTTGTGATTCCACTCCCTATAGGAATTGCACTCACTGGACTCCGAATTATCAATCGCCTTAGTGAATCAATCCAGCTTTATCTCAGCAACTCAAGGACATCAGCATGCGATTTCAGTTAACCATGCATGCATGAGCAGCCCAATTTCCAGGCCCAAACAATACCCTGAAGAGGGAGCAGAGAGATCATTCACCTAGATTAGCTCCAATATTAGAGGTAACCCATCAGGGGAGAACTGCATAGTGGAATAAGAGGATTGCGGGTGTGTTCAGTCTGAAATGTTCAGGGTCAGGATGCCATACCCCTGTTGATTTGATCGTTACTGAAATTGCATGCTGATGTCCTTGAGTTGCTGAGATAAAGCTGGATTGATTCACTAAGGCGATTGATAATTAAAGTGGTGTTCTGGCCGAAATTATACTTTTTAAATAAAAATACCCCTATAATACACAAGCTTAATCTATTCTAGTAAAGTTAGTCTGCAAACTAAGGTCTGTTTTGTTAGTTTATAGCAGTAGTTTGTTATTTTATAAACTTACAGCAGGCCGTGGCCATCTTAAGTGTGGGCATCTGAAGCCAGACTGTATTTCTTCCTAGATCTCATCCTTGCAGATCTCACACATGCTCAGTGCAGCACAAGCAGTGTAATAGGTTT
Source organism: Lithobates septentrionalis (assembly GCA_037952835.1). Taxonomy (NCBI): domain Eukaryota; kingdom Metazoa; phylum Chordata; class Amphibia; order Anura; family Ranidae; genus Lithobates; species Lithobates septentrionalis. Next base: position 1,495,184 of record JBBDGP010001000.1, on the reverse strand, counting down.
CAGGTCAGGTTTCCATAGCAACGGCAGTGTCAGAGGAAGTTGCCGCCCCTTCCCAGAAGGCATTGCAAACAGGAAATGATGCGATGGGCCGCAGCCAGGGAGGAGGAAGTGAAAAATGAATACAGCAGATATACAGTAGGTGCTGAGAAAAAAAAATAAAAAAATATCCAATTTGTTTACAGTGCACAGTTTAGAGAGGGATGCTGAAGAGTTGTAAAAGTGGGTGGAACTCCACTTTAAGAGTCCGGTGAGTGCAATTCCTATAGGGAGTGGAATCACAAGGTGTGGTGGCAGTGGAACATTTCTGCAATGATATGAACTGTCTTCTGACAAATAACTGAACACCTGGACTGTCACCATTTTTATATTTTTAGAGTGCTGGTTGTTCATATGCATTTTGTTTTAACTTTATTTATGTGTTTTTTCTTTTAGCGCTGCTTAAGCTGGAAAGAACCTATTTCTTTGGAACTTTTTTGCTTTCTCCTTAAAGCAAATTGACACTGTTATACAAGCTGTACACTCACTACTTTACATTGTAGCAAAGTGTCATTTCTTCAGTGTTGTCACATGAAAAGATAGAAGAAAATATTTACAAAAATGTGAGGGGTGTACTCACTTTTGCGAGATACTGTACATGCTCTCCTAGGGTGGGTGCCTCCTCACACATCATCAAAAAGGGGATACTCCTTGACCCTTTGGAGGTTGCAGGGTCCTCCTTCGTCTCAAAATGTAGAGGACAAGGATCTGGAGGAGGCCAAGGGTTCAGGTCAAAGCTCATTAGAGGAAGGGGAGGATTTAGACCTAGCCAGTGAGGCCAGTGGAAAAGCAAGCCTTGATGATCCCTAGAAACATGGATACTGTTAAGTCTAATTGGGAATTTTCTTGAACACAATCAATGAGTGTGGTGCTTTCCTCCTGACACTTGTGGCCTCACTTAGAATCAGAGTCAAGGATTTCACACCAGATGAACACTCAGTTGGGTTCTTATTCGAAAGAGATCCATTGCTCAACACACCTCTATACCTTCTAAACAGTAAAACCTGACCGAGATTCTAGTCCCTCTGTAGCAAAGGTAAAAATTTGGACTGGAGTTATACTTCAGTGTCTATGTTCAGTGTGGTGCTAGGAACCTAGGAACACTTGAATCTCTAGGATTAAGCCCGAAAGAGTGAAATATGTCAAGAGGGGAGATCTCAGAATGGGGACTTGCTACATGAGTTGTATGGCTAAATAAATCCATTGAAACTGGTCACGGCATCAGCGTGCGGCCTTTCCTTCTCAACATACAGTATGTACATTGAGCATGGATTGAGATGTTTGAGGCTTGGAGTGATGGGTATCCTAGTAAGCTTTTAATTCAGCCTGAATTGTTGCAATTAAAGGATGTATGTCTAAATAGAAAAAAAAAAAAAGATGACCGACAACCATGAGGGCTAAAGTGTAACGATAGCTAAGGGAATTACTGGCTGTTTGCCTTTGCCACCTTCAGGAACAAGCCTACAGGGTCTAATTGTAAATCAGTAGAGTAGTTATTGCTGCCGGTGTTTCTAGTTTAGACGCTTTCCCTTGCTGCCGTGGTCACAAAGATAGGAAGTCAGCAGAATCGATCAGGTCAAATAAGAAACGTGAGAGATTTCCCCTTAATTCTTGTGAAGCACAACCACGAAAGAGCCGCTGATTCCTTCCTCAAACTCTAGTGCAAACACAACCAGACACACAGCATTTTCTCTTCTCCCCAACTCAAGGACAGTCTAGAGGGTGTCTTTTATATTTTTATTGCAGATTTAAACTTAGATTGGGTGAGCATAGGATACCCCAAGAAACTGAATTATCTGAGGACACTTCTCTTCCCACTGATCTGGTAACGAGTTCCCATGAGATTCACTACTGGCAGAGTATTGCCTAGGACAGTGATGGCGAACGTTGGCACTCCAGATGTTTTGGAACTACATTTCCAATGATGCTCAACTATACTGCAGAGTGCATGAGCATCATGGGAAATGTAGTTTCAAAACATCAGGGGTGCCAAGGTTCGCCATCACTGGCCTAGGACTTCCTTTTTGAAGAACTGAGAACTGCACACAGTCACTAAGGCACAGAACTTAGGTTGGTATTCACAATACCGCAGGACCATCAGTTGCCTCCTTCCAATATCCACCCAGTACTCTTCAGTGAGGGAGACAGACCTTTAATACCACAGGACAGCTGGACACTCTCTCGCCAGCTTCCACTGGGTACTCTTCAGTGAGCTCTGCAGACCACAAAACTCCCAGAGTATTCTCCAGTAGATGGCTGGAGAGCCCATAAATAGTCTGAGGCCTATAGGGGTGTAGGTCCTGGGTCTAGTCCTGCAAGAGGAGGCCCCTGTTTAAGGGACTCTGCCCCTAAGGGCAGTCTGCTGGAAATAGGCCAACCAGCTAAGCTACAGCGAGGACCTCAATGACCTTCAAGCATCATTTCCAGCAGAGCCCCTTAAATAAGGGACTCCTCTTCCAGGACTGGACTCTAGGCCTCAGACTATTTATGGGCTCTTCAGCCATCTACTGGACACACCTCACCAGGGATTGGCTGGATTCCCATAAATATTGAAGCAGCTTCTATGTCTTTCCTCCCACTGTGATTCTAGGCATATGACTGGTAGGCCCCTTTCATTTTTAAGCACCATTTAATGGAGCATAATGAATACTTTGCTCCAAACAGTTACCAACTAACTTCATATAGTATGAAATGAATTCATTGACTCATAGTTTTCAGTGCCCCGGAGTCCTGTGATTCATTTTCAATCGGTATAGGCTAGAATCTCTAAATTATGTATAAACTACTAAATAATTAAATTCCTCTGTCTGCGCTGGGGAATTATTGGAATACAGATCTCTCACTAATAAAAGAACATTTCTGAATGATTTTCTGGCGAGGCGAAATCTACAGGTATGTCTTTGATGAATGCAATGTTGCCCGGCGATTGCCTCAAACTCAGGGTCTTAGTCATCTCCAGAGGGAGTCTATGTTCTTGAAGAAAGGCTGCAAATGTTCAAAAGGGAACTCATAACACGTATTTGGAAGAAAAAAAAAAGAAGTAGAAGTAGTACCTGGTATTTGTCACAATGCGATTTGTAGCTTACACACTATAAACATGTCAAAATTGCACAAATACAAAAAGGGTGTTAAGTTGGGTGCTTGGAAATGAAGGCATAAATGCCACTGCCAGTCATCCACCTTAAAGTGTAAGTAAACCCTCCTATCATTTTCAGCCAAGGAAGCTGCCATCTTTGCCTTTGTTTAATCTACAACTGCCATGATGCTGCACATGTGATCAGTTATGACACCAGCTATTGGATGGCTTGACAGTTTGGTTGAGAGCACAACCAATGGGAGTGTTACATTTCCGGCACGTGCCGGACATGAAACAGTTTTATGGATGGGTTTACTTCCGCTTTAATCGCTCAATGTTCACTAACCCCCTCTGCCAATCCTTCCACTGGTTTCTGATCATCAAACAAATAAAACTCAAAATACTAACAACATACAAAACTATCCAAGAACTCTGCCCCAATCTACATCACCAACTTTCTTTCAAAACAATACCCAAAACGTCCTCTCCACACCTCCAAAGATCTCCTGCTCTCTAGCTCCCTTATCACCTCCTCCCATGTTCACTTCCACCATTACTCAAGAGCTTCTCATATCCTCTAGATCAGTGGTCTCCAAACTGTGCCCCGGGGGCCGGATGTGGCCCTTTGCTTGCCTTTATCAGACCCTTGGGACACTATTCCTCCCACTGATACAAGGAACTATTCCTTCTACACCAACGATGGGGCACGATTCCTGTCACTGACCCCAACAATGGGACACTATTTTTCCCACTGACACCATTGATGGGGCACTATTCTTCCCATTGACGCCAACAATCGGGCACTGTTCCTCCCATGACACCAACGATGGGGCACTATTCTTCCCATTGACACCAACAAACGGGCACTGTTCCTCCCATGACACCAACGATGGGGCACTATTCTTCCCATTGACGCCAACAAACGGGCACTGTTCCTCCCATGACACCAATAATGGGGCACTATTCTTCCCATTGACGCCAACAATCGGGCACTGTTCCTCCCATGACACCAACGATGGGGCACTATTCTTCCCATTGACACCAACGGGCACTGTTCCTCCCATGACACCAACGATGGGGCACTATTCTTCCCATTGATGCCAACAAACGGGCACTGTTCCTCCCATGACACCAATAATGGGGCACTATTCTTCCCATTGACGCCAACAATCGGGCACTGTTCCTTCCATGACACCAATGATGGGGCACTATTCTTCCCATTGACACCAACAATCGGGCACTGTTCCTCCCACTGACACCAACGATGGGACATTCTTTACTCTCATTGATGCCAAGGGATTTTCTACTCCCACTGGGCAAAGTCCGGCCCACCTTAAGTCTGAAGGACAGTAAACTGGCCCTTTGTTCAGAAAGTTTGGAGACCCCTGCTCTAGATAGAGCCTCCCAAGACCTCCTGCTCTCTAGCTTCCCGTTCTCCTCCTCCAATGCTTGAGATTTCTCCAAAGCCTCTTCTACTCTCTGGATCCTCTCAGGACGTCGTTCTCTCTAGCACCCTCATCGCCTCCTCATACAATAGGGATTCCCCCATTAACACTGACTGTGTTAATGAGAGGAATTGAGTGATTTTTCTTCCCTGCAAGCCGCTCCAAAATCGTTCCATCTATGACCGACTTTAAATTAGAGAGTGCAAAATCTGGTGCAGCTCTGCAAAGAAACCAATAAGCTTCCAGGTCTTTTTTTTTTTTTGTCAAAGCTTAATTGAACAAGCAAAAAGCTGATTGGTTTTAATGCATAGCTGCACCGGATTTTGCTCTCTCGAGTTTTAGTAAATCAACTCCAAAATGTCAACTTCACTTTGTAGTGCAAGTAAAGAGCAACCTTTTGCTTCATTATCATGTGATGGCATTCATCCTTAGCAATGGTCTCCAAACTGCGGCCTGGGGGGCCAAATGCAGCCCTTTGCTTGTCTTTATCTGGCCCTTAGGGCATTATTCCTCCCAATGACACCAACAATAGGGCCTTCATTCCTGTACTGACATCAACAATGGGCACTATTCTTTCCACTGACACCAATGATGGGGGGGCACTATTCTTTCCACTGACACCAATGATGGGGGGGGGCACTATTCTTTCCACTGGCACCCATGATGGGGCACTATTCTTTCCACTGGCACCCATGATGGGGCACTATTCTTTCCACTGACACCAATGATGGGGTACTATTCTTTCCGCTGACACCCATGATGGGGCACTATTCTTTCCACTGGCACCCATGATGGGGCACTATTCTTTCCACTGGCTCCAATGATGGGGCACTATTCTTCCCATTGACACCAATGATGGGGCACTATTCTTCCCATTGACACCAATGATGGGGCACTATTCTTCCCATTGACACCAATGATGGGGCGCCATTTCTCCCACTGACACCAGTGATGGGAAAATGATTCTTCCCACTGACATCAACGATGGGGCACTATTTCTCCCACTGACACCAATAATGAGGCACTGATAAATCCCCTAATACCAAAGATGGGGCATTGTCTACTCCCACTGATGCTGTGACATTTCCTACTTCCACTAGCCACGGTCCGGGCCCCCTAGAGCAGGAGTAGGCAACCTCGGCCCTCCAGCTGTGGTGAAACTACAAATCTCATCATGCCTCTGCCTCTAGGAGTCATGCCTATGATTGTCAGGGTCTTGCAATGTCTCATGGGACACAGCTGGAGGGCCGAGGTTGCCTACCCCTGCCCTAAAGTCTGAAGCACAGCAAACTGGCCCTTTGTTTAGATAGTTCGGAGACCCCTGATCTATAGTATAGCATGCTCAGGACTGAGGACCAGGGATGATTAGGATGAAATTGTATTTTGTTGTAAAATGACCGATATCGCTGATGGCCAAATTTGGGATTTTTTCAATTCAAATCATTGAGCAGCTTACATTTTGTTGGGGGGAAAAAATGTGCTACTTTTTTTTTTTCCCCCGTTGTTATGTATTTCTAAAGGTTTTTTCTTTTCTTTTCTTTTTTTCCACTAAATTTCATGTAGTAATGTGTTTGTTTTTTGTTTTTTTTTTGTTTTTGTATCTTTTGGTTGTTGATTGTGTAGTCACTTTGATTTTATTTTTACATCCTTTTCTTGCTGTGAAAAATGAGGCTCAAAAAGGAACATTTTTTTTTGGCACGAGAACTGATCCAGGATAGTTGGCAGGAGCTTTCATAAACCTCAGGAGCTATTTAGAGCCTGTTGGACTAAAAAAAAAACAAAAAAAAAAAAAACCTTGATTTCGCTTATACCCTGTCGACTCCAAACTGAAATCTGATTTTTGCTGAAGTTCCAGAGAGCTATAATTCTCTCAATTTTGCTTATCAATAATAAGGACTAACCCTCTGCCCCATGTGACAGCACCGGGCATTCAGCTCACACAAGCTCCATGTGATGTTTAACTGCTTCAGCCCCGGAAGATTTTACCCCCTTCCTGACAAGAGCACTTTTTGCGATTCGGCACTGCGTCACTTTAACTGACAATTGCGCGGTCGTGCGATGTTGCACCCAAACAAAATTGACGTCCTTTTTCCCTCACAAATAGAGCTTTCTTTTGGTGGTATTTGATCACTTCTTCGGTTTTTATTTTTGTGCGCTATAAACAAAAAAAGATCGTCAATTTTGAAAAAAAAACGCATTGTTTTATACTTTTTGCTATAATAAATATCCCCCAAAAATATATACAAAAAAACAATTTTTTCCTCAGTTTAGGCCGATATGTATTCTTCTACATATTTTTGGTAAAAAAAAAAAAAAAAATCGCAATAAGCCTATATTGATTGGTTTGCGCAAAAGTTATAGCGTCTACAAAATAGGGGCTAGTTTTATGGCATTTTTGTTTTTATTTTTTTTTTTTATTAGTAATGGTGGCGATCTGCTATTTTTTTTTTTTTTTTATCGGGACTGCGACATTATGGCGGACACGGGGGGAGAGAGATATCACCGCTCTGAAAGAGGTCTGTGAGGAACAAACATTTTCTCCATGCTGGAAGTAACAGGTGCAGGCAATGCTGGTGGTTAAGAGGTAAACGAAAAATCCTGGACAGCCGCACTCAAAAGAAATCTTGGATCTTTATTAAAATATGATCATAAAAATACATGCCACAGCATCACAAAGCAGGAAAGTTGATGCGCTTCACACTGTAGTCAGTGCTTAATTAGTGCTTAATCATGATTAAGCACTGACTACAGTGTGAAACGCGTCACAGCATCACAAAGCAGGAAATCTGATGCGTTTCACACTGTAGTCAGTGCTTAATTAGTGCTTAATCATGATTAAGCACTGACTACAGTGTGGAATGCGTCAGCTTTCCTGCTTTGTGATGCTGTGGCATGTATTTTTATGATCATTTTTTAATAAAGATCGAAGATTTCTTTTGAGTGCGGCTGTCCAGGACTTTTCGTTTACCTCCTAATCATGGCGGACACATTGGACAATTTTGACACTATTTTGGGACCAAAATATGCACATTATAAAAATGCACTGATTACTGTGTAAATGACACTGACAGGGAAGGGGTTAACCACTAGGGGGCGATGAAGGGGTTAAGTGTGTCCTAGGGAGTGATTCTTACTGTGGAGGGGGGTGGGCTTCATGTCACATGACAGCGATCACTGCTCCCGATGACAGGGAGCGGTGATCTGTCATGACACATGCCAGAACATGCCTTGTTTTACACAGGCACTTCCCCGTTCTGAGGCTCCGTGACACGATCGCCGGGAGACTCAATGTCCGCCGGTCTCACGGGCACGTGCGCGCCTGCTATCCGCGGCTCTTAAAGGGGACGTACGTGTACGCCCATTTGCCCACCGCTGCCATTGTGCCGACGTATATCGGCGTGCAGCAGTCGGCAAGTTAAGGTCATTATAAATGTCATTTTTATATTTCCCTAAACCTAGTGGGCATTAGATCCGGAATATGTCACTTTTTTTTTCATGCTGATCGGTGTTCGGCTTAATATATTCTATGTATAAGATTGAAATGGTTCCTGCTGATTGGTTAAGGACATCCAGCGCAGAGTACATCACCGCTATCTCTCAGCTGATCTGTTACAGTCTGTCCTATAAACAGGAAATGTTTACCACTTCTTCTACCCTCCGACATGTAGTTTATCACCCATCGTCTATATCAACCTTCTCCCGACCTTCCTGTGTAGGGAAACATGGACCTGGTGCAAGTGGTGATAATGGTTTGTGAGGCCGATAAATGACCTTTACTAAACTGTCCTTTTACATCATGTCCTATCAGATTACATCATATGTATCTGTCCATTATGTGAAAGGAATTTACAGTCTTTTTAATAATGATCTCCAGGAAAGCAATCAAATTCTGTGCTAGTCTTGTGTTTCGGCCACCCCTGCCAGATAGAATAGCCTGGTCCTTCACCCCACTTTTACAGTGCCATGATAAAAGTTTTCATACCCCTTGAAATTTTCCACATTTCGTCATGTTACAACCAAGAACGTGAATGTATTTTATTGGGGGTTTGTGGGAAAGAACATCACCAAGTGTTGAAGTGGAAGGAAAATGATAAATGGTTTTAATTTTTTTTTTTACAAATAAATATGTGAAAAGTGTGGCGTGCATTTGTGTATTCAGCGCCCTTTACTCTGATACCCCTAACTAAAATCTACTGGAACCAATTGCCTTCAGAAGTCACCTAATTAGTAAATAGAGTCCACCTGTGTGCCATGTAATCTCAGTATAAGTACAGCTGTTCTGTGAAGCCCTCAGAGGTTTGTTGGAGAACCTTAGTGAACAAACAGCATCGTGAAGGCCAAGGAGCACACCAGACAGGTCAGGGATAAAGTTGTGGAGAAGTATAAAGCAGGGTCAGGATATAAAAAAAAATATCCTAAGCTTTGAACATCTCACGGAGCTCTGTTCAATCCATCATTCCTTGAAAATGGAAAGAGTATGGCACAACTGCAAACCTACCAAGACATGGCCGTCCACCTAAACTGACAGACAGGGGAAGGAGAGCATTAATCAGAGAAGAGCCAAGAGGTCCATGGTAACTCTGGAGCAGTATAGTCAGTGTTTTTCTGGTGCTCCAGATGGAGTAATCCTTAGGGGTATAGTCTGTGGTTGTAATAGCTGGATGGTGATGTATCCATAGAAAAGGGTATTAAGGGCACCCAGATTGGCGCCTCCCCCTCCCTGTTTTTTTTCTTACATGGTAACTCTGGAGGAGCTTCAGAGATCCACAGCTCAGGTGGGAGAATCTGTCCACGGGACAACTATTAGTCGTGCTCTCCACAAATCTGACCTTTATGGAAGAGTGACAAGAAGAAAGCCATACAAAGTCCTGTTTGCAGTTTGCGAGAAGCCATGTGGAGGACACAGCAAACATGTGGAAGAAGGTGCTCTGGTCAGATGAGATCAACATGGAACTTTTTGGCCTAAAAGTAAAACGCTATGTGTGGCGGAAAACTAACACTACACATCACCCTGAATACACCATCCCCACCGTGAAACATGGTGGTGGCAGCATCATGCTGTGGGGATGCTTTTTTTTCAGCAGGGACAGGGAAGCTGGTCAGAGTTGATGGGAAGATGGATGGAGCCAAATACAGATCAATCTTAGAAGAAAACCTGTTAGAGTCTGCAAAAGTTGGAGGTGAAGGTTCACCTTCCAGCAGGACAACCCTAAACATACAGCCAGAGCTACAATGGAGTGGTTTAGATCAATGCATATTCATGTGTTAGAAAGACCCAGTCAAAGTCCAGACCTAAATCCAATTTAGAATCTGTGGCAAGATTAGAAAAAAGCTGTTCAGACGCTCTCCATCCAATCAGGACAGAGCTTGAGCTATTTTGCAATTGCAAAGAAAAATGGGCAAAAATGTCACTCTATAGATGTGCAAAGCTGGTAGAGACATCCCCAAAAAGACTTGCAGCTGTAATTGCAGTGAAAGGAGGTTCTAAAAAGTATTGACTCCGGGGGGCTGAATACAAATGTACCCCACACTTTTCACATATTTATTTGTAAAAATTTTTGAAAACCATTTATTGTTTTCCTTCCAGTTCACAATTATGTGCCACTTTGTGTTGGTCTATCACATAAAATCCCAATACAGGGGGTCCCCGGGTTACAAACAAGTTAGGGACTATAGGTTTGTTCTTAAGTTGAATCTGTTTGTAAGTCGGAACAGGTACATTTTTTAAGTGTAGCTCCAGCCAAAAAAACTATTTTTAAGCTTTTTGGATAGCATAGGGAAGGGTTAACACCCCTGTAACATTTGTTTTGCTGTCTGTGCCCCTGTTCAGAAGATTTCACCTCACTTTCTGTCCCAATGACAATTGGATTTTGAAAATTTTGGGTTGTTGTGGAAACAAGCCTTGGTGATAAAGCATCAGTGGAGGTACCTTTTCCCCATAATAGCTCTTACAGGAGAGAATTTCCCTTCCTAGGGGTAGATTTCCTCTCACTTCCTGTTGTCTGCCTCCGTTTGTAAGTAGGAGTCGTTTGTAAGTCGGATGTTTGTAACTAGGGGACCCCCTGTAAAAGACATTTACATTATTGGTTGTAACATGACACAATGTGGGGTATGAATACTTTTTCAGGGCACTGTACCTGGGGCAGTTTGGCTATACAGCCTGCTTAACTAGTTGCCGCGTGCCAACCATCAAATGACGGGGAGGCGGTGCGGCTCTCGTTCTGGGACGACATCATATGACGACTCGTGGGGGCGTTCAGCGATCGCGGCCGCACTGTGTTGCTAGGACATGGCGCAATCCCGATTTCTGTAAAGAGCCGCATCCAGAGCTCTTTAACAATGTGATCGGCTGTGTCCAATCACAGCCGGTCACATGTAACCAGAGATGCTGGTAACCTGCGCTCCTCGCCTCACAATGACAGAGTGTGTGGCGAGGAGAGCCGATCAGCGGCATCTCCTTGCAGGGGGCAACAAAGCATGTAATCAGGGTACTTCCAACCTTTTATTTTGATTCAATGGAATTATAGCGCTACTCCAGTAGAAGCCGCGGGATTATTGTCCAGGTCTTCCCGACAGGCTTTGCCCTGCAGCCAGGCACACAGGCTCATTTGCATGTTTCTTCGATGACCAGTCTAGGTTGTTTTGTGGTTTTTATTTTTTGAAAACTTGGATAGGTTTGAGGGTAGTAGTGGGATACTCCATAAACAAGAACTTTGTATAACTGAGGACTTCTTCGGAACAGGCTATAGTGGTGTTCGGCCTTGAAACAAACTGTAGACTTCAGCTTAGAAGTAGTAGTTAGAGCCACAAGAGCAGAGTCCCATTTAGTAGGCGATTAGGTTGACAATGCTCTTCAGGACAGCCGGTGTCCTCTTTTAAATAGACCCACGGCTGACTATATAGTACCAGAGGCATGGGTGTAGCATAAGGGGTTGCAGGGGTCACAATCGCAACCCCGCCTCTAGCTCCAGGGGGCCCCTGCAGCCTCCCTGTCATATTATCATATCCTCCACAAAATCCAGCTCCGATCTGCCCTAGGGCCCCACAGCCACGCTCTACTTTGCCCTCCACAGTCCACACCCCTCCCTTCCCATTGACTGGGGAGAACCTGTGAGCCATTTCCTGAATGGAGAGGAGCACGAGGTGAGAACAGCCCAGGATGGGGAAGTGTCTGTGCTGTGTGCTGGCAACATGGAATGGTAACTGAACTCAGCGAGGCAAGAGGAGGAGAGTGCCGTCCTGTAGCCACGATGGGATCGATGTCACTGGTGAGGCATGACACTGCTCAGTGTCTCCTATTCACCAGATGGGATTCTCTGTACCCCCCCCACCCATGATTTCAGCCCTGTGTAGTGTGTGTGTGGGGGGGGGGGCTGTATACAGTGCTGGGATTGGAAAGGAGCTCTACCAAGTGACCTGCCAGGGGTCCCTGTCCTCTGATTCTCCAGCGATAATCCCTGTCCTCTGATGTAAAGAGGAACTCTGGGAACTCAAAACTCTTAAGCCACTTTGAGTATCTTGGCGTGCGGTGGATGTATCTGCACGCACGTTGGAAGTAGTGGTGGGGGGGGCCCAGGTCAACTTTTGCATTGGGGCCCACAAGCTTCAGGCTACGCCTCTGACCAGAGGGGTAGCAAAAGCACAGAGAGGTCCCCAAGATCTCTCAAGTCCAAGGACAGCTGGTAGCCTCCATCCAACTTCCAAGTGAAACCTTCCCATTATAGCAGACAGCACCCTCAGTCAGCTCTCTTTAGCTCCCTGGTCTCAGCATTTAAGCCCCTGAGGTATCACCAACAGCAGTTTCCACCTAGGAAGTGCAGCGTGCCCCCCAGGCTGGACTAATCTACTCTGGGAAAAGATCCCAGGCTCAGTGTGCTCACAGAATACTGTATATACAATCTCCCAGCATGCCATCAGAGCCTGCTTCTCTGGGATAGGCCTGGGCTGTATCAATATTCATGCTGCCATCTGCATAGCTCCACACCTACAGTATCAACCAGAAACTTCTCAAGTTCCCTGGATATGGAGGAAGCTATAGACCAGACTGGAAGCAGCTGAACACACTGAGCAGGCCTGACTAGCAGGTTGCAGCTTCACTGACTACAGTGAGCAGATTGTGCTTTTACCTACCAAACCAATACAGCCACACTGACTATAGCGTGGTAACTAAATTTACCTATCAAAACACAACTAAATCTAACTTCTGTCTAGGAGGGTGCTACAGAATGTATTCAGATGTGAGTTGGTATTTCTGTTTTTGTTTCTGAAGATGGTGGTGCCTTTTTGAGAAATTTTACAATGTACCTACCATTTAGCACCCACTGATAGGTTCACTACAATAAACTAATCCTATCCTCAGCAACCACTAACAACATGTTCTATTTCTTATGAACAAGCTCTCAGTGGTTTCCCATTCTTATCTCTCTGTCTGCAGTGGTCACTTTGGCGAGGTGAGAAAATGCAAAGAGAAGACTACGGGGTGTCTGTACGCAGGAAAGTTCATAAAGACCCGCAAATGTAAAGGGAGCCGCCTGGGCCAGGAACGCGATCAGATAGAGCGAGAAGTCTTCATCCTCCAGCAACTCGAGCACCCCAATTGCATGAAGCTGTATGATGTCTTCGCCAGCAAGGCCGAGATGGTGCTCATCCTGGAACTGTAAGTAACGGTTGATGTCCTAGACCTGTTGCTTGTTTTTCCCCTCCTAAAACTCACCACACAAGTTACTATCTGGTTGTACAATCTCTTTTAGATCCACCAAGTATGCAGTACAAGAGCCTGATTGATTAGATATAAATTGATGGGTTAGATTGGGTAGGTCCTCATATTGCATAGTTTTGGTAGATCTGAAGTTGATTGTACAGAGATTGCATTGTCAGATTGTATGGTAAACCTCAGACAGGTAAACCTGAAGCAGCCAAGATTGTGATCACATGACCCAGCTAAGGCACGGAGCCTCTATAGCAGCCTTTCTCAACTTTTGTAACATGGAGGAACCAGTAAAGCAACTTTCTAGGCTCAGGGAACCCCTGCTAAAAATGACTATAGCTACAACTCCTGGTACATTAGTGTGATGATCACTGAGAGGACTGCTCCTTACACTGGTGGTCAGTGGGATAAATGTCCCTTACATTGGTGGTTAGTGAGAAGAATGCTCCTTACATTGGTGATCAGTGAGAAGAATGTTCCTTACATTGGTGGTCAGTGGGAAGAATATTCCTTACATTGGTGATCAGTGGGAAGAATGCTCCTTACATTGGTGATCAGTGGGAAGAATGCTCCTTACATTGGTGATCAGTGAGAAGAATGTTCCTTACATTGGTGATCAGTGGGAAGAATGTTCCTTACATTGGTGATCAGTGAGAAGAATGCTCCTTACATTGGTGATCAGTGGGAAGAATGTTCCTTACATTGGTGATCAGTGGGAAGAATGTTCCTTACATTGGTGATCAGTGGGAAGAATGTTCCTTACATTGGTGATCAGTGAGAAGAATGCTCCTTACATTGGTGATCAGTGGGAAGAATGCTCCTTACATTGGTGATCAGTGAGAAGAATGTTCCTTACATTGGTGATCAGTGGGAAGAATGTTCCTTACATTGGTGATCAGTGGGAAGAATGTTCCTTACATTGGTGATCAGTGAGAAGAATGATCCTTACATTGGTGATCAGTGAGAAGAATGATCCTTACATTGGTGATCAGTGAGAAGAATGCCCCTTACATTGGTGATCAGTGGGAAGAATGATCCTTACATTGGTGATCAGTGGGAAGAATGATCCTTACATTGGTGATCAGTGGGAAGAATGATCCTTACATTGGTGATCAGTGGGAAGAATGCTCCTTACATTGGTGATCAGTGGGAAGAATGATCCTTACATTGGTGATCAGTGGGAAGAATGCCCCTTACATTGGTGATCAGTGGGAAGAATGCCCCTTACATTGGTGATCAGTGGGAAGAATGATCCTTACATTGGTGATCAGTGGGAAGAATGATCCTTACATTGGTGATCAGTGGGAAGAATGCCCCTTACATTGGTGATCAGTGGGAAGAATGATCCTTACATTGGTGATCAGTGGGAAGAATGCTCCTTACATTGGTGATCAGTGAGAAGAATGTTCCTTACATTGGTGATCAGTGAGAAGAATGCTCCTTACATTGGTGATCAGTGAGAAGAATGCTCCTTACATTGGTGATCAGTGGGAAGAATGTTCCTTACATTGGTGATCAGTGAGAAGAATGTTCCTTACATTGGTGATCAGTGGGAAGAATGCTCCTTACATTGGTGATCAGTGGGAAGAATGCTCCTTACATTGGTGATCAGTGAGAAGAATGTTCCTTACATTGGTGATCAGTGAGAAGAATGTTCCTTACATTGGTGATCAGTGAGAAGAATGTTCCTTACATTGGTGGTCAGTGAGAAGAATGTTCCTTACATTGGTGATCAGTGAGAAGAATGTTCCTTACATTGGTGATCAGTGAGAAGAATGTTCCTTACATTGGTGATCAGTGAGAAGAATGTTCCTTACATTGGTGATCAGTGAGAAGAATGTTCCTTACATTAGTGGCCAGTGGGAAGATTGTTCCTCAGACTTGTGGGCATTGGGAAGAATTACCCCTTTTACAGAGAGCTAAAAGATCAATGGTGCCAGTGGGAACTCCTCTGAGAGGCAGACAATAAGACTCCTTGGAACCCTGGTTAAGAAAAGCAGCTCTATAGCATTCACATCTATGGACAACTGATGGGACCTTTAGGCTTATATAACATGGATGATTTTGAAGTGATCATGTGCTTACTCCGGGGTTGAATGGTGACCGGTTACATCCAATTCACTTCCTGCGAGCCTGGGCTCATCGTTACATGAGCGCCATTCAATCCAGAAGGAAAGACTGCCCGGTCATTTTTAAATATGAATTGTGGGGGTGGGTTGACTAAGGGGTGGGGGGGGGGTGGGGGGGGGGTAAGCTAGACTTCAGCTTTAAAGGATGACTGTAAGTTTTTAGAATTCTTTTAGAATTCTACTTTAAGTAACTACCCCAGATTTCAACACTACCCCAAAGAACTATACTATATGTGCATGCCAGATCTACACCGTGTGGCCCACTTGAAGCTCTTCTAGCTGGAACATGGCTTCTCCTGCGAATGGGTAGAAAAATCCCATTCATTTCTAAGGAAAGGAGGTCTATTATGTGAGCACGTGATAGGCGGCAGAAGAAACCCGGAACCAGTGGGAATACTTTGCAGCGGTGGCTGTGTAATTCCCCGTAGGTTGCACAGTATGGATCTAGCTGTAATGTGGACAGGTAGGACTTTGGTGAGGTGGACCTTCAGGGCTTTCTCAGATTGGCCCCGATATAGAAAAGCATCTTGCGCTCGTATTAGTGGGGTGGCATTTGGACCATAGTTAGAACACTCCTACTCTGTTTCCCCGAAAATAAGACCTAGCGTGATTGTCAGTGATGGCTGCAATATAAGCCCTACCCCCCCAAATAAGCCCTACCCTGTTTCCCCGAAAATAAGCCCTACCCTGAAAATAAGACCTACAAGGACTTTAACTAGGGCTTATTTGGGGGGTAGGGCTTATATTGCAGCCATCACCGACAATCACGCTAGGTCTTATTTTCGGGGAAACAGGGTATGGTGTGTATGGTTTTGACTCCTAGCAATAGCAGTAGAAGACTACACTAAGCTGTGATGAGCACCAACATGTTCGGCTCAGTAAGCCACTTGTCAGGCGTGTCTGAATAAGAGAGAACTCCTCAGGCTAAGACCGCCATATTGGTTTATATCTGTTGTATGAAAGCAGAAGGTATAGTGTTTTTCTATAAGCTGACATTTTTAAGAGTACCTGTCCCCAAGGTATGGACATTAAACTTTTTACCAGGGGAGTCACAAGGCTTTCTGAAGGACTTTATCTACAAAAAAGGGATGTCCTCTATCAGGGAAAGAACATGAATGATCGCAGTCTACATTTGTAGTGCACAAGTATCTCTGATACATGTAGGTTGTGGTCATTAAGGTTTCCTTTAATGTTCCCGAAACGTATTGGTGCCTTTTAATCTTGCTGTTGTCGTATCGTTATTGGAATTAAAAGATTTTGGACTCTTGAGACAACCTCCTGCGCTCTAATGCCGCGTATACACGGTCGGACTTTTCATCTACAAAAGTCCGACTGACGCTGACGGACAAAATACGGCTGACAATCCGATCGTGTGTGGGCTTCCCCGGACTTTCAGCCGCAAATCTGACGGACCTTAGATTTGAAACATGCTTCAAATCTTTACGTCGTAACTACGCCGGACCCAGAAATCCGCTCGTCTGTATGCTAGTCCGACGGACAAAAACCCACGCTAGGGCAGCTATTGGCTACTGGCTGTCAACTTCCTTATTTTAGTCCGGTGTACGTCATCACGTACGAATCCGTCGGACTTTTGTGTGATCGTATGTAGGCAAGTCCGTTCCTTAGAAAGTCTGCCGCAAGTCCGCCAAAAGTCCGTTTGTAGCCGAAAAGTCCGACCGTGTGTACGCGGCATTAGTCCAATTTCATTTCAATCTGGGAGGCCTTTGCCCCTTTTGGGGACCTCCCTACTTTATGGTGGAGCTGCCAAGGTTAAAGCGGAACTAAAATTCCTCTGGTATTCACTATGAGCAGGCAGGCTCTTTACTGCAGAAAAGTCATGCAATGTCTCTTCTGCAATAAAAATACACCTACCTGCTGGCTCTTGGCTTTCCCCAGCATGTAAACTGAGGTGTGCACGTGCAGCTGGCCCGATCCCTGTTTGCCAGGATGATATCACTCTTGGGCACCTGCAGGAGTGACGTCATCCCGCACTGGCCAATATAAATGGCCGAAAACTGGCACATAGAAGAATATGCTGGCACCAGCTACCCTTTGGTTCCGCTTTATCAGTATTATTATTTTTATTACATTTTTTTAATAAAGGATTTACACTCATGGGCCACTTTATTAGGTACACCTGTTCAATTGCTTGGTAACAAAAATTGCTAATCAGCCAATCACATGGCAGCAACTCTGTGCATTTAGGCATCTAGCAGATGGGCTACAGCAGCAGAAGACCACACCGTGTGCCACTCCTGTCAGCTAAGAACAGGAAACTGAGGCTACAATTTGCACAGGCTCACCAACCGTTCTCCCACCGCTTATAAAAGTGATCCCGTGGCGAATCCGCCGCCGGGATCACTTTTATGTGAAAGAGAATCGCCCACTGTATAAAAAGGTACCGGGGTTTTGGCAGCTAGCTGCTTCCGTAACAACGGTATATAGCATCAAATTAATGACGTGTATATACAGTGGGCGGTCTGGAAGTTCCTAATTAAAGGATAAATGATTCGAATCCAGCGCCTCACATTTGCTTTTTTTTTTTTATTAAAAGACTGGCAGGCTGCCAAATGTTTGCCCTCCTAGAAAATAGGCTATGATTTCAAGGCCTGTGTTATGAGCTTTAGAAATTAATTTCTCTACAATGCTTATAGATACAGAGGTGAATGGGGGTTTTAAAATTCTAGATCGGGAGGAATAAATGGGTGATATGCTCTATGCACACAGATAAAAAATTAGTTTCACCAAAAACTCCATTTGGAACATCCGGGGTGACCTCTTGCTGGCCTCAGACACTTGGTGCAGCACCTCCTGGAGAGACTGAAATGGCTCTGAATTAGCAGAGAAGAGGGCGCAATCAAAAAGTAGCATAAATGCGTTTATTGGGGTCAAAAAATGGCAACTCACATCATTTAAAAACAATGGCTCGATAAAAGATAAAGGCCTCTGGTGGAATTTCTCAACAAAGCAGGGCGCCTGGGTCGAGACAACACAGCTTATCAGTGCTGCCTCATCAGTGCCCATCAGTGCAGCCCCATCAATGCAGCCTCATCTGTGCCCATCAGTGCAGCTTATCAGTGCCTATCAGGGCCGCCCCATCAGTGCAGCCTCTGTGCCCATCAGTGCAGCCTCACCAGTGCAGCCTCATCTGTGCCCATCAGTGCAGCCTCATCAGTGCGGCCTCATCAGTGCAGCTTCATCAGTGCGGCCTCATCAGCGCCCATTAGTGCAGCTTATCAGGGCCGCCCCATCAGTGCAGCTTTATCAGTGCAGCCTCATCTGTGCAGCCTCATCAGTGCCAAATCAGTGCAGCTTATTAGTGCAACCCATCAGTGCAGCTTATCAGGGCCACCCATCAGTGCAGCCCCATCAGTGCAGCTTATCAGTGCAACCCATCAGTGCAGCTTATCAGGGTTACCCCATCAGTGCAGCCCCATCATTGCCCATCAGTGACGAAGAAAAATTACTTGCAAAATCTTATATCAGAATCTAGGAAAAACTTTTTTTTTCTTCAAAGATTTCTTTATTTTTTTCATTTGTTTTGCAAAAAATAAAAAACCCCAGCAGTGATTAAATACCGCCAAAAGAAAACACTACCTGTCTCAAAAAAAAATGATAAAAATTACAATTTTGGGTACAGGTTTGCATGACCGCACAATTGTCATTCAAAATGCGATAGCGCTGAAAGCTGAATTTTTTTTCCAAAACTGTCGGTTCTTTTTTCTGTTTATAGCGCAAAAAATAAAAACTGCAGAGGTGATCAGGTACCACCAAAAGAAAGCTCTATTTGTGACAAAAGAAAGACATGCATTTTATTTGGGTACAGTGTCGCACGGCCGCGCAATTGTCAGTTAAAATAACGCAGTGCCGTATCGCAAAAAATGGCCTGGTCATGAGGGGGGGTAAATCTTCAAGAGCTGAAGTGGTTAAGGGTTTTTCTTTTCTTTTTTAAATAAACCATTTGCAATAGGGTGTGATGGGGAGGAAAGGGTTGGGGGTTGAAACATTAACACACTCTGATAAGATCGTTTATATCATGTTAGTCTCTTTTGCATGTAAATTTTAAAAATGTTAAAAATAAAAGTCTATAAATTCCCTTTTAAAGGGTTGCGGATGCTTTTGGCCATGCTGTATATTGGCCCTGGAATACAGAGCAGTAACACCCTCTTCTCTATATAGCATCGATCGTATTTTTATCTCTGCCTTTGCTCTGCATCTTCTAAGCTCCTCTCTTCATCATCTTGGACTCTTGCCCTCCGCTTTGTTACTCGAGCGCACCGAGCGCTTGATCTGTGCCTGCAACAAAAAAAGTTCCATTTCTTGCTCCCCGGCGGTTCCAAATACCATTATAAAGCCATCCGTAATCCTATTTCTTTTTACTGCGGTACATAAAAAAAATCTCCTGTGTCTGTTATCTAGAAAACTGAGGATTCACAGGAGTCCCGGCGTGATTTGTAACAAATGACGTTCATGAGGGATTAAGCCTGTTAACCACTTTAAGACCAGGCCCTTGTCTGACATTAGTTGTAAAAATCTGTAATTTTTTTTTTGCTAAAAAATTTCTCAGAACCCCCAAATATTACATTTTTTTTTTTTATAGTAGATACCCTAGAGAATAAAATGGCAGTCGTTGCAATATTTTATGTCACACTGTATTTGCGCGGCGGTCTGGTTGAAAAAAATACACTTTCATTTTAAAAAAACAGTAAAGTTGGCCCAATTTTTTATTTTTTTTGTTTTCTTGTCAAATTTAATTTTAACAATTAGTGTACATATGGTGGCAGCAAAAGAAAAGATCACATATATAGTAATAATGAGTTGTAGTTCCAGGCCCATTTTTTTTGTATAATGTGAAAGATGAAGTTAGATGGCTAACATGTCATGTTTTAAAATTTCCGCACGCTCATGGAATGGCAACAAACTATGGTACCTAAAAAAATCTCCATAGTGTCAGAATTCATGAAATCAGACCGAGACAGAAGCACAGTTAAATCACACTTGTTTAATAATAAAAGTAAATAGAACAAACATAGTCAAAACATAGCCAGAGTTCAGGAACCGGAACGGATAGTCAGACAAGCCAAACGTCAGGGAGCCGGAGATGAGCATAGAAAAACAGCAAGCAGGATCTGGAGCCAGAAGGGATGTCAGCCAAGCAAGTCTCTTGACAGGAATGCAGGAGAGCGTCTCTGTGATGTTGGCGAAGGCAGAGATCCTCTGGACTGGACAGCTTCAGTAGGCAGGACTGACGAGCAGGATATCATCAACAGGTGAGTAACTGTGGAGAGAGATACGAGCTGGCAATTAGCTGGCAGCTGAGCGGCCAGCTCAGAGAAGGAAGGGCTCAGCCCAGCCCTGACAAACAGCCGATGCTTTAAGTACTTAAAGAGGAGGGCCTGTTAAAAAAAAAAAAAATAAATAAAAGTCAGCAGCTACAAATACTGCAGCTTCTGACTTTTAATTGGACACTTACCTGTCCCAGGGTCCAGCGATGCGGGGGATCGAAGCCCCGCTCGTCTCCCCCTCCGTTTGGCAGCGCCGGCATTGCAACTGTGGGCGCCGGGCTGTGGCTTCACAGCTGGGCACACACCGCGATTGGCCGCTCAGTCACCTGGGACCTGTAATGTGTCCCAGATGATTGACAAGAGAGAGGGAGTAGAGCTGAGCCCTTCCTGTGCCGAGGGGGAAGTGATGTCACCTGCCCAGGCACTGAAAGAGGCAGACTACGAGGGACCCCCTAGCAACAGGCATTTAGAGGTGAGTAAAAAAAAAAAAATTTCCAAATGTTTTTTTTTTTATTTCTTTTTTTAGGAATTTTCATGCATTTTTTTTTTTTTTGGGTGGAACACTACTTTAAGGACCGGAAAATTTTCTCCCTTAATGACCAGGCCATTTTTTGCGATATGGCACTGCGTTGCTTTAACGGACAATTGCGCGGTCCTGTGACGCTGCACCCAAACAAAATTCACGTCCTTTATTTTCCACAAATAGCTTTCTTTTGGTGGTATTGGATCACCTCGGCGGTTTTTATTTTTTGCATTATAAACAAATAAAAAGAGCAACAGTTTTGGGAAAAAAAAGCAATATTTTTTGCTATAATAAATATCCCAAAAAAATAAAAATACATTTTTTTTTCCTCAGTTTAGGCCGATATATATTCTTCTACATGTTTTTGGTAAAAAAAAATATCACATTAAGCGTATATTGATTGGTTTGCGCAAAATTATAGCGTCTACAAAGTAGGGAAAAGATTTATGACATTATTATTTATTTATTTTTACTAGTAATAGTGGCGATCAGTGATTTTTAGCGTGACTGCGACATTGTGGCGGACAGATCGGACACCTAACTGATATTTTTGACACTTTTGGGAACCAGTGACATTATTACAGTGATCGATGCTAAAGATATGCACTGTCACTGTACTTAATGACACTGGCAGGGAAGGGGTTAACATCAGGGGCGATCAAGGGGTTAAATGTGTTCCCTGCAGGTGTGTTCTAACTGTATGGGGGGATGGGCTGCCTGGGGACACACACAGATCCGTCTTCCTGCATAGCAGAAAGACAGGATCTGTGTGATCTCCCCTGTCAGAACGGAGATTTGCCTTGTCTACACTGGCAGATCCCCGTTCTGACACTGCTGGGAATGAGCGTGTGTGGCCCACAAACTACAGTTCCCGAGCCGACGTACAATGACGGCGATTTGCGAGACCGTGCTGACCTGCCGCAGTACAATGACGGCGATTTGGGAGAACGTGCTGACCTGCCGCAGTACAATGACGGCGATTTGGGAGAACGTGCTGACCTGCCGCAGTACAATGACGGCGATTTGGGGGAACGTGCTGACCTGCCACAGTACAATGACGGCGATTTGCGAGAACGTGCTGACCTGCCGCAGTACAATGATGGCGATTTGGGGGAACGTGCTGACCTGCCACAGTACAATGACGGCGATTTGCGAGAACGTGCTGACCTGCCGCAGTACAATGACGGCGATTTGGGAGTACGTACTGACCTGCCGCAGTACAATGATGGCGATTTGGGAGTACGTACTGACCTGCCGCAGTACAATGACGGCGATTTGGGAGAACGTGCTGACCTGCCGCAGTACAATGACGGCGATTTGGGAGAACGTGCTGACCTGCCACAGTACAATGACGGCGATTTGCGAGACCGTGCTGACCTGCCGCAGTACAATGACGGCGATTTGCGAGACCGTGCTGACCTGCCGCAGTACAATGACGACCATTTGCGAGAACGTGCTGACCTGCCGTAGTACAATGATGGCGATTTGCGAGAACGTGCTGACCTGCCGCAGTACAATGATGGCGATTTGCGAGAACGTGCTGACCTGCCGCAGTACAATGACGGCGATTTGCAAGAAAGTGCTGACCTGCCGCAGTACAATGACGGCGATTTGCGAGAACGTGCTGACCTGCCACAGTACAATGACAGCGATTTGCGAGAACGTGCTGACCTGCCACAGTACAATGACAGCGATTTGCGAGAACGTGCTGACCTGCCACAGTACAATGACGGCGATTTGCGAGACCGTGCTGACCTGCCGCAGTACAATGACGACCATTTGCGAGAACGTGCTGACCTGCCGCAGTACAATGACAGCGATTTGCGAGAACGTGCTGACCTGCCGCAGTACAATGACGGCGATTTGCGAGACCGTGCTGACCTGCCGCAGTACAATGACGACCATTTGCGAGACCGTGCTGACCTGCCGCAGTACAATGACGACCATTTGCGAGAACGTGCTGACCTGCCGCAGTACAATGACGGCGATTTGCGAGACCGTGCTGACCTGCCGCAGTACAATGACGACCATTTGCGAGAACGTGCTGACCTGCCGCAGTACAATGACAGCGATTTGCGAGAACGTGCTGACCTGCCGCAGTACAATGACAGCGATTTGCGAGAACGTGCTGACCTGCCACAGTACAATGACAGCGATTTGCGAGAACGTGCTGACCTGCCGCAGTACAATGATGGCGATTTGCGAGAACGTGCTGACCTGCCACAGTACAATAAGCAAAAAAACAGATAATAAAAGAACCAAAACACTCTGTAGTTAAATATGATTATAACAGACTAAGGGTATAATATAGCCGCGTCTGTATAAGATTAATGACAGTTGCTAACACCAATCAATAGTGGGTGTGTTCCTCTGAATTCATGCAGCATATGACAAGAAAACAAAAGAAAAAGTGAATTCATAAATGGGGAACATGCAAGAGTCGAATTAAATGATTAAATGCTGTTTATTGAAAAAACTCACTATAGACACCAATCCAAAAATATCCTGAAAACACAGGTACCATCACCATTAAAAAAGACAAGACAGTCATGTGCAGACACAGATGGCCACCTATCACATCCAGCCACTCACAATGAACATTTGAAGTCATTCAAGATAAATGAACAGGAATGGTTTCATAATAAAGGTACAAAACATTGCTGGAAGTCCTTAACCACTTGCTTACCGGGCACTTAAACCCCCCTCCTATCCAGACCAATTTTCAGCTTTCAGCGCTGACGCACTTTGAATGACAATTGCGCGGTCATACAACACTGTACCCAAATGAAATTTTTATCATTTTTTCCCCACAAATAGAGCTTTCTTTTGGTGGTATTTGATCACCTCTGCGATTTTTATTTTTTGTTAAAAAAATGGAAAAAGACTGAATTTTTAAAAAAAAAAAATTTTTTTTTTTTATATTTTGTTATAAAATTTTTTAAAAGGGTAATTTTTCTCCTTCATTGATGTACGCTGATGAGGCGGCACCAATGGGCACTGATAGGTGGCAGTGATGGGCACTGATGGGTGGCAGTGATGGGCACTGATTGGTGGCAATAATGGGCACTGATCTTGTACACTGCTAGGTGGCACTGATTGGCATCACTGGTGGGCATTGTTAGGTGGCAATGGTGGGCATTGATAGGTGGCACCTGTAGGCATTGATAGGTGGCACTTATGGGCATTGATACGTGGCACTGGTGGGCACTGTGGGCACTGTGATGTTTTAATGTCTGGGTGCACTGGCAGGGGGTACTGGTGGCATAATTATAAGGCACAATTGAGGCATTATTGCCTCCTCCTCTTCGGGACCGATGTCCCTTGCAGCTGAGCCGGTGATCGGCTTTTTTCTCTCCTCGCACTGTCAGCGCGAGGAGAAAAAAAAACCGATCACAGAGCTTTTGTTTTGATCATGTGATCAGCTGTCATTGGCTGACAGCTGATCACATGGTAAGGGGCCGGGACCGGCCCCTTACACAGATCGGTGATCACCCGAGTCTCAGTGACTCGGTGATCACAGCGCGCTCCACGCGCGCCCTGCAGGGCGCGCGCAGGGCACGTGCACAGGGGAGGCCGTCATATGACGGCCTCCCGGGAATGCAGGTCCGCGCTGTAGCCGTCATTCGGCTATAGCGCGGATAGCAAGCGGTTAAGGTATGAAGGAGGGACAGCAAATGATAAACAGTGAAAACTGATTAGGTAGTGGGTGGTTGTGGCGGCAGTACTGATCAACACTGTATAGTAATCTGGAGGGCAGAAATGACCAGGGAGGGGGGGAGTGTTGAAGGGCCGTGGTGGAGAGGCCCTAGATGGAGGGATGCATGGATGACTCAGCAGATGACGGCTGACGGCGATTTGTGAGAACAAGCTGACCTGCCGCAGTATAATGACGGCGATTTGCGAGAATTTGCTGAAAGGCCGCAGTACAATGACCGCAATTTGCGAGAACGTGCTGACCTGCCACAATACAATGACGGCGGCTGGTCGGCAAGTGGTTAAAAACTTTTACAGGTTACCTGTTTAGATTTGCAGAGGAGATCTTGTGGTAGAATTATTGCTCTCGCTCTAACGATCGCGGCAGTACCTCACATGTGTGTCTGTAGGTTAAAACAAACTGTGCAGCTCTGACTAAAGATGAATGAGACCCTTGCTATAGGTGTAGGCCTTTTACATACCTTTTGAAGCCTGACTGGAGTACTCCCAGGACGTTGCTATGTACTCCCAGGACGTTTCTAAGTGAGGCCTAGTCGCTTCCATCCACTGCCCTCCATTGTGAAAACTCAGGTGGCGTGTCATCCTCTGTTACTAGGATACAGACAGGTTCTACTGCCTAGCATCTTCTGTTGCTAGGACGCAAGCAGCTCTTGTACTTCAACAGAGTACATTTCAACAACTGTAAGCTATGTGCATGTAAATGTTAGCACTAATTTTTAAATGCGTACAGTGTAAAATACAATCCATGCACAGGTCCACAGATGCAGATTGTTAATTAATGTATTGTTCAGATCTGTAAAAACTGTTTTTTTCATGGCCTTATGCATGAGCCCTTTGAACACTCAATATGTATCCAGTCAGGCCCCTGGTCTCTACACAGTTAAAGATTTTACAATTCGTTTTCAATGTGTATGGTCAGCTTTTAACTTTTACACATCGGCTCGAATTTCGGGTTCTTTTTCGCAGGGCTCCAGATGTTTCTTAGAGGCGTAACTTTAGTCGTCGCGTGATTAGCGTCCGGGGATTTGTGCTAAGACCGCGTTGGCTGATGTTATATAAGAAGGGAGAAGTGGGACACAGACGTGTTTACAAGTCTTCAGTCTTATAAAATCCCAGCTGTTCATCTTCAGCCTCACTCACGGAGCAAGCTGGCCGAGCTGAAATCCGGCCAGGCTCTGAGGTAGATGTAGGCCGGAGGCGGAGGCCTGGCTCTGCGCACAGCTGCTTGTTGTTTGTAGGGCCCATTAATGCTTGTTGGGTAAGAGAGGGGACGGCCAATGTTTTCATTCCGGAGATGGAAATGGTTATTCACGGGCTTTACTTTTATATCTCCTAATCCTGGAAAACGCAATGTTTACATCAGTGAGGGATGACGCGTCCCTCTTTGTTTATTGTTTGTTCGCAGATGGACGGAACATTCTGGAGGAATAGAAATCTTCATGACTGGAAGTGACGCTTTCTTCATGACTGGAAGTGTCGCTTTCTTTGAGGGGCCAGCTTTTGTGTTTAGCCCTCTGTGGTACCTTTTTTTTTTTTTTCAATTGCTATAGCAACGGCCTCCCTCTATTCTAATGTAAGGATTTTTGTGATGGGTTACCATGGAGAGCACAAAATCTTGTGTTTACCACTCTGTGGGCCTTTTTTCCCCCTTTATCATCCTAATAAATTACAGGCCTGGTTGCCATGGAGAGCGAAAACCTGTGTGTTTACTCCTCTTTGGGGCTTTTTTTTTTTTTAGTTGCCATAACAACTGCCTCCCGCTAAGATCCTAATACAGTGATGGTAAACCTTGGCGCCCCATCTGTCCCTCGGCTCTCGGGTGGAGGCGCCGCCATCTTAGATAAGGGAATCAGGAAGTGAAGCCTTGCGCGAGTCACGCTGCACGATCCCACTGGTCCCTGCTGTCTTCTGGAACCTGTGTGTCTCCCAGAAGACAGCAGGGGGGGCGGAGGAGGCACCGGACATGGCGTAGATATCCGCGTATACTGCGGCTATCTATGCCCGGAAGTGGGAGAAAATATCTGGATTAGACAGGTACCTGGTTGCCCCCTCCCCCCTAAAAGATGCCAAATGTGACACTAGAGGGGGGGAGGATTCCGAAAAGCGGAAGTTCCATTTTTGGGTAGAACTCTGCTTTAATAAATGAAAGGCCTGGTTGCCCTAGAGAGCAAAAACATGTGTGTTAACTCCTCTGTTGTGCTTTTTCTTTTAGTTTCCATAGCAACTGACTCTCTCTATTATCTTAATAAATTAAAGGCTTGTTTGCCATGGAGAGGGAGTGCCCTTGTGTTTACCCCTCTGTAGTGCCTTTTTTCAGTTGCCATAGTGACTTGACTACCTCTATTATCTTAAGAAATGAAAGGCTTGAGAGTAAAAACTTGTGTTTACCCCTCTGTGGTGCTTTTTTTTTTCAACTACCATAGCAGCAAACGCCCGCTATTCTAATGAATGAAAACAATATTGTGACTGGTTGCCATGGAGAGCAAAAACATGTGTGTTTACTCCTCTGTTGTGCTTTTTCTTTTAGTTTCCATAGCAACTGACTCTCTATTATCTTAATAATAAATTAAAGGCTATGCCATTGAGAGCGAATGCCCTTGTGTTTTCCCCTCTGTGGTGCCTTTTTTCAGTTGCCAAAGTGACTGACTACCTTTATTATCCTAATAAATGAAAGGC
Organism: Lithobates septentrionalis; assembly: GCA_037952835.1. NCBI lineage: Eukaryota > Metazoa > Chordata > Amphibia > Anura > Ranidae > Lithobates > Lithobates septentrionalis. The sequence goes on along the minus strand of JBBDGP010001000.1, from coordinate 1,467,593 downwards.
CTGGTTGCCATGGAGAGTGAAAACTCTTGTGTTTACCCCTCTGTGGTGTGTTTTTTTTTTTTTTTTGCGCACACAATTTTGCATGCATTCTTGCACTGCACATCGGTGAAGCTCACCTTTTAGAGTGGAATTCCATTTCAATTCTTTATTTTTAAGGTTTTGGATAGAGCAGAAAAGGAAAGTTTTTTTGTTTTTGCTATCTGTGTCCCCATTGTATAGATCCCTTCACTTCCTGTCCTGTGACACAAGATGAAATGAGTGACAGAAAAGCAGTTTTAATGGAAAATGTAACGACATCTCCTGTTTTTTTCATTTTCCTTTTTGTCCTAGAAATATTGGCGGCCATGACAACCTAGTGAGGGTGAAACTCCCCAGTGAGGACAAAGACAGAAATAAATATCTAATAGAGATCTTTACTCTTCTATAACCTATACAAAATATTTATATTATAAATATTACTGCAGAACTTTTTTTCTTGCTTTTTTTTTTAATCCATTATGAAATAATTAAAGGAATCAAGATATGCATATTTGGCTGACAGCCGCACAGCGCCCCCTCCTGGTTGGAAGTAGAGATCCCATCTGACCCTACTGTTCTCTTTTTTTTTTTTCTACAGGATAAGAGGCGGTGAGCTATTTGATTTTATAGCGGAGAAAGAGGCCCTGTCAGAAGAAGATGCCATAGAATTCATGGAGCAGATCCTGAAAGGAGTGGCGTATATGCATTCTAGACGTATCGCACACTTTGACCTCAAGGTAACATTTCTCTAGAGGTTTGCTGCCATCTACTGGTCACACTGGGAACTCCACTGTATCATGCATTAAACACTTAAAGTGGGGTTCCACCCAAAAAAAAAAAAAACTACATGAAAAATCCTAAAAAAAAATACAAAAAAAATTTGGATTTTTTTTTTTTTTTACCTCTAAATGCCTGTTGCTAGGTGGTCCCTTGTAGTCTGCCTCTTCCAGTGCCTGGGCTGGTGACATCACTTCCCCCTCGGCACAGGAAGGGCTCAGCTCTGCTCCCTCCCTCCTGTCAATCATCTGGGACCCATTACAGGTCCCAGGTGACTGAGCGGCCAATCGCGGCGCACGGCGCCGCTCGCGCATGCGCAGTGGGTGCCAGGCTGTGAAGCCACAGGCCGGCGCCCACAGTTGCAATGCCGGCGCCGCTGAACGGAGGGGGAGACGAGCGGGGCTTCGATCCCCCGCATCGCTGGACCCTGGGACAGGTAAGTGTCCAATTAAAAGTCAGCAGCTGCAGTATTTGTAGCTGCTGACTTTTAATTTTTTTTTTTTTTGACTGGACCTCGGGTGGAACTCCTCTTTAAGGACCGAGCCTCTTTTTGAGATGTGTTGTTTACAAGTTAAAAAACATTTTTTTTTTTTTTGCTAGAAAATTACTTAGAACCCCCAAACGTTATACATTTTTTTTCTAACACCCTAGAGAATAAAATGGCGGTCGTTGCAATACTTCTGTCACACCGTATTTGTGCAGCGGTCTTACAAGCGCACTTTTTTTGGAAAAAAAATACACTTTTTTGACAACAGTAAAGTAAGCCCAATTTTTTTTTATATTATGAAAGATAATGTTACGCTGAGTAAATAGATACCCAACATGTCACGCTTCAAAATTGCGCCCGTTCGTGGAATGGCGACAAACTTTTACCCTTAAAAATCTCCATAGGCAACGTTTAAAAAATTCTACAGGTTGCATGTTTTGAGTTACAGAGGAGGTCTAGGGCTAGAATTATTGCTCTCACTCTATCGATCGCAGCGATACTGCACATGTGTGGTTTGAACACCGTTTTCATATGCGGGTGCTACTCACGTATACGTTCTCTTCTGCACGTGAGCTCGGCGGGGCGGGGCGTGTTTAAAATTTGTTTTTGTTTTTCTTATTTATTTTACCTTTTATTTTTTATTTTTGCACTGTTTTAAAAAAAAAAAAGGATTACTTTTATTCCTATTACAAGGAATGTAAACATCCCTTGTAATAGAAAAAAAGCACGACAGGACCTCTTAAATGAGATCTGGGGTCAAAAAGATCTCTGATCTCATATTTACACTAAAATGCAATAAAAAAAAAAAAAAAATTGTCATTTGAAAAAATAAATAAAAATAATGGCTCTTTAAGAGCTATGGGTGGAAGTGAAGTTTTGACATCGCTTCCGCCCTGCAATGTCATGGAGTGGGGTGGGGCCATCTTCCCCTCACTCGTCTCCATGCCAAGGAAGGCACAGCATCCAATCGCCTCCGCCGCTGCCGACAGCTCCAGTAAGCAGCGGAGGGCACCGGAGCATGGCGGAAGGGGGGGAGTCCTCTCCTGCTGCTGATAAAAGTGATCTTGCGGCGAATCCGCTGCAGAGACCACTTTTATCTTGAAGCAGACAGCTGGCCGAACATGAGGATATCGTGGTTATGGCAGCTAGCTGCTGCCATACCAACGATATCCCCCGTCAAAGTCAGTATATCGGCGCGCGGCGGTCCGGAAGTGTAAAGAGACCCTGTCTCTAACTTAAAAAAAAACGTGTAGATAAAACACACGGGGTTAAATATCTGCCTGCAGTGTTTTTTTTGTTTTTCTTCCATAATTTTTTTTTTTTTTTTTTTTTTAACTTGCAATGTGCTAGAAATTTCTGCTGCCCCCTCCCCTCTTCTGGGAGTGTCTGCTGCCTCTGCAGGCCCAGCTCCTCACATGACCTTTTTATGTAACAGCCAGTGAAGGGGCAGAGAGAAATACTATGGATGGGCACTTGGGTGACCCCCTCTGCGGGGGGGGGGGCTTCCGATATCACATCGGGGGTGACAGCACCCAGCAGCAGTCTTTGGGGCATCATTTGGATGTCTACACAATGGAGGCTTTCACAGGTACATAACAGGAATAACATACAGTAGATGCACATCTAATCTAATATAATCTGGATGGTCTGGTGACAGGGCCTCTTTAGATGTTATATTTTAACCCTTCCGAAGCTGCTTCTTCATTAACAGTCATGTTTTCCTTCTGTAAAGCCTGAGAACATTATGCTGCTAGAGAAGGACGTGCCGCACCCCAGGATCAAGATCATTGACTTTGGCCTGGCCCAGAAATTTGAAGATGGGGTGGTTTATAAGAGCCTGTGTGGGACGCCGCAGTATATCGGTAAGGTGGATTTTCACTAAACTCATCATTTGAGCTATTATTGTGTCTTTTTTAATTTGGTCTCTTCTGATGCATTTTACACGTTTTTTATATTAGCATGAGAGACTTTCCATATTTTTAGCAAAATCCTGCTATGGAAGTTCACCCAAAACGTAAGTTTCATTTTGAAGTGACCGATCTGCTGCTGAACCAGGCTTTCACGTCTCCCATCTTGATGCTTGTGCTGTGTTCTCTATAATAAATCAGAAGTGAAAAGGATAGTAAAGCCAGCCATAGATGGATCGAATCTCAGCAGGGACACATTTTGATCTGTCTATGGGCAGGCTAGTCGTACTGAATTTGATCCATCAATTGACTTCAGTACAACCAGCCTGTTGGATATTTTGCATGTGATCATGGCCAGCGGCTATAGCCGCTAGCAGTAATCATTGTGTTCTGCCTGCCAGGAAAGCTGTCTGCACCCTGTTCCTGTGGCAGAACACAATTCTCACTGTAGGAGGCATTCCCCCATCAACACATTGACTGTGTTGATGGGGGAGTCCAGCAATTTTCTTTCCTTCCAAACGTGGTGCTGGGACCTTAGTTTAGGTGGGAGGAACTGAGACCTCTGTTGAGGTGGGAGGAATTGGGACCTCTGTTGAGGTTGGAGAAGCTGAGACTTCTGTCAAAGTCGGATTTGCTGTAACCTCTGTCAAAGTGGGAAGAGGTAAGACCTCTGTCAAAGTGGGAGGAGTTGGGACCTCTGTTGAAGTTGGAGAAGCTAAGACTTCTGTCGGAGTGGGAAAAGCTGAGACCTCTGTCATGGTGGGGGGAGCTGAGACCTCTGCTGAGGTGAGAGGAGCAGAGACCTCTGCCAAGGTGGGAGGAGCTGAGACCTCTGTCGAGGTTGGGGAGGGGAGCTGAGACCTCTGCCGAGGTTGGGGGAGCTGCGACCTCTGCCGAGGTTGGGGGAGCTGAGACCTCTGTCGAGGTTGGGGGAGCTGAGACCTCTGCCGAGGTTGGGGGAGCTGCGACCTCTGCCGAGGTTGGGGGAGCTGCGACCTCTGCCGAGGTTGGAGGAGCTGAGACCTCTGTCGAGGTTGGGGGAGCTGAGACCTCTGTCGAGGTTGGGGGAGCTGAGACCTCTGCCGAGGTTGGGGGAGCTGCGACCTCTGCCGAGGTTGGGGGAGCTGAGACCTCTGTCGAGGTTGGGGGAGCTGAGACCTCTGCCGAGGTTGGGGGAGCTGAGACCTCTGCCGAGGTTGGGGGAGCTGAGACCTCTGTCGAGGTTGGGGGAGCTGAGACCTCTGTCGAGGTTGGGGGAGCTGCGACCTCTGCCGAGGTTGGGGGAGCTGCGACCTCTGCCGAGGTTGGGGGAGCTGCGACCTCTGTCGAGGTTGGGGGAGCTGAGACCTCTGCGGAGGTTGGGGGAGCTGAGACCTCTGCGGAGGTTGGGGGAGCTGAGACCTCTGCGGAGGTTGGGGGAGCTGAGACCTCTGCCGAGGTTGGGGGAGCTGAGACCTTTGCCGAGGTTGGGGGAGCTGAGACCTCTGCCGAAGTTGGGGGAGCTGAGACCTCTGCCGAGGTTGGGGGAGCTGAGACCTCTGCCGAGGTTGGGGGAGCTGCAACCTCTGTCGGGGTGGGAGGAGTTGTGACCTCTGTTGAGTTGGGAGGAGCTGAGACCTCTACCGAGGTTGGGGGAGCTGAGACCTCTGTGGAGGTTGGGGGAGCTGAGACCTCTGTGGAGGTTGGGGGAGCTGAGACCTCTGTGGAGGTTGGGGGAGCTGAGACCTCTGTGGAGGTTGGGGGAGCTGAGACCTCTGTCGAGGTTGGGGGAGCTGAGACCTCTGCCGAGGTTGGGGGAGCTGAGACCTCTGCCGAGGTTGGGGGAGCTGAGACCTCTGCCGGGGTTGGGGGAGCTGAGACCTTTGTCTGGGTGGGAGGAGTTGTGACCTCTGTCGAGTTGGGAGGAGCTGAGACTTCTGGCAAGGAGATCTCACGGTTAAAGGGTCACAGATCTTGGAAGCTGCAGAGTAGCCTAATATACTCTGTCGAGTTGGGAGGTACTGGGACCTCTGTTGAGGTGGGACCACTGTTGAGTTGGGAGGAGCTGAGACCTTTGGCAAATAGATCTCACTGCTGAAGGGTCAGAGATCTTAGAAGCTGCTGGGTAACCTATCATACTCTGTTGAGGTGGGAGGAACTGGGATCTCTGTTGACCTTGGAGGTGCTGAGACCTTGTCGAGGTGGTAGGAGCTGAAACCTCTGTCAAGATAGGTAACTCAACATATTCATTTTGGGTAGGCTGACATATTAAAATGAATCGATGAAGATATAGGTACAGAAGCTGCTGTTCCTAAATTGATTTCTATAGATGCAGGCTCCAGAACTGTCTTCCTGATATCCTGATATCTGGCTTTACTACTCATTGATCACCTGTCTGGAGCAAGCATCAGAATTCATTGGCTGCATGTTTGTTCCAATCAGTGACTCATTAGTTAGTGAAAGTGAAGTAAAGATGATAGTGCCTTCAAGAGCAAGTTCACAGGGACTCCAAGGGAGGGATTTACTAAAACTGGAGAGTCCAAAATCGGGTGCAGCTGTGCCTAGTAGCCAATCAGCTGCCAGATTTTTTGTCAAAGCTTAATTGAACAAATTGAAATTAGAAGCTGATTGGCTACCATGCACAGCTGCACCAGATTCTGAGCGCTCTAGTGTTAGTAATATCCTCCATGCATATTTCTGACCCCACTTGCTGAACTCTGAATATGCTAGCTGTCATGCTGACCCTCTGACTCCATTGCCCTGAGTCACTCTACTTCAAACATGCTGGCTACTTGGCTTGGCTGCCATGCTGACCTTGAGTGACTGATCTGGATCGGATCAGAGACACTCTATTCTGCATCCATTGTTGCAGTCAGAAATGTTAACCGTATTGAAGTCAGGGGTTAGCCCATTAGCCAAGCAACTAGCATTTTCAGCAGGTCAACAATGGCAAGCCTCTTCAGGACAGGATCATTTTTAAAGATTTAGGATGATATTGAAGCCAGGTCAGCCTAACAGCCAAGCAACTAGCATTTGCAGCAGGTTGACAATGGCAAGGCTCTATAAGACAGGATCACTTAAAGAATTGCAATAAGAGGTATTAAACAACATTATGAGTCCCTATCTTTTTGCTGTCTGTGTCCCATTGGGGAGATTTTCCTTCACTTCCTGTCCTGGAGACACAAGAAGTCAGTTGTCACTGGAACAACTATAACCAGAGGAAGGGTTCCCCTCTATTCTTGGTGACAGCATTATAATTTTGTATTGTCAATGACTTTCTGTCCCGGGGGGGGGGGGGGCAATGGCCATCAGGACATATAGAGAAAGTGAATCGCCCCAGCGAGGACACAGACGGCAATAAAACCTGACAGGAGGTCCTAACTCTTCCCTACTCCATACAAAATTCAAGAAAATTTGCAAGAGGTCCACTATGAAGAGAGAATGTTTTGTACTCTGGGGTAGTTATGCACCAACAATGGACTATCCCTTCAACTGAATTCATATGCATAAGTAATGACAGAAGCACACAACTGTATGTATTTTCATGCAATCGCCATGCAATTAAAATCTATGTATTAATTGGGTGACTTTATTACACAGCACCAGAAGTTATAAACTACGAACCCCTGGGGCCACCTACAGACATGTGGTAAGTGTGTGATAATTGAATTTTTCTAATGCTCCACCAGGAAGGGCTTCTTCAATAAGACAAAGAGAATATCCAGTCAAGATGTATTTTTCTTTTTTCTTTTTCTTTTTTTGCAGGAAGAGATCTAATTGGTTGATGCAACTGACTTTTTCTTTAACCCCTGCCCAGGTCCGGTGTCCCTTTAACTGGATCTGTACGCCCAGAGGTCAGGAAAGATCGGTCAATCATGTGACCACTGTGGCAGTCACAGTGGTCACATGAGCAGGAGCTGGTTTCTCCAGCTTCCCATCTTTAGTACATACCGAAAGCTGTCTTTGTCAGCTAGGTCGCTGTGCTCGGAAGTCTAGAATGAACTCTTTGCACACTGCCATATACCCTTTCTAGCAAACTTTGCATGAAAACAGGGATTTTTGGTTCACATGCATTCCAATACATGTATAAGCTGGCCAACTGCGTCAAAGTAATCCCTCTCTGGCCAGTCCCTACACTACTCTACCCTACTATGCACTGCTCTACTCTACACTACTCTGTTCTACTCTACTCTGCGCTGCTCTTCTCTACTCTACTGTACTTTGCTCTACTCTACTCATACACTCTTTTCAAACTTTGCATTACAACAGGGATTTTTTGTTCTCATACATTGCAATACATGTTTAAGCTGGCCAAGTGCATCAAAGTAATCTCTCTTTGCCGAGTCCCTACACTACTCTACCCTACTATGCACTACTCTGCTCTGCTCTACTCTACTGTGTTCTACTCTACTCTGTGCTGCCCTTGTCTACTCTACTGTACTCTGCTCTACTGTACTCTACTCTACTCTACTGTGTTCTACTCATAGGCGTGCCCACGGGGTGTGCCCAGGCACACCCTAATCATTGTGCTCTCATTGGTTGTGACTGGTGTCAGTAGTTGTGACTACTACTGCTCATGTAACCACTGCCTTGCCTGGGTTGGTCCTGCAAGAAAAAGCATCTTTTTGCAGCACAGCCTGCACTGCAGGGACTAGGGAGTCCCCGGGACCACAGGCGCGGCGGAGTGATCCGGCCGCATTTCCCGATGGGTCCTGTATAGTTCCGGCAGCGCAGGTACAGCAGGCAGCGGCGGAGTGATATGCATCTGCACTCCGCCCCCCTCCGGCCTCCTCTCTCTCCCTTCCCTCGGAAGAAGCAGCGGACTCAGCGGAGCCTCAGCCTGGACTCGGATAGCGGCAGGCGGCTGGCTCAGTGAGACAGCACTGAGCAGGGAAGGGCAGTCACACGATGGACAAAAAAAACAAAAAGGCAACTCGATATGAACCCTCTCCCTGCCAGCAAAAAAGTAAGTGTATATATATATATATATATATATATATATATATATATATATATATATATATATATATATATATATATATATATATATATATATATATATGTGTGTGTGTGTATATATATATATATATATAGAGAGAGAGAGAGAGATACACACATATATATACACTTACTTTTTTGCTGACAAGCCAGGCAGGGTTCATATTGATTTGAATTGTATATGTGATGTACATTAAAAAAAAATTATATATATATATTTTTTTTTATGTTTATCACATATACAATTCAAATCAATATGAACCCTGCCTGGCTTGTCAGCAAAAAAGTAAGTGTATATATATTTGTATGTATATGTGTGTGTGTATATATATATATATATATATATATATATATATATACATACATACATACATATACACTTACTTTTTTGCTGACAGGCCAGGCAGGGTTCATATTGATAAACGCACAAAAATATATATATATATATATATATATATATATATATATTTGCCCATACATACATTAAGTCGATTTTTACATGTCATTTTTTTTAAATTGTTCTCACGTGTTACAATAACGCTTCGATAATGTTATTTTAAAAAATAACAATTCAAAAAAATGACATTTAAAAATCAACTTAACCACGACCTTTGGAATATTTTCCCCCTTCAGGACTAGGCCATTTTTATATAGAGGCACGTGTGTTTGAGCTTTGGTTTGAGGTGCACACCCTAATGCAATAGGCTGCGCACGCCTATGGTTCTACTCTACTCTGTGCTGCTCTTGTCTACTCTACTGTTTTCTGCTCTAATCTACTCATACACTTTTTGCAAACTTTGCATTAAAACAGGGATTTTTTTGGTCTCATACATTGCAATACATGTTTAAGCTGGCCAAGTGCATCAAAGTAATCCCTCTTTGGCGAGTCCCTACACTACTCTACCCTACTATGCACTGCTCTACTCTACACTACTCTGTTCTACTCTACTCTGCGCTGCTCTTCTCTACTCTACTGTACTTTGCTCTACTCTACTCATACACTCTTTTCAAACTTTGCATTACAACAGGGATTTTTTGTTCTCATACATTGCAATACATGTTTAAGCTGGCCAAGTGTATCAAAGTAATCTCTCTTTGCCGAGTCCCTACACTACTCTACCCTACTATGCACTGCTGTACTCTAAACCTCTCTACTCTACTCTACTGTGTTCTACTCTACTCTGCGCTGCTCTTCTCTACTCCACTCTACTGTGTTCTACTCTTCTCTACTCTACGCTGCTCTTCTCTACTCTACTGTACTCTGCTCTACTCTATGCATACACTTTTTGCAAACTGCATTAAAAAAGGGATTTTTTGTTCTCATACATTGCAATACATGTTTAACCTGGCCAAGTGCATCAAAGTAATCTCTCTTTGGCGAGTCCCCACACTACTCTACCCTACTATGCACTGCTCTACTCTACATTCTTTACTCTGGTCTACTCTACTCTACTGTGTTCTACTCTGCACTGCTCCTCTCTACTCTACTCTACTGTATTCTACTCTACTCTACTCTGTTCTACTCTACTCATACACTCTTTGCAAACTTTGCATTAAAACAGGGATTTTCTCCGCGTCAAAGGAATCTTCTCCTGGCCAGTCCCTACTCTGCTCAGCACAGAAAGCTCTCACCCACCCATGGACACATATGTGCGGCATGTGGACATTAAAGCTCACCACACATATGCATTGAATAGGTGGAAAGAGGGTAAAATAGACATAAGCCCTAACTGAGTGATCCTTAGTAGGGATAATCTCAGGCGTGTACACATCCTAGTCCGCATAATGCAAAATTAGTAACCAGCCACTTCAACTGCCGCATGAATATCTTTATTTATTGCACAGGAGTAGATAAAATGCTAAAAGATATTCATAAGGATGTTGGAGTTGCCGGCTACTACTTTTGCTTTATGCTGAATTTTGGTGTATTGAGGACACTATAACGAGCCAGAGCACTTGTTTTTGGATTCCATGTGCAATTCACAGATCTGTTCTCCATTGTTCCCTATTTATATCTTAGTACGAACCAACCAAAGTGAGCTCCCCCAGGAAACGGTGACTGTACTGAGCCACTCATCGCTACCCGGGGCATTCCCCACCCTGCAGTCTCAAGTATACAAAGGGGGGGTGTATATGAGTGGCTATGGGGAGGGAAATGCCCTGGCCATTTATGATTGGTCCAATACAGTGACAACTTCCTGTGGGTTCGTAATAAGATGGAACATGCCCAGACTTATCCCTAATCTTTAGTTTGCCAAAGTACTTTGGATCCTAAACAATTGCCATGTTTTATTAAAGCGGAGCTCCAGCGAAAAGGGAAAGCTCCGCCTGTCTGCCCCCTCCGATGCCACATTAGGCACCTTTTGGGGGGTAGTGGGTACCTGGTTTTGACAGGTACCTGCCCCACTTCCGGCTCAGTTCGCCGCGGCAAGCGGTAAGTTCTGCTCCTTCACCCCGCAGCCTTCTGGGACACATCACAGGTCCCAGAAGACTGTGGCCCATCAAAAAGCAGAGCACACTTTGCGTATGCGCAGTAGGTTTCCCTTAGAATGGCGGCGCCAGCAGCCGATTGAGGAATCGGCTCGGGTGAGGACACCGCTGGATGCCTGGACAGGTAATTGTCCTAATAATAAAAGTCAGCAGCTACAGAATTTGTAGCTGCTGACTTTTTAAATTTTTTGTGGGGAGGAGTAGAAGAGCCCTTTTCATTCATAGCTGGATCTTAGTGCTGTTGATCCTCCTGCAGCCTTTTTATAGCCACTTCATCACTCCAATAATGGCTGCATGGCATTTCCCAGGGTTGGTTTACTCATGGTGACAACAGTGGATCATGCCTGCGGGCATGACCACTTATACTAGTATCCACTGGGAGTGTTGAGGGTGACAACACAGTAATACTACTGATTGATGGACACTGCGTTGTCACCCTATAACAGGATGTGCCCGCACATGGGCCTTTTGTGGCAGGATCACTGGAGTTTACAGCAGATTAATAAATAAATGTTTCTGAAATGGCAGTAACAGGTTAAAGAATATGAGATTTTAGTGATTGGGTTTATAACTGCTATTTGGATAAATTCTTGAAACACTTATGCCTTTTTCCTTTAAACTTTGCATTTCCTTTTTTATGAACGTTGAAATAGTATTCCATTCAGCTATTTACCTTTATTATCAATTGAACAGGTGTGCCCTATCTGTTCTTTAATCACTAGCACCATCTTGTGGTTGTAATACATAATGCGTGCAAAGTATTTAATCTTTGCTCTTCCATCAGCCAGGAGAAGTCACATTGAACTGAAACTTGTTCTGTAATGTTATGGATGTTTCATGGCTTCTTTAGTTCCGAAAAAGCTAGTCCAGTTGAATGCGATTGACTTCTATCAGCTACGACCTGGATAAATGAGAATCATCACCTTCTTTAATTTTGTTTTCAGTCTTTTATAATCTTCTTCCTTTTTTTTCTTTTTCCAGGAGCATCGGTGTAATTACATATATTCTGTAAGTATTTTTTTTTAGTACAATTCAAAGCACTATTTGTAACCAAGATGAGGATTGTTCGGCTTTATATACTTTACTGTGCGTTTTTTTTCATTGTCACATTGACAATTTACAAAAGGGCTGGCCTTGTGATGTAGCAATGCAATGCCAATACTGCATGGGGTATATTTTTACATATTATTATATTTAAATTGTGTGGTAAAACAACAAAATTTAGATTTTTCTTTAAATTTTATATAATAATTAATTTCCTATATTTTTTGTATTATTGTGTAAAAAAAAAAAAACAGGGTCATAGATAGAGCATCCTGGGTGGTGGCCACACCACAAGGTATCTGCTCACCAGTGATAGACAGTGCAGCAGGGAGAGGAAAGAGGAGTACCCTGATTGGCTGCATTGCCAGCTAGACTTTTTCACTGCCCCTTTGCAAGGAGGTAGTGCTGGGGAATAATTAGGACCCTGATTGGCTGTATTGGCAGCTGTACTTTGGCCTTGCCCGCTGGCAAGGAGGAAGTGCTATGAAAAGAGGAGGACCCTGATTGGCTGCATTGACAGCTAGACTTTTGCCCTGCCCATTTGCAAGGAGGAAGTGCTGGGGAATAAGTAGGACCCTGATTGGCTTCATTGGCAGCTGGACTTTGGCCTTGCCCACTGGCAAAGAGGAAGTCCTATGAAAAGAGGAGGACCCTGATTGGCTGCATTGGAAGCTGTACTTTGGCCTTGCCCACTGGCAAGAAGGAAGTGCTGGGGAAAGAGGAGGACCCTGATTGGCGGCTGCATTGCCAGCTGGACTTTTGCCCTGCCCATTTGCAAGGAGGAAGTGCTGGGGAATAAGTAGGACCCTGATTGGCTGCATTGGCAGCTGTACTTGGGCCTTGCCCACTGGCAAGGGGGAAGTCCTATGATAGGAGGAGGACCATGATTGGCTTCATTGGCAGCTGTACTTTGGCCTTGCCCACTGGTGAGGGGGAAGTTCTATGATAGGAGGAGGACCCTGATTGGCTGCATTGGCAGCTGGACTTTGGCTTTGCCCACTGGCAAGAAGCAAGTGCTGGGGAAAGAGGAGGACCCTGATTGGCTGCATTGCCAGCTGGACTTTGGCTTTGCCCACTGGCAAGAAGGAAGTGCTGGGGAAAGAGGAGGACCCTGATTGGCTGCATTACCAGCTGAAATTTGGCTTTGCCCACTGGCAAGAAGCAAGTGCTGGGGAAAGAGGAGGACCCTGATTGGCTGCATTGCCAGCTGGACTTTGGCTTTGCCCACTGGCAAGAAGGAAGTGCTGGGGAAAGAGGAGGACCCTGATTGGCTGCATTGCCAGCTGGACTTCAGCACTGCCCACTGGAGGAAGTGCTGGGGACAATGTGGGGTGCTGGAGGTGATCAGTGGCACCTGGAGCAGGTAAATAGAGTTCTGGGAGACTGCACAGACAACAGACAGACAACACAGATAAATCATCCAGGAGGTTGAAAGCCATGTGACCTTGCTGACCAATTTAGAACCTCTTCTGAGCCCCATTCTTCTGGGATGGAATTTCAGAGGCAAGAAGAGATCCCTCAACACAGTCACGTGGCCTCGCTGACCAATAACTGCTTGCCATTGCGAGCATTATGATGCTTATGGACTCCAGGGTTACTAGTGCAGTGTATAGTGTATGGATCATCTAACCCAGTGGTTCTCAACCCCTGTCCTCAGGACCCACTAACAGGCCACCTCCTCTGAGAGTGATGCAGTGGAAGTGTTGAACATAGAGGAGGACATGGAGGCCTCAGTAGTGTGGTGAAGCTTTTTATAGTCCATCTGCCAAGCAGGGGACACAGGAAGCTGCTATAGTAAACAGTGATGTCACCCTCGTACCTAGACCGTGGATCACAAGACTCACTGAACAGGATTACGAAATGTTGTGGTGGTAAAGCAATTCACTTAGAAATTATTATAGCACCTTGAATTATCGAGAATGGCGCAGGTTGGGGATACAGCTAAACTACAACTCAACCCTACACATGAATATGCTGTGGGGGGTGTAGGATTATATTTAAAAATTCCATAGGTTCAAAGATATCTGTGGCATCTCCTCAATGAGACTGAAGTGATCTCTGCAATATATAAAGGAAACAGAGGGCGCCAACTAAGTGTAGTATATAGGAAAACAATTGATTTATTTTGTAGCTCATTGGCTGGAGTTATTTTTAAAATGTTTGACCAACTTAACCCTTATATTCTCTCATTTTTTTCCAGTCTCAGCGGAATGTCGCCATTCCAAGGTGAAACTGACGCAGAAACGTTAACAAACGTAGTCGCCGGGAATTATGAATTTGACGATCGCGTCTTTAAAGAAACCAGTGAAATGGCCAAAGACTTCATTCGACAGCTGCTGCTCAAAGATCCCAGGTTAGTCATCCAGACTGAATGCCATTAGCCCCCTGCTGACCACGTAGGGGGCGGGTGGGCCTTTTATGGTCACACACTACACATATACATCTATGGGGACTGAGGCGTCCGCGCTGAGAGCGCGCTCACTTTTGCGCTCCCGTCACAGTGACTGAGCTGTCATAGACAGCTTATGGCCTTCGTTTATGATCGGGAGCCGGTGGGACGGGCTCCCGATCATGTTATCACTGTGACAGTCAATCACGGTGATCATGTGATCAGGAAGTCTGCCCCCCCCCCCCCTTCCAGCATTAAAAGCGGTCGTAAACTGTTCCACTAAAAAATGAAAAATGCTGTCCTGCTTAACCACTTGCCTACTGGGCACTAGACATGTGCACTGCCGAAAAATGTGTTTGTTTTCGTTATTGGGGTTTTTTTTGTTTTTCATTTTTCGTGTCATTCGTTCTGATCGAAATTCGTTATTTCGAATAAATTCTTAAAAATCTGAAATGTTAAAATCCGAAAATCTGAAAATTCGAAAATAAGAACGAAAATTAGAAAATTTGAAAATTAGAAAATCTGAAAATTAGAAAATCTGAAAATTTGAAAATTCGAAAGAACGAAAATTTGCAAATCAAAAATAATAACTAACTAAAAATAACTAACTATTAAATTATAGGTATTGAAATTTTCTTTCAAATTTGTCTGTTAGTGAGCGTAACGAATACGAATTTATCCGAAGTTAGGAATTATCCAAAATAACAAATTCTGCATCTAAATGAATGGAATGTAACAATAATAATAATAAATAATAATAATAATAATTTTAAAAAATGTATTATTGTTATTTTTATTATTACTATTATTTGTTACGTTCCATTCCTTTAGATGCGGCATTTGTTACTTCGGACAATTTGTAACTTCGGATAAATTCGTATTCGCTACATTCACGAACAGCCAAATTTGAAAGGAAATTCCAATACCTATAATTTAATAGTCAGTAATAGTTATTTAATAGTTAGTTCGTTCTTATTTTTGGATTTTAGTTCTTTTGAATTTTTGGATTTTCGTTTTTATTTTGAATTTCAGATTTTCGTTCTTTCCGAATTTTCGGATTTTTGAATTTCGGATTTAAATTTTTTCGAATTTTCGGAAAGATTTGGTAAATGGTTTTTGGCTAATTTAAATATATTCGGATTAACAAATTTTGTTGAATTTTCCTTGAAAAACGAAGTCGGAACGAAACAAAATTGCACGTCTACTGGGCACTTTCACCCCCAAGACAGTTGCATAACGTTGCATCCCTATGGCATGCAGCACCCCCCACTTTTCCACGTCATACAATAGACAAGTTACTGCAAACCCCCCCCCCCCCCCCCCCTAAAAAGATGAGTGCAGTCCTCCGCTATTATTCTGTGCTGTTGGGAATGCTTAGCTGATCTGATTTGCTCCCGGCTGGCAAAACTGGGAGCAAATGAGCAATGTGCAGTGACCAATACCAACCAATCAAAATTTCTTCTTTCTTTTTTTGAACTGATTGATTGCCCTGAATAGATTCATTTTAGGATTTGTAACAATTCTGCTTTTTGTTTTCTCCACAGCGACAGGATGACAGCGGTGGAGTGTCTCATTCACCCATGGATAAAGGTAAGTGACAATTGGCAACAAGGCTGCACTCACATGGAGGATCCAAAATGCACCAAAAAACAGTAAATCACTGAAATTCTTAAAAAAAAATTATATTTTATTCACATAAATTAAATCATATTAAAATCCCATTAAATATATCAAAACATGATAAATAGTTGTACGATTATATACAGTGGAACCACGGATTACGAGCATAATCCGTTCCAGGAGTATGCTCGTAATCCAAAGTACTCGCATATCAAAGCGAGTTTTCCCATTATAGTCAATGGAAATGAAAAGAATTTGTTCCGTATTGACTTCAATAGGGTGCAATACCGCATGCGGGCAGAGGCGGAGGGGGGCGCGCCGGAGAGCCTCGGAAACGGCCGAAAAGGCCTGAGGACACTTCAGCTGACCTCGGCAACCCTCCGAAAGACTTAGTTCCCGAGATTTTCCAAGGTCAGCCGTGCTGTACCCGGGCCTTTTCGTGCATTTCCGAACGGGACGTTTGGCTTTGCTCGGCCCAGGCGCCCCCCCCCCCCCCCACCTCAGGCCAAAAGCGGTACTGCACACAGCTTTGGCCTAAATCGTGCTCGTTTCCTGTAGAAAGGGCCACCAAACAGGGACCACACAGTGGGAATAATCAACCAAGATGTCCAACATATAGTAGGTAACTAGAAGTTGCCATTAACTCCTAAGACCAGGCCACAGACATCAACAGTATGGACAACCATCACCACAGCCAGAAGAGGAGTGAGAAGATCTTCTAACGCTGGCTGTCAGTGGCCTCTATATCCCTCTGCAATGAAGTTATTGGTGATTGGTTGATAGCACAGGTCTGCTTTTTGGTGGTCAAGGCATGCAAACTGTTAATCTGTTTGCATGTAAAACATATTAATAGTCATAGTGACTGCCTCTGATGACCTCTTCTTGTCCAGTTGTTATGCTGAATCTCTGGTTTCAATGCCTTTAAAATCACCAACTCGAAAAGCAGACTAAAGTACTAAAGCTAGGGAGAGCCAGGCAGCAAGCATTTTCAAGAGGTGGTCAGCACTGGAAGCCCTTGTGTCTCATAGTTTTCTTTTACAGGGAACCTAAACCCTCGCTGTCTTCCTCCCCTACATTCTGTGACCCTTTCCCCCATCTATCCAATTTGGTGTAGTGCTCTTTTCTTGTCAGTAGGTGGTACAATAGCTCAGTTTGTTTCTACGTTTTTAAAGTATGTTTCTGTTCCCGCAGCCTCTGAACAGAAAGCAAGCCGTCAACAGAAGTCGATCGTCGATCAACATGAAGAACTTCAAGAAATTTAATGCTCGCCGGAAATGGAAGGTGAGTCCTGAATAAAGGATTTACGTGGTATTATCCATCCATAGGATGTGAAAAAAAAACAAAACACTGGTGTAAGACTTCATGGGTCTCATGTGCTGCGGTTTTACTGCCGCCAGAAACAGGGCATGCATACACCATAAACCTTATAGACTTTGGGCGTTGGTTCAAGCTTTTGTCCTAGAGAGCCCTTCCCAGCTCTGTGTGCACATGTAGGGAAGGAAAAGGATGAAGCACTGCTCTCCAAGAAAACAGCCAGGAAATAATGAAAACTAAAATTGACTTCAGGCCGACTCCTCCCAGGCCATGCCTACTGACGCGTTTCACCTTGCGCACAGTGCTTAGACATTTCTTGGAATGCAGCGTGTCATCCTTTTCCTTCCCTTCGCGAGCATGTCACGTTGGCAGGCATTGCCACTGCTGAATGCCACCCTATGGGGCTGCGCCACAACCATGTGCAATGCACACAAATGCCTTCTGGTGGTTTGGCATTTTCAGGGTTAACCAGGTTGTGAAGAGGCGACATATCGCCTCCTCGCCGCCTGTCAAGCATGCTTTGAAAAGAAATCCACTGTAGATCATTTTGCAGAGGGGGCGGCAAGGGCTGTCGCAACATTTGAGTGATCTCTTGCCCAAAGCAAACGATCACCTTCCAGTTTTTATTTTTCAATGAAGTTTAGGGAATGCAAGCAGCTACCTAATTAGCTGCTGACAGCAATCAAACATTTGGTGTTACTCCACACTTAGGGCACTTAGGGCTCATTTACACGGGTGCAGAGAGACCTACAATGTGAGAAACAAACTCTATTCTGCGCCTGCGGGTGACCGGTAATAACAGGCTGAGGCTGCATGCAGGTAATTGCACATCTAAGTGTTTACTTGCGTACAGAGAAAGATGGGCGGCCCTGGATGCCAACCGTTTGCTTCTAAGGCTGCTCATCCGTAAGACGTGCAGCTACCAGGTATTCATCTGCAGCTTGTCATTGGTTTGTATAGGTAGATTTGCAGAAGCTCTGAACCAGTAAGGAAGAGGATTGTGTTTTGTGTAAATCCAGCTAGAAGAGGGAAGGGGGCATTGTGTTCCTTGGAGGAGGTAAACCCTTGAAAGGACATGGTTGGAGTTCCTCAGCTGCTGCACCTCTGGCCACGATAAGATTGCTCATTAGACGTTATAATCCTTGATATGTGGTTAGGAGCACCCAGTAAACAATGGTTATCTCGCTTGGAAGTACATTTGAATTATTGGAACAGCCAACGGGTTTTGTCTAGTTCCAAAACACGTTGGAGGTATCCGACCTGACTTTCACTAGGTGCTCCTAACCACTTATCTAGGACTGATATGTACAGATGGCTGTATGCAAACACTGAACACCTATGCACAGAGAATCGCTCGTTTTTCATGGTGTGAATGAGCCCATAGCTATCACCAACACTGTTTGTAATCTCTGAGTATCTAAGCTAGAAGTGTGTGGGATTCTAATGTTGCCAATTATTATTATTATTTATATAGCACTGGCATCTTCTGCAGTGTAAAAGGAGTTCCTTGAGACACAGGTGCAGGCTCTGTAATGGATCAAAGAGCAAAAAAAATTCCTGGATGGCCGCACACTGATACAACACCTTTATTTGTGAATTAAAGTAGCTAACGCGTTTCACACCGTAAGTTGGTGCTTAATCATAGCTATCATTAAGCACCAACTCACGGTGTGAAACGCATAAGCTATTCGCCTCTACCTCTGCATAGCATAGACTGACTGTTTTGGATTTGAATTCACGAATAAAGGTGTTGTATCGATGTGCGGCCGTCCAGGATTTTTTCTTGCTCTTTGATCTTCTGCAGTGTACATGTATGTTGTAACTGTATGTGATCATATCTCTCCCTCAGCTGTCATACAACATGGTGTCTGCGTGTAATCGACTCTGCCGCATGAAGCTGCTTTGTCATCCCGCGAAAAGTGATGAGGATCTGGTAAGTATTGGGGGCAGCCCCCCCAAAATAAAGAACAGTCACTTAGATCTATACAAACCTTCGACACATTCACTTCATTAGTTTTGATTTCAATTCATATTCCACCGTTCATATATATACTCAACATTTAATTTATATAGCAATTTCCCCCCTGGGGAGCCGATGCTCTTAGAAGGTGAGGCTGATATCTTGGAGATGGCGTTGTGCCAGGTATCGAACCCGGGTCATCTGCTTAGAAAGCAGCTATGCTCACCACTGCACCACCAACGCAAAGTCACTTAGATCTACTACATACTGTCAGGATTATTCAAAAACATGGAGATGGTAAGATATGTGACCAATAGCCACCCTTAAGAATTCATATATATATATATATATATATATATATGTATATGTATGTATGTGTGTGTGTATATATATATAGTATATATGTTATATATTGCAGCTTATTGGTCCTTAGATGTGGTGGCTGCATTCATTTTCTAGTTTGAGTAGTAGCACACTCTCTGTCCTAGAGTGACAACTCTCAACAACTTGTAGCTGGCTAGCCCTAAGGGAAAAGCACCAGCTTTCATAAAGTACAGTTTGACTTTATAACTAAAAATGCTTCATAGGTTTCCCCATCCCTCTGCCAATCCCAGACCTCAGATGGTCATTAGATGTGGTGGCTACACCGCCAATCCCAGACCTCAGATGGTCATTAGATGTGGTGGCTACACCGCCAATCCCAGGCCTCAGATGGTCCGCCAATCCCAGATCTCAGATGGTCCTTAGATGTGGTGGCTACACCGCCAATCCCAGACCTCAGATGGTCTGCCAGTCCCAGACCTCAGATGGTCCTTAGATGTGGTGGCTACATTCATTTTCTATCTTGCATACATTAGTAGCACACTTCCTATTCTAGGGTGACAACACTCAACTTCTTGTAGCTGGCAAGCCCTAAGAGAAAAGCACAAGTTGACTTTTATCTGAAAATGCTGAGTAGGTTTCCCCACCCCTCCACCAATCCCAGACCTCAGAAGCAGCGGGACTTATTCCCCAAGACTGCTTTAGATTGATTGCTGCAGAGCCCGTTGTAGCAGCTGTGTACTACAGCATAGGTATCATGAGAAAAAATAGATGCAAGTACTGCCCAACGTGGTGGAGGGACGGGCAGTGGGCCCATAGGAAGAATAGATGTAGCTCATGCCCAAGGTGGTGGAAAGACAGGCAATGGGCCCACACTTTCATATGAGGTCTGAAGGGGGTGTATAAACCTATTGGGGAGGTTTAGCTAAAAAGTAAACGATTAATTAAACAGACCTTCATGCAACAATCATGCAGATAGTTCTGGGCTTTCTTTTAGAAAACGCAGTATGCACTATGGTTTAGGTATCTTGGAGGCCACCCGTGCTTTCCTAAAGGGGTTGCAAAGCTTCAATTAAAAAAATAAAATAACAAACATGTTATACTTACCTGCACTGTGCAAGGGTTTTGCACAGAGCAGCCCCGATCCTCCTCTTCTGGGGTTCCCCTGCCGACACTTCTGGCCCCTCCACTTCATTCACTGCCCCCGCGGAGAGCCGCTTTCCCTGGGGGCACCTGTACGGGCATTGACACAGACAGCGGGACTCGGGCCCCAAGCCAACGGCCCCTGCTTTTAATCTGTCCTATGAGATGAGAGCCAGCAGCGGGAGCCTCTGGGCTCATGCACGGTGCTGGAACAAATGGGCTCAGGCAAGGAAAAGGGGGAGGCGCTGCAGCAAAGAAGCATAGAATGCATTAAGGTGAAAAACTTTGAGACTTTACAATTCCTTTTAAAGGCAGGGTTCCTCAACCAGGGTTCCTTGAGCAGTTTCTGCCTCTCAGAAAAATTCCCACTGACACCATTGATCTTTTATCAGTCTGTAAGGGGGTAATTCTTCCCAATAACCAGTGTAAGTGTAAGGAGCATTCTTTCCACTGACCATCACACTAATGTACCATGAGTTGTAGATCTAGTCATTTTTATCAGGTGTTCCCTGAGCCTGGAATGTTATTTCAATGGTTCCTCTGTGTTGAAAAGGTTGCGAAAGGCTACATAAAAGGATAGTATAGTGATTCTTAAAGTGGTGTTCCGGCCAAAATTATACTTTTTAAATAAAAATACCCCTATAATACACAAGCTTAATGTATTCTAGTAAAGTTAGTCTGTAAACTAAGGTCTGTTTTGTTAGTTTATAGCAGTAGTTTGTTATTTTATAAACTTACAGCAGGCCGTGGCCATCTTAAGTGTGGGCATCTGAAGCCAGACTGTATTCCTTCCTGGATCTTATCCTTGCAGATCTCACACATGCTCAGTGCAGCACAAGCAGTGTAATAGGTTTCAGGTCAGGATTCCATAGCAACGGCAGTGTCAGGGGAAGTTGCCGCCCCTTCCCAGAAGGCATTGCAAACAGGAAATTATGCGATGGGCCACGGCAAGGGAGGAGGAAGTGAAAAATGAATACAGCAGATATACAGTAGGTGCTGAGAAAAAAAATTAAAAAAATATCCAATTCGTTTACAGTGCACAGTTTAGTGAGGGATGCCGAAGAGTTGTAAAAGTGGGTGGAACTCCACTTTAAGTTACTCCACTTCCTACCCAAACCTTTAGGGCTCATCGCAACTGCGTTTGCCCTTTTTCGAAAGCACTAATTTGAGATGCTTCTGAGGTCCTTCAGACTTCATTAACAGGTGCGTCTGACCTGCAGTTGACCTCTTTCTGACTTGCATTTGACCTGCTTGAAGCAGGACTTGTATGGAAATTCAAAACCTGCCTGATACTAACAAAACTCCATCAATACAGGCCCTGTAACCCAACTCTTCATATTTCTGAAAGATCCACCCATGAGGACCCGTAGAGCCACTGCTGCCAACTCCCCAACTGGTCTCTATTCATTACTATGGAGATGCCGCTATCATTGGTATGCTTAATACACATCCTCTCCATAGGAATGAATGAGTTCTGTTCAAGCCCTAATCAGTCAATAAGTTGGAAACAAATCTCAAAAGGCTTACAATCCCCTATTTAACCTTTCAGAGACAATGTGAAAGCGACCAAGAGGATGAGAAGACCAAACCCGCCACACTCCTACGTAGGCGTTTGAGCAGCTGCTCCTGAGCTGATGAGACATCCCTCGATTCTCAAGCATGCGCCGTCCTCCTTCAGCTGTTTGCAGTACTGACCACAATGGGAACCTCGTGCCTACAGGAGCCCAGGAGACACGTAGGAACCTGGAGAAGCATGGCTGCTAGAGTACCAAGAGGAGGTGGGCTTTTCCAACATCGCCCGATACAAACAATGATCTCAGATTTGTTGCATGTGACTGTTTACGGGAACTTTTATTTAAAGAAAAAACAAGCATGTCGCATGTTTTAACTTTTTGCCGCTAAGAGTCGGCACATACCATCATTTAACCATAGTGGCCTACCAACCTTGCAATGGAATGGAATTGTTACATTGGTGAGTGCTCATACTTTATCGCAACTTATATCCTAGTGATTTCCAGCTGCATGTTTTTAAGAAAACGTTTGGGAGTGTAATCACCTTATGGTAGGTGGAACTTGTACGTTTGTTCATGCTGTCATCTAACATATTAACGCAAACCTGTTGGCCGTTTTAAAATTAAAGTCCTTCCTAAGAGCGTATACCACAAGGTGCTGCTGGAATACCCTATTCTTTGTACCTCTCTGGTTTAGTTTCACTTTGTTATAAGAACTGCAAATTCTGGATTTTGTGACACCAACCTTCACCTTCTCCGTTAAGAGTCTTAGTGGCCATTGGATGGTTGGGTGTCAGTTAGGCAGGGCTTACTCCAGAATTTATGATGGTTATAGGGTTTGCTTTAACTTTTATGGCCCTTTTCCAAAAAATTCCCCGGTGTTCCCAGCACCTTACATGCCACTCCTCTGCTGTTTAAGTAGTTGCTCCTGTCCCCCTCCATGCTTGTGTCATGCTCAGCCTGTCCCAAAAGTGTCTACTTGAAGACCGCCTAACGTACATTGGGGATTTCAAGTGGTATAGCGGATGATGCCTGCAGCTATTGTTCATTTTTGCCGGCGGACGGCTTTTTTTTGTTGTAAAAAAGCGAATTAGCCGCTGGATTGCTTTTACAGGCCGTGAGAGGGTTACCCCTCCGGGATCTCCGTTCCACTGGAGAGCCTGGAACTGAAGCTGATGGTTTCGCCGCTTTACCACAGAGCCCGTGAAGGACCGGAAGGTCTCCAATGGGCTCTATGGTATAGGAAATTGGAAGCGACGAGGACCGGAAGGTTTCCAATGGGCTCTATAGTATAGGAAATTGGAAGCGACGAGGACCGGAAGGTCTCCAATGGGCTCTATGGTATAGGAAATTGGAAGCGACGAGGACCTGAAGGTCTCCAATGGGCTCTATGGTATAGGAAATTGGAAGCGACGAGGACCGGAAGGTCTCCAATGGGCTCTATGGTATAGGACACTGGAAACGACGAGGACCTGAAGGTCTCCAATGGGCTCTATGGTATAGGACACTGGAAACGACGAGGACCGGAAGGTTTCCAATGGGCTCTATGGTGTAGGAAACTGAAAGCGACGAGGACGGGAAGGTCTCCAATGGGCTCTATGGTGTAGAAAACGAGAAGCGACGAGTACTGTCGTCACGTCGGGATGCAAATGGCGCCATTTTTAAATCTTGAAAGTAGTGGTGCACCAAAATAAAAATTCTGGTTCCAAAACTGTAGATTCAGGATGCATTTTCCGAAATTGATGTTTTTTTAAAAAAAATCTAGATTTTTATAAATTGTATTATATTCGACTTTTTAATTAATATCATGAATTTAAATGAATATACATTTATTGTTGGCTTTTTGAAGCGGTGTTAAAAAATCCTGCTTGCTGCATATGTGGTCAGCACCTCCTAATTGCAATGCACCGGAAACACAGCAAGAACACATCAAAAATGCACCTGTGTTGTGTTTTTGATGCATTTTTTTTGAGTCACATGACCTACACATCATAAGAACGGTAAAATCGCAGACGTTTTCGGCAGCCATTATCGGCGCCTTTTTTTGCTTTCAGCACAACGCTGAAAACCCTATTTTTGGGCCAATTATTTTCGGTGGCCGAACATTCGGTGCATCACTACTTGAAAGCATTTGATCACACCCATCTTGGGCAGAGGAGACATCTGGGGCCTAATAGACCCCAGATCTCTCCTTCAAGAGTACCTGTCACTGCATATTTCTATCACAAGTGATGTTTATATTCCTTGTGACGGCAATAAAAGTGATCATAAAAAAAAAAAAATGTAAAGTGCCCGCGTCCCCCTGTGCAAACACGAATGCACGTGTTGGTCACGCTCGCATACGTGAATGGCGATTGCACCACACATGTGGGGTATTGCCGTGAACGTCAGAGAGAGAGCAATAATTCTAACAGACCTCCTTTGTAACTCTAAACTGGTAACCGGTAAAGGCTTATAAAGCGTTGCCTATGGAGATTTTTAAATACCATCGTTTGGCGCCATTCCACAAGCATGCGCGGTTTTAAAGCGTAACAAGTTGGGTATCTATTTACTCGGCGTAACACCAAATATTTTATATTTTACAAAAAAATTACTTTCTAAAAACCGCTGTGCAAATACCATGTGAAAAAAAAAATTGTACAACACCCACCGTTTTATTCTCTAGGGCCTCTGCTAATTCTATCTATCTATCTATCTATTTATCTATCTATCTATAGATATAAATATCTATATCTATAGATATAAATATCTATATCTATAGATATAAATATCTATATCTATAGATATAAATATCTATATCTATAGATAGAGATATATGGGTTATAAGTAATTTTCTATCAAAAAATACATATTTTTATACGTAAACAAAATGTGTCAGAAATGGCTGGGTCTTTAAGTGGTAGCTGAACCCCCCCCCCCATCCTACAATAACAGTAGGACAGGTTGGGCATTAGAAGTGCGCCCCCATCAGCCACTCTGATTCAATCACACACTTGTTTATTCAGCTACTCTCTGCAGCTCAACCCAGAGGGAGCGCACAGTTTGAATGATCTGCGGGGGGCGCACTTTTAACATCCGGTCCATCTTCCTGCAGATGGGATTAGCTACTACGTTTTTCAGAAGGGTTGCACGTGTCCTATGTCTATTGAGGGAGACATGAGCACCTACTTGAACAGCAGAGGAGTGGTATATAATGTGCTAAGGATGCTGGAATCCACGGAGGATTTCTTTCTTTTTTTTTTTTAACGTTTCTTAAGTGGTCTACCCCTTTAAGCTCCCAATAACACAAAGAAATGAAAGCAGAAAGGCCCGCTGGTTTTCTGGCTACAATAAGTGATTATCTTGTGGCGCCTTTATGTTTTTAAATGGCTGACAGGTTCATTTTAAAAGGCCTCTATATATACGTAGTTAACAGATGCTGTGAAGGGGGAGCATAAGGAAAGGAGGCAGTGCCATAATGAAGGTTTTAAGCCGGGTTCACACATATGCCAATTGGATGTGGGTTTTCCCCGCATCCAATTCGCATTACAGGAGACTGGGACCGGCTCTCAATGGAGCCGGTTCACACATCTCGGGGGCGGCCCGCAGTTAAAAAGGGTCAGGTGCGTCTTTGGTTCCGATTCCAGTGCGAAATTCGGACCTGATTCACACCTGAATCGGTGAACAGGGACGCACCGGTCCCCTGGCTGTGAACCCAGCCTGAGCAAAGTTTGAGAGTGTCATGTTTAAACCCTATTGAGTACTATTCCCGTATTTAGTAGGAATCTGAGGTGTGACCGGTAATCCTTTAGAGTTCACCCATACATGAGAGTCCCCATCAGAGTCACCCCCTACATCATAGTTCCCTTTGGAGTCTCCCTGTACATGAGAGTCCCCTTTAGAGTTTACCATACATGAAAGTCCCCAAAAGAGTCCCCCTTACACCAGAGTTCCTTTTAGAGTCCCCCTGTACAGGAGAGCCCCTATCAGAGTCATCCTTACATCAGAGTTCCCTTTGGAGCCACCCTGTACATGAGAGTCCCCAGCAAAGTCCCCTTGGAGTCCACCCATACATTGAAGTCCCTATCAGAGTTCCCTTTGGAGTCCACCCATACATGATAGTCCCCATCAGAGTCCCGTTGGAGTCCACCCATACGTTGAAGTCACCATCAGAGTCCCAATTTTATCAGAGTTCCCTTTGGAGCCCTCCTTTAAATGAGAGTCCCCATCAAAGTCCTCCCATACATGAGTCCCCTTTAGAGTACATCCATATATGAAAGTCCCCATCAGAGGTCCTTTTAGAGTCCCCTTGTACCTGTGTGCCCCCCTCTTACATCTAAAGCCCCATCACAGTTTGTCATTATATCCCCCTTACATCAGCGTTCCCTTTAGAGTCCCCCCCCCCCCCATACATGAGAGTTCCCATCAGAGCCCTCCCTTACATAAAGATCCCAATTTCTTTACCTCACACTTTTCCAGTGTGGCTTGGAGCATAGGGAGAGCCTGGTAGTGTAGCTGTAACAGCAGGTGGAGGCAAAGCAGGTCTGGGTAGAGGAAGTGCTGTCCCCATGTAAATGCTGGGACAAGCACGTGATTGGTTATCAGGACGCTGGGGATCCTAGCAACCAACAATGGTACAATGACAGCATAGCTGGGGGGAAACTGCACTCAAGACCAAGTGGAGGGGATTGTGAATGCTTCAGAGAAATGGAGACCATAGGCTGACCTGAAGACCTGTTTGAGAGGCCACCGATTCTAGCTGCGGGCTGCATTTGGCCCGCGGGTCATAGCTTGTAGACCATCACTGTGCAACAAAACTCTTCCACAGTTCGATCTCTTACAGTTGGGGCTTAAGGCAGAATTCCAGGTATGGGTTCTTTTCACATAGTTTTATTGGTCCAGTGTCCGGATCCTGTGCCAGGTTGCTGCCCTGCTGCGTAGTAACCACAGGGATTCCCTGGCTTGGCACGGGAACCAAAGAACACCTTACATTTTTCGCAATAAATGCAAGGTATTCTGTGACTGGATGAGACCACACCGGCTCTCAGCCTTGTCCAGAGAACCCTTCTGTGCCAAGCAAGAGGCTGTCCTGCTGCATTTCAACTACAGAGGGTTGTTAGCTTGCTTGCATGGCACAGGATCCGCAAGGATACTGTAGTAGTGGTGGCTACTACAGTGATTCTCAGCTTCCACAGGGATCAACTAGGTGTATATATACACTTACATTAGTCCATTGGATGACAATAACAAAACTCATACCTCAAATTCAGCTTTAACTATAAGGGGTGGGACTTAGATGGTGTAGTGGGGGAGACTTAATTGGTGCATCATATTTTTAAGATACCCCAATGCCAATGTCTACCCCTACCGTGTCCTCCTCCTTCACAGCATACTGTTCTCCTCTAAGACTGCATATACAGTATCTCACAAAAGTGAGTACACCCCTCACATTTTTACAGCTTGTATAACAGTGTAAATTTGCTGTCCCCTCAAAATAACTCAACACACAGCCATTAATGTCTAAACCGCTGGCAACAAAAGTGAGTACACCCCTAAGTGAAAATGTCCAAATTGGGCCCAAAGTGTCAATATTTTCTGTGGCCACCATTATTTTCCAGCACTGCCTTAACCCTCTTGGGCATGGAGTTCACCAGAGCTTCACAGGTTGTCACTGGAGTCCTCTTCCACTCCTCCATGATGACATCACAGAGCTGGTGGATATTAGAGACCATGTGCTCCTCCACCTTCCTTTTGAGGATGTCCCACAGATGCTCAATAGGGTTTAGGTCTGGAGACATGCTTGGCCAATCCATCACCTTTACCCTCAGCTTCTTTAACAAGGCAGTGGTCGTCCTGGAGGTGTGCTTGGGGTTGTTATGTTGGAATACTGCCCTGCGGCCCAGTCTCTGAAGGGAGGAAATAATGCTCAGGTTCAGTATGTCACAGTACATTTTGGCATTCATGGTCAATGATCTGTAGCTCCCCAGTGCCAGCAGCACTCATGCAGCCCCAGACCATGACACTCCCACCACCATGCTTGAATGTAGGCAAGACACACTTGTCTTTGTACTCCTCACCTGGTTGCCGCCACACAAGCTTCACACCATCTGAACCAAATAAGTTTATCTTGGTCTCATCAGACCACAGGACATGGTTCCAGTAATCCATGTCCTTAGTCTGCTTGTCTTTAGCAAAGTGTTGCAGGCTTTCTTGTACATCATCTTTAGAAGAGTTCTTTGCCATGAGGTGCAACGTTGAACTTCCAGTGACCAGTATGAGAGTAAGAGCGATAACATCAAATTTAACACACCTGCTCCCCATTCACACCTAAGATCTTGCAACACTAACGAGTCACATGACATCGGGGAGGGAAAATGGCTAATTTGGCCCAATTTAGACATTTTTACTTAGGGGTGTACTCACTTTTGTTGCCAGAGGTTTAGACATTAATGGCTGTGTGTTGAGTTATTTTGAGGGGACAGCAAATTTACACTGTTATACAAACTGTACACTCACTACTTTACATTGTAGACAAGTGTCATTTCTTCAGTGTTGTCACATGAAAAGATATAATAAAATATTTACAAAAATGTGAGGGGTGTACTCACTTTTGTGAGATACTGTATTCTTTAAATGAGATCTCCACCCTGGACTGAAAATTCTGCATTGAGAAAAACCTCTAGAGCAAAAAACACAGATAAGCTTTTGGTTACTGCCACCAATCTGTAAGAACTCTTGCTGGTGGGCCTTCTGCACTGCAGGATCATCACACACCTGAACAGTGTATAACAAAGTTATCACTGCTCCGTCCCATTGGAATGGATGGACAAATTAAAGGGTGGGACAGTGGAAGCATACTTAAGCTGGCCATAGACAGTTCGAATCTCAGCCAGTTCAGCAGGGACTGCCCGAGATTGAACCATGTGGCTGATTGTACCCAATTTAATCAATCAGCTTGGATACTACCAGCCTGTCAAATTTTGCTAGTGGTTATTATAGCCGCTAGCAGTAATCATTGTGTTCTCCCGGCAGAGTTGGCTCCCCTCTCCCCCACCCCCCACGCCGGGATAACACAATGGCAATGACAACCCGTGGTTGCAGGAAATAAAATCGCTACCCCTATGGCCGTTTTTACTTTTCCCACACACCTATTCTCACTCAACGTAGAATTTTCCTTATTGGGTTGAGATCTTTAAAATTTGTGATCTAAAGCAAGCACTGAAGAAAGTAAAAAAAAACTTCGGTGACATCACTTACCTCTACAATGTCTTCATCCCCTCCCCCCAATGTGCCCCTACATCTCCTAAAAACCCAGAACTTCCAGATATGGATCCCTCCCCAATCCCACAATACAGTGATTGGAGCCTAAGCCATTGTTTGCCGGGCCTTGGCAGTTTCACGCGGGTGGTGGGAGGAGAGAAGGCGTTCCCAGTCCTATGCAAATACCAACTAACAGAAAGTGAGATTCAGAATACTTTATTGATCCCAAAGGGAAATTATTGGGAAAGTCAGTATTTGCATAGAATTTGGGCAAGTCATAGATGATGCGGTCTTAATTCCCCCATCAACACAGTCAGTGTTGATGGGGGAATCCCTCCCGCGGAGCCATTGATGGATTGACCTGGGTGCAATCAGCCTGCCTATGCATGGATTGAATCTCGGCTGGTCCCTGCTGAACCGGCCGAGATTCAAACCATCCACGGCCGGCTTTAGGGATGCAGCAGAACATGAAGGGCCAGACATTATAGAGGCAAGCTGTGGCATCCAGAATATTCCTGCTATCTGCAATGATAGTTTGCTCATCATGACCTTCTTACCTTATTTTCTAATCTGCCAACCAGTGGAAGCTCCGTCCCATTACACGGGGCAGCTCGGATTTTATGTTACCTGTTTTAATGATCTTTGAATGGTTAATTTGCAGACATATTTTTGTATCTTTCTGGTGTGTGTGTGTGTTTTCCATTACTCATGGTTACAAGGTATGCTGTGTTTCGAAGAAATATCTTTATCAGAGTGTTTTTATTTTGACGGCTTTTATATAAAAAAATAAATATGATTTTGTTAATATTTTTATATGATTTGTGTTTTATTGGTGAAGGAAAATTGAATGAGGGTAGAGTAATGTACCTAAAGGGCGTCCACAGATGGTTAGTTTTCTTTCATTAAGCTGATTCCTCCATCCAGGCAAACGAGCTGGATCAGAAGATCACCTTCTGTCAAGCAGGTATGGCTACAGTGCAATTATATATATTATATTATATATATTAATTTTATATACTATATAAAAAAAAGAAGCTAACAGATTCCTTCATTCACATTGATTGATGTGGATGAAGAAATCTCTGCCAAAAAAAAAAGTGAAAAAAATATATGCCAAAGCATAGGGGCGATCCACCCACTGACCACCCCAGGCTGCTTCGGCATATACGTTTTTTTTTTTTTTAACTACAGATGAGAAATCTCCTCCTACAGCGCTGCAATCACTGACGTATATATTCTGAAAGCACTGTCAGAATAAACAGATCAGTGCTGCAGCTGAATGGTGTTCCTGCAAAGCAAACAACGGTTAACAATAAAACACAGTAAGAACCAAACATTAACTCAATAAAACAACAATTTTTTGTGATTTTTTTTTTTTTTTTTTCACTTTACAAGGGGTCAAATTGTTTGGAGCCAATCATATCCAGGGTCACCCCTAGGACACTTGGCCATGGCAGCAGAGAACATGGGGATATGATGAATCGGGTCTGTAGACCAACCTGCCCACAACTCATGTTAGGCCCAAAAAAAATTTAAATTCGGAAACCATGATATGTTTCTATGCGAATTGTCTGGCAAAGTTTGAATTTGGATTGGCGGCGATAAATTGATCGGCATATAAATGGCTTTCCTCCAAAATCGACCAATATTATTATTTAAGATACTAATAGCGCCATCAATTTACGCAGGGCTTTACATTTGCATTGTACATTCACATTGGTCCCTACACTCAAGGAGCTTACAATCTAAGGTCCCTAACTCACATTCATGTACTAGGGCCAATTTAGACAGAAGCCAATTAACCTACCAGCATGTCTTTGGAGTGTGGGAGGAAACCGGAGTACCCAGAGGAAACCCACACAGGCACGGGGAGAACCAGCGACCCTTTTTAATGCTAGGTGAGAGTGCTACCCACTACACCACTGTGCCGCCCACAGATCTTCTGTGAAAAACAGCTCCAAAAAACCTAGGGGTGTTAAATTTGCCCCCCATCTGAATTTGCTGTTTCCAGGGCAGTGAATGGGGGAAGTGAGGGCGCTGCAGAATCTGTGGGCTGCCAATCAGGACTTGCAAGCGTATCAGGAATGGCACTATGGGCTGAATTCTTGGTGTTTGCGGGACACTACTTGTGCTTGCCACCGCACCAGCTTGGACTGCACTTATGGGACCCACCACATCACCAAGTGTTACTACAGTGCTGGTTTGTCTACGACCAGAATGTACTAGGCCGCTAGTGCTTGCCAGTTCCCCAGAAGGTAGATCGGCTCTAATACTGGCACTCCGCTGCATACAGGAATCATCATGTGATTGTACCACCTCAGCAACCTGGGCACAGGTCGGCTACGCCTGACCTTAGCAGGGACCTCTTCTCCATAGTCTGAGCTATCTGTCAGGGTTGCTACTGCTCTCTACAGGTTCGTAAAGTGAGCCTGATTCTGACAGTGAGGACTCCCCTTCACTCACATCTGTCATGCTCAGTATCCTGTAGGCCTCTTTACTAGTGCACTTTCCTTGGACATTTTGGCCACTAAATTTTTAGGTACATAGTGCGACTCACAGGTAAAAAAGCACCTGGTTGTCAGGGACTGTTTGGACCGCTACAAAAAATGTACCTGCTAGTGCTAGCAGAGATCAGGCCTGACTCTGCTAAAGCTGCGGTTTTGTATACTGTGTATCTAGGGTGACCACATTTCCAAACTGCCATTCAGGGACACCCCCCCTCCCCCCCTCCTCATCCCAACCTTCCCAAAATGAGATGATTTTTGATACCTTTATGTCAATTCTTCAAAATAATTGAGGCTTTTCAAAATAATTTCAAAAACCTTGTTGACAATGGAATCTGTCACTGCTTTCCCTCCTGCGTTGCTATCTCTATCATAGAGTGCTAGGAGGAAGTGATGTCACTTCCTCCTAGAGCTCTATAGTAGAGATGGCCTGAACACCCCCCTGTTCGGTTTGCAGCAGAACTTCCGAACAGGGAAGAAGTTCTAACCCAAACCGCGAACCCCATTGAAGTCTATGGGAGCTGAACAGGAAAGATCAAAAGTGCCCGTTTTGAAGGCTTATATGCAAATTATTGGCCATAAAATGGGGAACGGGGGTCCGGGTACTGTCCTGGGGGACAGGTATCAATACAAACCGTTTTTTTTTTTTGTTTTTTTTTAACGATCGTTTTATTCAGGAGCAGTTATTTTAATGCTTAAAGTGCAAAGTGCAACAATAAAAACAAAAAATTCTTTTAACCGCTTCCCGCCCGCCGTACAACAAATGACGTCCTCGGCTTTGAGCGGGTATATCTGAATGATGTCTGTAGCTACAGACATCATCCAGATATCGTCTTTTAGAGCTGGCGAATCTGCGCACCATAAGAATGATCATAGCGGCTGTTCCGCCGCTTGATCGTTCTTATGGGAGGTGAGAGGGGCCGCCCCCCGCCGCCCTCCGGTGCTTCTACCGACTCACTGCTACGATCGGTGAGTCAGTCACAGGATCCGCCAGCCCCGGATGTTTGGTACAGAGATTTCCAGCGGACCAGATGGTCGCCGGAGTCCCTATGATCGTTCGGAGGCCGGGCGCAATGTTATGACGTCACGCCCGGCCTCTGTATTAAAAAAAAACTGCGCCGCTTCGGCTGGGAAGCGGTGATCGTTTTTTCTCCTTTTTTTATTTCAGGCTTCTAAGCCTAAAGGTGAGATGTGGGGTCTTATTGATCCCACATCTCACTGTAAAGACCACCTGTCATGCTTATTCTATGTAATTTTCTAGCAAAAAAATTATGATTTTTACATCTAGGAGAGAAATGTCAGAATTGGCCTGGTAGGCAAGTGGTTAAATATAGTGCCTGGGGGGTCCCCTTAGTCTGTCTGTAAAGTGGCGCATCTGTAGCATTCATAAAACATGCTACAGCAAAAAAAATAAAAAGTCAAATCCATACCAGATGCTTCTTAACAACCAGCTTTTACTGCGCCCTGATTGGGCAAAGCCTTTACCAATCAGGGCTCAGAATGCACTGTGCAGCGGGCAGTGCATTGCAGGGTGTTCGGCAGGCAAAAACCTGCCGAACACCCTGGGAAAGAAGTGACAGGGTGGCTGCATCAGTTTCATTCCAGGACACTGTATTGTCCCGGAATGAAGGTGCCCGGGACCTGGGACAGACCTGCAAAATGTGGGACTCTCCTGGGCAATCCGGGACAGATGATCACCTTAGTGTATCAGAGGTGACAGTAAACTACTGACACTGCACTTGTTGGGGGGAGGGGCTAAACACAGGTGTTGGCAGGTGTCGGGGTTGATCTTGCTAACGCTGCATTTTTGGGGACGCTATACTATTGGAGACGCTAGTATAGTTGTGATCTGATCAAAGATATTGATCTGTTCAGACACTATACTAGTAATGGAGGTGTATAGTGTGTGTGTGATAGTGTTACTGGCAATCAAAACTTATTAGGGCTCTTTCACACGGGACGGATCCATGATGATCCGCCCCATGAACATCCGCTTGCTCAGCGGGGATCGCTCCGCCGATCCCCGCTGAGCAGGAAGATGACAGGTCCGTCGCTGCACACTGTGCAGCGACGGACCTGTCAGAGTGCCGCCCTCCCCTATGGGGGATCGGATGATGACGGACCATAGAGTCCGTCGTCACCCGATCCGAAAACGGATGGAAAAGTAGGTTTTTCCTCCGTTATACTTTTTCGGATCGGAGCGGGTAGGATGTCAGCGGACATGTCACCGCTGACATCCGACGTTCCATAGAGGTCTATGGAGGGTCTGTTCAGGTCCGTCTAAAAAACTGACAGGCGGACCTGAATGGATCGTTCGTGTGAAAGGGGCCTTAGTGAAAATGTGGCGGGTAAACTGACGCTGTCTGGGATTGACGCTAACACTATCTGGCGTCACCCGTGACACTAATACAGTAATCAGAAATAAACCTGTACGCTGTACTGATGAGACTGTGACAGGGCAGTGAAAGGGTTAACTGGGGGAGGGGGCGATCAGGGGGCTAAATGTGCCTATGTTATCCAGTGGTGGCCGCTTATAAGGGGCGCAGGGCGCTGCACCGCTAATCCATGCGCTCGGCCCCTTATCTCTATGCAGGGCGCCGGAAGCTTGGATTCCAATGGGATTGAAATGGGGTAGAGCCTGAGGCTCTAATTGGCTTCAAAAAGGGTGGGTTCTGCGCCCCGGTCCCACCCACTTGTGTGACATTAGCAAATAATATTCGCTATTGTCTTCCTGCTTCTCCTCCCAGCCAATCAGAAAGCGGGTGCTGAGACCCGGTTGGCTGGAAGTTCTAAGAACCGGTTGGCTGGGAGTTCTAAGAACCGGTTGGCTGGGAGTTCTAAGAACCGGTTGGCCGGGAGATCTAAGACCCAGTTGGCCGGGAGATCTAAGACCTGATTGACCCGGGAGGAAAAGCAACCGTCAGGACTCAGAAGGAGATGCAAGGAGGAAGCCGTGACCTGGATAGGGTAAGTGCGGGGCTGGCGGGCGATCGATCGAGCAATGGGGGAGGGGGCCAGGTTTCTTTGCTGCCCCCCCCCCCCAAAAAAAAAAAATTAAGCACCAGCCACCACTGCTTGGTACTAACAGCAGCGCTGCCCCCGATTCTGCACGCTGTTACTGGTTCTCATACAGTAAAGGATCCTGTAGTTCCCCGCCCCCTCCTTTCCCCTTGTCCATTCACAAAAAAGTATTATGCAAGGCATTCTATGAATGGACAAGGGTAAATCCTGTCATTTACCCACCCCTCTCCCCTCCTCTCCCCTTGACCATTCACAGAACGACTTGTATTCCGTGAAAAGAATTCAAGACTTTTTTTGTGAAGGATGAGGGGACAGGATTGGGTGGGATCCTTTCTTATATGAGAGATGGAACTATGAGTCACGGCACCCAAAGAAGAGTACTGTGTGTAGCACAGGGTTGCCAACCCCAGCATGACTTTTTTTTCTCACAAAACATGAAACATTTCCTGACACGCACAGCAGCCGGTTGCTACATTTTGGTTGCACAATTTGCTCGTTCTCCCGCCTCATCCATCTGTGTGCGCCCACACTCCATCCCCAGCGTGCAGCCAGTGCCGTGCTTGTGAAAGGGAATTATTATTATTTTTTTTGAATAGCCTCAAAATCAAATAAGCTACCTCTAAGGATGCGTACCTACCTGTTGCGGTAGTTTTATTCATCCCCAATAATACATGTTGTTTCTGGTTCTCATACAATAAAGGATCTGGTAGTTCAACACCCCCTTCCCTCCCCATGTCCATTCACAAAAAAGTCTTGTATCCTTTTCAAAGAATGCACGGCGTTCTGTGAATGGACAAGGGGAGATCCTGTCATTTACCCGCCCCTTTCCCCTCCTCTCCCCTTTTCCTTTCACACCTTGCATTCTGTGAAAAGAATGCAAGACTTTTTTTTTTTTTGTGAAGGATGAGGGGAGAGGGTATGGCTGGTGAACCACAGGGATCCTTTACTGTATGAGAAATGGAACGATCGGTTGCAGCATCCAAAAAAGAGCACTGTGTGTAGTACAGGGTTGCCAACCCCCTGCGATTCTTCTACACAAAACATGGGAAATTTACTGACACGCCCAGTGGCTAGGAGCACTACATCTTGGCTGCACGATGGCGCTGCCTGAGCCTCTAGAGACCAATGAGTGAGCACTGTGCACTGAACTCCTCCATCTCCCTCACCCTCCCCCCTATATCCCTCACTCTCTCTTACCTCCTCTACCCCCTATTTCCCTCTACCCTCACCCCCTTCCCTTCCTCTTCTACCCTCTACCCCCCCCCCCCTCTTCCCTTCCTCTCCTTCCCTCTACCCCCCCTCTTCCCTTCCTCTTCTACCTTCTCCTTCCCTCTACCCCCCCTTCCTCTTCTACCCTCCCCTCTTCCCTTCCTCTTCTACCCTCTCCTTTGCTCTACCCCCCTTCCCTTCCTCTTCTACCCTCTCCTTCCCTCTACCCCCCTTCCCTTCCTCTTCTACCCTCTCTCTCTCCCCCTCCTTTCCTCTACTCCCCCTCTCTTCCCTTCCGCTTCTACCCTCTCCTTCCCTCTACCCCCTCCTTCCCTTTCTCTCCCCTTTCTCCTCTACCCCATCCTTCCCTCTACCCCCTCAATCCCTATCTCCCCTTCCTCCTCTACCCTCTCCTTCTCTCTCTACCCCCTCCTTCCCTCTCTCTCCCCCCTTCCTCCTCTACCCTATCATTCCCTCTACCACCTTGATCCCTCTCTCTCCCCTTCCTCCTCTACCCTCTCCCTTCCCCCATCCCTTCTTCAACCCTGTGTCTACCCTGCCACTCCCTACCTCTACCCTTTCCCTCTTCTCTACTTCGTCCCTCCCTCCTCTACCCTGTCCATCCCTTCCCTAACGCATCCCACCCTACTAAGGTGCAAACACACAAATCTAAACACCCTACTGAGGTTTTCTAAAAGGTGAACTTAGCCTTTATGGTGCCTCCTTCCACGGCCTTCTTCATCACGCTGGCCCATATCCCATCTCCAGGTCTCCAATCCTACTTTTGTAGCCAGGGAATAGGATGTGTTGGGGTCTGCGATCTGGAGGCTCTCGGTATTCAGGAGCTGGCTCACATCCCATCTCCAGGTCTCCAATCGTACTCTTGTCGCCATGGAATTGGATGTATAGGGGACTGCAATCTGGAGGCTCTTGGTATTCCTCAGGAGCTGGCCCATATCCCATCTCCAGGTCTCCAATCCTACTTTTGTAGTCAGGGGCTACGCTGTGTCCGTGAATGAGATCTGGAGGCAGTTGGTATTCTTCAGCAGCTGGCCAGTCTTCCATGTCTGAGTTGCTGGTATCCGACCTGTTTTGATACTCGTAGTCTGTGACTCTGTAGTAAGAAAAGTAAAATGTGATATTTAGTAATGGCCCCCAAATTTATTTTTAGATGATACTCTGTACTGAGCTTTCTCAACCAGGGATCCTTCAGATGGAATACCCCCGAGCAGTGATCTTCTACCCGCCCATCAAAAATTATTTCAAGGGTTCCTCTAGGGTAAAAAGGTTGAGAAAGGCTACTATGTACTAAAGCACAATTTTTCTTTGTTAAAGCGGAGTTCTCCTCGTCCCCTAACATGCCACAATTAGCGTGTCATTTCTTTTTTTTTGGGGGGGGGGGGGCTGGGTACCTGGTTTGGAGTGGGACTTCCCGTCCCACTTCCTCCTTCCGACCGCCTAGGCGGCGACTTCTCTCCCCCTAGGCGGCCCCTCCCTCCCAGCAATCTTCTGGAACATGTGACAGGTCCCAAAAGATTGCCCAGCCATTGACTGAGCACAGTGTGCACCCGGCTATGAAGCCGCAAACTGTCACAGCCGGGCGCCCACACTTACAATGTTGGCGGCCGCATCGCTGGACCGTGGGACAGGTAAGTGGCTGTTTATTAAGTCAGCAGCTATACTTTTTGTAGCTGCTGACTTTATTAAAAGTCAACAACCAGTGGAACTCCGCTTTAAAGACTGCTCCATTATATATACATACTTTGTACCAGGCTTTTTCAACCAGGGTTCCTCCAGAGGTTGTTAGAAGACCCCTGAGCAGTGAGCAGTGGCGGATTAATTTTTCACCCGCTCATCAAAATTATTTCAAGGGTTCCTCTGGGGTAAAATGTCGAAAATGGGCACCATATATGATGTGACTAAATTATTTTTCCAAAGCTGCTCTATAAGATATTTCTCAACCAGGGTTCTTCCAGAGGTTGTTAGAAGATCCCCTAAGCAATGAGCAGTGGCACATTGATCTCCACCTCCCCCCCCCCCCCCCCCCAAATAAATTATTCAAAGGATTCCCTTGGGGTTAAAATATTGAGAAAGGCTACTATATACTATATGATGATATTTTTTTTCCAAGGTTGCTCTATAAGATATACATACTCGGATTCTGAGCTAGTCCCGTGTTCACTGAAGTCAGAGGTTTCGACATCACTGTCCTGCTGCCTGACCTTGATGTATTTCTGGACAATTTCTGTCTCCATTCCCCGTCTTCTCACGATGTGCTTCAGGCGCTTCTTCACGGCTCCCTTCATCTTCCTCTTCTCGTTCCTCTTTCCCTTCAAGTTCTTCATCGCCTCGATCCAGAGTCCAAGCTGCTCATCATGACTGAGGAGCAAAAAATATAGAGAAAATGTAAGTATTAAAAAAAAACAAAGACTTCCATTGATGCTTTAATAATGTCAAACGTGCGAAGAAATAGAATGACAAAACTTACAGTTCCTCCTCGATGTCCACTTTGTAGGCTAATGGACCCATACAGACGACACAGATGTTGTGTAGGATCTCAAAGCAGTCCTTACAGTACAGACCTTTGCAGCTGTTGGTCATGCACTCCACAAAGTCCTCACTGGTGGCCGGCGTGGTCATTTTGGCACACGCCATGCAGTACCGTTCCGTCGCTCCGAAAAGCTTCGTCAGGATGCTAAATCCGGGAATCCTATAGACAGAAGAACAGGTTAGTCACATTCACTAACTGGCGCGGCAATATAGTAAAGTTCTATAGCTGGACAAGAAATGAGACTTACTGTGCTGCAAGGATCATCAGGGGGTTTGAGT
This sequence comes from Lithobates septentrionalis, assembly GCA_037952835.1. Taxonomy (NCBI): domain Eukaryota; kingdom Metazoa; phylum Chordata; class Amphibia; order Anura; family Ranidae; genus Lithobates; species Lithobates septentrionalis. The sequence goes on along the minus strand of JBBDGP010001000.1, from coordinate 1,428,833 downwards.
GGCCCAGGTCTGCTATATTCATCCGTACGCTCTTCTTCAAAGATGTTTCCAGATTCATTCTTTTGGTGAGCAGGTTGTTGAACAGAAAGATTATCCGTTCCTAAAAGAATAAAAATCTTAGTTAATAAAAGTGAACTCTAGACAAGACGAAATAAAAAGCCTGAAACTGTTGCAAAGTTTCTCACTTGGAGACCTTACAGGTAACATCACTTCCTGTAGCAGGATGACAACGCAAAGCTGCTGCTTCACAATTAGCAGAAGTGTTGTCAGCCTGCCAATGGGCCACTATGGCTGCATATGGGTTCTATCAGATAGGAAGCCCAACAGCCAACTGGAAGAGCTTGCATGGCAGGCTGACAACACTGCCGCTAATTGATAACAACTTGCAGCTAAAAGCGTTGTTACTGGCAGGATCTCCAGGTAGGAAAAGTTGCAAAAGGTTCACATTAAAAAAAAAAAAAAAAATCTTAGATACACAATAAGTAGCGGGACTGCTTTTTAGTCCTCTGCCTTGGACACTGCTGAAGTCATAGACAGAACATGGTAAACTTACCTGCTCCCTTTCTGGAAAGTACCACGCGCAAATGGTCCGTTTCAGCCTGTGAATGTAGACTCCAAAGACTGACGCGAAGAAGGCGAAAATGTACAAACCGCCTGTGAAGAGAGAAAAGAAGAGGGTTAGTCAAACTTATATTTTCGGAGGAAAACTCTGGTGATTGGCTTATATCAGAGGAAGAACAACTTATCCCCCCAGAACAGCAATTCTCAACCAGGGTTTCTCCGGTGGTTGCTTGGGATTAAAATGGATCCTTTTGAATAACGAGCAACATTTTTTTTTTTTAATTCTGACTCGGTTTGTGAGTGTTTTCTCGCAAAACGAGCAGAATTCAAGGCGGCCAGAGGTGCGGGGGAGCTGGGGACACTCGGAGCGGTTCAGAGCCGTTCGGTAATCCTCGGAAACACTCGGAAATACTCCGTTCCCGAGTGTTTCCGAGCTGTCCCTGAGTATTTCCGAGGCTCTCCAGCGCCCCCCTACCTCTGGCCACATGCGGTATTGCATGTAATAGAATTCAATGCAGAACAAATTATCATCGTCTCCACTGACTTCTAACTCGCTTTGATATGAAAGTGATTTGGATTACAAGCATTCTCCTGGAACGGATTAAGATCGTAATCCAAGGCTTGATATGTGGATAATTGACCCCCCCCCCCCCCCCCCCCCTGTTCATGGTTCCTGCATAGTTCAGGGCCAACATCACATGGCGCAATCAAGACACTGGTGCTCTTTTTAGCTAGGGGGCATTTAGACCACAACTGTAAAGGTATTCTTCCTACTGGTCATTGATGTAAAGGGCATTTTTCCCATTGACTCCCAGTAAATTGGTTTTAATAGGGGTTCCCCTAAGACCTAATAAACTATTTCAAGGGTTCCTCAGGGATAGGAAAGCTGCTCTAGATTATACAACTCCAGTGTAGCAACTAAAGGTGTCTCCTCCAGAATAAATTTCTCTAGGACCTTGTAGGAAAACGGTAACTTACCAATGATCATATACTCGGTGTAGTTCGGCTCCGAAGCTACGGGGATACAGTCCTTGGATATCACGGTGTAGTTTTTTTGCCCGATGGCATCCAGCGTGTCCGCCAGCTGGGCAAGGATGTCGTTGATAAAGCCGCTTCCTGTAATATTGAGTCTAAGAGCATACGGTGCTGGCGAAGAAAGAAGAAATAGTAGTCATTATTGTCATATTGGCATTTATACTATTATTATGTGTTCAGTTCAGGATGAACATACTGTATCTTCTTGATCAGGTGATGTTGGGGATACTTACCTTTCACAACGATGTCCCCATTCAGGAAAGAAGAAATCGCTGCTACGGCCCAGTACACACCATAGTCGGAGGCGATAATAAAAGAGACGAATAGAAGGCTTCGGAATATGTTAATGATTTCAAATGCATATCCCTTTTTCTCCTTTCTGGTCAATGTCCAGGCCACTATAAAGTAGAACAGAAAAGTAAAAATAATGAGTGACGTTACATCATGATCATCTTATATCTACATCAAATTTTTTTTTTCCATTTCGAATGAAGTAGGGAAGGGGTTTTATTCTCTGCCAGATTATTTTTGCCATCTTTGTCCTATTTGAGAGATTTTTCTTCACTTCCTGTCTTCTAGACACGACAGGAAGTGAGAGGAAATGTCTCCAAAGTGGCACATTGCCATGGGGCACATCCGGTGTTACCTGAGTGCCCCCCCCCCCCCCCCCATTAGTGGATTTCCCCTCCTATTACTGTTCTCATGACAACTTAGAGCAGTGATGGCGAACGTTGGCACCCCAGATGTTTTGGAACTACATTTCCCATGATGCTCAACGACACTGCAGAGTGCATGAGCATCATGGGAAATGTAGTTCCAAAACATCTGGGGTGCCAAGGTTCACCACCACTGACTTAGAGTTTTAGATCTTCTCAGAATTTTGGATCTGCTCTTACTTTCAGTCCAGGTGACAATGGTCAGTAGGGACAAGTAGAGGGTAAAAGTCCATAGAAGGAAAACAGGAAGCAAAAATAACGTGGCAGGGGATCCAACCTTGAATCCGAAGACCTGACTTCATTTAGAGATGGGTAAAATGGCCAAGTGTATTAAGACTACACATGCTTACTTGGTCGGATCATCCCGTAAGATTCCTTCTTGGAGAGCGGTAGAAGGCTTGTCAAGCCTTGCTTGATCCTCCTTGCATCTATGCGAATGAATCCCCGTGTAATATAAACGTTGTCAAAGTTGTCATCGGTGGCATAATTTCGAAGATAGCTGAGAGCACTGAAAAAAACAAAAGAAAAAAGGCAAGGGTTACAAATGATATACACAGGACATTAGTCTATCTCTAGCTCTAAGGCTGCATTCACACTGTAGCATCACACTTTGAGCATTTTTTTTCCCAGGCATTTTTAAGGTGTTTGCCAGTCAAGCATTTCCATTCATATCTATGTATTTTATTTATCAGTTATTCATTATTTTTATTTAATTACTGTAGTTGAGCAGAAAAACGCTCAAAAACACGCAACAAAATGTGCCTAGACGTTCAAAAATGTGCCAGTCAAGCGTTTGCATGCACCTTTATGTATTTTATTAATGAATTATTACTATTTATTTTTATGTAATTATTACATTTTAACAGAACCCCCCCCCCCCCCCCAAACTGTGCTAAGACAATCTGCCCGATTTGAGCTCCCCAGAGCTTTTTTAAGCTTCAGGCGTTTGGCTACAGGTGACTTGTAGTGGAGATGTGAAACATTTCCATGGAGAGTATTGATTTTTTTTTTTCTCCTCCAGCATTTTGGAGCTGCAAGCTTTAAAGCGCTGAGGTCGGTGGCGGTGTGTCCGTAAGGGCCCATGGGCGCCGCCCCCCCTCTCTCCAGCCACCCCCCTCTGTGTAGAATGAATAGATTCATGCATTGCATGAATCTATCCATGGCTGCTGTAGACACCCCCTATTCAGGCAACCAGCCCCCTTTTTTTATAGCGGAGGGGGGCGTTTTTGATGCACCCGATTAGAGCCGTAGGCTCTAATAGGCTTCAAAAAAGGTGAACTGCGAGCGCAAAGCATTGTGCTCACAGTTCACCCAGGTGGGTTAGCAAAGAAAATGGATATTTGCTTTGCTAACACTGAGCCGTCTCTCAGCCATTTAGGAGGCGCAGATCTATTGGATCTGATTGGACCGGAACGAAAGACCGGGATACCAGAGAGCCATGGAGGACACAGGAGCTCACCGCCGTCACCTTCTGAATTTCCCACAGCTCGCCACCGTCACCTGCCACTAGGATGGGATAAATGTGTGCCGGTCAGACGGTGAGAGGGGGGGGGGGGTCACAGAGGCTACATATGGGCACACAGGTTGCATATGATGGGCACTCAGGTATGATGGGTACACAGGCTGCATATGATGGGCACACAGGTATGATGGGCACACAGGCTGCATGTGATGGGCAGAGGCGCTGCATGTGATGGGGCACAGTGGCTGCATTTGATGGGCACAGTGGCTGCATTTCATGGGCACAGTGGCTGCATTTCATGGGCACATTGGCTGAAATTGATGTCACACTGGCTGCATTTGATGGCACAGTGGCTGAATTTTAGGGGGCACAGTGGCTGCATTTAATGGGCACAGTGGCTGAATTTTATGGGGCACAGTGGCTGCATTTAATGGGCACAGTGGCTGCATTTTATGGGGCACAGTGGCTGCATTTGATGGGCACAGTGGCTGCATTTGATGGGCACAGTGGCTGCATTTTATGGGACACAGTGGCTGTATTTTATGGGCACAGTGAGGCTGCAATTGATTTTATTTTCCCAGAATTTTTCAGTTAGTTTGCGCCTCCCCTGGCTGAGGTGTACATGGGGCCTAAAGCTGTTGAGGAGGTTAAAGTCCTAGCTGGTAGCTTGTAGGCCCTCAAGAGTTGAAGCGGTAGGAAAAAGATAGCCCATTACTTTAAAAAAAAAGAAAACAAAAGGTACTTACCACCAGAAGGTGAAGATGGCGATAATGAAGACGGAGTAGCTGAATACGTGAAGGATCTCCCGATAAGGATCCAGATCCTGGTTTATTTCCTCCATGATGTCACTAGCAATGGTGAATACACTCTTGCTAGAGTTGACTGTTCCACCAAGATCGTAGTTGATGGTCATATTGTAGTCAAATTTATCCTTTAGATCTAGTAAAATACCCAAGACAGCTGCAAGACGAGAAACAAGGTTAGAGATTTATTGCTGATTCTTTTACGGTTTACAAAAACTTTGAAGGCTAACTCCACCTTTTACAAACCAGGGAGAAGAACCACCTCACTCCTTTACGGGGTGGATGGTTTGGGTGTGGAGGGGTCCATTTGTAGTATGTTACATCCTAAATATGGGTGTAACATGGTTTAAAAGGTGGAGTTAGCCTTTATTTTTGAGAAATTTTGTTATACTTACGAGCTTTAACGTTCTTCTGGATATATTCTCCTACGTAGGACGGTATGACACAGATGACGGTGACAACTGTAAAAGAAAAACAGAAAGCATAAAGATTAGAGTCAAGTCGTAATCAGGTCAATGTAACTCTTCATGAACACCTAGGACTTCGGTTATCAGGGGATATGGTGTGTTTTCCAAATACCAACCAACCAAGGAAAGTTTGATGCGTCAAAAGAAGCCTTGTTTCTCCAAGAGTTTAGTTATCAGGGTATTTTGGTATGTTTTCCCCATACCAACCAACCAAACAACCAATAAAGGCAAGTTTGATTGGTCAGATAAATTAGCCTTGTTTCTCCAAGACTTCAGTTCAGGGATAAGGCCAATGTAACTCTTCATGAACACCTAAGACTTCAGTTATCAGGGAATATGGTGTGTTTTCCCCATACCAACCAACCAACTAACCAACCAACCAATGAAGGAAAGTTTGATGAGTCGGATGAATCAGCCTTCTTTCTCCAAGAGACAAGTTTCAAGTGGAATTTCTTGAAAGATCTTATGAGCCGTGAAATATGCCAGTTCATGAAGGATTACATATCCCCTTTCATCCATTGCTACATTTGATTTTCAATCAGAAGCAAAATGGCGGTCCTGAAAATGAACTTGACCACACTGACAGCCGAGTCCTAATTTTTTTGACAATAAAAAAAAACAAAACATACCTTTGGCCACTTCGCATAGCCATGTGAATCCATCTACAATGTTGCAAAGAATGCCGGCTCCTACTTCCAAGCAGTGTTCCTTGGCATCTGCGAATGCCTTGGTGCACTTCTTGTGTGGGTTCAGAAGCTCTTCGTTGCAGATGTCCCCGATGCTGTGAATGAAGGCCCATATGTGATTGAGCGTCTTGCCTACAAGAAAGAAATCAGAGTCATGTCATCTACAGGAATGGACAGTAGAAGTAAAAAAAAAAACAAAAAACAAAAAAAAGCCCCCCTCCTAGCCTCGTCCACTTCTTCTGGTCTTGTAATTGAGGTGAACTAACCCTTTAAGGAAAGGGTAAAAACTATCATTTGTGGTGCTATATTTATAAAGCATTGAATGTGACATTCACCAAACATTCACTGCATGTGTTTTTAATGACAGCGAATGATATGTGAATGTAACATTAAATGCTTTATAAATATGCACCCCCAGTGGTCATTCTTACAGATAACAGACAAATCTAGTGATGTCTTTTTTTTTCCCCTTCACTTGAGGAGCCCCATCGACCCACCAACCCCGAAGCTGAAATTGTTACTTACCAATCACTTTCATCCGTTCCCTGACTTTTTGGAAAAAATTCTTGGCTTTTCCGGCGACATTTTTTACTTTGCCCGCTATTTCTTTCAGGTATTTCAACATATCTGCAGGAGAGAAGAAAAAATACATTATAGGTTTAAAATGCTCCATTGTAGGAGTCCAATTCAGAAAGCTTCAACATCGAAATAAGATATTTATATTGGCCGTGAACCTTTCATTTTCAAATAAATTATCTATCTATCTATCTATCTATCTATCTATCTATCTATCTATCTCTCTCTCTCTCTCTCTCTCTCTCTCTCTCTCTCTCTCTCTATCTATCTATCTATCTATCTATCTATCTATCTATCTATCTATCTATCTATCTATCTATCTATCTATCTATCTCATATCTCTCTCTCTCTCTCTCTCTGTCTGTCTGTCTGTCTGTCTATCTCTTCTATCTATTCATATATAGAAATGCTTTGTTATTAACCACTTGAAGCCCACGCTATAGCCGAAAGACAGCCACAGCCCAGGCTTAACCACTTCAGCCCCGGAAAAATGTACCCCCTTCCTGACCAGAGCACTTTTTACGATACGGCACTGCGTCGCTTTAGCTGACAATTTTGCGGTCGTGCGACGTTGCACCCAAACAAAATTGACGTCCTTTTTTTTTACCCCCCACAAATAGAGATTGCTTTTGGTGGTTATTTGATCGCCTCTGCGGTTTTTATTTTTTGCGCTATAAACAAAAATAGAGCGACAATTTTGAAAAAAAAAAAAACACAATATTTTGTACTTTTTGCTATAATAAATATCCCCATTTTTTTTTTTTTTAAAAAAGCAAATTTCTTTCTCAGTTTAGGCCGATATGTATTCTTCTACATATTTTTGGTAAAAAAAATTGCAATAGGCGTATATTGATTGGTTTGAGCAAAAGTTATAGCGTCTACAAAATAGGGGATAGATTTATAGTATTTTTATTATTATTTTTTTACTAATAATGGCGGCGATATGCGATTTTTGTCGTGACTGACATTATGGCGGACACATCGGACAATTTTGACACATTTTTGGAACCATTGGCATTAATCCAGTGATCAGTGCTATAAAAATGCACTGATTACTGTAAAAATGTCACTGGCACGGAAGGGGTTAACACTAGGGGGGCGGTGAAGGGGTTAACTGTTCCCTGGGAGTTGATTCTAACTGAAGGGGGAGGGGACTGACTAGAGGAAGTGACAGATCGCGGTTCCTAGCTAATAGGAACACACGATCTGTCACTCCTGTCAGAACAGAACAGGGAAGTGTGTGCTTACACACACTCGTCCCTGTTCTGTATCTCCTGCTCACGATCGCCCGTGGCCGGCGGTCATCGCGACCGTCGGCCATGAGCATCGGCACCCCCGCAGCCGGTGCGCGCCTGCTATCCGGACCCCGCAAGCCGACATATAGCTACGATGGCTCGCGCAGGGCAGCCAACCTGCTGCAGTGTAACTGCGGCAGTTGGTCGGGAAGTGGTTAATTTGCCGGGAGGGCGCCCATAGACGCTCTGTGATCACTGGTCCCGGCCCTTTACCATGTGATCAGCTATCAGCCAATGATCGCCCCTGATGTTAACCCCTTCCCTGCCGGGGTCATTAGTACAGTAACCGTGCGTATTTTTAGCACTGATCAATGTAATAATGTGACTGGTTACCAAAAAAAAGTGTCAAAAGTGTCAGTTAGGTGTCCCATTTGTCCACTGCAAAGTCGCAGTCACGCTAAAAAACGCTGATTGCTGCCATTACTAGTAAAAAAAATAAAATTGCCATAAAAATATCCCATAGTTTGTAGACGCGATAACCAATCAATATACGCTTATTGGGATTTTTTTTTTTACCAAAAATATGTAGCAGAATACATATTGGCTTAAATTGATGAAGACATTTGCTTTTTAAATTTTTTTTATTGGATGTGTTTTATAGCAAAAAGTAAAAAAAAAAAAATAAAAAATGGCCTGGTCATGAAGGGAGGTAAACCTTCCGGGGGGCTGAAGTGGTTAAAAAGAATTGGCTGCAATGCAACTCAACACCCAAAAATATGTCGGTCTTGCCGACATTGTTTGCAGCTCAGCGCGCTGCAATTGAGCTGCATGGATGGTGGTGCATTGCAGTGCAGATTTGTTGTTGCGATGCACTGAGCGCACCAATGCAATACATCAATCAATGCTCTGTTATGAAGGGGCCCTAAGGGCCACAATAATTCTATTCCCTGCTGCCATGTTACTTACTCATTAGCGGTTCCTTGACGCGCTCCACGATCTCTATGGTCTGGTTCATGACCACCTGCACACCACAGGCGCTGGAATTTGTGACTCGATGAACGTTCTCCACGATGTTGGATGCTGGTCCGTTCATGGCCATGGAAAGGATGATGAGCAGGATGATGGTCCTTGCGTATCCTAAGAGAGAGAGAGAGAGAGAGAATTTTTATTAATTATTAATATAACAAGACATTTTTTTGGAACAAGAACTGGATTGCATGAAACTTCTGTACCAATGCGACTGGGGTTTGCGACCTGCAATGGCGGCGGGGTCATTAACTTAACATTGACACCAGTTGCAGATCGCCAACTCGCAGTGCGCTTTGAACGTGGTGCTGGTAAAAACGGGTTTCCCCGCACGTTCTGGTGTGAACTGGCCCTAAATTCCCCTAATAAATATAAAGACTTTTAGGCCTCACGCACACTGGACGTTTTTTTTTTTCTACAGTCATTAACCACTTCAATACCGGGCCTATTCTGCCACTCCTCTCCTACATGTAAAAATCATTTTTTTTTTTTGCTAGAAAATTACTCAGAACCCCCAAACATTATAATATATATATATATATATAGATATAGATATAGATATAGATATCTATATCTATATATATATATTTTTTTTTAGCAGACACCCTAGGTATTAAAATGGCAGTCATTGCAACTTTTTATCTTGCACGTTATTTGCGCAACAATTTTTCAAACGCGTTTCATGATTTAAAAAATAACAAAACAGTAAAGTTAAGCCCCATACACACTATCAGATTTTCTGCTGATTTTTGTCTTCAAATTTACCAAAACCCTATAATATGAGGTCAATCCTTAGGATTTTCAACTTGTATGCAATCAAGCCGGCCCTTGCACTACATGGTTTTTGGTAAATCTGAAGACAAAAATCAGCAGAAAATCTGATAGTGTGTATGGGGCTTAAGTCCAATTTTTTTTTTGTATAACGTGAAAGATGATGTTACGCAGAGTAAATAGATACCTAACACGTCACGCTTTAAAATTGCGCACACTCGTGGAATGACGCCAAACTTCAGTACTTACAGGTTACATGTTTAGAGTTACAGAAGAGGCCCAGGGCTAGAATTGTTGCTCGTGCTCTATTGCTCGCGGCGACACCTCACATGTGTAGTTTGAACGGCGTTTACATATGTGGGCGGGACTAACGTGTGCGTTCGCTTCTGAGCGCGAGCTACCGGGGTCAGGGGCGTTTTAATTTTTTTTTTTTACTTTCTTTTACAACTTTTTTTTTTTTATCACTTTTATTCCTATTACAAGGAATGTAAACATCTCTTGTAATAGGAATCATTTGTGACAGGTCCTCTTTATGGAGAGATGTGGGGTCAATAAGACCCCACATCTCTCCTCCAGGCTGGAAAGCATGAGATCGAGAAAAAAAAAATTCACCGATCTCATGCTGACAGCCGCGATCGTGGCTTTGTTTACTTCCGGGAAACCGGGCGTGACGTCATATGGTTCCAAAAATGTGTCAAAATTGTCCGATGTGTCCGCCATAATGTCACAGTCACAATAAAAATTGCAGATCGCAGAATCGCCGCCATTACTTGTGAAAAAAAAGAATAAAAATGTCATAAACCTATCCCCTATTTTGTAGACGCTTTAACTTTTGCGCAAACCAATCAATATATATACGCTTATTGCGATTTTTTTTTTTTACCAAAAATATGTAGAAGAATACATATCTGCCTAAACTGAGGAAAAAAAGTTTTTTTTTATATATTTTTGGGGGATATTTATTATAGCAAAAAGTAAAAAATAATGCGTTTTTTTTGTCGCTCTTATTTTGTTTATAGCGCAAAAAATAAAAACCGCAGAGGGCGATCCAATGCCACCAAAAGAAAGCTCTATTTGTGGGAAAAAAGACGTCAATATTGTTTGGGTGTAACGTTGCATGACCGTGCAATTGTCAGTTAAAGCGACGCAGTGCCGAATCGCAAAAAGTGCTCTAGTCGGGGGGGGGGGATTTTTCTGGGGCTGAAGTGGTTAAAAAAAAAACGCTAAAAAACGCTATTGCGTAAACGTTGAAAAAAGTTGAAAAACTCACTGCAAAGCTACTGATGTTTTTATAACTTTATTTTAACGTCCAGTGTGCATGGGGCCTTAAAGTGTCAAAATAAAAAAAAAATAAAAAAGAGGAAGAAACGCACAAGAATGCATTGAAAACGTATAAAAATGAGTTTAAATGTGCATGGAAAAAAATGCATCTGTAATGCAGAAACTGCAGTGTGAAAAAACCCTGACTGTGGTAGAGTACTGTCTTTGGATTGATCCACACCAGGTGCTTTCCAGTGCGTTTCTGAAACCGCTTCCGGAACGCATGTGCAGTGTATTGCCATGGCCCCGGTTCTAGGGTTGCCACCTCAACCCTTTAAACCCGAACACATATGAATTACACAGGTTCTGAGGCTAATTTAATGCAGATAAGGCACCAAGTGAGTTTAATTACTATCTTAATCAGCCACAGAACCCGTGTAATTAATATGTGTTCAATTTTAAAGGGATGAGCTGGCAACCCTACCTGGTTCACACCAGTGCTTCTAACAAAATTGCAACCTGCTGCATTATGTTCATCCAGAAAGCTCCAAAATGCATGAAAATGCACCAGGGTGCACATTGTCCTAATGAAAATAAAGTATTTTCAAGTGTCAAAATAAAAAAATAAATAAATAAATAAAAAGATAAATAAAATTAAAAAAAATAAAATAAGAGCCAAAAAACGTACGGAATAATAAAATTACAATTAAAAATGAATAAAAACGAATAACAATAGTGGGACTGAAGCATTCCCACTAGATAAAAAAAACGAACAACAATAGTGGGACTGCTGAAGCATTCCCACTAATGTAAAATAAACACACAAATAACTAAAAATCATCATAAATACGTAAAATAAATTAATATGTAATAATACATGAATAAATAACCTTAAAAAATATGAAATAATTATTATTACTAATAATAATAATAATATAATAATAATAATAATAATAATAATATAACAATAAACACCCAAACTCGAAGAAAAAAATACATTGGGATTAATTAATTTTATTAATATTAATTTATTTATTATTATTTATTAATAATTAATAAAAATGTATTTTGTGTTAGGTTGTTTAGTTATTTATTGTTATTTAATTTTTTTAAGGGGAAAGGGTTAAAGTTAAAGTGTTAGTAAACCCCCCCTATCGTTTTCAGCCAAGGAAGCTGCCATCTTTGCCTCTGTTTAATCTACAACTGCCATGACTTGCACATGTGATCAGTTATGACACCAGCCATTGGATGGTTTGACAGTTTGGTTGAGAGCACAACCAATGGGAGTGTTTTGATTGCCATGTATTGCAATGGCCCTGGTTCTAGGGTTGCCACCTCATCCCTTTAAACCCGAACACATATGAATTACACAGGTTCTGAGGCTAATTTAATGCAGATAAGGCACCAAGTGAGTTTAATTACCATCTTAATCATCCACAGAACCCGTTTAATTAATATGTGTTCAGTTTTAAAGGGATGAGGTGGCAACCCTACCTGGTTCACACCAGTGCTTCTAACAAAATTACAACCTGCTGCATTATGTTCATCCAGAAAGCTCCAAAATGCATTAAAATGCACCAGGGTCCTAATGAAAATAAAGTATTTTCAAGTGTCAAAATAAAAAAAAATAAAATAAAAAGAGGGAAAAAATGCCACTGGAACTCTTGAAAACGCACCGGTGAACGGACCACGAAACCCAAAACCTATTGAAGACTTAAAGATACTCACCAGAAAAGAGATGGGGCATCATCAAGAAGACGGCGACCCGGATCTTGATGGAGAAAGCCATTCCCAAGCATAGGAAGAAGCCCATGGAGATGGTGGAGAAGATGCAGAAGTTAAAGTTGTAGCTCTTATAGAAGATCACCAGATAGGCATAGATGCTGATGAGGACTAAGCCCATCAGAAATGCAAAGAAGCTGGATATGAAATTGGCCACCCGGCTCCTCCCCTTCTGCCCTCCAGCTCTCCGGTCGTCGTCGTCGAAATGGTCCAGTCCTGTGACCTCAGTGGGGTCCTTCAGATCGGCGGCTCTGGGACACCAATCCGGGCAGCAGTCCCGGTCACAGAACTCGGAACATCGGGAAGATTTGAAACATGCTTTGAAGCAAGCACGGAACAGAATGCAGGGGTTGACGTAGGAGCAGAATGCCCTACAACACCCGCCCACATATTCACGAGGGCTCTGATAGGTGCCACTCATTTTATTTGCTTTGGTAAATTACCAATACAAATGCTAATACGATAGATTGCAAAAATTGCAAAGTACTACTGGTTATCACCAGGCAGAAATCAGTTACTTCCGCTGAGATTTCCCAAAAAAACTTGAGAATTCAAAAGAATTATGAGAGTGTCACAAAAACACAACCTCACTCTTCCAGCTGCAAGCACTAACTGACACTGAGAGCCTGCAACTGCTAAAGATAAGCTGTGCCTGCTCGGTGATGTCACTAGTGGGAGCAGCCAATCACAGCAGAGAGAGAGAGAGACTCAAGGTTGCCATAGCAACAGTGGCAGTTGGGATCTCAGAATTAGAATCTGGCAGAGAAAAAAAACTCATTAACCCCTTACTGTCCATCAAACACTTGTTCAATTCTGTATACATTCAATGTTTTATATATATATCTTGTAAATTAATGTATTTATGGTTCTAAAAAAAAAAAAATGTCCTTGCTTTGCACTAACTGTGCTGTATATATACATACACACATATATATACACATACATACACACACATATATATATATATACACATACATACACACATATATATACATACATACACACACATATATATATATACATATATACATACACATATACATATAAAAAGGGACACAAGTACCCCCCGTACAGTGGGACTTTAGGGGCAAACAGAATATCGTATGTCATAAAATATCATATATTTTGGAAAGATAGTTAAAAAGCATGTATAAAAACACGGCCACAGTTGGTACAGCACAGTTAGTGCAAAGCAAGGACATTTTTTTTTTTTTTATAACCATAAATACATTAATTTACATGCGGCCTGGTATAGTTCAGGAGGGGGGGGGGCGCTCGCTCGTCCTCTCCCTTTCCTGACCTGCCAGGCGGCATGCTCTGATAAGGGTCTGGTATGAATATTGGGGGGGACCCTACGCCATTTTACAAAAAAAATTTGGCAAGGGGGGGTCCTCTCCGGATCCATACTAGACCAGAAAAGGCCTGGTATGGACCTGAGGGGAAGGACTCCAAGCCGTTTTTTTGGGCGATTTTTTTCTGTAGGCAATTTATACTATATACTATACTATAACAATTTTTTTTTTTTTTTTGCCAGCTATAGTTTTTTTTTTCCATTCAGCTGTCAGTGAAGAACCCTGCTGACAGCTGATGACTCATCGGTTGTTAAGGACGCGACGGCCGGCTTGCCGGCCCCCTCCTTAGCAACCAGCTATATACAGTGTGTTTAAAGAGGGAAAAAAAAACCTAAAACACAAAATGCATGAAAACTGCATGCAAAAACGCATAAAAAAACGAGGGTTTAAAAACGCAAAATGCACCGCAAAACGTGCCTGAAAAACGCATCAAGCGCAGCCCCATAGATGTGAACCTAGACTTAAGGTATGCTAAAGTGACACATGATACTATGGAGTGAGGGCTCACTTTAGCATGCCTTAAGTACGTTTTAAGGTGCCCTATATAATACTGGGGTGAAGCCTTTATAGTGTTCTCATGCCTCTGATTCCTCAAACTTTAACTGCTCTTAAGGCATGCCAAAGTGACACACAATAGTATGCACTGAGAGGCCACTTTAGCGTGCCGTAGGCTCTTGTGAAGCTTACAGAACTCAGGGAAGGGCGATGATGTTCTCCTACCGCGGTGCATTTTTCCTCTCTGAATGGCGGTAATTTTAGCTCGCCGTTTATTAGCCAAGTTTTTAGGGTTTTTTTTAATATGTAGAAGATTATTGCGGAAAATTCTTTGATCCGTCTGGCAGCGGCAGCGCTGTCTCTGGTTTCTGTCTCCGTCTAGCTCACCTTCACTGGCAGCCGTCCATTCCCCCCTCCCCCATCCCCCAACACTCGCCGTGTTGTCATTGGCTCTCCCAGTTTCCTTCGCCTTATCACAACGCAATCCTAAAAAGTCCGGATCTAAGAGATGGAAATATAAACTGCACCTGCAGGTGACACCGGCTTCGTGTTTCAATGTTAACCTTCAAGTTTGACGCTTTCCAGGAAACATTTAGAAACGCTCACTTCTTCGTTCATTTTGATTGTGGCAAATTCAGCAGGATTTTCACAGTGCCTCTAAAGTCAGACTTGACGCACTGCAGCGTCGCTCCTGAAAAAGGGGGGCGGAGCTGGCAGCGGGAAACACCTAGCCTGCATTTCCCATTGGTTCAGAGAAGAACGGAAGTCGTATGTATCCTCTCTGAACTCAACTGCCTAAACTCAGTCTGCTTTCTGAGTACCTGAAACATGAAACTATCAGAGCTGGGGAAAAAAAAAGCGCAGGATGGAATCTGTCCATCTCTATCCCTGTCTGTCCGTTATCTCCGTGTTATCACCCCGATGTCCTCTGATCTCAGATCTCAGCCCTTGTGTGTGTGGGGGTTGTGGAACATTGTCTGAAATGTGATACTGTCAGAGCTACACATAGAAAACAGAGCGCAGGCTCCGGGTGTGTCACCGCTATTGTTCTATGTGAGTCTATCTATCTATCTATCTATCTATCTATCTATCTATCTATCTATCTATCTATCTATCACTCTATCTAATTGGCGCTCCTTCCTCTATCGGTTGGCTTGTATGATTGATAATCAAGTTACATGATATATCACATTATCATCTCCCCAGTGGATGGGAATATATTAATAGTGCCGTGTGACCACAAGTTTACATGGTGGATATATCTGGAGCCATTACTAATTTCATCAGAGGAATGTATTCCACGTATTAATACGATATGCATATAGCTAACCATTGTGAGATAGATAGATAGATAGATAGATAGATAGATAGATAGATAGATAGATAGATAGATAGATAGATAGATAGATAGATAGATAGATAGATAGATTTTTATCTTGTAATTTTTTTTAAGACCAATCCTAAGAGCTACCCCATTGACGTCAGGCCTTGCTCTGCAGTAAGTGGCCAGGGCAGTTGACTGCACCCTGGACAACATCGCTGCAAAACCGCTGGAGTCCTGCCTACATGGCCTTTGTTTTGCCCGTTTGGCCATAATGTTCAGATTCCTTCAGTTACGATAGTGAGGAGTAGGGAAATTCACCCTTCCCACTGACAGATATGCCATCTATGGGCATCCTGAAGACAGAAGACAGGTCCTCTTTAACATTATCCTACCACATAAAAGCCCCGGTTTATGGTGTCCACTCCATTAAATGTCTGTTTGCCTGACCTCGCCTGAATCCTCCCAGGTCATTACAATCTCCCTCATCACCCTCCGTTTAACCTCTGTACACTTGATTGTGTCATCCTACATCAAACAATATGGAGGACCACCCTCCATTTTTTTTCCTACCACAATCCCAAGCCTGGGCTCCAATTGACAAGGCAGAAAACAGCCCTTGAAGTTTTATGCCGCGTACACACGGTCTGACTTTTCGTCTACAAAAGTCCAACGGACGCTGACGGACTAAAGCTGGCTGGTAATCCGATCGTGTGTGGGCTTCTCCGGACTTTCAACATACTTTTTTAGCCTCAAATCCGACGTACTTTAGATTTGAAACATGCTTCAAATCTTTACTTCGTAACTACGACGGACCCCGAAATCCGCTCGTCTGTGTGCTAGTCCGACGGACAAAAAGCCACGCTAGGGCACCTATTGGCTACTGGCTATGAACTTCCTTATTTTAGTCCGGTGTACGTCATCACGTAAGAATTCGACGGACTTTTGTGTGATCGTGTGTAGGCAAGTCTGTTCGTTAGAAAGTCCGCCGAAAGTCCGCCGAAAGTCTGCCGGAAGTCTGTTGGACAGGCTGTCTGACTTTTGTAGACGAATTTTATTATTATTACGGTATACAGGATTTATAAAGCACCAACAGTTTACGCAGCGCTTTACAATATAAGGCCATAAACTGATTTGATGGTCAAATGGCCATAAAGGTGGCAATTTTGGAGCTAAGCTTTTAATTGCAACAATTGCCTCCCTATGATTTCATGATCTCCCAGCCATCTTTAATATTCCAGGGAGTACTTACCCCTGGCCAAGCCTAACTGGGGGTAAAGATGATCTACCAGAATGGATATTCCCAGCTATTTGTAAATGTATCTTTGGAATGTTCTATGTTACTAATTGCCAGGTGTTCCAATTTCTGTGGAGAAAACTAAACTAAGCTCTAATAGTGCCTAAACTAAGCTCAGCCATTTATAGGCTGAGATAAGGAAATGATTCCTCAAGTTCCTCCAAAAGAACATAGCCAAACTTTGAAGTAGCAGATTCGCCACGGCCTTTCCTCAGAGAGGCACCTACTTAGAGATTTGTCACTGCCTGTCCTCAGAGAGGCACCTATCTAGGCCACCTTATGGATGGCTGTACACTCCAATTTTAAAGCTTAGCTTTAAATCACCAACTGGCATCCCATTATTTCAATTGTTTCCCTGCTACAGTCCGAAATACTAAAGCATTCCTTACTGGAACATCCTATGGAAGGGATGGGATCAACTGTTGATAGCCATCCTCATATAGAATTCTCCATTGCTACCTCAGATAGATACCCTTAAGCCCCTGCATTGGCCCGCTGGGTCGACTTTTTTGGAAGGCCTCAGGCAAAAACCTATTTTAAAAAGCCCCCTTCTGGAACATCTTATAGAGTGACAGATATGGGATGGGTTTGAATGCTGATGGCCATCTTCAGCTAGAAGGTGCCATCACTACATTTCCTGGTAATGGATAGCCCTTGAGTTAGCCCACTGGGTCTACTTTTCAGGAAGACCTTGGGCACAAACCTCTTTGAAGGGGCCCCATCGGGAACGTCATATGAAGCAAAAGATTAGGGATGGGATTGATTGTTAAAGGCCAACCTTAGCTAGAAGGCTCCATCAATACTTTGCCTGGTAATGTATAGCCCTTGAGCTGGGGCCCACTGTGTCTACTTTTCTGAAAGGCCTGGTTCCCCACCCTTTTTTGAGCGAGCCATGTCTAGATTGTCTTATGGAGCAGCACATCAGAGATGGGATTCATTTTTGATGGGAATTCTTAGCTAGAAGGCACCATCACTACATTGCCCGCTACTGGGTGGCCCTTGCGTTGACCCACTGGGTCTACTTTTCAAGAAGGCCTTGGGCAAAAACCTCTTTGAAGGAGCCCTGTCTGGAGCATCTTATGAAGCAACCAATCAGGGATAGGATTGATTGTTGAAGGCCAACCTTGGAAAGAAGGCTCCATCAAAATGATGTAAAGTTATGCACTTGGGGGCTAAGAATATGCATGCATCATGCATGCTAGGGAGAGTAAAACTGGAGGAGCCCATAGTGGAGAAGGATCTGGGGGTTTTGGTAGATCATAAGCTCAATAATAGCATACAATTCCAATCTGCAGTTTCCAAAGCAAGCAAAGTCCTTTCTTGTATTAGGAGAAGTATGGACTCCATAGAGAGAGATATAATTTTGCCCCTGTACAAATCATTAGTAAGACCTCATCTGTAATATGCAGTTCAGTTTTGGGCACCAGTTCTCAAAAAGGATATCAGGGAACTGGAGAAAGTGCAGAGAAGGGCAACCAAACTGATAAGAGGCATGGAGGAGCTCAGCTATGAGGAAAGATTAGAGGAACTAATTTATTCTCTCTTGAGAAGAGGAGATTAAGGGGGGGGTATGATCACCATGTATACATACATACAGTAAGTGGTCCATATAGTGAACTTGATGTTGAGTTATTCACTTTAAGGTCATCGCATAGGACAAGGAGGCACTCTTTACGTCTAGAGGAAAAAAGATTTCATCTCCAAATATGGAAAGGTTTCTTCACAGTAAGAGCTGTGAAAATGTAGAATAGACTCCCTCCAGGGGTAGTTCTGGCAAGCTCAGTAGATTGCTTTAAAAAAAAGTCTTGAATATTTCCTAAATGTACAGTACATAATATAACTGGGTACTAACATGTATAGGTAAAGTTGATCCAGGGAAAATCCGAAAATGCCTTTCGGGGGATCAGGAAAGAATTTTTTCCCCTGCTGTAGCAAATTGAATCATGCTTTTCTGGGGTTTTTCACCTTCCTCTGGATCAACTGTGGGTGAAGGATTGTGTATATGGGATTGTGTGATTTTTTTTTTTTTAAATTAGATGGACTTGTGTCTTTTTTCAACTTGACTAACCATGTAATACCTTGCCTAGTAATGGATAGCCCTTGAGTTGGCCCACTAGGTCTACTTTTCTGGAAGGCCTAATGCCGCGTAAACACGGTCGGACTTTTCGTCTACAAAAGTCCGACGGACGCCGACGGACTAAAGCTGGCTGACAATCCGATCGTGTGTGGGCTTCCCCGGACTTTCAGCGGACTTTTCCAGCCGCAAATCTGACGGACTTTAGATTTGAAACAGGCTTCAAATCTTTACGTCGTAACTACGCCGGACCCAGAAATCCGCTCGTCTGTATGCTAGTCCGATGGACAAAAACCCACGCTAGGAAAGCTATTGGCTACTGGCTATCAACTTCCTTATTTTAGTCCGGTGTACATCATCACGTACGAATCCGTCGGACTTTTGTGTGATCGTATGTAGGCAAATCCGTTCGTAAGAAAGTCTGCCGCAAGTCAGCCAAAAGTCCGCCAAAAATCTGACAAAAGTCAGTCGAAAGTCTGTCGGACAGGCTGTTGGACTTTTGTAGCCGAAAAGTCTGACCGTGTGTACGCGGCATTATTCCCTACCCTTTTTCAAAGGAGCCCGTCTAGAATGTCTTATGGAGCAACAAGTCAGAGATGGGATTAATTTTTTATGGGCATCCTCAGCTAAAAGATTCCACCACTACCCGGCCTGCTAGTTGGTGGTCCTTGAGTTGGCCCACTAGGTCTAATTTTTTGGATTACCAGGGGCAAAACATACTTAAAGGAGCCCCTTTTAAGCGACGGTGACTTCTTGAAAACTCCCTCCCTGTTTTCAAGTTATCGTATGCCTGTGGGCCTCGGAACAAGAAGGAAAAGGGTTACAGCAGGCCAGAGGTGACAGGATCGGTTTTTGATTTGATGATATGATGCTGTATAAATGCAGGGAGGAACATGAATGGAATGTTTGCCAGCGTTGCTTCGTTTGCCAGCTAAACCCCGGAGCAAACAAGGGCTCTCATTCTCTATTCATTCATCACAAACAAGATAGGTTTTATGGGAGAAAATGACAGCTCTCTCTCCTTTTTTTTTTTTTTTTTATTTTGGATCATGCTCGTCTCTCTTACAGACGTGACCTCCTTTTCTGTCTCTGAGAAATCATATGTCTGCTGTAACCTCGTGCCTCCTGGGAGGGTAGAGACCTCACAAGATATACCAGTCATCCCATTGTGGGCCGCGCTAATCACATCTCAACAGTCAGCTTGTTTGGCTTGCTGTACATAGCGCTGTACAATTCCTTTATTGTTACTCTTCCAAGAATACCCGAACCTTTACTTCTACTATCCTTTATTTGTACTGTGCTGGCATGTTCAGCATCTGCTCAGGCAGCCAGGCGTAAAAATTAAATACCACCAGACAAACGACAAAGAATCTCCGGCTTAGTATTCTATCTAGAATCTACCCTTATGCTATCTATCTATATCATTACTCTATCTATCTATCTATCTATCTATCTATCTATCTATCTATCTATCTATCTATCTATCTATCTATCTGTCTATCTATCTATCTATCTCTTTTCTTGCATGTCTATCACTCATCCATCTATTCTTGTATCCATCTATGGCTCTTTTCTTTTTTATTTCTTTATTTATTATATCTGTCTGTCCATGTATATCTCTTCTCTTTTGTTTTTTCTCTGACTCATTTTTATTTATTAGTCATCTGTCTATCTTTTCTCCCTTTCATCTATATTTGTCTTTGCATCCTCTCTCCTCCTCTTTCTCTTCTCTTCCTCTTCCTCTTCCCCTCTCCTTCCCATAGTTTTTGCTTCTTTTTTATTCTTTCCTCTCCTCCACTCTCCCCTTCCCTACTCTTCCCATCTTTTTGCTTCTATTTATTATCTTCTCTCCTCTCCCCTCTCCTCTTCTCTTCCCATCTTTTCCCTTTGTTTTCATTTGTTCCTTCCTTTCTCCTCTCCCCTTCCTTTCTCCTCTCTTCCCATCTTTTCACTTTTATTGTATATTCTCCTCTTCTCTTCTTTTCAATTTTTTCTCTTCTCTCTCCTTTCCTCTCCTCTCCTCTCCTCTTCTCGCAATTTTTTTTTATTCTTTCCTCTTCTCTTCCCTTTCTTTCTCTTCTCTCCTATCTCCTCTCCTCTTCTCTTCCCATCTTTTCACTTCTGTTTTATTCTCTTCTCTCCTCTTCTCCTTCCATCTTTTCACTACTTTTTTATCCTCTCCTCTCCCCTTCTTTTCACTTCTGTTTTATTCTCTTCTCTCCTCTCCTCTTCTCCTTCCATCTTTTCACTACTTTTTTATCCTCTCCTCTCCCCTTCCTTTCTTTTCGCTTCTTTTTTATTCTCTTCTCTCCTCTCCTCTTCTCTTCCCATCCTTTTGTTTCTTTTTTATTCTCTTCTCTCCTCTCTCCTCTCCTCTTCCCTTCTTTCCTTTTTTTTAATTGTTTCCTTTCCTCTTCCCTTTCTTTCTCTTCTCTCCTCTCCTCTTCTTTTCCCATCTTTTCACTTCTTTTTATCCTCTCCTTTTCCCTTCTTTTTGCTTCTTTTTTATTCTCTTCTCTCCTCTCCGATTCACTTCTCCTATCTTTTCACTTCTTTTTCATTCATTCCTCTCTTCTCCTCTCCCCTTCCTTTGTCTTCTCTTCCCATCTTTTCACTTTTATTTTATCCTCTTCTCTCCTCTTCTTTTCTATTTATTCTCTCCTTTTTGCTTCTTTTTTTATTCTTTCTTTTTCTCTTCACTTCCCTTCTCTTCCCATCTTTTCACTTCTTTTTTATTCCTCTCCTTTTCCCTTCCAATGTTTGCACTTCTTTTTTATTTCTCTCCTTTTCCCTTTCTTTCTCTTCTCTTCCCATATTTTTACTTTTATCCTCTCCCCTCCTTTTCCCTTCTCTTCTCTTACCATCTTTTTGCTTCTCTTTTTTTCTTCTTTCCTCTCCTCTCCTTTCCTCTTCCCCTCCCTTCTCTTCCTTTCTCTTCCAGTCTTTGACTTCTTGTTTATCCTCTCCTCTTCAAAAAAAAAACAAAAAACACAAACATCTTTCTTTTCTTTCTTTCTTTCTTTCTTTCTTTCTGGTGACACAGCTATGTCAGTTATTTTTTTGCCGAAATACCCTGAGATTTTCTTTCGAAGGTTGAAGAATCAAGTTATGCTGGAGGCTGACAGGAGGAATGCAGGTGCAATTTAGTGCCATCATCACCTCCTACTGCGTGTCATCGTCACCTCTCCTATAGCACGCCGCCTGAAAGTGAAACGTTGTGGTTCATTGAAAATTCCAGTTACGGTAATGGTTATTGTTGCTTTGGTTGAGAGCTGCTCAACGTTGTCTCTTACTTGTCACGTCAAGGCAAGATGTCTTAATTAAAAGCTGGGCTCCAAAGAGCTACACCAGAGCTTCACAGACGATGGCGGCGTGGGACCTGGAATTGTTGAGACAGAGCGGCAGCTTACACCGGACGACACTGGATTTGCTGAGTGGATGAGTTCTTCTTTAAGGTTCCTCCAGTAAAGTGAACCTGTTGTGCAGGGGGTGCATCTGTGTGGCCCATTACCCTCTTGCGTGGCCTGGCCGGAGCCCAGGCTGAGACTGCAATTCATTTCAATACCAGTGGGTCTGCATTGATGTGTGGCTTCATGGGATCCATCCCTTGCTTAATGTTACCCTCTTGTCACATGACTCTGTACTCGTTAGCCTCCCATTCAGAATACGAAAGTGGTCAGAGTTCAGACCGGGGAACTCTTTACCAACCTTTTTGCAACCTCAGACGTCGTGAGACTTTTCTGAAAACAGTAATGATACAAAATGAATGCCAAGATTAAAATTAGCAGATCAACTCTTGCCCCCCCTCCCATAAGTCATATT
Organism: Lithobates septentrionalis; assembly: GCA_037952835.1. Classification (NCBI taxonomy): domain Eukaryota; kingdom Metazoa; phylum Chordata; class Amphibia; order Anura; family Ranidae; genus Lithobates; species Lithobates septentrionalis. Next base: position 1,406,092 of record JBBDGP010001000.1, on the reverse strand, counting down.
AAAATGAAAAACATTTGTGTTTGATGGAGTGTTCCTTTAAGTAAGCCCATCAGCCTACGCAGATTAAATGGTCGGAGGTGATCAGGAAGAGCTCAGTCTAATTGCAGGCAGCTGTGAGGAGGTCACAGGAATGAGTCCGTCATAGTAAATGGTGTAAGGTTCCCTCAGCGCGATGACAGAAAAGCCGGTGACAAATGGGAATGGAACTCGCTGTCTGAGGAACAGCATCTGTGTTCTGACTCCTCCGCCAGACGACTGGCCCGATGACATTTTGCGACCCCGAAGCCTGACCACAATCGTCTTCCACAGCTGAGACCCACCACAACTGTTATAATAATTTATACAAATTGCCTCAAAATATATTCATTTCATATTTATGTATAGTGTTAGCCCTACACTAGTAGAATTTCACTTGTACAGAAATTCAGGGAAATCACTTGTCGGAAGATTTGATAGAACCATTATGGACTTGACAAATTTTGTAAGAAAACCTTAAAAATTTGGTTCAGTTACTTACTCAATTAATTACTCATGTACTTACTTACCCACATTCCCAGTTAGTATTTCATTCATTACATTTTCCATCCTTCTCCATCCTCGAGAATGATCATCGATTTGACCACATTAACTATTAGAAAATTGAACGAATGTTCAGAAAACATTTCAAAAATTTTTATTTATTTTTTTACCAAAATTATACTGGTGTATGGTCAGCTTTACTCTACACTTCTGAGAGAACATTGAACCATTTAGTCTCCGTCTGCCCAAGGAGTTTACAATCTAATGTCCCTACCATTAACACACATGCATGGAAAGAAGACAATAAATCCACCAGTACACACCACACTACTGGTCCCTTAGCAATAACAGAATTTGAACCCTTGAACTGCTGTGTAAAAGTAGAGGAACCATTTTGAGACATTATTAAAGTGTATTTTAAGCCATTTTATTTTGTTGTTTAGATGGTATGGGGTGGGAACCTCTTTCAGGTTTTTATTGGTGTCTGAGTGCCCACTGGGGATATTCAATCTTTCTATCTTTCTATTGGACTTGAAACTTCTGTGTGTCAGTCAGGGAGCATTGATTACATAGTTAGTCTGGTTGAAAAAAGACACAAGTCCATCTAGTTCAACCAATAAATACAACCAATAAAATGGTGGAGATGAGTGAACCCTGGCAGCTCTACCACAAATTGGAGCCCCACAAACAAAAGAAGCAATGGCCATCAATGAGGAAACCAAAAGAAATCACCAAAAAGATCACCAAGCGGCCATCTTACAAGTTCATCAGTTACTGCCAATAAAAAATAACAGGCAGATTAAAGACAGCCATGATCCTTTGGGGGCCAAATAATTCCCCTTTATCAGGGCTGAAAATAAGACACATCAGAAATGATGACAAATATGACATTTTTAAAAAATAAATAAATAAATAAATGTATGTATATATATATATATATATATATACATATATATTGTTTTGATTATGACAATAATTAAATCAGATATATTTTCTTTTCTTTTTCAAAATGTGTTCATATTTATCAAGATTTCTAATGTGTCTTGTTTTCAGTCCTGATGAAGGAAAAATCTTTGGCCCCCAAAGCACGTTAGCTGTCTTTTATCATCTAGTTATGTCAATTTTATCGACATGATTATGGACTCCTAAGATGACTGGGTGGAGCTCTTTTTGTTGCCTAGTAGATATAGTATGACCTGTATTCAACTGGTCTCCTCATGTCTACAATTCAACTATTAAAACTTATACTAACATGTTCTACTGTAAAATAAAATCTGAGATTGTCTCCAGAAAGAACTTGCTGAGGTTGGTATTTTTGAAATGTAACCAGCTCGTCCATGTTTTTTAAAACGTGTTTTGGTCAGCCCTTTGAGATTGGTGATCTCTTCCATAAAATGGATCTTATCAACTCACAATATCCATTCCACTCCTTGTGGTGGTCTGGGGGTTATCCAGTATTTGTGGATCAGATTCTTTAAGACGTGTGGTTCACCCCCTGTTTGTCCCGGTGACTCTTGTCTCTGGGACTGAAAGTGAAGGAAAAATCCAAAATGTTGAGTTTTCACAAGGGATGAGCTTGGGTTCAGTCCAAACCCATGTTCTGTTGAACCTCGAAAGAAGGTGTCAGTGCCGACCCAATCAGCTGTGGCCTTGGCATTCCCTGCCTCATAACTGTACATACACAAAGGGCATGCAATGTTTGTGACATCATTGACCTAATATGACCATGTGGTCACGGTCATATTCATATGGGGTTCATTGACCTAATATGATCATGTGTGACCTCATTGACCTAATATGGCCACATGGTCATATTAGGTCAATGATACTAACCAAATATGACCATGTAGCCATATCAGGCCAATGATGTCACTAGCATTTCTGCCCATTTGTGTACATGTAGATATGGGGCGAAGCACACCCTGGCTAACTAGGCAGGCACTGACCCTTCCTTTTTAGGTTCACAACCAACCTAAGCTCATTCCTAGTTGTCATCAGAACAGGAGTAGAGGTTAAGTTTGATTCAGTGATTTCCTTCACTTTGGAGGATCTCCTCACATTTCCTGTTGGCAACAGAAAGTGAAGTGTGATAGTATATGTTCAGCATTGTCATAACCAATGTAATTTTATCTCATGTTCTTTCTACTTTGCATTTCTAGGAGTCAATGTGATGCTCAGGAAGATCGCGGTAGCCGCCGCCTCGAAACCGGCAGTGGAGATAAAGCAGGAGGATGAGACGTTCTACATTAAGACATCCACCACCGTCCGAACCACAGAAATTAACTTCAAAATAGGGGAGGAGTTTGAAGAGCAGACTGTAGATGGTCGTCCAGGCAAGGTAAAGATCTCCACTAGGCCTATTTTTTCGACAGAAGTAAAAAAGTACCTGGGTCAACATGATAGTCAGTAGGATTGTGTGTACAGAGTGGAACGTCCTTGTGTGGCTATGCCCAGCCCAAGTTTATACCACACTGAAGGTAGCCCACTCTGCTTCTTCTGAGTGACCCTTATTGGCCAATGGGACTGGACAGAAGGGCATTTGCACTTTGCTAGGCCCCTTTCTCAAACCAACTGGTCAGTATTATACTCCATGCGCACTGGGCATTTAGCATGAATCTCCGGTGTTTAGGTGCAGTCAGAGAGCACAGGTGCCCCCTCCAGGTCAATTGTCTCCTAGGCTAGTGACAGCACTGGAGACAAGCATTGTCTTTGAGTTTGGCCACCGTATCCCGTGCACCTCCTAGCTTATATGCTGGTTGGAAGAGAGGTCATTTGCAGGAAAATACAAGTGGGTTAATGTTCAGTGGCTGACATATGCATAGTAAATGAATGACACCATAGTGTGATTATTCTACATAACATAGTATATAACACAAAGGCCCTAACTGACTGTGTGAGAGGCCTTTCAGAGAACCATACCCCAGAGAAATTCAAGAAGAGGTGCAGACTGATGTAAGAAGGTGTAGCGTGTACGTATTCTGTCCACTAAAGTTTTGAAAGGATGGGCATGCCACACCAGCTTGTATAGTCCTTTAAAAGATTTCGGGGGGCTCAGCACTCCCCTTTCATCAGGGTCAAAAAAACACAAAATGCAACAACACACTCACAAACATTGTAGGGAACAGACAAATTAAAAGACAACTCCAGCCGTAAGGCCATGACCTCTGACCATGTATACCACAGTTGGACTTCTTACGCGTTTCGGGTGATGTTCCCTTTTACAATATTTTCAAGGTTCAGCGCTCCTACATCACAAAGTTCACATTCTGTCCAGACCAATCAGAATAATTTTGATGAAACTGATCGGTTTATGCACAGAACCAATCGATGACATAGTGGGGGAGATTTACTAAAGCTGGTGCAGCTGTGTATGGTAGCCAATCAGCTTTTAACTTTAACTGGAAGCTGATTAGTTTCTTTGCAGAGCTGCACCAGATTTTGCACGCTCGAGTTTTAGTAAATCAACCCCAGGATATGTCTCATTGATAATGCTTAGATCGTATTGACCGATTCTGTGACTATGGCCGCTATTACACCCATTGCCATTCATAAAAAGTGCGGCATGGGAAAATAAATCTGAGCATCTGATTGGCTGATTTTTTTTTTGTTCATGTCCATGCCTTTACTAGAAATTGTGCAATTTGGAAGAAATTGATATTTAATCCCAGGAAGCACCTTGATTCCCCATCATGCTTTTGCACCATCCTGAATTTTTCAAAAGTCGTTAAAAAATTTTTATAGATATATGTGAGATTTTCCAAAAGACGAGTTGTTTTTATGACCGACCATATGCCATTTAATCCCAACGCTCATTTTTGCCTGCGAGTGTCAGAAGCCTACCCATAAAATAAGGACTCGGGACGCTCGAACGCAGGTGCTCGAAACACAGCGCTCATTGTTTTCAGCAAAAAAAAAAGAGAAAGAAATTAAAAAAAAAAAAGATTTGCTGTTTTAGGAGCAAAAATTTTCCCTGCCATCCCCAAACTGCTAATTCATCTACCAAATCCGATCGTGTTTTATGGCGTGCTGGAAGATCTCGCGACGTATTAAAAGACAAGTGACGAGCAAGTACAAAAAAAAAAAGCTGATTCGACTTCCCCGTCTAGGCTAATGACTCATAGCGCTATTTATTTAACACGTGTTGGTTTACACGGTTCACCCCATCCCGGTTCCTTCGTTTAGGCCTCTCGAGCGATCTGCTAGCCTTGCGGTTTAAAAGCATTAAACGGTTTCCTTCTGCAAGGTATGAGAAAGCGGAAATTTAAATCTTCACGCCTCTCGTGTCCCCGCGTCTACTGTGCATTTGGGGTTTTCCTTAGGACTTGATGGGATATTTATCAAAAGCCAGCTTCAGCACTTGTACGGGAAGGTTCCGGATGAAGCAATTTGTGGTTGGGTAAAGTGAGGTTATGTTGAAGCCTTGCCATGATGAAATTCGGCACCGGCTTGAGACTGTGCCCGATGAAATACATAGGCTCAGTGAACGTACAAGTGATTTTTGGCTGCAAGGCTGTTCGAGGAAGCCATTCGGGTCCTTTATTTTTTTGAAACTGGAGAAGGGTGATGGTGTCTCCTTTGGAAAAATTCAAGCTTCATTTGGAATAATGGACTGTGTAGCGGCTAATTACAGGGAACTCAAAAGTGTATCTACAGCCAACTTTATTTTTTTTTTTTTAGGCTTTGGATAGAGTGATCAGTGGTTTTGTTCCCTATCAGTGGGGACATTTCTTTCACTTCCTGTTCTGGGGACAAACAGGAAGTGAGTATGAATTTCCCCACATTGAAAGAATATTCCCTCTTATACAGTTATCACCAGAACAGGTGTCCCCGTTGGAAGGCTGACCCACCTGTTCGGGAGACAACCATAATATTTTGGATTTCTCCATTACTACCTTTTCCAAGATGTTTCTATCTAATTTTTTTTAATAATCAACCCAAGCTGAGTCCTGTGTTCAAGCTCACCAAATATTTTAAGACCTATTGAAGGAGTGTTGTGCCGAAACGCTTTGGTGGTTTATGTGTTCTTGTTGTGCGCCAACACCACTATAACTTCCAATTGACTTCCTTCAAGACGGGTGGCGGCCGTGGATAGAGCGGACGGCGCTCGGGCGCCCCTAATGGACGGGCTGCCACTGGTGGTTAGTCAGGAAATGACCTGAGTTTAGAAAATAGCATGCATTAGAGGAAGGAACACCCGGCCAAAGGATAAAGCGTGGTTTTGCTCTTTATAAACGCATTGGCTACAGTTTGTCTTCTTGTTATCAAAGTATCATGGGCAATAAGAACATTTGGCTCTCTGTTATTTGGTTTCAAGATTAATTTGCCATCTGTATCCCTGCTAGATGGCCTCACCCCCTTCTTTTTTTTTCCTGGTGACCATTGTCCCCAAAGCAGAAAAATATTTGAAAGACCCATTACTGGAATATTGTCAGAAACCATGAAATCAGACCAAGACAGAAGTACAGTTAAATCACACTTGTTTAATAATAAAAGTAAAAAGAACAAACATTGTCAAAACATAGCCAAAGTTCAGTAATTGGAACGGATGGTCAGCCAAGCCAGAAGTCAGGGATCAATGTAGTGGAACAGCAAGCAGGATCTGGTGCCAGAAGTCTCTGTGATGTTGACCAAGGCAAAGGCAGAGATCCACTGGGCTGAACGGCTTAAGTAGGCAGGACTGATGAGCAGGATATCATCAACAGCTGAGTAACTGTGGAGAGATAGGAGCTGGCAATTAGCCGACAGCTGAGCGGCCAGCTCTGAGAAGGAAGGGCTGAGCCCATCCCTGCTGACAAATATAGAGGAAATCTACCAATGGGGACACCCGTACTGGTGTGGTGACAATTGTTTTGGAGGAAATTTTTCTCACTTTGTAGAGATTTCTGAATATTGCTTTGGTGTCCCGCTAATGCAATGATCGTCCTATGAGGTGGAAGCCGATGTGAGGGTGTAGGCTGGGGGGGGGGGGGGGTCCAGCCTGACCCAAAGCACATTGCAAAGACACGAGGATATTCCAGCAGCCGCACACCATTCCCGGCCATAAGATTACCAGATAAAAGCAGCCTCAGCTTACTCCATCCAAGCCATGCCCCCTAACACATTTCATCCTGCCCCCAGGGGGCTTAATCATGGAGATGGAGGTTTCCTGATGGCCGAGGGGTTTTATACCATCATGAGCCGCTAACATTATTGAATAGGTAGGGCACAGCAAAAATGTAAAGGGGAAAACAAATGGAAAAGCACTCCGTGTAGTAAATGACAAGGCCTCCAAACCTCCAATAACTTTCAGAGTCTTCATAGTTGGTCCATTGCTATCATACCACTTATGAAGACCCTGAAAGTGGTTGCAGGTTTGGAGGCCTTGTCATTTATACACAGAGTGCTTTTTGGCCACCAGGCCACCCCCAACTCCATGATTAAGCCCCAGGAGAGGGACGAAACAGGTTGGGTGCATGGTTTGGATGGAGCGAGCTGAGGCTGCTTTTATTTGGTGATCTTTTGGCCGGGAATGGTGTGCAGCTGACAGAATATCCTCATATCTATTAGATTGTAAGCTCTTCTGAGCAGGGCCCTCTTAATCCTATTGTATTGTATTGTATTATAACTGTATTGTCTCCCTTTTATATTGTAAAGCGCTGCGTAAACTGTTGGCGCTATATAAATCCTGAATAATAATAATAATAATAATAAAAATATCTTTGTAGAGATTTCCTTGCACTTGCTGTTAAAATTATAGGGGTTTTAACCCTTCCCTACTCCATCCAAAACTAAAAAAAGAAAAGTTTTGGCAACACATATATTAAAAGTTTGAAAACCAGACACTTATATACTGCGTTTGCCTGCGTCTTCCTTCAATCCACTGTCTGTAAATAGCAGACAAAATGGAACAATAAAGTGCGGCCTAGAAAATTGTTGGGAATTAGTGCACTCCGAAGAATCTCATCTCACTGAGGTCACTGATTATGTGTTAGGGACGAATATGAGACCCAGAAAACATCAGACAAAATATGATTCATCGCGTTTTAATAAAGGGCCCAGGCAGCATGTGGCACCTTGCCATCCTTCACAAAAGGCGGCGAAGAGCTCCCTGAAGCATGACAAGTCTGGAACGGGTCACACGCTCTGCTTTCTCAACTCAACCATGATTCTGATCTCATTACCCGATATCTGACTCTTTGGCCTCATCAGACGGGGCCGGCAAGACTTGCTTCACTGCCTCTTCTTACGTGCGCTCCTTCTGTGCCGAATAATCTGCACAAATCGTGTTTTGTTTTGTTTTTTGTGCTGGAGATTTTTTCATCTGATTACAAAGAAGGCAGAGACACTGTACAAAAAATCATTGGGGTGAATTCCAAGACATCTAAAGCCTAAACTTTTTATCATTCTGGAGTAGGGAATAGATAAAACCCCCGTTTTTGCTGAATGTGTCCCATTGGGGGGATTTGCCTTCATTTCCTGTCCTGTAAACACAACAGGAAGTAAGAAAAAAACTCCAAAGTGAGGAAGTTTACTCTTAGGCCAGCCATAGATGGTTAATTTTTTTGTTCGTTGGCTGCAGCCGCTGATCAAGAAAAAATTTCCAACATGTCCCTTAGACAGAAGTTGATTAAATGATCAAATTCTAAAGGAGCAGGGACAGCCACACACTGATCGAAATTTGGGCAGTCAAGCGGGGACTGGGTGAATTTCAATCAATGTATGGTCTGCTTTAAACAGTTGTCTCTGGAACATGTGTACCCAACTGGAAGAGTTTCTCTCTCTTTCAATTCTGGTGACAACTCAAAAATTTTCATTTTGCATTACTTTCTGTCCTGGTGACAAAGGTCAGGACAAACAGAGTAAATCTTTCTAACTGGGAGACAAAAAGCAATAAAAATCTGACAGAGGATCTAACTCCTTACCACTCTATTTAAAACTAAAGAAAAAAGTTTTTGGCTTTGGATAAACTTTAAAGTCTAGCTTAAGCCTCCAGACAAACCGTTTTTGATCGCTTTTGAAGGGATAGAACTTCTAACTGGATACTTACCTGTCACTGAGACTGAACGTCACGGAAACTCAAAAATCCAGGGCAAAGTAACAGGTTTGACAAACACACAAGGTTTGACAATACCTCCGTATCGTTGAGAGTTGAGGGACATCGGTCTCAACAGCAAAGCTTCATTTAGCCTCCCATGTAGTTCAAGTAAACACAATGGCTGGAGTCCATCTATGACTTTTACATTACTTTATTGATTAAAGGGTGAGAAATCCAGTGTTTACAGAACTAACAAGACTAACGCGTTTTGGCAGAAGCTATGGGTTGAGTTTCTGCCGAAACATGTTAGCAACTTCTTGATGATGTGGATACCCTGGATTTCTTGCATTTTAATAAATAAAATAAATTGAGGATCATAGACAGACTCCAGTTATACCTAAAGCCATTATTCTCAGCCAGGGTTCTGTGAAACCCGGGGGTTTCTCCAAAGGTTGCTAGGGCTTCCTTGAGCTGTGGCTAACTGACCTACCATGTGATGTTGCCTTCATAGTTCCAGGTCCAACGCCCCTTGGCAGAGCCATCGGTAGGATTGCAAGGGTGTCATTTTGACCACTACTGTAAGGGAGGTATTCTTCCAACTTACAACCACCAATGGATAATAACCCCATGAACTAATCTTACTAGTGGTTTCCTGAGATCTGAAAATTATTTCAAGGGTTCCTCTGGGGTAAACAGGTTGCAGAAAGCTGACTTAAAATAACAAGTTCTTCCCACTTACCACCACCAATGGAAGGGATATTTTCCCCATGAACCCCATGGACTAATCTTACTAGGGGTTCCCTGAGAGCTGAACATGGTTTGTGAAAAGCTGACTTAAACTAACAGGTTTACTTAATAGCCCCATGCAGCTCACCCACTGGAACAAAGTGAAATTCCCAAGTACAGGGAAACGTGTCTCTTCCTTGCCTTCCTCCTATGATGGAGCACTGGGTGCCTGAGTGGCTAATCCCAAGGCCCAAGTGTTGGAAGAACAAATGCAAACTGGGCGTAAGCAGCAAAGTAACAGGTACACTTTAATCTTCATATCCAAGCTAAGGACTATTTTTGAAGCTGGTGTACTGTGGTTATATGCATTCGGGTGATCGACTTCTCCATCCTGGTTGTAGGATCTGCCATAGATTTGACTATCCACCATGATCCTAGGCAAATGCTGGACACTCACTTGTTTGAGAAATTAATAGTAGCGTTTATATAAGGGCGATGTACTGTACATGTCATTGTGGCCCTCTTGATCTCAGCTTCCATTCTGGCTATTTAGCGTCTGAATCGTTGTTTGTTGACCTAAAAAAAAAAGACAAAGGCCGATCAGCAGAGGAGAAAGTCTACAACAATTCTATCCTAAATGGTCAACCATTCTTAAATTTCAGTTGTCCATAGGTGATCCATCCTCCCTCAATCCCTGTCACTTTCTTCCAGTCTGAAAGCTGCTAACTCAGGGAAATATAAAAGAAAGGATTGAATGGAGGGTGTTAGATTCCTCAAAGATATGTCTCCAGGAGGAGGCTGCTGTCTCCTCTTCATGATGGATGGCTCTTTTGGTTTGAAGTGTTCTTGTCTGAAGAGCCTGTTTGTTATTTAATGAAGTGCCTCATTTTTGTTTTCTCTTTGTGTCTATTCAGAGCCTGGCCAAATGGGAGAGTGAGAACAAAATGGTATGTGAGCAGCGACTTCTGAAAGGTGACGGAGCCAAGACCTCCTGGTCCAGAGAGCTGACCAACGATGGGGAACTCATCCTGGTAAGATAACCTGTCTATGGATCTTAGCACTTTCCCAAGAAAACATGCCTTTCCTGAATCCAACTTCAGAAGTTATATACAGTGCAATGCTTATTTACTTAAACAGCAATTACATTTAAATTACATTTTAAATTTAAATAATTAATTACATTTTTAATTTAAAATTAAAGCACTGACCGAAGTGCAAGCCAAACAGAGTTCTTCTCTAAAGGAAGGAAGGAATGGGGAAATTGTAAAAATCTGTCACATAAAAAACTTTAGAATATTTCATACCAATTTATTTTTCTCTAATTTTGGATGGTTGAGAATTTGGGATTAGAACTCCTGCCAGTTTTATATTTATGTCCAAGTTATGTCAATTTTTCTCTCTTTTTGTCCTGGTGACCATTCTCACCTGGACAGAAAATTGACAAAATCCCTAAATTTATTTTTTTATTTTTTTAAAAGAAAATTGCTTAATTCCCCCAATCAACACAGTCAGTGTGGAATGGCCTCCCACAGAGGTATTGTGTTCTGCCTGCTGGGGGAAGAACACAATGATTACTGCTAGCTGCTATAGGTGCCGGTGTTCTGCCGAGAAAGTTCCTCTCTGCAGATAATGACCCCCCTCTACTGCGCAGGCTCAGCGCCTGCGCAGTAGGAGGCGGCGGAAATAGCTGAAGCGAAATAGAGAAGAAATCAGCTGTACACGGGGCCTGTAAGAGGGCCCCTCGCGGGCTCACTTCGTCGCCGCGCTTCGGGCACGGCCTCACTTCGCTCGGCACTTTTTTATTCCCCCTCTAGGTCCACTTGGATGGTGGGGCTTCAGCCTGGACCTAGGACACAGGCGCCGTGTACAGCTGATTGAAGATTTTCATCTTCGGCTATTTTCGGCGGCAACTAGTCATTCGTACTGCGCAAGCGCAGTGCTTGCACAGTACAGGGGGTACCTTATCCGCCGAGGGAACTTTCTCGGCAAGACACCGGCAGTAATTGAATGTAAAAAAATCTGACAGGCTGGTTGTACCCAAGTCGATTGATGGATCACTTGTGTACAATCAGCCTGCCCATACATGGATCGAATCTTCAAAAACTTTGATCCATATATGGCTGGCTTAAGAGGGGCTTTCCCCTTATTTTGGGATGATTTTCATTTAATGCCTGTTGTGGCTCACTCTCTGGGATAGGAAACAAAGGAAAATCTCCTCAATGGGATATGGGAGGCAAAAAATAAATAAATAAGCAATAGCAATAGCTACTCTTAAAGGACCACTTCATGTTTAGTTGACATTGTCCTTTAACCACTTCAATACCAGGCTCTTTTGCGCCTTCCTGCCCAGGACAATTTTCAGCTTTCAGCGCTGTCGCGCTTTGAATGACAATTGCGTGGTCACGCAACACTGTATCCAAACAAAATTTTTATCATTTTCTTCCCACAAATAGAGCTTTCTTTTGGTGGTATTTGATCACCACTGGGGTTTTTATTTTTTGCTAAACAAACTAAAAAAAAAACACGAAATTTTGACGGGCGCTGATGAGGCGGCACTGATGAGGCGGCACTAATGGGCACTGATGAGGAGGCACTGATATGTAAAATTGATGGTAGCTGATAGGCGGCACTGATATGCAGCACTGATGGGCACTGATAGGTGGCACTGATTTGCAGCACTGATGGGCACTGATAGGCGGCACTGATGGGCACTGACAGGCGGCACTGATAGGCACTGACTGGCGGCACTGATAGGGGGCACCGATTGGCATTGATAGACGGCACTGACAGATGGCACTGATGATGAGGTACTGACAGGTGTTACTGCTGGGCACTGATTGGCACTGTGATGGGCACTGACTGGCACTGTGGTGGGCTCTGATTGGCACTGTGGTGGGCTCTGAGAGTCTTTATAGAGGGGGCACTGACTGGCAACTGTTGGGCACTGACTGGCAGCTCATGGGCACATCTGATGGGGGCTGTGCTGATAATCAATTATCAGCACAGACCCCCCCTCTGACAGGGAGAGCCGCCGATCGGCTCTCCCTGTCAGCGTGAACCCGAGGAATGCAGTTTACTGGCACTTCCTGGTTCACACAATTATCAGCTGTGATTGGTCACAGCTGATCACGTGGTAAGAAATCTCTGTCAGAGGCTCCTTACCACGATCGGAGATGCGGCGTGTCATGCTGCACTCGTGATCACCGCGCATATGACGCCCAGTTAGGATAACAGAACCACGTCCCGGCCCTCAATCTGCTGCAGGCCGGGCGGGAAGTGGTTAACTAAACCTTCACCCCCTGCAGTGCAGCCCATATAGTGAAGTACACTATATTACCAAAACGAGAAGCCCTGGCTCACAGTCCCTGCTCTATTTCATCCCAAAGGTGTTCTGTCGAGTTGAGGTCAGGACTCTGTGCAGGCCAGTCAAACTAACTCATCCATGTTTTTATGGACCTTTTTTGTGCACTGGTCCAAATCATTTGGTGGAGGGGGGATTATGGTGTGGAGTTGTTTTTCAGGGGTTGGGCTTGGCCCCTTAGTTCCAGTGAGAGGAACTCTTAAAGCATCAGCATACTAAGACATTTTGGACAATTTCATGTACAAGCAAGGTCCATAAAGACATGGATGAGCGATTTTGGGGTGGAGGAACTTGACTGGCCTGCACAGAGTCCTGACCTCAACCCGATAGAACACCCTTGGGATGAATTAGAGCGGAGACTGCGAGCCAGGCCTTCTCGTTGAACATCAGTGTCTGACCTCACAAATGCGCTTCTGGAAGGATGGTCAAAGATTCCCATAGACACACTCCTAAACCTTGTGGACAGCCTTCCCAGAAGAGTTGAAGCTGTTGTAGCTGCAAAGGGTGGGCCAACTCAATATTGAACCCTACGGACTAAGACTGGGATTCCATTAAAGTTCATGTGCGCGTAAAAGCAGGCGTCCCAACACTTTTGGTAATATAGTGTATTCAGCTCCCCACTTCCTAGACCTTCACTGTGTGGCCCTATTAAGAGCCCCACAGCCAGGTCCTCTTTCTAATGCTCATGCATGCAGTTGCCACATTAATTCATATGTATAGTTTATACTGATTGGCAAGAGGCCACCATGAGTACAAACCATCCATAGGTATGACTAGGGTGCTAGGTAGAGGACGAGGCCAGGACTTTTGCTTGGCAGTGTAAGCGTCACACAGTGAAGGTCTTGGGAGAAGGCAGTGGCGTTGCTATGGGGGTGCGGGGGGTGCGTCAGAGGGGTGACATCAGAGCATTTTTTTGCCTAGTGACCACCTCCGGCGATAGCTCCTTACGCACGCTTACTGCTTTCACTTTCACACAGAACAGGTGACAGCCCCCAGGCGGTGTGCACAGTCCTCCCTGCCCAGCAGTATCTCTATGAAAGGGGGAGGGGCGGGGGGATGATGTGCACGGCGGCTCTACTATCCCTGCAGCGGCTCCACTATCCCGGCCAACGGCGGCTCCACTATCCCGGCCAGCGGGGGCTCCACTATCCCGACCAGCGGCGGCTCCACTATCCCGACCAGCGGCAGCTCCACTATCCCGACCAGCGGCGGCTCCTTCTACAACCCAGGGACATGTGTGCAGACTGCACACCTGACCCTCTGTAAGTTGAAGCTGCTCTTTGGCTCCTCTTTTCTGTCCTGTGAAGCATGCGGTACTTAACTTTGCACCTTATACATAGAGAACTCTTGAGTCTTGCACCCTGTACATAGAGATCCTTGCACCCTGTACATAGCGATCCTTGCGCCCTGTACATAGCGATCCTTGCGCCCTGTACATAGCGATCCTTGCGCCCTGTACATAGCGATCCTTGCGCCCTGTACATAGCGATCCTTGCACCCTGTACATAGCGATCATTGCACCCTGTGTATAAAAGAAGAAGAAAAAGAAAACAAAAAGTGTAGCGCTATATTGTATCTATTAGCAACATCCAAAATGTGCTAGAGTGACAAACAGAGTCTATCAGAGGTTATATTAGACCTCATACCAAAGTGCAGCAAACAAATGATAAACCTGATGCTCCACAAGGGGCATCTGTTCACATATTTACTACACTCTGTCGATTAGTATCATCAAATTGTATTAAAGTGACAATCAGTATATATCAAACATAGAGTGTATCAAACATAGAGTATAGATTGTGGGAGGGCAATCTATCAATGAGGGGTCCAATATTTCAAAGAGCACCTCTATAGATATGTGCTCTGTGATCAAGCAATATTAATCAAATGTGCATCACAAAAAATCAACCCAAAACTTGAGAGACAAACATAAGCATGTAAAAGTGAGGATAAATGAAAAGTCTCTGAAGTGCGCAAAGTTCATACAATCAGATGGAGACTTCTTGAAGCATCGGTATCTATCTTAAAATGACATTTGCTGGATTCCTCCAGTGATCAGCCTGGTGTGAGAGTAATATAAAATGCCCTTACCGGACGTGGTGGACTCACAGGCCATACAGCGGTGAGTCATACGAGCTTGAACCGTGTACCACGGTAGGGTTATGGTAGTTCCTGGTCCACACTCCGATGATCCCGATAGAGAACTCCAACCGTGCCTGGTCTCCTGGTACGATCCTCCGACACTCACTTGGGACTTGAATCGTTTCAAACAAGAACAATAGGAGAAAAAAGGCTCCACATAGTGTAAATTCCGTTTTTGCCAAAGGTTTAATAGTATCAAAGTTTCCAGCATAAAAATTCCAGATAAAAGCAAGATTCATAAAAGCATAAAAAATGTAATTGAGCGCAGTAGATAGATGGTTTGAGGTAGCGTCCTACACCCGACGCGTTTCGTCTGAGAAGACATCAACTGGGGTACAACTCACCTCTCGTCTACTGCGCTATTTAATAAAACATGCTCAAAATTACATTGGGGACACCTGTGCGGCGTGACTTCCGGGTTTGCATCATGTGGGGATGTCAGCTGACCATCTGTCTAACCTATCAATAGATGGTTTTCAGATCCAAACCAAACCTCGGCTTGGATCATCCATATAGCCAATTGGAGTCAGACGATGTGAACATGTGATCACCGCGCTCACGTTATGACGCGGAGCGCAGTACAATTCACCTAACTAGCTGGCTATACATGGACGTGTGCGTCATGTGCGTCACCGCGTACCCACGCGGTGACGTCATATGCTGGGACATCCTTCTCATTAGAAAACATTCCATCCGGTGAAGGAGGACAGCTCATCGCGCAGGCGCAACAGCGCGGGATGTCATACCCACCGGAGACTGTCAGTGTTATAAGTAAACATCAAATGGAGCTGTTTCCTTCCTCTATTGGCCGCTCATATTGTTCCTTGTGTTTCCCAGGATCGTCAGGCGCAAATCGAATAGATTGCCTAACATCCTAAAAACAATACCATCATTGCGGCACGAGAGTAATCTGAATGCATGGAACAATGGAATCATCGAGGGGAATATATAGAGTTAAACCGTACCAGTCACGGCACGCATGTCACCCCCTATTAACAATCATCCATCTTCCATAGAATAATACAATCATATTGAACAGCATATCACTAAACAATATATCTAGAAAAATATATAATCATACAGAATTAGCAATTACAATCCCCCTTGTGTATTGGCCATAACCATAGACCCCTATCTCAGGAATGTGTGTCAAAAGGGAAAGAGACCATAGAAAGTCTATATATTTCTCTGTCAAACAGAATAATAACCTATTATGATCAGGGAAGGGAGGATGGGACAACAACGAGTCAGATAACCGTTATTGAAAAAGTTAGTAATTATAGATATATCTGACGCCCGTATAGTAGAGATAGCAGAATCTAATCCACAATAAAACTACCTACAGACAATCCAAAAAATACAAAAAAATCCAAAAAAATATCCAAAAAAATATACAAAAAATATATATAAACAATATGAAAGATATCTGAATCAGCGAATCTGACAAAAGGGGGGGGGAGGGGGGAACATACTGGGGGTCTTTAGGACTGATTGATAAACGCATTAATGTCCCACTCGATGTTTAAACCGTGGGGTACATAGCATTTAATTTGGTGTATCCACCAGGTTTCAAGTTTCGAGACTCCCCTTATATTAGATTCCCCTCTCCAGTGCGGAATAAACCGATCTATGACCTGGAAAGTGGTCCCTGCTGGATTGCGGTCATGATATGTTGCATAATGTTTTGAAACACTATGATTGGTTTTACCTTTTTTAATTGCTGTAATGTGTTCTTTTACCCTAGTGGTAAAATTCCGTATTGTCCGACCAATATATTGTTTTTTACACGGGCATGTAATGAGATATACAATATATGGGGTTTTGCATGTAGCAAATTGTTTCATTTTGTATTCTTTGCCTGTAGTAGTGGAATTAAAAGTTTCTATTTTCCGTGCCTGACTGTGCCTGTGTATAGCGTTCCTTGCACCCTGTACATAGCGATGCTTGCACCCTGTACATAGCGATGCTTGCAGCCTGTACATAGCGATCCTTGCACCTTGTGTATAGCGTTCCTTGCACCCTGTACATAGCGATCCTTGCACCCTGTACATAACGATGCTTGCACCCTGGCTGTACATAGCGATCCTTGCACCCTGGCTGTACATAGCGGTGATCCTTGCACCCTGTACATAGCGATCCTTGCACCCTGTACATAACGATGCTTGCACCCTGGCTGTACATAGCGATTCTTGCACCCTGGCTGTACATAGCGGCGATCCTTGCACCCTGTACATAGCAATCCTTGCACCCTGTACATAACGATGCTTGCACCCTGGCTGTACATAGCGATCCTTGCACCCTGGCTGTACATAGCGGCGATCCTTGCACCCTGTACGTAGCAATCCTTGTACCCTGTACATAGCGATGCTTGCACCCTGGCTGTACATAGCGATCCTTGCACCCTGTACATAGCAAACTTCTGAGCCCTGCACCCTGTACATAGCAAACTTCTGAGCCCTGTACCCTGTACATAGCAAACTTCTGAGCCCTGTACCCTGTACATAGCAAGCTTCTGAGCCCTGTTTGTATCACATTCCCGAACGCTGTACTCTGTATGTAGTGTACTTCTGAACCCTGTGCATAATGCACTCATGGTATTTAACAATGCCTTTGTATGGCCCTCCCATTGACAGCGCAATTCGGTCACACCTACCCTTTATTGCGGTGTGCTCTCCCCCTGTGGGGGGGTGTGTGTGTGTGGTGGGGACGTGGTTGAGCCTTAGGCAACACCATCAAGTGCATTGTGGCAGGTTAGACAGGAGAGAGCCTTATGCGCTACCCTGCCAAGTGTCTACTGCTCTGTCCTGCTTCTGCTGTCACTCAACAGTGACAGGACAGAACACTGTGGCAGGCTAGGAAGTGAGAGCCGTGGTGGTGCGGTAAAACATGGTGCCGTCGGGGGGGGTGACACCATGTTTTATCGCACCAGGTGACACCAACCCTAGTGACGCCACTGGGAGAAGGTAAGTATTTCACCATGGAGTAGGGGTTCCTTAAAGGACAATTTCACTTTAGTAGACACCACAATAACCCAAAATATGCACTCACTGACAAAACTCTTTGCTTTGCCTTAAAGTAAAAAGAACTGATGGTATGCACAATAATTTTGGTGGTCACTGTATAGAAGTATAATGTTTTCACTTATTGTATTCTTTCAGTTCATGATAGCCGACGACGTGGTCTGCAAACGGATCTACATCAGAGAATAAACCCCTGAAATCTCAGAAAGAAACTTTGGCCTTGTACAGCCCATCTTCTGAATTTAAGAAAAAACAAAACATTTCTTCTAAAGCAGAGATTACAGCAAGCCCATGCTCATCCTAAAATGGCCAAATCCCTTGGGTGGTTCTTTTGGAAGACGTAGATTTGGAAGACGGAGATGACCACTTTCTTATCTAGCCTCAAAGACTTTGTTCATTTGACATTGATGCCCAAACCAGGCAATCTTGTAATGACTGTGAATGGGGGGGGGGGGGGGAGAGGGCAATATCTGAAGTAATAAGATGAAGCTGAGAATTTCTTTTTTTAGAATGTGTTAAGTGGAATTCACTAGGCTTGCTCACAAACCTTTGTTCCCAACCATCCCTATTTTGATAAGACTGATTTTTGCATCCCTGAAGAACTAAGTGTGTCTTTGCCCAACTATGGACATGTTTGGGCAGGGCTTAACTTAGTCAAGGTTGGGATTCATTCATGGCCAGATTTAGAATTATTGGTTTTGGGAGGTGAGTTGTCAAGATTTACTAATTTCTGAATATTTATGGGCAGTTGATGACTGTATTTCATTTTTCCAAAATCATAGTCAATTTTATGTATAGAATTACATAAAAACCAAAGCACTCGCCATGTAGGAAGCACTTGGATGGGGAATGTATGCGTTCCATAAACCTATTTTAAATGTGAAGCTCTAGAAAGCGGTTTCATTCAGCCATTTTGAATGTACGGCCATCTCGTTCTATGAACCATTTTAAGACGAGCAGTCAAACTAGATGCGTCACAACAAAAGCAGTACATTGATAGTTGACTAGAAAGATTATGAAGGCAGGTTAGTAGGCATTCAAAAATAAAACGCGGTTAAGACCTGATTAATTAGCATTCATACTAATATATAGCTGAAAAAGGAATTTGTTTGAAAAAAAAAACAGACTTCAAAGTAGAATTTTTTTAAAGGCTGCCTTTGGCCTTGTGTTGTGTTTTTCAGATTTATTTCTTACTTTTGTCTTTGGAATTTTCTAGAAGACCCACGGGCACATAATTAAGATTGTATCTCTAGAGAATTTTCCACATGTCTGTTTTAGGTAAGCGTTGCGACAAAGGTTCACAGTGCTGCAGAATGGAATGATGTATCGCCCTTTTAGGCATATTTTCCAAATCAGAATCCACTGGCACCTGCGATACAGCAAACCTCGTATTTGTATACAAAAATGGGTATAATTAATTCAACCAGTTGAAGCAGCAAAGGGTTTACGTAGACAGCTAACCATAACTTTTGCATTTTGAATTTGGTTGGAGAAAAGTTAGACCAAGATTTTCCTCACTTCCTGTCCCAGGGCATGCCATTTGCCAAGTCAGGAAGTGAGATGAAGTCTCCTGAAAGGAGACACAGACAGCAGTAAAAACATGCCACCAAATTGGAATGGACACGTTTTAGACTTTGATTAAAGTTCTTCCTTCCGAACAATAATTTTTTAAGTCCTGAGTCCAAATCTACCACATTCCGCCCTTGATTAAGTGAAACCTCTGGACTGCAGAAACGCTGTGACACATCAATGGAATGGTGTTCTCATCTTCTTATTATAAGCAGCAAAAACAAGGTGGAACTTTGAGCTCTTTACCTCCCAATCCAAAACTTGGAAAAGTTGGATTTCTACTTTAAAATGACCCTGTACACAGGTCACCTATAACCCCTGCCCATTTGCTGCTTATCTTTATATTTAGGGCCCATTCAGACCTTGGAGTTCTGGTGCATTGCTTAAGTGCACAAGTTAATGCACCTTTTTTTCATGCATTAGGCAACCCGTAAATGGGCCGGCAATGCACCAAAATGGCAAAAAAATAAAAATTTTTGGCAATGCAGCGCACCACAATGCACGGTAGTGCGCGTGGTGTTGCGCTGAAACTCTTGTGCTGACACTGTGTTGCCTTAGTGCATTGGGCTGCCATTCAAAATGAATGGCAATGCAAAGTGCAAATGCACATAAAATGTGTTAATATGTGTTATGGCAAAGTCTGCGTTAACACGCTCAGTACTGCGCCACAGTGAAAAAGTGTATTTCAACCTTAATATGCTTCCCTGCCACCCTAAAATACTTCCTAGTATGGGGGAACATGTGTGTCTCTCTCTCCTTCCTTCCTTGATGCCACAGCAGCCATCCACCAGACCCGCAAACTGTCACATGGGGGGCAGTGACGGTCTATAGCCCTGTGTAAGCTCCATCCAGACCAACTTGAAGCTTACACATTACTTGTTTGCTTTGCTCCTTACAGCCAATAGCTCTCATTTTCTAAACCGCCCTAAAAAACAAAAAGATCAACTAGTCGGCAATCTTTTATTCTTAGACACTTTGATAAATAAGGCCGTTAAATTGCTCTTTTTTTTTTTATTAGACCAGCTTCAGACATTTTATACATTTTTCTATGTAAACGTATAGCTAAAGAATGTAGTCCTGCTAACTAACGAAGCTTTCTGTCCTGAGGTAGAAATTTCTCACATCGCTCTCATTTTTTTAGCATATGCGTCCTTCTGTATTTATTTGTCAATATGTGTTTTGTTTTTTTAAATAAAGAGAACAATTGTCAAAAATATGGCTTTTGGTGTTGTGTGGGAGTCCAGAAACCTCCATGAAAGGGTGGGGATAGTGGAAAGTCTTGGAGGAGAGCCACCAGTTGTGTCAGTTGGGCTACCCTGGCATTATTTCTCAATGTAGTACCCTCCTAGATAGGTTGATAGGAAAGCTAGGTAGATTAAGTTCTTTTTGGCTCCACTGTAATCAGTGGAACAGTTTGTGGTTGCTTTGGTCTGTTCTTGGCTCCACTGGTTGCAGGTTTAATTGTTTCCCTCTGCCTTCTGGAAGATTCCAGAATGTAATGGTCTCAAAAGGCAAATCAGCAACCTGAATATATATGTTGTCTCAGCCAATCCCTGGAGGAGTGTATCCAGAAGACGGCTGGGGGAGTCCATAAATAGCCTGGGGCTTGGAGCTTCCTTGTTCTTGTTCGGGAGAAAAAGTTCCCACCCTGAGCAGCTGCTGCCCTTCCAATTTATGGGCCATTACTAAAGGGGACTGTCCTAATAAGTGGTGCCAAAGTGAACAGTGTACTCTCATCACTCGTTAAATTTCATAGTGGCATATGCCACAGCTCCCTATGCTCTAACCAAGTTTATTCAGCAATACATTTCAGAAAAAGCAACCCCTACACCAGTGGTCTCCAAACTGCGGCCTTGGGGCCAGATGTGGCCCTTTGCATTCATTTATCTGGCCCTTTGGGCACTATTCCTACTAACCTTTGTGTGCTCCAGCTCCTTCATAAAATAAAAACAAATGTATATATACAGTATAAGCCTTTTTGTGAAACAAAAACACTTGCTCTATGGGAAGCTCCATATCTTGGAAAAGAGTCCTCCAACCATGTGAGATCATTTAAAAAATTATATTCTTGGCTTTTCTGTCTCTTAACCTTGTAATAGTTTTTACTGGTTATGGGGCAGACACAGGCTTATAATGCCCCCCAATAATAACTGGCAATGCCATTACACCACCAATGAGCTCTTTACATTTGCCTATTCAAAGATCAAGATCCCCTTGCAGGTGATTTCACCACAATCTGTATAGGAACTTTAGCAACCTAGCACAAGCCCGATGAAAGGCGATTCTTTGGCCCGCAAAACACATTGGAAACGGTATTTCTACTGATTGTGACAGTCAAGAATCTGTCACTTGTGATAGGGGCGCGCACAGAGGTATAATGCCTCCCAGTTATCTTAAACTGGAAATGCCATTACACCACCAAAGAGGTCTTTACATTTGCCCGTTTCCAGATCAAGATCCCCATTCCAGGGATTTCACTGCAATCCACATATCAACTCTAGCAACCTATCCCTAAGCTCTGATGAAAGGGGATTCTTTGGCCCCAAAATGCATTGGCAACTGTATTTCTACTAATTGTTACTACGCTGTCAAGAATAAAGAAATATGGACCTATGGTCAAGTCATCAACCTGTCTTTGAAAGAAGCCAATTTCGAGTCTAGGGTCTCAGTTTTATTTTATTTCTTCCCAATGTTCTGAAGACCCATTCATGCTTGAGTTTGAGTGTAGCAAGAAGAGTCAGAAGCATTTTTATGAATGTTGGTATGTGCATTTTACACATGACCTGTAGTACAGAAGCAGAATTGCACACTTTTTTTCCCCCTTAGACTTTTAAATGAGAGCGCCCGAAAAAAAACATGCATTTTTCAGATGCTCGCAATAAAGTCTATGGGGCCAATTTAAAATGGCATGATTTTACCCAACTAAGCTAATGCTCTTTTTCAAGCTACAGGTGGCAATCGACATCGCTCAGGTGGGAACGGGCTCGTTGAGAATAATGGGATTCTTCAAATCGAGCTTTGTCGCTCTTTCAAAATCACGCTTTAAAACACTCAGGTGTGAATGGGAACTAAAGCAGGGAAGTGCAGACACAATTCTCTGGGCATTGGATTTCAGCAAATTGATGCATTAAGATGAAAAAACATGAGGGTTTACAACCCTTTTAATGGCAGTAAACCAAGCTTTCATTAGTTGATTAGTTCACAGAGAGAGTGTACAGAGCCGATCCAAGTGGCTCTGTACCATAGAGTAGCAGCGCTCTCCCTCAGTACCCTTCTCAAGAGCTCTCAACCCTAATATAAGTAATGGGTTGGCTCTTTGAAGGAGTTACCCACTAAATCAAAGTGTTTTGATATTTGCATGTCAGTCTGGAGAAGGGAGCATTCCCAGGCAGGCTTCATTTGAATGTAGACCCCTAGATAATGCCCACATATGATGCTGAACCTCCATGATTGAAAAAACTGAAATCAAAGAAATGAAAGGGGTGGGGCAAAGACAGGAAAACTGGGAAGGAAAGGGTTAGATTATCTTGAATGTCCTGCAGATATGAAATGAGGTGGGATCTAACTTGCTGCAGCTTCTAATGCACATTATGAGAAGCTCACAGTGTGCGGTGAAATCAGAAAAAGCAATTCAGTGGAGAAGAAGAGCCTGTACAACTGTGCAAGACTTGACCAGTGTAGTCCAGATGTACCCATTTTCCTTTTACTGCTATAACACTTATACTACAACAACCCATTATCTTACCCTCCTCAAATGATGGGACCAAACCTTGATTTGGAGTATAAATGGCCATAACAGCCTTTTATTAAATCAATCTAAATAAATAACTCCAATATAAAATTAAATATATAACAAGATATAACAACAGTAAAACAACTTGTTTTAACCCCAGTCTGTTGGTCAATGACGGCGCCCCACATTCCACCACATATACCACCAATATACTGCGGGACCTTTTCCAACATGATAGGCCTCCAGCTGTATAACCGCTCAGAGACAACCCCCTTCCCGCAGTGCAACCATTACTGTATTCCATCCACCTTTCTGCTGGAATACACCGGAGGGGCACATACTACCGATGAGCCCCCCCACCCCTTTTCATCACATCTGTTTACTGCCACCGTCAAAGACCAACAGAAACACAGCCATAGCCCGGAAGGATAAAACCTTACCCTTAAGGGCCCCTCCACACCCACAGGGCCCGTTGAATCCCCTCCTGAAGCCCCATGGCCCAGTGATCAATCCCCACATCCGTGAGGTGAACTCCATCCTTCCGTAAATATAGGCCCACATTAGTCTCCAATTCTATGTGCCTTATTACCATGCCCCCGTTCTGAACCACAAACCTCCCCACCACTTTATTCACTCGTATGCGGGCCTTATTAAGTCGCTCCACTGGCCTTGCCTTGCGCCATGTCATCCGAGCAACAATGTCGGACCATAGCAGCAAAGTGTTAGGAAAAACCGTGCGCAGATGTACAAAATCTAACTTGACGTCAGAGATCAGCTCCCTGACCGTTCGCACTCCCAGATCGTTACCCCCAGCATGTATAATTAGAACATCTGGCGGTCTGTCACACCTCGCATATCGCTCCGCTTCTGGTACTACCCTGCCCCACATCATCCTGGGCATCCCTAGCCAGCGCATGTATGCCTCTCTTCTTAATATACCCAACTGTCTGCCATCTGGTCTTACATCTCCTCTCCTGGCCCCCCAACAAACATAGGAGTGACCTAGGATCCAGACGCGGTATATAGACCCTCCATCTGAAATGAAAAGACGAACAACAAAGATGGTATTAACAAGAACAACGTAACCCAAAACAACAGCACAGCATGTGAGTCCAGCCTACCCTCGCATGCTTTTTTTTTATATCATTCCACCGCCAATTGAGGCCGTAAGTAGGTACGGAATCTCCGTGACTCCCACCTGTCAATCCTACGTACAGCCGCCTCATCCAACCCACATCTGGCAGCTTCCGTAGCCACCCCGATGTGGAAGGAGTGTTAAGCGTATGCCGCCAAATCCAGCCCAGCCCCTTTTAGACATTTGGAACACCGATATGAATTGAAACTTTGACAAGTAGGACCCATCCTCATGCCTCAGAAGTGGCCCTCTCCCAGCCGGTCTAATCCTTACAAAATCCCTTACCGCTTCCACAGGGCATACCGTGGACCCCGGCAAAGCGAACAACAACAACCCCTTTACCTTTCTGATCCGTTTTGGACCTACGCAGCCGTAAACACACCCTGTCAATGTATACCCGCACGTCCTGTTCCAAAAGCCCACCCACCAAGCGCCGGGATGGGCTCACCAATTCCCCGATGCGAAAATGCCCCATAAAATGCCAGCGAAAAAAACGCTGTAAAAAGCAAAACCTCATAACTCGAAGTACACACCAACCCGCACTTCCCACAGATAGACAGAAGATTAGCAAAAGTAACCGGCCGTTGTGTATCTTTTGTCTTGTGTCCCTTACCTTTTATTGCTTGTCTAACCCAAAAATCTTTTGTCCAACCCCCCCCCCAGCAATTTAAAAAAGAACAACAAACCTGCCATCTTCCTCTCAATGGAAGACACCGATCCCCCTCTTTCCATGTTCCTGGACACAAAATACAAGACCAACAGTCTTACCTCCGTCCCATCCGTGCCAACCCCAGCTTCCTGCACTAAACACAACCATTCCTTCCATACCTTCGCATAAGCAGCCCATGTGGACTCACTCACTGACTGCTGAATCCATCCCGCGGCAACTCCAAGGCCAGCGCCCAGATCCAGCCTGGGCAAGGAACTCCTTCCTTCTCTGCTGCCGGAGCCAGCTCTTTGAACCTGTCCCACTGAAAGCGAGACAATGAGTCTGCCAGTGTGTTGTCGATGCCGAAGCCTTATGACCGGTTGTGAAGAGGCTGACAAGCGATTGACCACTTGAACCACACCCATGTTGTCACAATTCAATTGCAGTTTCAGATTCCGGCATGCCTCACCCCACAGCTCCATAGCCAGCACTACCGGAAAAAGTTCCAGTAATACCAGGTTACATATTAACCCCGCTTCCATCCAGGATTGGGGCCAAGGTTCCGCACTCCAATGCCCCTGAAAGAATTCACCATACCTGGTGGAGCCCGCAGCATCCGTGACCAGTTCTACATCAAAATTACTCACTGGGCTGGACATCTACACTGATCTGCCGTTGTACAAGGCCAAAAACTGATACCATACCTTCAAGTCCTCCCGGTGTTCCCAGACTTGAAGGTTCCCTCCGAGCAAGGCCGGTGGCGTGTAGTCTGCCCGGGCCCTGCTGCAGCCAGCTGCTGGCTCTTTTTTGCAGGTGGCGCTGATCGGTCCTCCAGCGGGCTCCTAGGCTGATGAACGGGCCTAGCTGGTGAGAAGCGAGTAGGAGGCCGAGACCTCCGCGCGCGTGGGGCCGCCTCACCTCCCTAAATTGATCCACCCGCCTCATCTTCAATCAGGGCCACGACCTGGCTGTGTAGCCAGTCCGGTCCTCTGCTTACCGCCGCATGTCTCAGCCTGGCCAGGATAACATCGATTTCTGCCATGTTGGAGGAGCAGTGTGAAAAACTGCCTCCTCCTTTCTCTGCCTCAATCTTGGCCACACCCCTTGCCTAAATACGGCCACTCCCCCCAGTTTTCCCTGCTGCCTCCTCCCCCTTAATACCTCACATTCCTTAACCTTTTGTGTCTCACTAGACACACAGTCATGCCCAGCCCTGCACTAATTCCATTTCAATCCACCGTTCCGGGCCTCACTGAAGGGAAGGCTGGAGTTCAGCATTAAACTCAGGATGGCTGTGAGACACTTTTAGTACTTGCAATATGACACATCAACCTTTTTGTACATATGACAGCAAGGAGCATGCAGTGCCCAGATGACCACCATAGAATAATGAACAGAAATGGTGTCAAAGGGCTGAGTAGGTACTTTTTTACTCCCTCTATGTATTTCAAGGCCTTATTGTTACTCACTGACTGGAGTGCACCCTAAACCATTGGTTCTCAACCACTGAGCTGCTAGGCCATGGCCTCCTTCCTCGCGGGACTCCAGGCAACTGCAGATCCCCGAACTTCCCATAGTGCCTCCTAGCTCCCATAGTGCTCCCCAACCATTTATGGTGGAAAGCAGTGCCCCTCAGCCCCCACATTGCCCCCAACTTCCCACAGTGTCCATTAGCCCCCTGCAGTGACCCCCAATATACACCCAACCCCAACAGTGTCCCACACTGTCCCCCAAACTCCCACAGTGTCCCCCAACCCCTGCATCACCCTCCAGTCTCCCATAGTGTCCCTACAAAGTCCCCAACCTCCTGGAGAGACCCCCAGCTTCCTACAGAAACCTTATTCTCTACAAGGCCACCAAGGCTGCTCCAAAGTCCCCTAACCCCCTCCACAACCCCCATGACTTCACAGTGACACCCAGCCCCATTCAGAGCCTTCCATAATTTTAATACATATTTTACATTCCTATAACTTTATTGAGTATAAACTTTTTCTTTCACTGTTGGGGCAGGAAATGTTTCGGAAAAATTTACCGGGCCTTAGTCTAAACCATAACTAATAAATAAGACGTTTCCCATTATAGAAAGTCAAATTTGAGATCCGAAGAGCAACAGCACCGGCCGAGATAATTAGATTTTAGCGCAGGATCAAATCCTCAGCATTCACTTATAAGCCGGCACTAATTCCCTCTGGTAGAAAGTCGGCTTGCCGCCTGCAACTTCAAAGCGGCACAGGCCTGTGGCTCACGCATTGCGCATCAAAGAGAAAGTCCCGGCATTAAATAATCATTAGCGGGGCTTAGCGAAGTATTAAAAGACTGTCTTTCTTTCCAGGCGATGTTCCCAGAGGATGAAAGGGGGTCATGAGAAAAAAAAGACTCGAAGATTCTAGAAGATATACGTTGACGGAAAGGTATAGATGACTCCATATTGAAGGGATTGAGACCGCTTATGTTGTTAGATAAAAAAATATATATATAATATATAATATGGTAAAGTCTATAATAAAGGTGAAGTCTAGCTAAATAGTCCATACAAAGTTAAAGGGCATGAAAGGGTATGTAAATCCTAATGAACTTTTCTTCTTTGTTCCCTTTTGGTCAACTAATATACCATTTACTTACCTTATCCTTAACTCGAGCAGGATTTCTCCTTTCTATTCGACCAGTCCCTCTAAGCTATCTCTCCTTGGTGCTCCGCCCATTGATCCCACTCTGACATCATCACCTACAATGCAGGACCAGCAGTCTTGTTTTGTAAGTAAGGATACCAAGCTAAAAGACAAAAACAGAGTGCACCGGTCTCCTGCAATGCATTCATAAAAACTTATTGTAAAAATTACTTCAATTACTCTCAAGGGTACTTGAAAGAACAGCATTAAATACAGCATCCATTCTGGTGCTGATCACCTCAAGTCTCCAAAATACAGATAATCACCTATGGAACCGAATCAGGAACTGCATTTTGAGAACCTAGCCTTTTTCAAGACTCTATGCAAGGCACTTGAGCTCCTCCACACCAATTGGTCAAACCATATCTTTGTGGTGCTGGCCACCATTTGAGAGGTCAGGTACTAGTGTTGGATGAGAAGACCTAGCTTACAATTGGTACTCCAATTCATCCCAAAGGTGTTCAGTAGGGTTGAGATCAGGGCTCTGTGCAGGTCATTCAAGTTCTTCCATACCAAAATGGTGAATGCCCTTTAAAAAAAGTTGCGATGATGAAACGCGTCAAAACGGGACCTCACGGCGACCAGAAATCACGTCAGGATGTTGCGCGTTCCAAGACCCAGGGAACTAAACCGGAAGGAGGAAGCGCTGGATGTTGTGATCAATGCGATCCACACTGGAGTATACCCCGTCCTTCTAATCCCAGTGAAAGTGGACATTGTAAGCTTATTTCAGCAACCGACCTTGAGCTACATGACCACTGTTGGATTGTCACTGCATTATCCATTGCTGGTTTTTATTCATTTAAGTTTGAGAATAAATTTAAAAACGGAATTACACTATGTGGAGTCTCTCTTGCATACATATGGATTTCGGAGATGCCTTTAATATGTACTTATGAGAATATCCAAAGTGAACAGACCACAGGATGTTGATTGAGGCCTGATAACCTCTGGGTTCTGGTGAGTTGGAACCCCTTGGGGGTGTGTGGAGTACGAGGTGGAAAAGCGTTTGGTGAATGATGCACTCATCAATTTCTTGCTGTGTATATACCCTTTATGTTCATTAGAGACTCCTGATCCATTCATATTTAGTTTGCTCATTTTAAAACTGTTACGTACATAGCAGTGACTCTGTACCAGCCTGTCGTTTTTTTCTCAGCTTACCAATGGGAGCGCAGCTTTGGTGTTTTAATTATTACTCCATTAGTGTTTTAATTTCTACACCCAGTTTGTATGCATAATTTATTTTAAAGTGGCTGTGGAGAGATGTCTCAATTTTAATTTTATTTTCCTATTTTTTACATCTAATAGCAACTCTATTTCCCTGTGTATTTATTACTTGCTATTACATAGCTCTGAGATTGGAGGAGAGTGGCAGGGCGAGTGTCTTCCTCTTTTACAAAATGGTGAATTCATGACATTATGGCACTGGCCACCATTTGTGCGGAAAGGTACTGAGGGATGAAACGCGCTGGCTTGTGATCAGCATTCCAATTCATCCCAAAGGTGTTCAGTAGGGTCGAGGTCAGGGCTCTGTGCAGGACACTAGATTTCCTCCACGCCAAACTGGTCAAACTATGTCTTCATGGAGCTGACCACCATTTAAGAGGTCGGGTACTGATGTTCGATGAAAAGACTTGGCTTGCGATTAGTGTTCTAGTTCATTCCAAAGGTGATCAGTAGGGTTGAGTTCAGACTCTGTGTATGGCACTCAAGTTCCTCTACACTAAACTGGTCAAACCATGTCTTTATGGAGCTGGCCACCATTTCTGAGGTCAGGTACTGATGTTGGATGAGAAAGACCTGGCTTTCCATCAGTGTTCCAGTTCATCACAAAAGGTATTCAATAGAGTTGAGGTCAGGGCACTGTACAGGCCACTTAAGTTCACACACACCAAACTGGTGAACCCATGACTTTATGGAGCTGGCCACAGTTTTTGCGGTAAGGTACAGAGGGATGAAAATACCTGATCAGCGTTCCAATTCATCCCAAAGGTGTTCAGTAGGGTGGAGGTCAGGGCTCTGTGCAGGACACTTGAGTTCCTCCACACCAAACTGAGTTAACCACGTCTTTATGGATCTGGTCACCATTTTTGAGGTCAGATACTGACATTGGATGAAAAAAACCTGGCCTGTAATCTGTGTCCCAATGCATTCCAAAGGCGTTCACTAGGGTGGAGGTCAGGGTTCTGTGCAGGACACTTGAGTTCCTCCACACTAAACTGGTTAAACCATTTCTTTATAGATCTGGTCACCATTTTTGAGGTCAGGTACTGACATTGGATATAAAAGACCCGTCTTGTAATCGGTGTCCCAATGTATTTCAAAGGTATTTAGTAGGGTTGAGGTCAAGGTTCTGCGTAGGACACTTGAGTTCCTCCACACCAAACTGGTCAAAGCATGTCTTAATGGAGCTAGCTTTGTATACAGGGGGACAGTCATACTGATACAGAAAACGGCCTTTACCAAACTGGTGGAAACTCAGGATTTTCCAAAATGTCTTTGCATGTTGTAGTAAGAAATACCTGAACTCCATCACTTGGAGGATAGGGGGCATATGCTTTGCTCCACATAGCGCAAACGTGTGTTTAAAAAAAAAACTAAAGAAAACTTTTACATTATCCCCCAGACCAGCCGTCTCCATATTTAATTCAATTAGCATCGCCTGTTTTTATTTTTTTTTTATTTTTTTTTTGTTTTTTTTATTCGGTAGTAGAATTTAAAGTTCAATTTTTATTGGTAGTGTGTATTAAAATGACATATACAGTATTTGAAAAAAAAATCACACTGTCCTCCAGGTTAGTCACATGGATAAATTGAGAGGGTGAATCTCCCAAGAATAGGCACAATGATAAAACCATGACAGTGGTTCTAATCCCTGACCCCTCTATCCAAAAGTAAAGCAAACGTTTCGCCTTTAGATACACTTTAATATATATGTAAGCCCTAACTTTAGACTTTTCTTACTTTTGGTCTGATAACTATAGCATTGAAAGTGTTTTGTTATATCTGTTTGATAAAAAGAAACTTGTGGATCCTGCCAGAAATCCAGTGAGTGTGCAACTACCTGTAATAAGCTGACAACAAGTCACCTTTGCTGCATTTACCTTATTAGTAGTGATGAGCTTGGGTTCAAGCTTGGGTTCGAACTTGGCTTCGGTCTGAGCCCAGAAGTTAGCTGTCATTTCTGGGCCAATGAACTGTGGGCTGGAAATTCGATGCCCCTCAGCTGATGCAACACAAAGGGGCAGAGATACTTGTAACATCATTGCCTCATTGTGGTCACATGGCCACATTACAATAGGTCAAGGATATGGCCAATATCATTGACCTATGGGTTCGGGCTTGGCTTCAATCTGAACCCAGAAGTTAGCTGTCATTGACGGCCCAGTGAATTGTGGGCCGGAGATTCGATGCCCTGCAGCTGACGCAACACAAAAGGACAGAGATACTTGCAACATCATTGCCTCAGTATGGGCACTTGGCCATATTAAGTTAGTGATATGGCCAATATCATTGACATATGGGTCCAGGCTTGGTTTCAGTCTGAACCCAGAAGTTAGCTGTCATTGCTAAGCCAATGAGCTGTGGGCTGGAGATTCCATTACATTGAACTAATATGGCCTTGTGCCTATACTGGGGCAAGATATTGGCATTGTGGCATTAGTTTAAAAGAGTTCCCACCAAGATCTCACTGAGTATCTAAAGCCAACGGGGGATTCTGCAAATTAAAGGGGTGACAACGCTCCATCGGGGTATCTAAACTCAACTGGTGATCGAGCAAATTACATGAGTGACCAGGCTCCATCACTGTACTGTATGTATGTAGGAGCAGCACTGCCACCATAAGACAGGACTACAGAACACCCTCCATTTCCATAACATACACTATAGTACCAAAAGTATTGGGACGCCTGCCTTTACACGCACATGAACTTTAATGGCATCCCAGTCTTAGTCTGTAGGGTGCAATATTGAGTTGGCCCACCCTTTGCAGCTATAACAGCTTCAACTCTTCTAGAAAGGCTGTCCACAAGGAGTGTGTCTATAGCAGTGATGGCGAACCTTGGCACCCCAGATGTTTTGCAACTACATTTCCCATGATGCTCTGCACTGCAGAGTTAATGAGTATCATGGGAAATGTAGTTCCAAAACATCTGGGGTGCCAAGGTTCGCCATCACTGGTCTATAGGAATATTTGACTATTCTTCCAGAAGCACATTTGTGAGGTCAGGCACTGATGTTGGACGAGAAGGCCTGGCTCGCAGTCTCGGCTCTAATTCATCCCAAAGGTGTTCTATTGGGTTGATGTCAGGACTCTATACAGGCCAGTCAAGTTCCTCCACCCCAAACTTATTCTTCCATGTCTTTATAGACCTTGTTTCGTGCACTGGTTTTTCAGGGGTTGGGCTTGGCCCCTTAGTTCAAGTGAAGGGAACTTTTAAGACGTTAGCAAACCAAGACATTTTGGACAATTTGATGCTCCCAAGGTGGGAACAGTTTGGGGATGGCCCCCTTCTGTTCCAACATGACTGCACACCAGTGCACAAACAAGGTCCATAAAGACATGTATGAGCGAGTTTTGGGTGGAGGAACTTCACTGGCTTGCACAGAGTCCTGACCTCAACCCGACAGAACACCACTGGGATGAATTAGAGCGGAGACTGCCAACCAGGCCTTCTTGTCCACATCAGTGCCTGACCTCACAAATGTGCTTCTGGAAGAATGGTCAAACCTTCCAATAGACACACTCCTAAACCTTGTGGACAGCCTTCCCAGAAGAGTTGAAGCTGTTATAGCTGCAAAGGGTGGGCCAACTCAATATTGAACCCTACGGACTAAAGCCTCGTACACAGGGTCTGATTTTTGGACGACCGAGGGTCTGATTTTTGTCAAAAGGGCGTGTGCAGGATTTTGTCTAGCGTACTAACTATCCGCAAATTGTCATTTGACAAACACGAACGTACTTTGAGAGTATAAAGAGAAAGTTCATTTCTTAAACGCCACCCTTTGGGCCCCTTCTGCTAATTTTAGCTTTAGCTTTTGTCTAATGTAAACGTCAAATCGTCTCTCGAATGCACCGTACTAACGATCCGAAAATCCGCAGACAGCTCGTCTTCAGACTTTTCCCTTCTGATTTTCATACCGTGTGTACGAGGCCTAAAGCCTCGTACACACAATCAGATTGTAGGCAGGGGATCGTCTGTTGACAGACTGTTGGTCTAAAATCTGACCGTTTGTACACTCCTTTTGACAACTGTTGTCCAACTTTCAGCCAACAAATGTTTGATGACAGGCTAGTGAATTTTCGGCGGACAATGGTTTGATGTCAGATTTTCTGATGGTCAGTACACAAATCCGTCACACAAAAGTCGAAAGTACAAACACGCATGCTCGGAATCAATGCTCACCAAACATGAAAATTAGCAGAAGGGGCTCAAAGGGTGGCGCTCAAGAGTTGAAATTCCTCGTAGTACGTCACTACGTTCGTGTTTGTTGCACGACAATTATGTACCGTTAGTATGCAAGACAAGATCCTGGCACACGCCCTTAAGCATAGCTCCCAACTGTCCCTAATTTCGAGGGACTGTCCCTGATTTGGAGCAATGTCCCTCTGTCCCTCTTTCCTCCTCATTTGTCCCTCATCTTGTTTTTATTTTTGCACAATTCTCCTTTAAGGGGGCGTGGCAAGGGGTGTGTCCTATGCCTGCATACTTTTGCTGATAGGTGTCTCTCATTCCCATCTCAAAAAGTTGGAAATGTGCATTAAGACAAAAATCAGACGCTTGGTTGGCCAACAATCGGATCGTGTGTACGAGGCTTAAGACTGGGGTGCTTTGGGACGGTTTGACATGGCAGCCTAATTTGGGCCATCTGGCCTTGCAGGTCTTGGGCTCAATCCTATCTACGATCGTGGATTTTTCCATGTGGCCCTGGATTGGCCAACTCTCCAGGCCCGCTTTGTGTCCAGCCCTGCTCACGGTCACCCTCGTGCGTCGGTTGGCTTACAACACGGCGCAATATCATGCCCCTGGGCGGGGCCACGCATCGTGCCCTCGGCTTGGGGTGGGGGCGCTCTGGGCCCTCCCCCCACCTGTGCAGCTATTGGCCCCTCTGTCTGCAGCTCTTTGACCCTGCTCTTGGATTGGTCCTCTCTTTATCCCTGGCTTCACTGTCCTTTGGGCAGCTCAGCTGTATCATGTCTCTGTGATGTCTCTCTGATCCTGGTATGTATTTATGCTGAACTGCTATCTCCACCTCCTCTTAAGCCAATGTGTATACCCTTTACTATCTTTGACTTACATGTATACCCCATAGAGATTCTTTGACTCTTGTTTTTTTTTCATTTTTTTATTATGTTATTACTTCTAGTGAAAGTGGAAATGGGTGCAATCCAGCTGGCCATTTACATATCTATATAGATCTAATTTGGTGCTTTTTTTGCACAGATTATACCCTCCCTGTAAGTCACCCTCATTATACTCAGTATTTTTCTATATATTTCTCTCCATCCAAGCCTTGTATATACATACAGTGCCTTGCAAAAGCATTCACCCCCTCGGTTTTCTACCTATTTTGTTACATTACAGCCTTTAGTTCAATGGGTTTTTTTTTGTTGTCACATGATCTGTCATTACATAAACACACCTTTTTGAAAGGCCCCAGAGGCTGCAACACCTAAGAAAGAGGTGCCACCAACCAAACACTGCCATGAAGACCAAGGAACTCTCCAAACAAGTCAGGGACAATGTTGTTGAGAAGTACAAGTCAGGGTTAGGTTATAAAAAAAATCTCCAAATCTTTGATGATCCCTAGGAGCACCATCAAATCTATCATAACCAAATGGAAAGAACATGGCACAACAGCAAACCTGCCAAGAGACGGCCGCACACCAAAACTCATGGACTGGACAAGGAGGGCATTAATCAGAGAGGCGGCACAGAGACCTAAGGTAACCCTGGAGGAGCTACAGAGTTCCACAACAGAGACTGGAGTATCTGTACATAGGATGACAATAAGCCGTACGCTCCATAGAGTTGGGCTTTATAGCAGAGCGGCCAGAAAAAAGCCATTACTTTCAGCAAAAAACAAAATGGCACATTTTGAGTTTGCGAAAAGGCATGTGGGAGACTCCCAAAATGTATGGAGGAAGGTGCTCTGGTCTGATGAGACTAAAATTTACCTTTTTGGCCATCAAAGAAAACACTATGTCTGGTGTAAACTCAACACTTCACATGACCCAAAGAACACCATCCCCACAGTGAAATATGGTGGTGGCAGCATCATGCTGTGGGGATGTTTTTCAGCAGTCAGGACTAGGAAACTGGTCAGAGTTGAGGGAAAGATGGATGGTGCTAAATATAGGGATATTCTTGAGCAAAACCTGTACCACTCTTTGTGTGATTTGAGGCTAGGACGGAGGTTCACCTTCCAGCAGGACAATGACCCCAAACACACTGCTAAAGCAACACTTGAGTGGTTTAATGGAAAAAATGTAAATGTGTTGGAATGGCCTAGTCAAAGCCCAGACCTAAATCCAATAGAAAGTCTGTGGTCAGACTTAAACATTGCTATTCACAAGCGCAAACCATCCAACTTGAAGGAGCTGGAGCAATTTTGCAAGGAGGAATGGGCAAAAATCCCAGTGGTAAGATGTGGCAAGCTCATAGAGACTTATCCAAAGCGACTTGGAGCTGTGATAGGCTCAAAAGGTGGCTCTACAAAGTATTGACTTTAGGGGGTGAATAGTTATGCATATTGACTTTTTCTGTTATTTTGTCCTATTTGTTGTTTGCTTCACAATAAAAAAAAATCTTCAAAGTTGTGGGCATGTTTTGTAAATGAAATGATGCAAATCCTCAAACAATCCATGTTAATTCCAGGTTGTGAGGCAACAAAACAAGAAAAATGCCAAGGGGGGTGAATACTTTTGCAAGGCACTGTACCTATACTTTATTATACAACCTTCTTATGCAGTTCACTGAGGTCCCAGGTGGTCAGTTCAGTCCTGCTTTGCTGCCCCTAGTGGTGTTGTAGACTCGACAAAAAAATCCTGCACCAGCTCTGAGTATAGATACTAATACATGTGCACCTACACAGGTTAACTTGATGGACTATTGTCTTTATTCAACCTTACCTACTATGTAACTATGAATATCCCACCTACAGCTCATTGGCCCTACTTATCAATCATATCCAGGTTATCTCTGTGAATCTCAGAACCCCTACCATCTGTTTACAGAGATGAGGAATGGGGGGGGGGGGGTCCTGTCCTAGGGTCACAATGCTGCTCTTACTTGTTGGTTGAGTATTAATCAGTGGTAGCCCGTCCATTAGGGGTGCCCGGGCTCCGTCCCCTATCTCCACGCCACCCCCCCCTATATGCAATGGATAGATTCATGCTTGGTATGAATCTAACCACAGCCTCAGCGGCCACTCCCTATTCAGGCATCTGGCCCCTTTCAGGGCCCATTAATTACAGCGGCCAGGTTTTTTTACCTGAAGCACCTGATTAGAGCCAGAGGCTCTAATAGGCTTCAAAATAGGGTGGGCTCTGGTCGAAAGAGAGTGCGCTCCGATCCCACCCAGGTGTGTTACAATAGTGAATGAATATTCGCTATTGAAACACTGATCCTCAATCCGGCCAATCAGCAGGTGTGAGACCCATTTTACGATTAGCCGAAAAGAGAAGACTCCTGATTGGCCACCGAGAAGGAGGGAGGAAACGGAAGCTGCCGCCGCCATGATATCCCGTGGAGAGCAGGAGAACAGGAGGCCGCCACCGCCAAACAGGGGAAGCTGGCGGTGATGGGGTAAGTGCTGCAGAATTTTTGGCATACCCCAAAAAAATTAATATGATGCGCTGGAAGCTTCTTGAATACATGAAACAACTTTACTTGCATGGAGGATGGTAGAAGCATATCCTCTCATTGCATCATACAATAGATTTACATGCACATCACACTATAACACTATAGTGCCACCTGCTGCATAGACCGGTATAATGCATATATAGTCACAGAATATAAGCAACTTGCTGTTGTTCTTCCAACACTACTTACATACAGTAAGGGTGGTGGAACATTGCCCCCTAGGACATGAATGTGTTATTGAAGGATCACCAGTTGAGTTTTTGGATTTAGATACCCTTTAAGATCTCGGTGATAACTTTTTTAAACCTGAACAATAACAGCAAGAACCTGCCCCAACATGGCACATGGCCTTATTAGGTCAATCTCAAGACCTAATATGGCCATGTCGCCATATTGAGTCAATGATGTCACAGGCATATTCACCCCTTCGTATACATGCAGCTGCTGGGCAGGGAATCTCTGTCCGGCAGCTCATTGGCCCAGCAATAAAACCTCACTCCCACAAGGAACCCAAACTCATATCTAAATATCAACCATGTCCTGGTTATTTCTGTGATATCAGAACCCCTACCGTCTACTGTATGTTATGGTGATAAGGAAAAGGGGTGTTCTGTAGTCCAGTCTTAAGGTGGCAATGCTAGATAATCTTTAAGACAGTGGGCACCAACGTTTCGGACCTCACGGACCACTAAACTCACAATTTTGAATCCCACGGACCACTAGCATAAATTTTTCATACCTTATACACACAATGCTCTAGATCTCTGCCCCTCTCCCCCTGGATCACACTGCTGCCTTACACAGACTCGTAATTGAATATCAATTCCTTATCCAGCCATGTACTGGAGCTCTATGCTCCCTACTACAGTCTGTGATCAATGCTGCGATTGGCATCAATGTGCATTGACAGTATTGACTGTCAGCGCACACTGAGAACACTGAAAACAACATTGGGCGGTATACACCTGCCACAATGTTGATTTGCTGCAGAATCCCTGGGGACCACCATCATTTTCTCGTGGACCATTGATTGGCGACCGCTGCTTTAAGATCTTGGTAGGAACTTTTTTAAACCCATCCATTAATTAATGGCAATAATCTGCTCCAATATGGGCACATGGCCCCAAACCAACAATAACACCTAACTCCCAGGTTCACATTGAACCCAAGCTCAACCTTGCTTACAAGGTGATGGGGAGGGGGTCTTGTCCTAGGTTGACCATGCCATTACTACATAATTACAGTACCATTATGGAGCGTTATCACCCTAGGACAGGAAGTGTTTTATTAGCAGGATCACCAGTTGAGTTCTTGGGTTTAGATAACCTTTAAGATCTTGGTGGGGAGCTTTTTCAACCCACCCATTAATGGCAATAATCTGCCCCAATATGGGCACATGGCCATATTGGGTCAATGTCAATAACCAACAATATCACCTAACTCCCAGGTTTACATCAAACCTAAGCTCAACCCTACGTGCGAGGTGATAGAGAGGGGGTCTTGTCCTAGGGTGACCACGCCACTCCTACAAAATAACAGTACCATTATGGAGCATTGTCACCCTAGGACAGGAAGT
This sequence comes from Lithobates septentrionalis, assembly GCA_037952835.1. Taxonomy (NCBI): domain Eukaryota; kingdom Metazoa; phylum Chordata; class Amphibia; order Anura; family Ranidae; genus Lithobates; species Lithobates septentrionalis. The sequence continues at coordinate 1,368,106 of JBBDGP010001000.1, read as the reverse complement.
GTTTTATTAGCAGGATCACCAGTTGAGTTCTTGGGTTTAGATAACCTTTAAGATCTTGGTGGGAAACTTTTTAAATCCACTCATTATTGGCAATAACCTGCCCCAATATGGGCACATGGCCATATTGGGTCAATGTCAAAAGCCAACAATAACACCTAACTCCCAGGTTCACATCGAACCCAAGCTCATCCCTACTTACAAGGTGATGGGGAGGGGGTCTTGTCCTAGGGTGACAATGCTGCCCCTAAATACATATGGTACCATTATGGATTGTTATCACCCTAGGACAGGAAGTGTTTTATTAGCAGCATCACCAGTTGAGTTACCCTTTATGATCTTGGTGGGAACTTTTTGTAAACCTGCCCAGTAATGGCAAAAACATTATCCCAAAATACTTCTCAGTTTATATCATCTTACCTCTTAATGAGTACTTGAAAAGGCTGAAAATGATTCATGTGTTTTACACTGATGATTGGCATATTGGCATAAATACGAGCCCTCAGGCCCATCCCTGGTTGCCTTATCCATTGTCTGGCTGGTAGAACGGGTACCACCTTTTGGCAATCCATTTCTATGACCTAATTGCTCTCTGGTAGAGAAACATGGAGATTGGGGCTAGGTTTCATGGAAACCCGGAAGGTGTCTTTGATGTATCTCGCAATTCATTCACAGTGCTGGGTGAGGCCGTTGGCTGTCAGTTGGTGGGTGCAGCATCTGATTAGTTTATGTAGCTGTCATAAGCCAATTATTACAAGCTTTTATTATCTGTCTAGAGCGCAAATTTCCCATCTTCATTGTAAACTAATAAGGGCAGGGAGCTCTGTGTTTATTGTATCTTCTTATTGCTATATCACTGTGAATGTTGAATGCATTTGAGCTATCTGCATTCTTCACCCTTGTATATATATCAGCTCCATTGCACTGCATTATATAAATCACTATAGCAAAAGTATTACAGTAGATGTAAAGCTGAACATTAAATCTCGTTTAACATTTATCATGTTAATGTAATTTCGAAAGTAATTTTTTTATATTTTCTAATCTGCTGCTTTTTACAAAAAAAGAACCCTGGTGATCCTGCCATGGAGGTTCCTGTTTAGGCACTTCCTGTTTTAGGGTGACAATGCTCTGTCCATGTTTCCCAATTGTGCTTCAGCGTTGTCTCCCAATCACATGGGCTTTCCGACGGAGGCTACAAGCAGCCATTTTAACAAACATGATTCACCTTCAGGAAATCAACCCTGAGAAATGCCATTAAGCCATTACTGGAATGCATGTAGGCATGAAGTGTCTGCAAAAAGACAGTGGGAGATCAGCGGTACTGTGATGTAACAAAGAACAAAAAAAGGTAAAAGCAAATATTAGCTTAAAAAATTAAATAAAAACCTGCTATGCCCAATATGAGGGTTCCCACCATCTCTGCACTGAGTTCTCGGGTCTGCCCACCTGTTGTGCCCATTATAAGGGGCTCCTTTATCTTCACACCTGCTGTGCCCATTATGAGGGGTTCCCACTATCCCTGTGTTGAGTTTCGGGTCTGTACACCTGCTGTGTCCATTAGGAGGGGCTTCTACCATCACTGCACTGTTACCCCGTCTTCACACCTACTGTGCCCATTATGAGGGGTACCCACCATATTTAAGCTGAGTTCCCATAGCTGAACACCTGCTGTGCCTGTTATTCCCACCATCCCTGCACAGAATTTCTGGGTCTGCACACCTGCTGTTCCCATGATAATGGATTCCCACCATCTCTGTGCTGACTTTACAAATCTGAACCTGTGCCTGTTTCAGGAGATTCCCACCATCCCTACACTGATTTTCTGGGTCTGCACTCCTGCTGTACCCATGATGATGAATTCCCACCATACATGTGTTGAGTTCTCAAATCTTAACACCATTATGAGGAGCTCCCACCATCCCTGCATTGAATTCCCAGGTCTGTACACCTGCTGTGCCAAATATGAGGGATTTCCACCATCCCTGCGCTGAGTTTCTGGGTCTGTACAACTGCTGTGCCCTTTATGAGCTGTTCCCACCATCCCACATGATTTTTATTCATTTTATATTATGAAGAAGCTAACAGAAGGAGCTGGATCACACAAAGGTGGTAAGGAACACGCAAATCTCGTATGTGGACAGAAATCGAGTCAGGCATTATGGCAGGGAGATCTGGCCAACCAGGGGCCAACTTCACCCAATGGGCTTCCGTTATATAATAATATTACTTTGGGTTGAACTGACTCATTAATAACTGAAATATGTCCAACCTTCTTAACTCCAAGTCATTTGGGTGTCCAATAAGATGAACCCTACCCCAATTTTTTTTTAAAACCTTTTATCATTTTGGCCATTAAAAAACTTTTGTTATGGAATGAGTAGTGAATGGTTTGAGCTTCTGCCAAGTTTATGTTGAATCCATGCTGGCACAATTTCCCTTATTTTCTGTCTAAGTGATCACACCAGAATCAAGATGTTTCCTCAATGAAGACATCACTAAACTATCCTAGTCCTATCCTATTCTTAGTAACCACTTCCTTAAGCTGGCTACACATTATAGAATTCCCTTGTACAATTTTCCCTTAGATTACCAAAACTATATATTATGAGGTCAAACCTAAACATTGTCAGATTGAATGAAATCAGGCAGGCCCTTGCACTATATAGTTGAAGGTAAATCTAAATCTAAAATGAACAAGAAAATTGAATAATGTGTAGCCAGCTTTATGGCCCCAATCATATATTGAGGCCATGGTTGTGTTTGGCTGAGGCATCACTAAAGGCCTGACAGAAGTCTCAGCTGGCCAGTGGAATTTTGTTAGAAATTTTTTGTTTTTTGAACATTCAATTTTCTAATAGTATGCGGAGTCAATTTCACTTTCTTTTTAGACTGCAGTAATGTAAGAATTCAAAGGAGCAGGATGGAAATTCTTTTTTCTAGAATGAACGAAATGCTAACTGTGAATTTGGGAAAAATCATACATATTGCAATGCGCATGTTCTAACTCACAAAAAAAACCTGTCCGATATGTGGCGCTCATCCGCAAAGGCATTATTACAGTTGGAGAGTAAGTCAAGAGGAACATGGTTCTTTTATAGTTCTCTGGGTCACTGGGGAAGCTGTCCGATTGGATGTTGTTGACCCTAGCAGCCATCTTTGGACAGGCAGAGCCTATTTAAGGCCCTGGCTGGCATTCTCCCCCTCCTAACAGGCGCTGTGAGTTCGGCTGAAACCTTCCCTCTACATTCTGTTGGGACCCGTGAGTCTCCCAGTTGGGCTGTCCTCCCACTGGGTTTATTGTGAACTGTTTCTGTATTACTTCAATACAAGCTCTTTATATCACACTTGGACTGTGTGTGTTATTGCTGCCACAACACGCTTCACACAGCCTACAAATACGATTCTATTCAAATAGCAGGTATGCATGAAATTTGAAAGGCTTTCGAATTAAATTAGTTGACTCAATGATGGCAAGAACTACATTTTCATGGACACCTTTCAATGAACGTTCGAATCAAAGTCTAACCATGTATGTCCATCTTTACTCTTTGCAAAAAGTTTTGGATGGAGTTATAGCATTTATCTTTAGTGACCATGGTAGTATGATCATTGAGACTCTTGATAACTAGAGCAGGTTTCTGGCGCCCTGTTAAGCCGACCTAGTTAAGCATCAAACCCAAAGCTCCAGGCCCTTTTGACCTTTTGGAATGTTTAATTCAAGTCCCCAACAGTAGATAAACTGTTCCTCGCCCCATGCTGCCAGGGGTTAAGGATGGTGACAGGAACATGAAAAATTAGCCACTGTCTTCTTCTCATCTGTTCCATACTTCCTCCAAAAGAAAGTCAGCCAACTGAACATGAAGGATCGCCAAAAAAAAAATGTCCAAATGGGGAGAAACAGGAATGCTTGAATGCTTCCTGTCCACGTGAATAGGAACGTTTAATTATTAATAGCTTAAGTAAACCTCCCATACACAGGCATTTTCCTCTGCGTGATGAATAACGTCGAGGTCCAATATGAAAATAGAGTTGGGTTTGACAAAGCATAGTCAAGGTTCTCACAGACACACAAGTCCCTGGGGTTCAAAGCATCATTTTCTGCGGTAATAAAACAGCTTCGGGGGCCAGATGTCTTTTTATCGGAACGGCTGTGTTTAAATCAGTCTCATTCTTTACACTTCCAGAACAACAGGATGAAAGGGGTACATGGGAGGGAAGCTTGAAGATACCAAGGATGATTAATTGGTGGACGTGCTTACTGTAACAACCTGGATAACAGAAAATCTTCCTAGGAGTCATTGTTGTGGACTTGTCCTATCTGGAAATCTCAAAAATATTAATATTTGTGTATTGATTTCCATACAGACAACTGTGAAAATATTTATAGGGTCTTGCAGCACCTTTCTGTAATAATATGGCAGGTGCAATGCTCTATTTGGACCAATCTGTCAAATCTAGAATTTTTGTTTGAAGGCTGGAAGGAAAGATTAGGTACAATAATAACATATCTAACCTTAATCTGTCCACATTGTTTCCACAAAATTATCTGTACAGCCATTTAAAGTGGACCTATTGCTAGAGATGTTGAGGGCATCATCCAGGGTTATCACCTACTTCCTGAAGAGTATAGATACAGCATGAGGCACTGGATCTTAGGCCATTTTATTCTAATATCATGGGATGAGTTCTAATTCATGGAGCACAATGTTCTGGCCAAGGCTTTTCTTTCCAGAAGGACAGGGTCATCTTTCTTTAGGCCTCCTCCAGGGTTACTACCTACTTCCTGAAGATCAAAGTTCTGGCTAAAGCTTTTCTTTCCAGAAGGACATGGCCATCTTTCTTTAGGCCTCCTCCAGGGTTACTACCTACTTCCTGAAAGTCATTGTTCTGGCTAAGGCTTTTCTTTCCAGAAGGACAAGGCCATCTTTCTTTAGGCCTCCTCCAGGGTTACTACCTACTTCCTGAAGATCAAAGTTCTGGCTAAAGCTTTTCTTTCCAGAAGGACATGGCCATCTTTCTTTAGGTTTCATGCGGAGTTACCACCTACTTCCTAAAGAGTACGGCTATAAGCACTTGATTTTAGACTATATTACCTCAACATCATAAGATGAGATCTACTTTATGGAGCACAATATTCTAGCTAAGGCTTTTCTTTCCAGATGGACAGGGCCATTTTTCTTTAGATTTCTTCCAGGGTTACCACCTACTTCCTAATGACTATGGCTATGAGGCAATGGATCTTAGACTATTTTAATCCAATATCATGGGATGAGGTCTAATTCATGGAGCACAATGTTCTGGCTAAGGCTTCTCATTGAACCTGGATAATGCCTAAAGAAAGTTGGCACTGTCCTGCTGTATCACCTACTTCCTAAAGAGCAAGGATTTGAAGTAATGGCCCATCTATGGGCAGGCTGGTTGGCTAATGCTCAACTTCAGTACAACCAGCCTGTAGGGATTTTTTTGTTCGATCAATGCCAGAGGCATTCCCCACCCATTCTGCGGTGGAGAAGGCCCACTGCGCTCCCTACTGGCTGAAACAACAGGACTGGGGGAGGGATTCCTCCTTCAACACTGGCTGTGTTGATGAGGGAATCAAGAAACATGGGTACATACATGGGTCAAATCCCAAATGATTTGTCGATTGAAAATCCAAACTTCTTTTTGTAACCCAATGGTGCCACCACTGATTTTGAAATCCGACCAACCAAGCAGTCAATTTTACCTCTAAGTGTTACGGAAAAGAAAATTTGTGGCAGGGAATCTTTTCTTTTTTCCAGGTCACAGCTCATACACATTTCTTTTTCGATTATATTTCTCATACGATTCTCCCATCACTGTTTAGAAATTTGTTCGACTTTCAAAAAATTTCCAACATGATAACTTCCACACTAATGACCGAAAATTGAACGATTATTCAAATGTGCGATTTTTGAACAAAAAAATCATTCGGAATTCAAAATGTGTATGGCTGGCCTTTAGGCTCATTTACACCAGGAGGCCTCAGGGAGAACCATGGGAGAAAGCCAAATGTTAAGAAGCACAGAGTGAATGCCCCACCGATTGTTGTAGAATCTGGAAATCCATATATATCAGTCCTTAGGTCGATACATGGTTTGAATCTCAATAGAAAATCAATCAACTTGGGTACAACCAGCCTGCTGGATTCTCTTACGATTATCGCTAGCAACTGCTATAGTTGCTAGCAATAATCACTCTCTTCTCCCGTTGGGGGGAAGACATTTAGCTAGCTACATGGACATAATGAATATCCCACTACTTGAAGCAAGGCCACCATAACTAGGCAGCTTTTGTATATGCAATCTGACAATTGCTTTTACCAGTCCAAGCCCCACCTCAAGGTTCAATTTAGTTGCCCACTCTTCGGAAAGTTCCCATTCAGCCATATCCACTCTAGTTGAAGTTTGGCCAACCTAGCACCAGATCTCTTGACTGAAGAAGCCAAAGCTGATTAATAAAGCTTCATTTGGATTAGGAAAGGTCCAGACTTGGTGTCTCCTCACAAGTTGACCACAGCTATTGACGTGACTAATCCTCACCCTTGCCCAGCCAGACCAGGAAGCCCACACCAACCAGATCCCGGGCCCCTCAAACGCTACGCCTCCTTTCATCTCCAAGGACAAAACTTCCACGTATGTCTTCTTTTTCCTCTGAGTTCTGGCAGCCATGTGAGAATTGTATTAGCACCTACTTTATCACTGACAGCCGGGTCAAAGGCCGAGGAGGCCTCATTCCTCTTGGATCCTCTGGACTCTTATGTACAGCAATGCCCCCACCTTTCAGCCCTCATTATTACATGATTTGTCCTAACCCTTTATTCCTCCCCCACCTCCCACCATCCATCAGCCTGAGCCGTGAAAGTGTGTCCAAACAGTCTCCTTCTATCAAAAGTTTAGAGAGGTCCCTTTGAATCGCGGAGATTAAAGTTGGGTTTATTTGAATCATGAGGTTTAATGCACAGGATTAGCGCGTAATAACTTTATTTATACGGGTCTAAGAATAGACGGAGCACCGCGGGGTCACAACATGTACGAGATTTGGTAATAATAACATGGAGGGGGCAAGCAGATAAAAGGGGAATATGTTGTTTTGGGAACAGGATTATACAAGCTTGCTAAAGCAGATGTAAACCCTAACTGAATGACGTTATTTGGTGAAGCATGGTGTGTCATTAACAACTGCTATTTCTTTTTTAATAAAATATTTACTTTCAATTTTGTATCCTTTTTGCATCTCCTGCAGCTTCTTTGCAGACACTTCTAGTCTCTACGTGCATCCAGAGATGACTGCAGGGCATTTCTCAGGACGGGTTTTCTGAGGGTGGCAACAGCCTGTGTTGAAAACAACCACCGGAGTAGGACCAGGACACGGGGTGGGCAGAAGAGGCAGCAGTCCAGGGCGAAGCTGTAGGGTAGGATGACCCCCTCAATACACGCAAGCTACAAATCAGTGGCTAGCAACCAGGGGCCGCAGTTTCATGTCAGTACTGACAGCTACTGCTGTCACACTATGCTCCAACATATCCGATCTCCACCCCATTTGCCCACAGCTGACACAAAAACACACCATGCATGTGCAGCTGCCTACTAGCCACAAGAAAGCAAGTGATTGGTCATGCACGGGTAGTGCACACTCCATGCCAACAATGGGCAGTTGGAGAAAGGGGGCAAAGAATGGGCACAAGGTGGTACACCCATTCTATGTCATGCAGGGGGGCGCAGTTCTGCATCCTTACCCTGGGCGCTGGACAAACCTGTCCCGTTACAGCACCGGAGGTCCATGTGACAGAGTGACAACGCAGGAGCAGAATTGGCAGATAGGACAGAGGGTTGTCACGCTATAACAGGAAGTGCATGAACCTCTTGGTGTGATCTCCAAGGGTTATTTGATTATACAAATACATACACTATATTACCAAAAGTATTGGAATGCCTGTCCTTTACACGGACATGAACTTTAGCAGCATCCCGGTCTTAGTCCGCAGGGTTCAGTATTGAGTTGGCCCACCCTTTGCAACTATAACAGCTTCAGCTCTTCTGGGAAGGCTGTCCACAAGGTTTAGGAGTGTGTCTATGGGAATGTTTGACCATTCTTCCAGAAGCGCATTTGTGAGGTTAGACACTAATGCGGGCGAGAAGGTCTGGCTCACATTGTCCACTCTAATTCATCCCAAAGGTGTTCTATCGGGTTGAGGACAGGACTCTGTGCAGGCCAGTCAAGTTCCTCCGCCCCAAACTCGCTCATCCATGTCTTTATTGAGCTTGCTTTGTGCACTGGTGCGCAGTCATGTGGGTACTACGAGGGGTCTTCCCCAAACTATTCCCACAAAGTTGGGAGCATGAAATTGTCCAAAATGTCTTGGTATACTGATGCCTTAGGAGTTCCCTTCACTGGAACTAAGAGGCCAAGCCCAACCCCTGAAAAACAACCCAAAATCATAATCCCCCCTCCATCAAATAATTTGGACCAGTGCACAAAGCAAGGTCCATAAAGACATGGATGAGTGAGTTTGGGGTGGAGAAACGTGACTGGCCTGCACAGAGTCCTGACCTCAACCCGTTAGAATACTTTTGGGATGAATTAGAGTGGACAATGTGAGCCAGACCTTCTTGCCCAACATCAGTGCCTGACCTCACAAATGCGCTTCTGGAAGAATGGTCAAACATTCCCACAGACACACTCCTAAACTTTGTGGACAGCCTTCCCAGAAGAGTTGAAGCTGTTATAGCTGCAAAGGGTGGGCCAATGCAATATTGAACCCTACGGACTAAGACTGGGATGGCATTAAAGTTCATGTGCGTGTAAAGGCAGGCGTCCCAATACTTTTGGTAATATGTGTATATGCAAAGCAAAACAGACTTTAGAGGTATCAAGGACAATCTGATATAAGTTGGATTGTTAAAAATGCTTATGTTTAATTACAAAACATCAACTTAGGTTGGAAAGAGTCAACCCTAATGCCGCGTACACACGAGCGGACGGTCCGTCAGAAAAAGTCAGATGGGAGCTTTTCATCATATATTCCGACTGTGTGTATGCCCCATCGGACTTTTTCGTTGAAAATTCAGACGGACTTAGATAGAGAACATGTTCTAAATTTTTGCGACTGAACTAATTGCTAACGGGAAACTCGCTCGTCTGTATGCTGTTCTGACGTACCAAAAACGAAGCATGCTCTGAAGCAAGTACGAGACGGAAGCTATTGGCTACTGGCTATTGAGCTTCCTTTTTCTAGTGCCGTCTTATGTGTTGTACGTCACCGCGTTCTGGACGGTCGGACTTTGGTGTGACCGTGTGTATGCAAGACAGCTTGAGCGGAATTCCTTCGGAACTCCGTCGGAAAAACCTTCAGAGTTTATTTTGACGGCAAAACCGGTCATGTGTACAGGGCATTAGAGTTGATGCACATGTGCGGCTATTATTGCTATAAGTGAAGAACCACTTTTCAGAGGGCATTGACCAGGCAGTAAGGCGGCAATATGTTGCCTTCTCATTGTGACCTATCATGCTGCAACTGCGAGCATTGCATGCACCAGCCGCAGAATGCGACATGCTGTTCGTTTTTGTCATGGCTGCAAAGCAAAGGATTGCGGCCACCACATGCGTACCGCCGTGGGCAACTACATTGTTGTTTAGGTTGGCGGCCTCGGCGTGGTAAAACCATGGATCAACCACCTACTTTTACCACCCCCTGGCTGCCCATGTGAAAGAGCCCTTTCAGTGGCGGTCAGAATGCCACCATCAGATAGGAGACCAATCAGCCGCAGCTCTGGGGACCCCTAGCAATCTCTGCAAGAACCCTATGGTTCGATGGAACCCTAAGAATAGATGTGTTAAAGCTTATAGGACATTTTAGGGATTAGTTTGACAATGAACATACATGAACCCATAGGCTCTGCTCCAGACTTGGAACTATGAAGTCACCATCAGATAGGAGGCCAATCAGCCACAGCTTAATGGACCCTAGAAATCTCTGGAGGAACCCTACCGTTCGATGGAACCCTGACTGAGAATTGATGTGTTAAAGCTTATAGGAAATTTTAGGGATTAGTGTGACAACGAAAATACCCCAACCCATGGCTACTTTCATCTCACACAAACAACCCAGGTGCCTGCTACCACAGCCTGTCTCCAACCTTAGTCAAAAATATAAAAAAAATGTAAGCCACACTCTAAAACTTATCTCTTCCTTCCGTGTTTATTAATTGCCAAAATAAGACTGTATGCACTGATGTCTCCACCCGAAACCAATCATTCTTGACGCATTTCGGCACTGCAGGAAGTCCCCTATCCGTATGAGCAGGCCAGCAGTGCTGAAACACATCAAGGTAGGTTGGTTTTGGGTGGAGACATCAATGTATGTATTTTTTTTTTTTTATATACAATTTTTATACACAGAAAGAAGTGCTAAGTTTTGGAGTGTGGCTTACGTTTTTATATATTTTAGTTTGACAACTATGTTACATTGTTTCCGTTTTATCAATAGATCTAAGAACTCAAGACCCTTATCATTAAAGAATTGAAACCACTCATCTGTTGATTCTTTATCTAGTAAACCATCATTGATAGGAAAATATCAATCTCAGTCTTCGTGGTATCAATCTATCTTTAATGTATTTCTCATGGGCGGCTATATCCCACCAAGAGTTCATCTTTTTTTTCCATTAGATGCCCCATTTTTCTAAAGCAATTCTCAATCTCTCCTACCGGATTGGTCTCCTATCTTTCAAAGATGGTATCTAAGTCTATTGTTCTATTTTCTAAAAACCCGATTCTGATTCCGAATCTGATTCAGTTGCTTGATGATGTTAGACTTGGTGATGGATCTGTGTATCTCGCTACAGCTGATGTTGCATTGTTATATACGATTATCAATCATGGAGAGGTGTTAGAAGCAACTGAATGAGCCTTAAGAGACCTCAGTGGGTTGAAGCGCAAACAAAGAAAATTTCTCGTCGATTGTTTGAAATATAGTATGGACCACAGTTATTTCTGGTATGAGAAAAGCTATTATGAACAACAGATCTGTGGTATTGCAATGGGTGTGTCGCGTACCTTACTGTGGAGTCTGAAATGACGAGGGTGGCCTCTTGCACGGTTCCTGTCCTAACACCCCTGGAGGTGGAGACAGGGCTGCTAGGGCAACGGAAGGGTGCAGGTGCCTGTTGGCAGGATCAGGAACACCGGAGCCTGGAGATGCTGGTGAGATGTTGATCCTGGATAGGTTCAGGAAAGTCCAACAGGAGAACTTGCAAGGTCGGGAACAAGCAGGAGTCGGCAACGTGCTGGCAGGAAGGTGCACAATCGATAGGCAGGTTTGTAGTCAGGGGCTAGCGGAGGTTGGCAATGGGCTGGCAGAGAGGTACAAGATCGGAAGACAGAGCCGTGGTCAGAAGTTCAAGCCGGGTTCAGTACAGGAAGCAGAAGTAAACAGAGTTGCAGGGATAATCCAAAAGAGTAGTCAGGAAGGCCAAGGTTTCAGGATCAAGGTTCAATCAAACAGCAATCAAGGATACAGGAACTAGCTGAGACAATCCAGCACTGATACTAGTATGCTGATCCTTTAAATAGGGCGCCCTGTGCTGTGATTCGTTGGCTTGCGGACATGCCCACGCCGACGTGCACTCGTTCGTATGAGAGTACTAACGTGCGCGCCTGGTCCGGGGTTCACACATTCGTGCCGCACGTCTGGCTGGCGCACGGGAACGAGCGTTTGTAATGGTTCTCTGACATTGCCCCCTCCTTACGGGCAGCCTCCCGATGCCCCTCTGGATCCTTCTTTCTGGATGAGAGCGATGAAAGGCTTGTATAAGCCTTGGGGCATGAAGGTTTGCTTCCGGTTCCCAGGAGTTTTCTTCTGGGCCAAAACCTTTCCATTTATTTGTGCAGTCCACAATGGTCTCGATCTCGAACTCCTCCTCTCCATCCACCATTATGGCCTCTGGGGGCCCCATTTCGCGTCCTGGAAAGGGATTAACCACGTCAGGTTTCAACAAGGAAGTATGAAACACAGGATGTATCTTGAATGTGTCGGGAAGTTCAAGTTCATACGCCACTGAATTGATCTTTCTCTTGACTGGGAAAGGTCCCAGATATTTAGGTCCCAATTTCCTGGACAGGCAGGCCAGTTTCAGATTGACTGTTGAAAGCCACACACGGTCACCCACTTTCAAATCCAGTTCTCCTCTCCTCTTTCTGTCAAAGAATCTTTTATTAACCTCCTGTGTCCTGACAATGGTCTCTCTCAGCACCTGGTTATTAGTAGCAAGGAAATTTAGTCTGTCCTGAACAGCTGGTAACGGAGAGTCTGGAATTAGCGTTGGCAAGAAAGAGGGATGGAACCCATAATTAGAGAAGAAGGGAGATTGGTTGGTAGCTGTATGGGTAGAGTTGTTAAATGTGAATTCTGCCAAGGGCAATAGTGAGGCCCAATCTTCCTGGGAAAAAGAGGTAAAGCATCGCAGGTATTGTTCTAGCGTTTGGTTGGTGCGCTCAGTCTGTCCATTGGACTGGGGATGATACGCTGAGGAGAAATTTAGTTTGATGCCCAGTGCTTCGCACAGTGTTTTCCAAAATCTTGAAGTAAACTGCACTCCACGATCTGAAACAATGTCACTAGGGATTCCATGCAATCTCACCACTTCTTTAATGAAAACTTCAGCAGTTTCTGTTGCTGATGGGGTCCCTTTCATGGTGACAAAATGTGACATCCTGGAGAGGCAGTCCACCACTACAAAGATCGCAATCTTATCCCAGGGTCTTTCAGGAATGGGTAGTGGTCTTAATAATCCCCATGCTTTGCTTTTGCTGTTCTTGTTTCTGAGACAAATTGAGCACGAGCCGACATATTTCCTGCCGTCCCTTGCTAAGCTGGGCCACCAAAAACGTCTCTGGACCAAATCCATGGTCTTGTGTCCCCTGAAATGGCCGGCCAGCGGGTAGTCATGGCACACTTGTAAAATAGTAGTACGCAGATTCTGTGGTACGAAAAATAGAGCCCATCGTCTTCTTGAAGGTTCATATCTGGAGGCAGAGAGATTCCCCTGGATGCTTGACGTATCTGTGTCATTAAATCATTTTGTGTGAGCAAAAAATTCACAGCCTGTAATATGGTATCCGTTTGAGGTGGAACCTCGATTTCCGTGAACATACGCGACAACGCGTCTGGTTTCACATTCTTGGATCCGGGCCCGTAGGTTATATGAAAACTGAAGCGAGAAAAAAAAAGAGCCCATCTTGCTTGTCTGGGTCTGAGACGTTTAGCAGTCCTGAGATACTCTAAATTTTTGTGATCTGTGAAGATCAGTATTGGGTGTGTTGCTCCCTCCAAGAGGTACCGCCAATCTTCCAGAGCCGATTTGATTGCCAACAGTTCCCGGTCCCCCACATCGTAGTTCCTTTCTGAAGGCCCTAATTTCTTCGCGAAAAAGGCCACAGGGTGCATTAAAGCTTTAGGTCCTTGGCGCTGAGACAAGATAGCCCCTACAGCGCTCTCTGAAGCATCTACTTCCAGTATGTATGGAAGGGCAGGATCAGGGTGCTTCAATACCGGGGCAGAGGTGAATAGTCTCTTTAATTTGTCAAAAGCAGCTTGAGCTACCTCTGTCCACTGAAAGCGGTTCTGTTTTTTGGTGTGCTGAGCGATGGGCATGATGATACTCGAAAAGTTTTTAATACATTTCCTGTAAAAATTGGAGAAACCAATAAACCGTTATGGCTGCGTCCTTTTGAGGATCCATTGCCATCCCTCCTGTAGAGATTACTAGCCCGAGAAAGTGAATGGTCTGCCGTTCAAATTCACATTTCTCAGCCTTGGCATAGAGTCCATTTTGTCTTAAGCTAAGAAGGACCTGTTTCACATGGTCACGATGTAGTTCCAGGGAAACCGAGAAAATCAGAATGTCGTCTATATAAACGAACATGAATAAGTCTAGGAAGTCTCTGAAAATATTATTTACGAAATGCTGGAACGTTGCTGGTGCGTTACATAACCCAAAGGGCATAACGAGGTACTTGAAATGGCCAAACCGCGTCCGGAAGGCCGTTTTCCACTCATCACCCTTTCTGATCCTGATCAAGTTGTAAGCACCTCGTAGATCCAACTTGGTGAAAATCGTTGCAGAGCAGTCTCTGGAGTAATTCTGGAATTAGAGGCAGGGGGTAGCGGTTTTTAACGGTAATCCGATTTAGTTCCCTGTAATCCACACACGGCGGAGTGAGTGGTCCTTCTTTTCAACAAAGAATATTCCTGCTCTGGCTGGAGAAGTAGAGTATCGGATGAACCCTTTTGAGGTTCTCGTTGACGTAGTCTTTCAGGACCAAGAGTTCAGGTTCCGAGAGGGGGAAAATTCGGCCAAAGGGGATTTCTGCCCCTGGTAAAAGTTCAATTGGGCAATCGTAGGCCCGGTGGGGAGGAAGGGTGTCTGCTTTCTGTTTATCAAAGACATCCAGGAAATCGTGGTATACGGGTGGAACAAGATCTTGGGATTCGGATGTGGGTTTGAGACAGCCAACAACTGGTACTGAGTGGTGGAGGGTTTGGAGGCAGTTATGGAGGCAATAGGCAGACTGAAAGACCACCTTGCCGGTTGTCCAATCGATCTGTGGGTTGTGTGCTTGCAACCATGGCATTCCCAGGATGATTGGGAAGAGTGGTGAGGATATCACGTCTAGGCACAATAGTTCTTGGTGGTTGGGTGAGATATCAGAGGGCAGAGGTTGAGTTTCTTGAATGATGGGCCCAGATTTGATGTTGGACTCATCAGCTAGTCGTATGGACAATTTGTGTTGCTTGGGACGTAGAGGAATCTTGTGTTGCAGGGCGAAGGCATGGTCGACGAAGCAACTACAGGCGCCCGAGTCAACGATGACCTGGAGTGCCCCTTCCGGAAGCTGTAGGGAGACAGGAACAGCAATGTGAGTTGATCTTGATAGAGCCAAAGCACAAGGATCAAGAGAAGGAGAGACACACTTACGAGTCTTGTTAGGACACATGTTGGCGTAATGACCGGCTCCTCCACAGTAAAGGCAGAGATTATTCATACGGCGGCGCTGCTTCTCTTCTGGTGTCAATGGGGCACGAAGCAGGCCTAATTGCATTGGCTCGGGAGCTTCAGTGACTGGAGCAGATAGTGGGGTGGCAGGAATAGGTGGGTGGCTGGGTACCCTAGGTAACATCCACATGGGCCGGTTTTGGCTGTTTCTTTCAGATCTTCGCTCCCTCAGCCGGCGATCGATCTGAATAGATGGCTGAATCAGTTCTTCAAGAGAATTGGGGACCCCCACCCGAGCTAGTTCATCTTTCAATGCCTCTGACAGTCCTGAGTGGAACTGAAAACGAAGAGCGGCGTCGTTCCACTGTGTGTCGGAACTCCACCGTCTAAAGTCTGTGACATAGTCCTCCACAGGCCTACGGCCTTGCTGGAGGGAGTGGAGACTAGCCTCAGCTGTAGTGGTGCACTGAGGGTCATCATAAAGCTTAGCCATTTCATCCAAAAAGAGTCCATGGTGCCTAGCAAGGGACTAGCTTGTTCTAATAGATGGTGAGCCCAGGTCTGGGGTTCTCCCTGTAGCAACGAGATGATGAATCCCACCTTGGTACTTTCCAAGGAGAAGGTGCGAGGCTGAAGTAGGAAATACAGATGGCAAGCGTTTCTGAAAGCGCGGAATTTACTGCGGTCTCCCATGAATCTTTAAGGAGCAGGAACTCGTGGCTCTGGGGGTGGCACCACTACTGTGGGAGAAGTTGAGATCGACGGTGCAGGTGCTGCGGCTGTCTGGCGTGCCGAGGTGCTTGGAGAGAGATTCTCCACTCGTTGCTCAAGTCGCTGATAGCTACCCTGCAGGCCCTGGACTGCTTGAGTGAGGTTTGCAATCTGCTGGCACAGAGCATCCATAGCTGAGGCCCCCCTTTCAGACTCCATTTGGCTGGATTGTACTGTCACGTACCTTACTGTGGAGTCTGAAATGACGAGGGTGGCCTCTTGCACGGTTCCGGTCCTAATACCCCTGGAGGTGGAGACAGGGCTGCTAGGGCAACGGAAGGGTGCAGGTGCCTGTTGGCAGGATCAGGAACACCGGAGCCTAGAGATGCTGGTGAGATGTTGATCCTGGATAGGTTCAGGAAAGTCCAACAGGAGAACTTGCAAGGTCTGGAACAAGCAGGAGTCGGCAACGTGCTGGCAGGAAGGTGCACAATCGATAGGCAGGTTTGTAGTCAGGGGCTAGCGGAGTTTGCAATGGGCTGGCAGAGAGGTACAAGATCGGAAGACAGAGCCGTGGTCAGAAGTCCAAGCCGGGTTCAGTACAGGAAGCAGAAGTAAACAGAGTTGCAGAGATAATCCAAAAGAGTAGTCAGGAAGGCCAAACTTTCAGGATCAAGGTTCAATCAAACAGCAATCAAGGATACAGGAACTAGCTGAGACAATCCAGCACTGATACTAGTATGCTGATCCTTTAAATAGGGCGCCCTGTGCTGTGATTCGTTGGCTTGCAGACATGCCCACGCCGACGTGCACTCATTCGTATGAGAGTACTAACGTGCGTGCCTGGTCCGGGGTTCACACATTCGTGCCGCACGTCTGGTTGGCGCACAGGAACGAGCGTTTGTAATGGTTCTCTAACAGGGTGCCAAATACGCACCCAGCGTGGCCAATTTATACATGGCTGAATTGAATGGGAGGAGGAGGCTTTATATGGTAAAAAAACACAGCAACTCCTCTTATTTAAACGATTTATCGATGATATTATCGTGATCTAGGCAGAAAAAGTTTGATTGATTTTGGCTTTGATCTGGGTACGAATAATAAAAATATTAAATTAACCTCAAGAGCAACGGCACAACCATCCACCCCTCCCCACATTGAGTTCTCTGCCTGGCTACCCTACTTTCTCTCTTCGGAAATTTCCACTATCCTTCTCAGTGATTTCAACATACCTGCTAATACAAACACTCCTGCTACTCAAGGGTTCCTCTGGGGTAAAAAGTTAAAAAAGGGTACGATAAACAATGTGACAATTTTTTTTTTAAAGCTGCTCTATAAGCAATTTCTTAACCAGGGTTCCTCCAGCGTTTGTTATAAGATCCCCAAAGTAATGAGCAGTGGCACCTTGACCCCCCCCAATAAATTTTTTTAAGGGTTCCCCTGGGGTAAAAAGATTGAGAACGGCTACTATATACTATACTATATAAATACATATATTGCTCTATAAGATATATATACTCGGACTCCGAGCTAGACTCATGTTCACTGAAGTCTGAGGTTTCCCAATCACTGTCCTGCTGCCTGGCCTCGATGTATTTCTGGACAATTTCTGTCTCCATTCCCCATCTTCTAACGATGTGCTTCAGGTGTATCTTCAGGGCTCCCTTCATCTTTCTCTTCTCGTCCCTCTTTCCCTTCAAGACCTTCATCGCCTCGATCCAGAGTACAAGCTGCTCATCATGACTGAGGAGCAAAAATTATAGAGAAAATGTAAGTATTAAAAAAAACAAAGACTTCCATTGATGCTTTAATAATGTCAGACGTGCAAAGAAATAGAATGACAAAACTTACAGTTCCTCCTCGAAGTCCGCTTTGTAGGCTAATGGACCCATACAGATGATGCAGATGTTGTTTAGGATCTCAAAGCAGTCCTTACAGCGCAGACCTTTGCAGCCGTTGGTCATGCATTCCACAAAATCCTCACTGGTGGCCGGCGTGGTCATTTTGTCACACGCCATGCAGTACCATTCCGTTGTTCCGAAAAGCTTTGTCAGGAGGCTATATCCGGGAATCCTATAGACAAGAACAATGTTGGTCACATTCACTAACTGGCACAGCAATATATTGAAGTTCCATAGCGGTACAAGAAATTAGACTTACTGTGCTGCAAGGATCATCAGTTTGAGTGGCCCTTGTTTGCTATGTTCATCCGTACGCTCTTCTTCAAGGATGTTTCCAGATTCATTCTTTTTTTTCCAAGAAAAAGTTTATTGAAGGATGTATATCAGAATACAAGCTTATTAAGTGAAATTACATCAAGTTACAGTACATGGATAGCAAATGTATAAAGCAATAACTAGTATAAGATATACATACTCGGATTCCGAGCTAGACTCGTGTTCACTGAAGTCTGAGGTTTCCCAATCACTGTCCTGCTGCCTGGCCTCGATGTATTTCTGGACAATTTCTGTCTCCATTCCCCATCTTCTAACGATGTGATTCAGGTGTATCTTCAGGGCTCCCTTCATCTTTCTCTTCTCGTCCCTCTTTCCCTTCAAGACCTTCATCGCCTCGATCCAGAGTACAAGCTGCTCATCATGACTGAGGAGCAAAAATTATAGAGAAAATGTAAGTATTAAAAAAAAACAAAGACTTCCATTGATGCTTTAATAATGTCAGACGTGCAAAGAAATAGAATGACAAAACTTACAGTTCCTCCTCGAAGTCCGCTTTGAAGGCTAATGGACCCATACAGATGATGCAGATGTTGTTTAGGATCTCAAAGCAGTCCTTGCAGTGCAGACCTTTGCAGCCGTTGGTCATGCATTCCACAAAATCCTCACTGGTGGCCAGCGTGGTCATTTTGTCACACGCCATGCAGTACCGTTCCGTTGTTCCGAAAAGCTTTGTCAGGAAGCTAAATCCGGGAATCCTATAGACAAGAACAATGTTGGTCACATCCACTAACTGGCACAGCAATATATTGAAGTTCAATAGCGGTACAAGAAATTAGACTTACTGTGCTGCAAGGATCATCAGTTTGAGTGGCCCTTGTTTGCTATGTTCATCCATACGCTCTTCTTCAAGGATGTTTCCAGATTCATTCTTTTTTTTTCCAAGAAAAAGTTTATTGAAGGATGTATATCAGAATACAAGCTTATTAAGTGAAATTACATCAAGTTACAGTACATGGATAGCAAATGTATAAAGCAATAACTAGTAAGTAGAATCAGATAAAATAAATAAATAAATAAATAAATAAGTAAATAAATGAATAAATAAATAAAAATAAGATATTAGATAAAAGTAGTAAGATAAAAATAGAGAACAATAGATAATAACCATAGAGACATGGTAATTTAAATTATAATGAAAGCTTGGCCTTCCACATGAAAAAAAAAAAAAAATAGATCTAATCTATAATAAGTTTAGAATGATTCCAATACATTAATACGTTTGTGATTAATAAGAGAGCGGAAAGCAAATAAGGTTAATTTTCTCTATAAATCGGAGTATGACCTAGGTAATATTTAATAAAGAAGTCGGGTATATTCAGAAGTTGTTTGAAATTGTTGCCAGCAAGCCCATGTGTTTCTAAATTTTGTAGAGGAGTCATGAGCTTGGTGTATGAGCTCTTCCATTAAAGCTATTTTGTTTACTCTGGCTATCCAATTTGTAATTGTGGGTGGATTGGGAGATTTCCAGAGGGCCGGAATACAAAGTTTTGCAGCATTAATGAGATGCTGAACTAATGATCTGTGGTAAATTTTCATCGGTAAATTAGAATGATGAAGTAAAGCTTGGGCTGGGGAGAATTCTAAGCGTATAGTTGTAATTTGGGTGATATATTGGAATACATCAATCCAGAATTTCATAATCGAGGGACATTCCCACCTACTGTGAAGAAGTGAACCTTCCTCCTGATTACATCTCCAGCAAATGGATGGGGTACTCGGATTAATTTTGTTTAATTTGAGTGGAGTGTTATACCATCTGGAAAACAATTTAAAACTGTTCTCTTGTACATTCACATTAATTGAACCTTTATGTATTATTGTGTATATCTTTCCCCGTTCTCTGTCAGAAAGGTTGATAGAAAGATCTCTTTCCCATTTTGAACTTGCAAGATTCGATTTAGGCTTTTGGTCATCAAAAAGAATGGAGTAGATAGTTGATATGAGATGACGTTGTGGTTCTAATTGAGAACAAATGGATTTGAAATGTGTTCGTTCCCTTGAGAAGGCTGATCGAGATTGTGGGGTGGTTAGATCATTTTTGAGTTGCATATATGACCATAAAGAAATCTGACTCTCCGTCCTTCGCGTATTCAATGTAGATAAAGGAAGGAGAGTGTTTTGGTCAAAGAAGTCTTCTGCTTTTGGATTGTCATTAGGTCCTAATTCTGATAAAAAGAATGTAACAAAGTCTGGAGAAAATTCAGGATTATGTCTAATCGATGTGAGTGGACTTGGGATTGAAGAGATATGGTATTGACGACAAGTACTGGTAAAAACATGTAAGGTATTGTTAATTAGTGGATGTTGTTTACATTGTTTTGGAATATTTCTAGTGGGTATCCAGGCTATATTTTGGAGTGGAAAATTTGAGAAGGCCTATTCAATAGAAATCCAAGCTTTGGTGGTAGTATGTACATTCCAATCTACTACTCTGGCCAATTGACATGCCAGATAGTATTTTCGAATGTCCGGCAATCCCAATCCACCTTTCAATTTAGGTAAGGATAACCTGTCAAAGCTTAATCTAGCTCTTTTTCCATTCCAGATAAATTTAGAACAAGCTTTACGGAAATATGTGAAAAATGATTGTGGTAATTTTATTGGAATCGTTTGAAGCAAATAAAGAATTTTGGGTAAAATGTTTATTTTAATAATAGAGGATCTACCAAACCAAGAAAATAAACCAGAGGACCAGGTCTCAAGATCCTTCTGGATATTTAGTAAAATTGGTACATAGTTTTTGCTATAAAGATCAGAAAGATTGGTCGGTATATGTATTCCAAGATATTTAATGGAATTTGCGTTCCATTTGAAAGGAAAATTTGTCTGGCAAAGGGTTTTAGTCTCGTGTGGTAAAGATACATTAAGAGCCTCAGATTTATCGAAATTAATTTTGAGATTAGATAGATTTTCAAAAAGAGATAGATCTTTAGGAGATTGGGGAGTGAAAGGTGAGGATCTCGTAAAAATAGTAGTATATCATCAGCAAATGCTGCTAGCTTGTATGTGGAATGATCTATGGATATACCTTTGATATCTTGGTTGTCTCTCAAACGTTGAAGACAAGGTTCTAATGTTAGGATAAAAATTAGTGGGGAAAGAGGGCAACCTTGACGTGTCCCATTGGACACAGAGAAGGCATCCGACAGGTGTCCGTTAATTCTAACCCTAGCTGTAGGCCTTGAGTAAAGTGCAAGTATGAATTGTAACATGCGATCCCGCATGCCTATCTGTTTAAGTACTTTAGTTAGATAATCCCATGCAACCCTGTCGAATGCCTTCTCTGCGTCCAAGGAGAGAAAGAAACCACCCTGCTTCTTTGAGGTCAACCATTTATGAATATTGAGAGCTTTCAGAGTATTATCTCTTGCCTCTCTACCGGGAACAAAACCTACTTGATCCAAAGAAACAAGGTGTGGTAAAAGAGGCAAGAGTCTGTTTGCTAGGATTTTCGCATACATTTTTAGATCAACATTTAATAAAGAAATCGGCCAGTAGTTGGAAACTAGAGTCTGGTCTTTATCAGGTTTTGGAAGGACAGCTATATGTGCAGTAAGGAGATGTCTAGGAGGAGATTTATCTGTAGAAAGGTAATTAAAAGCATTCAAGAAGGGTGTATACAATACATTAGTAAACGCTTTATAGTATACTACTGTTAAGCCGTCTGGTCCTGGGCTCTTACCAGGTTTCATTTGTTTGAATACAATATCTAATTCATCTTTAGACAATGGTCTTTCCAAGTTCATTGCTTCAGTGTCTGAGATTGGTTTAGGACCATATTGTGCAAGAAAGTTTTTGATTAGATGTATTCTGTTTTCTGTGTTATGTTGGGTGGGTGTGTTTTTAATATTGTATAGTTGTGTATAATATTTGACAAATTGTTCTGCTATTTGATCATTAGAAGAAAATTTGGTTCCATCAGGGGAATTAATCGAATGTATAATCGTAGTCGATTGTTTTGCCCGCAGTGCTCTAGCTAGTAATTTACCTGATTTGTTACTAAATTCATAAAATTGTTTTTGATAAAGTATATATTTACGTTTCGTTATTCTAGTAAGTTCCTCCATCATTTCGGTTCTAGCTAAAGTGAGTTCTTGGAGTGTCGAAATAGCTTGTGTTTTTTTATGAGATTTTTCTAAATCATGAATACGGACAGCTAGATTGGATAATAATTTTTGTCTTTCACGTCGTCTTTTGGAAGCTATCGCCATTAATTCACCACGAATAGTGCATTTATGGGCTTCCCATATTATCATTGGGGAAATTTCGGCAGAGTCGTTCTCATTGAAGAATTGAGAGAGCCTAAGTTGAATGTGTGACGCAATTTTATTATCCGTAAGTAGAGATGGATCAAGACGCCATATTTGTGAACGAGATTGAGTGATCTGAAATTCAATCAACATGGTGATAGGGTGATGATCCGATAGAAACATGGGTTCTATAGTTGCTTTAAGGAGCATGGGAAGATCTCTCTGTGTGATAAATAAATAGTCAATCCTGGAATAACTTCCATGAGGATTAGAATAAAAAGTATAATCTTTAGTGGTAGGATGTAAAGTACGCCAAGAGTCATGCAAGGTAAGTTCTTGGAGCGATTTCTTAATATTACGTAATGCCTTAAATGGTAATGTAGATGAGCCTGAAGAGGTATCTTGAATAGGATTTAAAGGGACATTAAAATCTCCCCCTACTATTAACATTCCTTCTTGAAAAGAAACGAGATCCTGCATTGTACTTGTGAAAAAGGAAACTTGTTTAACATTGGGGGCATAAATATTAGCCAGGGTTATGCGTTTGTTAAACAAGGATCCTTTAAGAAATAGGAAACGACCATCTTCGTCTATCTGTGAGTCTGTCATTTGAAATGGGCAATTTTTTGAAAAAAGAATTGAAACCCCTTTAGTTTTAGATTCCTTAGTGGTGGCATGTATTACCGTTGGAAAGTGGGGATTTGAAAATTTTGGTACATTATCGGTCTTGAAATGTGTTTCTTGTATGAACACAATATCCGCTTTTAATTTATGTAAGGAGTGAAGTATTTGCGAACGTTTTTCAGGAACATTAAGACCTTTAGCATTTAAAGAAATGATTTTGGCTGTAGCATTATGGTTAACCTTAGGAGGAGATGTAACCTTATTAGGCGGTATTGTGTGTTTTGACCAAGAAGTTTTTGTAGGCATGTTTTTAGATGAGAAAAAAATAAATAAATAAATAAATAAATAGATTAATAAATAAATAAATAAATGAATGAATGAATGAATAAATAAATATTCCGGAGACTTGCAAGACCTGCTCGCTAGTCCAAATGCAGTAAATACGTAGATGTATATGCAGCCGGATTGAGTCAGTGGTTTTTGTATAAAGAGATGTGGAGAAAAAAACAAAAAAAAAAACAAAAATTAGTTCAGGAGAACCAAAAAATCAGAGGAAACCACTGTGTGAGAGGATAGGTCAACACTGGAGTGTGGTGTAACTTTTGCAATAAGAAGTCAGTCTCGCTGACTTCAGCAGAATATTCTTATAATAATAATTCTGAAGAAGGTGTTTATAAGTTTGTTTGAATCTGATCAAATGAGTTTTATGAGGACGGCATGGAGTATGGAAATAGAATCAATATGATAATATATCTTAAACTAAATGGAAAGGATAACTGTTAGAATCATTTAGAATCCTAGATATATAGTATGTAATTTATATCTGAAGAATTGGTATATATTACTATAGAATAAGTTATATGACTATATTGTATTAAATTTAGACAACAACAAGCTAGTAAAGAAAAAATAAATAAATAAATAAATAAAATAAAACAATGGCTCCTTAATGTAGAGAAAGAGATATTATCAAAAGAATCCTTCCCTTTAACTTTTGTCACTACCTTCTGCTCCCTCCTCTTTTCCTTTCTCTGTATTGTATTTCTTTGCTCTTACTTTCCTTTTCTTTTAGCAAAGAGATTACCTACTTATAAACAATGTATCTCTATGTAACAGTTTTAACTGAGGATATAATAAATAACTAAAAGTTGACCAATTTAATCCCAAAATATTTCTTAAGTAAGTCTCAAAGCTTTCAGCCCTCCAATCGGTAGTTAGAAGACTTAAGGCTTAAGAAAAAAAAAAAAAAAAATCAGGAGAATCCTTGCATTTAAATAAGAAAATGAATAAGTCAAATAAATAGGATAGTCCAAACCAAAACGAAGTTTAGCATCTTTGAAAAAAGGGAATCTCCATATTTTAGAAAAATAGTGAAGATGAATTCGTGAAGAATTTGTGTAACAAAGAAGTTATACCTATTAAACTGAAGAAAAGGGAGGAACAGAGATAGGATCAATATTGAAGCCACAAAAGAAAACAGAATTAGACTGAATGAGAGTATCCCTCTAAGAATACAGTTTGAGGACCAGTCTTTCATCTATCTCGTCTGGCTTTACGGTTGCGCCTGGGTTTCATCGGGTTGTTGATTGAAGGAGATAGTGGTCCTTGCTGAGATGATCTTTCTTCAGACGATGAGCGTTGTCTGCGGTATCGGACTTCCTGGGTTTCCATCAATTCATTCCTGAGGTGATGTGAGGGTGCTAGTGAAGGACGGAATTCTGCATACCAATCTGGTATCTCTGGGAGCGGAATATCCAATGTGTCGCAGAAATAATTAAGATCTTCAGGAACTCTTAGAAGAGCAGAGCGTCCATGTACTGAGGCTGCCAAACCAAAAGGAAATTTCCAACGATATATTATGTCTTTAGTACGCAATATTTCCAATAAAGGTTTTAATTCTCTCCTGCGTTGTAAAGTAATGCTGGATAGATCTTGAAATATGCGGAATTCTTTACCATGGTATAATAGTGGTGTCATCGTACGTGCTCTTCTCAATATTTCCTCTTTAAGCTGGTAATCTACTATGCAGCAAATTACATCTCTTGGTGGGTCTAAATCTTTTCCCTTAGGTCTAAGGGCTCTATGTATACGTTCCATGGTGATTGGGGTATCCTTTGGTTTATTTAGCACATTATTAAAAATGCCTATAACTTCTGATTGCAGATGCTCAGTATCCACAGATTCAGTCAGACCTCGTAAGCGAAGATTGTGGCGTCTACCGCGGTTATCCAAATCTTCTAAATGCCGATTCATATCTCTAAGTTGTCTTGTGTGGGTATCAATTAACAAATGATTTTTACGGAGCTCTGTGGAGTGTGATGCTGTTATCTTCTCAACCGCCATTACTCTGCCTGTAATAGCCTGAATGTCTATTCTCAGATCTGTAATAGCAGCCGTCAGGGTATCTTTAATATCTGCAGCCACCGACCAAAGATCATTCAAACTGGGCTGTTGTACAGTATCAGAGTGTGGAGACAGAACAATACCTCCTTCGTTGTTTTCTGAATGAGGAGAGGAGACAGCTCCATCATTAGCTCCTGTCAGCCGGCGCTGTGTGTTCTGTGAGGTAAAAGCCGTCGCCATAGTGCCGGCCTGTGAACGGAACAATTCTGGGTGATTTTGAGGTATTCCTTCGTTTAATTCACGGGGCGAACGTGACCTCGATGCTGAGGATGTTCTAGAAGCTGTTCCCATGATATTTTTAAGCTTTTCTGATACTTCCACCTTCTGTGGTAAGTGAAATTCAATCCCTGTCAGCGAGAGCTCAGGGATTAGGCAGCCATCTTCTCCAGCGCCAAGCCACGCCCCCCCCCCCCCCCAGATTCATTCCTTTGGTGAGCAGGTTGTTGAACAGAAAGCTTATCCGTTCCTAAAAGAATAAAAATCTTAGTTAATAAAAGTGAACTCTAGACAAGACTAAATATAAAGCCTGAAGCTGTTGCAAAGTTTCTCACTTGGAGACCTTACAGGTAACATCACTTCCTCCTCTGTCCACTGAAAGCTGTTCTGTTTTTTGGTGAGCTGAGTGATGGGCATGATGATACCCGAAAAGTTTTTAATAAATTTCCTGTAAAAATTGGAGAAACCAATAAACCGTTGTACCCCTTTCTTGTCAACGGGAGACGGCCAGGACATTATGGCTGCGTCCTTTTGAGGATCCATTGCCATCCCTCCTGTAGAGATTACTAGTCTGAGAAAGTGAATGGTCTGCCGTTCGAATTCACATTTCTCGGCCTTGGCATAGAGTCCATTTTGTCTTAAGCTAAGAAGGACCTGTTTCACATGGTCACGATGTAGTTCCAGGGAAACCGAGAAAATCAGAATGTCGTCTATATAAACGATCATGAATAAGTCTAGGAAGTCTCTGAAAATATTATTTACGAAATGCTGGAAAGTTGCTGGTGCGTTACATAACCCAAAGGGCATGACGAGGTACTTGAAATGGTCAAACCGCGTCCGGAAGGCCGTTTTCCTCTCATCACCCTTTCTGATCCTGATCAAGTTGTAAGCACCTCGTAGATCCAACTTGGTGAAAATCGTTGCAGAGCAGAGTCTCTGGAGTAATTCTGGAATTAGAGGCAGGGGGTAGCGGTTTTTAACGGTAATCCGATTTAGTTCCCTGTAATCCACACACGGCCGGAGTGAGTGGTCCTTCTTTTCAACAAAGAATATTCCTGCTCCGGCTGGAGAAGTAGAGTGTCGGATGAACCCCTTTTTGAGGTTCTCGTTGACGTAGTCTTTCAGGACCAAGAGTTCAGGTTCCGAGAGGGGGAAAATTCGGCCAAAGGGGATATCTGCCCCTGGTAAAAGTTCAATTGGGCAATCGTAGGCCCGGTGGGGAGGAAGGGTGTCTGCTTTCTGTTTATCAAAGACATCCAGGAAATCGTGGTATACGGGTGGAACAAGATCTTGGGATTCGGATGTGGGTTTGAGACAGCCAACAACTGGTACTGAGTGGTGGAGGGTTTGGAGGCAGTTATGGAGGCAATAGGCAGACTGAAAGACCACCTTGCCGGTTGTCCAACCAATCTGTGGGTTGTGTGCTTGCAACCATGGCATTCCCAGGATGATTGGGAAGAGCGGTGAGGATATCACGTCTAGGCACAATAGTTCTTGGTGGTTGGGTGAGATATCAGCGGGCAGAGGTTGAGTTTCTTGAATGATGGGCCCAGATTTGATGTTGGACCCATCAGCTAGTCGTATGGACAATTTGTGTTGCTTGGGACGTAGAGGAATCTTGTGTTGCAGGGCGAAGGCATGGTCGACGAAGCAACTACAGGCGCCTGAGTCAACGATGACCTGGAGTGCCCCTTCGGAAAGCTGTAGGGAGACAGGAACAGTAATGTGAGTTGATCTTGATAGAGCCAAAGCACAAGGATCAAGAGAAGGAGAGACACACTTACGAGTCTTGTTAGGACACATGTTGGCGTAATGACCGGCTCCTCCACAGTAAAGGCAGAGATTATTCATACGGCAGCGCTGCTTCTCTTCTGGTGTCAATGGGGCACGAAGCAGGCCTAATTGCATTGGCTCGGGAGCTTCAGTGACTGGAGCAGATAGTGGGGTGGCAGGAATAGGTGGGTAGGTGGGTACCCTAGGTAACATCCACATGGGCCGGTATTGACTGTTTCTTTCAGATCTTCGCTCCCTCAGCCGGCGATCGATCTGAATAGATAGCTGAATCAGTTCTTCAAGAGAATTGGGGACCCCCACCCGAGCTAGTTCATCTTTCAATGCCTGACAGTCCTGAGCGGAACTGAAAACGAAGAGCGGCGTCGTTCCACTGTGTGTCGGAACTCCACCGTCTAAAATCTGTGACATAGTCCTCCACAGGCCTACGGCCTTGCTGGAGGGAGTGGAGACTAGCCTCAGCTGTAGTGGTGTGCTGAGGGTCATCATAAAGCTTAGCCATTTCATCCAAAAAAGAGTCCATGGTGCCTAGCAAGGGACTAGCTTGTTCTAATAGATGGTGAGCCCAGGTCTGGGGTTCTCCCTGTAGCAACGAGATGATGAATCCCACCTTGGTACTTTCCAAGGAGAAGGTGCGAGGCTGAAGTAGGAAATACAGATGGCAAGCGTTTCTGAAAGCGCGGAATTTACTGCGGTCTCCCATGAATCTTTCAGGAGCAGGAACTCGTGGCTCTGGGGGTGGCACCACTGTTGTGGGAGTAGAAGTTGAGATCGACGGTGCAGGTGCTGCGGCTGTCTGGCATGCCGAGGTGCTTGGAGAGAGATTCTCCACTCGTTGCTCAAGTCGCTGATAGCCATCCTGCAGGCCCTGGACTGCTTGAGTGAGGTTTGCAATCTGCTGGCACAGAGCATCCATAGCTGAGGCCCCCCTTTCAGACTCCATTTGGCTGGATTGTACTGTCACGTACCTTACTGTGGAGTCTGAAATTACGAGGGTGGCCTCTTGCACGGTTCCGGTCCTAACACCCCTGGAGGTGGAGACAGGGCTGCTAGGGCAACGGAAGAGTGCAGGTGCCTGTTGGCAGGATCAGGAACACCGGAGCCTAGAGATGCTGGTGAGATGTTGATCCTGGATAGGTTCAGGAAAGTTCTCTGCCTGGCTACCCTACTTTCTCTCTTCAGAAATTCCCACTATCCTTCTCAGTGATTTCAACATCCCTGCTAATACAAACACTCCTGCTACTCAAGGGTTCCTCTGGGGTAAAAAGTTAAAAAAGGGTACGATAAACGATGTGACAATTTTTTTTTTTAAAGCTGTTCTATAAGCAATTTCTTAACCAGGGTTCCTCCAGCGGTTGGTAGAAGATCCCCAAAGTAATGAGCAGTGGCACCTTGAACCCCCCCCAATAAATTTTTTTAAGGGTTCCCCTGGGGTAAAAAGATTGAGAACGGCTACTATATACTATACTATATAAATACATATATTGCTCTATAAGATATACATACTCGGACTCCGAGCTATACTCGTGTTCACTGAAGTCTGAGGTTTCCCAATCACTGTCCTGCTGCCTGGCCTCGATGTATTTCTGGACAATTTCTGTCTCCATTCCCCGTCTTCTAACGATGTGCTTCAGGTGTATCTTCAGGGCTCCCTTCATCTTTCTCTTCTCGTCCCTCTTTCCCTTCAAGACCTTCATCGCCTCAATCCAGAGTACAAGCTGCTCATCATGACTGAGGAGCAAAAATTATAGAGAAAATGTAAGTATTAAAAAAAAACAAAGACTTCCATTGATGATTTAATAATGTCAGACGTGCGAAGAAATAGAATGACAAAACTTACAGTCCGCTTTGTAGGCTAATGGACCCATACAGATGACGCAGATGTTGTTTAGGATCTCAAAGCAGTCCTTACAGTACAGACCTTTGCAGCCGTTGGTCATGCATTCCACAAAATCCTCACTGGTGGTCAGCGTGGTCATTTTGTCACACGCCATGCAGTACCGTTCCGTTGTTCCGAAAAGCTTTGTCAGGAAGCTAAATCCGGGAATCCTATAGACAAGAACAATGTTGGTCACATTCACTAACTGGCACAGCAATATATTGAAGTTCCATAGCGGTACAAGAAATTAGACTTACTGTGCTGCAAGGATCATCAGTTTGAGTGGCCCTTGTTTGCTATGTTCATCCGTACGCTCTTCTTCAAGGATGTTTCCAGATTCATTCTTTTTTTGCCAAGAAAAAGTTTATTGAAGGATGTATAGTAGAATACAAGCTTATTAAGTGAAATTACATCAAGTTACAGTACATGGATAGCAAATGTATAAAGCAATAACT
The DNA here is from genome assembly GCA_037952835.1 of Lithobates septentrionalis. Classification (NCBI taxonomy): domain Eukaryota; kingdom Metazoa; phylum Chordata; class Amphibia; order Anura; family Ranidae; genus Lithobates; species Lithobates septentrionalis. The sequence continues at coordinate 1,338,526 of JBBDGP010001000.1, read as the reverse complement.
AGTAAGTAGAATCAGATAAAATAAATAAATAAATAAGTAAATAAATGAATAAATAAATAAAATAAGATATTAGATAAAAGTAGTAAGATAAAAATAGAGAACAATAGATAATAACCATAGAGACATAGTAATTTAAATTATAATGAAAGCTTGGCCTTCCACATGAAAAAAAACAAAAAAACAGATCTAATCTATAATAAGTTTAGAATGATTCCAATACATTAATACGTTTGTGATTAATAAGAGAGCGGAAAACAAATAAGGTTAATTTTCTCTATAAATCGGAGTATGACCTAGGTAATATTTAATAAAGAAGTCTAGTATATTCAGAAGTTGTTTGAAATTGTTGCCAGCAAGCCCATGTGTTTCTAAATTTTGTAGAGGAGTCATAAGCTTGGTGTATGAGCTCTTCCATTAAAGCTATTTTGTTTACTCTGGCTATCCAATTTGTAATTGTGGGTGGATTGGGAGATTTCCAGAGGGCCGGAATACAAAGTTTTGCAGCATTAATGAGATGTTGAACTAATGATCTGTGGTTAATTTTCATCGGTAAATCAGAATGATGAAGTAAAGCTTGGGCTGGGGAGAATTCTAAGCGTATAGTTGTAATTTGGGTGATATATTGGAATACATCAATCCAGAATTTCATAATCGAGGGACATTCCCACCTACTGTGAAGAAGTGAACCTTCCTCCTGATTACATCTCCAGCAAATGGATGGGGTACTCGGATTAATTTTGTTTAATTTGAGTGGAGTGTTATACCATCTGGAAAACAATTTAAAACTGTTCTCTTGTACATTCACATTAATTGAACCTTTATGTATTATTGTGTATATCTTTCCCCATTCTCTGTCAGAAAGGTTGATAGAAAGATCTCTTTCCCATTTTGAACTTGCAAGATTAGATTTAGGCTTTTGGTCATCAAAAAGAATGGAGTAGATAGTTGATATGAGATGACGTTGTGGTTCTAATTGAGAACAAATGGATTTGAAATGTGTTTGTTCCCTTGAGAAGGCTGATCGAGATTGTGGGGTGGTTAGATCATTTTTGAGTTGCATATATGACCATAAAGAAATCTGACTCTCCGTCCTTCGAGTATTCAATGTAGATAAAGGAAGGAGAGTGTTTTGGTCAAAGAAGTCTTCTGCTTTTGGATTGTCATTAGGTCCTAATTCTGATAAAAAGGATCTAACAAAGTCTGGAGAAAATTCAGGATTATGTCTAATCGATGTGAGTGGACTTGGGATTGAAGAGATATGGTATTGACGACAAGTACTGGTTAAACATGTAACGTAATGTTAATTAGTGGATGTTGTTTACATTGTTTTGGAATATTTCTAGTGGGTATCCAGGCTATATTTTGGAGTGGAAAATTTGAGAAGGCCTGTTCAATAGAAATCCAAGCTTTGGTGGTAGTATGTACATTCCAATCTACTACTCTGGCCAATAGACATGCCAGATAGTATTTTCGAATGTCCGGCAATCCCAATCCACCTTTCAATTTAGGTAAGGATAACCTGTCAAAGCTTAATCTAGCTCATTTTCCATTCCAGATAAATTTAGAACAAGCTTTACGGAAAGATGTGAAAAATGATTGTGGTAATTTTATTGGAATCGTTTGAAGCAAATAAAGAATTTTTGGTAAAATGTTTATTTTAATAATAGAGGATCTAACAAACCAAGAAAATAAACCAGAGGACCAAGCCTCAAGATCCTTCTGGATATTTTGTAAAATTGGTACATAGTTTTTGCTATAAAGATCAGAAAGATTGGTCGGTATATGTATTCCAAGATATTTAATGGAATTTGCGTTCCATTTGAAAGGAAAATTTGTCTGGCAAAGGGTTTTAGTCTCATGTGGTAAAGATACATTAAGAGCTCCAGATTTATCGAAATTAATTTTGAGATTAGATAGATTTTCAAAAAGAGATAGTTCTTTAAGGAGATTGGGGAGTAAAAGGTGAGGATCTCATAAAAATAGTAGTATATCATCAGCAAATGCTGCTAGCTTGTATGTGGAATGATCTATGGATATACCTTTGATATCTTGGTTGTGTCTCAAACGTTGAAGACAAGGTTCTAATGTTAGGATAAAAATTAGTGGGGAAAGAGGGCAACCTTGACGTGTCCCATTGGACACAGAGAAGGCATCCGACAGGTGTCCGTTAATTCTAACCCTAGCCGTAGGCCTTGAGTAAAGTGCAAGTATGAATTGTAACATGCGATCCCGCATGCCTATCTGTTTAAGTACTTCAGTTAGATAATCCCATGCAACCCTGTCGAATGCCTTCTCTGCGTCCAAGGAGAGAAAGAAACCACCCTGCTTCTTTGAGGTCAACCATTTATGAATATTGAGAGCTTTCAGAGTATTATCTCTTGCCTCTCTACCGGGAACAAAACCTACTTGATCCAAAGAAACAAGGTGTGGTAAAAGAGGCAAGAGTCTGTTTGCTAGGATATTCGCATACATTTTTAGATCAACATTTAATAAAGAAATCGGCCTGTAGTTGGAAACTAGAGTCTGGTCTTTATCAGGTTTTGGAAGGACAGCTATATGTGCAGTAAGGAGATCTCTAGGAGGAGATTTATCTGTAGAGAGGTAATTAAAAGCATTCAAGAAGGGTGTATACAATACATTAGTAAACGCTTTATAGTATCCTACTGTTAAGCCGTCTGGTCTTGGGCTCTTACCAGGTTTCATTTGTTTGATTACAATATCTAATAGTATCCTACTGTTAAGCCGTCTGATCCTGGGCTCTTACCAGGTTTCATTTGTTTGATTACAATATCTAATTCATCTTTAGACAATGGTCTTTCCAAGTTCATTGCTTCAGTGTCTGAGATTGGTTTAGGACCATATTGTGCAAGAAAGTTTTTGATTAGATGTATTCTGTTTTCTGTGTTATGTTGGGTGGGTGTGTTTTTAATATTGTATATGTTGTGAATTCATGAAGAAATATATTTTATATTTACTGGCAGAAACATGAGAGATGCTTAGGCCTCACCAAGTAGATGAACTGTGATGTTAAATATTGGAACTGTTGCCCTCTTGGGGGACTTTTAGGATAAAATGGACATTCTCATGTTTGACCAAGCCTTTCTCTACTTCTTTAAATATTGAAGACTTTTACAAGCATGTATTGTAAAGGAAGCTGTTGGAACAAAGACTGCTCTTGTCACAAAACAAGGAGATATTTACATGGTATTGTGAATAAACAAAAGCTGCCACAGGACTCAAGATTATATAGACTTTTCTCGCATAGAGATAACCTAGCTTATTGTGTTCGAGTGAAGAACTGTTTAAATAGCTAACACCTTGGCTAACAAAACTCATTATATGAACTTTTAGGATGGTTTAGACAAACAAGTCACTTCTAAACACCTAGTGAGAATGTTCAAGGTCCCTCTCAACACATTAGAGAAAGTTGAATATTGTGCCAGTCAAAAATAATATAAGGTATCAATAAGGCTATCATAAGTCATTTTAAACTATCTCTAACATTGTAGGTCACAGAGACATTATAATGTTGGCGTCTGCGGACCCAACAACTTTGCTATGAAGAAAATGTATATGAAAGTGTGATTTTATAAGTAGAAGTGTTTTAAGTAACGAATTAGTATTAGGAAAAACATATAATCATGATTATAATCATATAAGATTGTAGCCTACACTTAAGATAAACAAATGTTCAGTGGAGATACCAGAAGTTATACAGGTATCCATATAGATAATCAGTTTTATGTAGTATTGATGAAATATATAACAATGTGTGTATTTCCTAGATAGACCAGTTTTATAGATATACATTTATAGAGATACAGTTATATAACCAAGTTATGTAATGATGATTAATCAAACTTATACTGAGTGTATTTTACATTAGACCGAGTACCAGAATATTTAAAGGTATATACTTATCCTTACCATTATACACCTTATGAAAATAGAACGTATTAATTTAAAAGGATGGACTCAAAACATGTGTGAGACACCTGGTGGTTGAAGGTGGTATTATTTGAACTCACTAAATTTCCAGAGGAAGTTAATAATTAAGTCTCCTAACCCAATGGGAAGTGAGCCACCTCCTTTTGGGCAGAGCCATTATAATTTTTATGGTCTTATTATCTGAAATGGTATTTAGAGGCAAGGGAGATGAGAGAAAAGGAAAACGGAAGGAGGAGAGAGCTCAGGGGGAGAGCTCAGGGATCCCCCCTGAAGGGGGGACACTGGGAGACACACAGACTCCCAGACTGACACTCATGCACCATGCATGAATACATATCTTTACATTCATGAAGATTCCTCAACACCTAATACTTAGAACTCGGAGGTCACCAGAAGTAAATCCTCTTTAGGAGTATCCATTTTGAAACTACGGCAGCCATTTTAACTCTGGTAACCAGCCCATAGGAACTGTAGCCATCCTGGAATGGGTAATTATATCATGTTGATTTTATCTTGCATGTTCTCTCAAATATTGATATGTTCTCCCAAATATTGATGTATTGAATATTATACAGTTGATAATCATTCTCCCGAATCAATAACCGCCTTGTAGATTTTTCTCTAAAGATTCAGATTTTTTTCATTATATTTTTCTTTTTGCATAGTTGCCACATTTATTGACAAAGCAAACGTCTAATTTATTTCACAATTTTAACCACTTACTTACCTGCAGCAAAGTAACGGTTGCACGTGTGAAATACAGGCATTCTGTTTTATTGTCAAGTTCATAAGGTTATTGATTCTACCGAGAAGTTATCATGGTGGTATTAGGTCATAGGGACGGTACGCCCATTTTGCAAGTGTTTTTATTGATTTTCAAGACGTTCATGTAACGCAATCTGTATCTTAATTTCATGTGATTATTTGTGTTTGTTTACCAATAAATAACTTTTTCGTATGCTCACGTCTCCGTGAATAAGTTTCACAAGCATAGACTGTGTCATATTGATTGATTTTGTATCTTAAAAATATCTTCGTTAAAAATTACTCAAGGATAATTATTTTGCGGGAAACCTGTCCTTAAAAAGGCACAAAATATTCTGACTGAATATTCACTACATATAGTTGTGTATAATATTTGACAAATTGTTCTGCTATTTGATCATTAGAAGAAAATTTGGTTCCATCAGGGGAATTAATAGAATGTATAATCGTAGTCGATTGTTTTGCCCGCAGTGCTCTAGCTAGTAATTTACCTGATTTGTTACCAAATTCATAAAATTGTTTTTGATAAAGTATATATTTACGTTTCGTTATTCTAGTAAGTTCCTCCATCATTTCAGTTCTAGCTAAAGTGAGTTCTTGGAGTTTCGAAATAGCTTGTGTTTTTTTATGAGATTTTTCTAAATCATGAATACGGACAGCTAGATTGGATAATAATTTTTGTCTTTCACGTCGTCTTTTGGAAGCTATCGCCATTAATTCACCACGAATAGTGCATTTATGGACTTCCCATATTATCATTGGGGAAATTTCGGCAGAGTCGTTCTCATTGAAGAATTGAGAGAGCCTAAGTTGAATGTGTGACACAATTTTATTATCCGTAAGTAGAGATGGATCAAGGCGCCATATTTGTGAACGAGATTGAGTGATCTGAAATTCAATCAACATGGTGATAGGGTGATGATCCGATAGAAACATTGGTTCTATAGTTGCTTTAAGGAGCATGGGAAGATCTCTCTGTGTGATAAATAAATTGTCAATCCTGGAAAAACTTCCATGAGGATTAGAATAAAAAGTATAATCTTTAGTGGTAGTATGTAAAGTACGCCAAGAGTCATGCAAGGTATGTTCTTGGAGGGATTTCTTAATATTACGTAATGCCTTAAATGGTAATGTAGATGAGCCTGAAGAGGTATCTTGAATAGGATTTAAAGGGACATTAAAATCTCCCCCTACTATTAACATTCCTTCTTGAAAAGAAGCGAGATCCTACATTGTACTTGTGAAAAAGGAAACTTGTTTAACATTGGGGGCATAAATATTAGCCAGGGTTATGCGTTTGTTAAACAAGGATCCTTTAAGAAATAGGAAACGACCATCTTCGTCTATCTGTGAGTCTGTCATTTGAAATGGGCAATTTTTTGAAAAAAGAATTGAAACCCCTTTAGTTTTAGATTCCTTAGTGGTGGCATGTATTACCGTTGGAAAGTGGGGATTTGAAAATTTTGGTACATTATCGGTCTTGAAATGTGTTTCTTGTATGAACACAATATCCGCTTTTAATTTATGTAAGGAGTGAAGTATTTGCGAACGTTTTTCAGGAACATTAAGACCTTTAGCTTTTGAAGAAATGATTTTGGCTGTAGCATTATGGTTAACCTTAGGAGGAGATGTAACCTTATTAGGCGGTATTGTGTGTTTTGACCCAGAAGTTTTTGTGGGCATGTTTTTAGATGAGAAAAAAATAAATAAATAATTAAATAAATAGATTAATAAATAAATAAATAAATGAATGAATAAATAAATATTCCGGAGACTTGCAAGACCTGCTCGCTAGTCCAAATGCAGTAAATACGTAGATGTATATGCAGCTGGATTGAGTCAGTGGTTTTTGTATAAAGAGATGTGGAGAAAAAAAAAAAAAATTAGTTCAGGAGAACCAAAAAATCAGAGGAAACCACTGTGTGAGAGGATAGGTCAACACTGGAGTGTGGTGTAACTTTTGCAATAAGAAGTCAGTCTCGCTGACTTCAGCAGAATATTCTTATAATAATAATTCTGAAGAAGGTGTTTATAAGTTTGTTTGAATCTGATCAAATGAGTTTTATGAGGACGGCATGGAGTATGGAAATAGAATCAATATGATAATATATCTTAAACTAAATGGAAAGGATAACTGTTAGAATCATTTAGAATCCTAGATATATAGTATGTAATTTATATCTGAAGAATTGGTATATATTACTATAGAATAAGTTATATGACTATATTGTATTAAATTTAGACAACAACAAGCTAGTAAAGAAAAAATAAATAAATAAATAAAATAAAACAATGGCTCTTAAATGTAGAGAAAGAGATATTATCAAAAGAATCCTTCCCTTTAACTTTTGTCACTACCTTCTGCTCCCTCCTCTTTTCCTTTCTCTGTATTGTATTTCTTTGCTCTTACTTTCCTTTTCTTTTAGCAAAGAGATTACCTACTTATAAACAATGTATCTCTATGTAACAGTTTTAACTGAGGATATAATAAATAACTAAAAGTTGACCAATTTAATCCCAAAATATTTCTTAAGTAAGTCTCAAAGCTTTCAGCCCTCCAATCGGTAGTTAGAAGACTTAAGGCTTAAGAAAAAAAAAAAAAAAAAATCAGGAGAATCCTTGCATTTAAATAAGAAAATGAATAAGTCAAATAAATAGGATAGTCCAAACCAAAACGAAGTTTAGCATCTTTGAAAAAAGGGAATCTCCATATTTTAGAAAAATAGTGAAGATGAATTCGTGAAGAATTTGTGTAACAAAGAAGTTATACCTATTAAACTGAAGAAAAGGGAGGAACAGAGATAGGATCAATATTGAAGCCACAAAAGAAAACAGAATTAGACTGAATGAGAGTATCCCTCTAAGAATACAGTTTGAGGACCAGTCTTTCATCTATCTCGTCTGGCTTTACGGTTGCGCCTGGGTTTCATCGGGTTGTTGATTGAAGGAGATAGTGGTCCTTGCTGAGATGATCTTTCTTCAGACGATGAGCGTTGTCTGCGGTATCGGACTTCCTGGGTTTCCATCAATTCATTCCTGAGGTGATGTGAGGGTGCTAGTGAAGGACGGAATTCTGCATACCAATCTGGTATCTCTGGGAGCGGAATATCCAATGTGTCGCAGAAATAATTAAGATCTTCAGGAACTCTTAGAAGAGCAGAGCGTCCATGTACTGAGGCTGCCAAACCAAAAGGAAATTTCCAACGATATATTATGCCTTTAGTACGCAATATTTCCAATAAAGGTTTTAATTTTCTCCTGCGTTGTAAAGTAATGCTGGATAGATCTTGAAATATGCGGAATTCTTTACCATGGTATAATAGTGGTGTCATCGTACGTGCTCTTCTCAATATTTCCTCTTTAAGCTGGTAATCTACTATGCAGCAAATTACATCTCTTGGTGGGTCTAAATCTTTTCCCTTAGGTCTAAGGGCTCTATGTATACATTCCATGGTGATTGGGGTATCCTTTGGTCTATTTAGCACATTATTAAAAATGCCTATAACTTCTGATTGCAGATGCTCAGTATCCACAGATTCAGTCAGACCTCGTAAGCGAAGATTGTGGCGTCTACCGCGGTTATCCAAATCTTCTAAATGCCAATTCATATCTCTAAGTTGTCTTGTGTGGGTATCAATTAACAAATGATTTTTACTGAGCTCTGTGGAGTGTGATGCTGTTATCTTCTCAACCGCCATTACTCTGCCTGTAATAGCCTGAATGTCTATTCTCAGATCTGTAATAGCAGCCATCAGGCTATTTTTAATATCTGCAGCCACCGACCAAAGATCATTCAAACTGGGCTGTTGTACAGTATCAGAGTGTGGAGACAGAACAATACCTCCTTCGTTGTTTTCTGAATGAGGAGAGGAGACAGCTCCATCATTAGCTCCTGTCAGCCGGGGCTGTGTGTTCTGTGAGGTAAAAGCCGTCGCCATAGTGCCGGCCTGTGAACGGAACAATTCTGGGTGATTTTGAGGTATTCCTCCGTTTAATTCACGGGGCGAACGTGACCTAGATGCTGAGGATGTTCTAGAAGCTGTTCCCATGATATTTTTAAGCTTTTCTGATACTTCCACCTTCTGTGGTAAGTGAAATTCAATCCCTGTCAGCGAGAGCTCAGGGATTAGGCATCCATCTTCTCCAGCGCCAAGCCACGCCCCCCCCCCAGATTCATTCTTTTGGTGAGCAGGTTGTTGAACAGAAAGCTTAACCGTTCCTAAAAGAATAAAAATCTTAGTTAATAAAAGTGAACTCTAGACAAGACTAAATATAAAGCCTGAAGCTGTTGCAAAGTTTCTCACTTGGAGACCTTACAGGTAACATCACTTCCTGTAGCAGGATGACAACGCAAAGCTGCTGCTTCACAATTAGCAGAAGTGTTGTCAGCCTGCCAATGGGCCACTTGGCTGCATATGGGTTCTATCAGATAGGAAGCCCAACAGCCAACTGGAAGAGCTTGCATGGCAGGCTGACAACGCTGCCGCTAATTGATAGCAACTTGCAGCTAAAAGCATTGTTACTGATCAAGACACTGGTGCTCTTTTTCGCTAGGGGGCATTTAGACCACTACTGTAAAGGCATTCTTCCTACTGGTCACTGATGTAAAGGGCATTTTTCAGATACCTGTTAAATCCAGGTATCTGCTCCCACTTCCGGGCAAAGTCCGCCGCACTATGTGCGGCGAACTACGCAACGTCCGGCCCCTCCCCCTGCTGTCTTCTGGGAGACACACCAGTCCCAGAAGACAGCAGGAACCATTCAGAATGCGCAGCTTCACTTCCTGTTTCCCTTAGTAAGAATGTCGACGTCTGTGTGAATGTAACATTAAATCCTTTATTATTATCCCCCCCGGGTGTAATTCTTATAGATAACAAATCTAGCGATGTCTGTCGGGTTTTTTTCCTCTACTTGAGGAGCTCCATCTACCCACAAACCCCAAAGCTGAAAATGTTACTTATCAATCACTTTCATCTGTTCCCTGACTGAAATAAATTCTTGGCTTTTCCGGCGACATTTTTTACTTTGCCCGCTATTTCTTTCAGATATTTCCAAACATCTGCAGGAGGGAAGAAAAAATACATTATAGGTTTAAAATGCTTCATTGTTAGAGTCCAATTCACAAAGCTTCAACCTTGAGATAAGATCTTTATATTGGCCGTGTACCTTTTAATTTTCAAATAAAAATGGGTATTTATCTATCCATCTATCTATAGCATTGCTTGGTTATTAAATACATTTGCACATCATAGTATCCTCCCCCTTTTGAATGAATACTATCTGTGCTGGCCTAGCTCCTCTGCTTCTTCCTCCTACGTGAAGGAGATTGTATAGATATTGTACTGAAACAATTATGGTTACCCCAAGATCCTGTTTACACTAGTGTTCTTTTGCCGTGCTAAAATGCACCTTCCCGGTATGGTAAAGCCGCATGTAAAATAGTCCCCTTTACCACCAGTTCACACAAGAATGGGGTGCGGGAAAGGCACATTCTGTGCAAGTTTCCTGCACCGGGTTCAAAATGCACTGCCTGTGTGATCTGCTGCGGGTGTCAAAATATTCTTCATGACACCCCAAAGGCAGATCACAAACGCAATGCGTTTGTCTACACCATATCACATGGTACTATGCGGTTTGGTGCTGTGCGTTTTTGAAAAGTAGTGAATGGGCTACCGTTTGTGTGATCCAGTGCGATTTCAGCCACTTCAAATGAATGGGCTGAAAATTGAACGGCACTGAATCACACAGAAATGCAGATCCCGTTCCTGTGCAATTCAGCGGCTCTTACATCATACCCAACTGTTCACATCTATATGACCTTAGACCAGTGGCATCGCTAGGGGGTGGCTTTTGGGGCTATAGCCCCGAATCTAGGGCCCATAGCCCCGAGTCTCTGCAGGGGTCCCCAAGGGGCAGGGAGGCTCTCTGGGGACCCTGATGTAAATGGGGGGCTCTCTGGGGACCCTAATGCAGGGTGGAGGCTCTCTGGGGACCCCGATTTTAAGGGGGAGGCTCTCTGGGGACCCTGATTTAAGGGGGAGGCCCTCTGGGGACCCTGATTTAAGGGGGAGGCCCTCTGGGGACCCTGATTTTAGGGGGAGGCCCTCTGGGGACCCTGATGTAAGTGGGGGGCACTCTGGGTACCTTGATGTAAGGAGGAGGCTCTCTGGGGACCCTGATGTAAGTGGGGGGCACTCCGGGGACCATGATGTAAGTGGCGGGCTCTCTGGGGACCATGATGTAAGTGGGGGGCTCTCTGGGGACCATGATGTAAGTGGGGGGCTCTCTGGGGACCATGATGTAAGGGGGCTCTCTGGGGACCATGATGTAAGTGGGGGGCTCTCTGGGGACCATGATTTAAGTGGGGGGGCTCTCTGGGGAGCATGATGTAAGTGGGGGGCCCTCTGGGGATATACACACGTATTTTACATGTGTATGCCCACCCAAGCGTATGACTTTCTTTAATATGCTGCTATGGGCTCTAGCCCCAGATCTTTTGTAGACCTAGCAACGCCCCTGCCTTAGACTAAGCTTGGAACGCCAGGCATTTCATTCCTATCCAGAGCAATGTACACATTGAATAGAAGAAAAAAAAAACACCGTCCTCCCAACCAGCCACCATAGCCTGTGTATAAGGATTCCACCTACATGTCTCCGCCAAGTAACCACGCCCCCTAGGGGGTAACAGATTATGCTGGCTGGTTGGGAGAGTGGCGTTCTCTAGTCACATCTATGTGCTGCATTTCGAAAAGTCCTGCTTGCTGCATCTTTAGTTCCCTGTTTGAAAAACGCACCAAAAACGCACCTTCCATTACATATAGTCAATGGGAGCTCATCAAAAATGCTCCGCGTGTTCTTTTTAAGTGCATTTTTTTGCATATCAAATTTTTTCCCTAGGAAACCAGGGAGGAAAACACATGCCCAATGCATTTAAAATGAAGCTTTCAGTCAATTTTGCAACAAAATAAGTGCTTCTGTTAAAACTTATGTTGTCTTGCACTTGTCTTCTATATTTTTACATATATTTTTTTTTTATTTATTTATTTTTAAATCTCGTTTAAAGCCTTACATGTCTAAAATGGTTATATTTTTGGAAATAACAATGGCCTTGTGAAAAAAGGTTCTAAGGGCCCATTCACATTACTATGTTGCATGACACATTTGCATTAGGAAGCCTATTCAAAAAAGTGTTGCGCACCACAAAGCAAAAAAAAAAGGGGGGGGCGGGGTTAATAATAGGCTCATGTGAACGAGTTTCAATCAAGTGCTACAATGCCCATCTACCTGTACGTCCCTTTTAAGAGGTGGGGGATAGCAGGCACACGCCCGCCGCATACATTGTGACCGTGCCCGCGATCATGTCACGGAGCTGCAGAACGGGGAGATGCCTATGTAAACAAGGCATTTCCCCATTCTGCCTTGTGTCATGACAGAGATCACTACTCTCTGTCATCGGGAGCAGTGATCGCTGTCATGTGAGTTGAAGCCCATCCCCCTGTTAGAATATCAGAATTTATGAATGGTTGAGTTCTTGTGATAATTGAATTATATATATAAATATATATATAAATATATATATATCTTCTATGTATGGAAAAGGTGAAGTTATATAGGCTTTGTATGCATTGCTTGGGAGAGATTCATCTCACATATGGATACAATTTAGTGTAGACCATTTCACCTCCCCCATCGTAAGAAGATTAGATTACAGTCTTTTCAAAGACACAAAGTTTCATTATGTTAAGAATATAAGCTGTTTCTTTACACTACTATATTTCTTGATTAGGGTATTAATAAGAACACTGCATTTTACATATATGTATACTGATATGTAGGATTTTATATGTTTAAAGGAAATGTATATATTGTAAGTTAAATGATTCTTAAAAGATAGCTTTTCTCACTTCGTTCATAGCCCCACCCTTAGGAATGTTGGAAGGAGTAATTCAAATTTCGCGGTCTTTTCTGTGGGACTATAAGTTTAATGAACCTTTTTTAAGCCAGCCTCTATGGAAAAAGGTGGGAGTTAATTGTAGGAGTACAGACAGGCTGTGGGGAGAGGGACAGATGCATTGCAGCTCACCAACACACACACACACACACACACAGATCTCAAGATATACACACAGACATATCTGATTTAAACTTTATTTTAAGAATAATCTATTTTTGTATTCTACATTTTGACATTGTTTTTGTAATATTTTGCTAATTGATCATTAAATCAATTTTGGAGGTTTTACACGAGAACTTAACAGATTTTTCTTGGAACTTTTCTCATCAATATGAATTATTGAAATATAGTTATTAATACAGAAATAACTCATTATTACAGTGGCGAGCCATTTGCCAGATTCTTTTTGTCCGGATATCGAATTTTTTTTCAATAATTTCTCCTTCCGCTTGTCGAGAGGGAATATCAGCAAAAACAGTGATTATTCAGACAAGCTTTCAGGAGAAATCTAAAAAGCTCATTTTCGGCATCATTGAATTGAACTTGGAAGGAAAAGAAAGATCAGAATCGGTGAGACGTTTGTGCACGTACAAGAAAAATCTGTTTCTTGATGACGTAATTTCCCGCCAAGAGAGGGAACGCGTGTTACATGAAGGAAGCCGTCTTACATTGGTAAGTTATGGATTTAATTCATGAATTATCCAGTGAGAGTGATTTAGAATTTAAAAATTTGTCAAAGTTTGTTAAAGATGATGAATTATGGTGTTACATGTTCAATGAATGCTTACAGGCTAATAAGAAAATACAAAAGTCAAAATTTGCATTTAAGAAATTCAGCAAACAGGTTAGGAATTTGATTAAGTTGATTAAAGTTTATGATACAATGATATCAGGAGTTTTTGAAAGCAATGTAGTTGGTACAAAAGAGGAAATAAAGGACAATAGTTTATGTACTAATTGTCAGATTTTGACTGAAAGGATAGATGATTTGCAGAGTGCAATTCAAATAAAGGATATTCAGTTGTCTGAGTTACAGAATAATGTAAAGTTTAAAGCAGAGTCAAGCAAGAGTTTAGAGATTAATGTTAATGCAGACTCTATGAATGTTACTGCAGATTCTATGCAGGAGCCTTTTGTACAAGATATGCGATTTTTCAAGGTTGATGACCAGGAAAATGAAGTTTTGCTTAAAACAAAAATACTGAATAAAGCTGCTGAATGCAGACACCGTTTAGATATATTACAAAATGGTGTTCAGAGTGCCACGTGTAAGGCCACACCCAGAGATGGTGAGATACACGTCACAGGCAGAACTAAAGTTTCAGAGCAGACAGGAAATACTTCCCTACATACTACACAAAGGAAAACTTTGAAAGTAGAAAATACAGAACATATTTCTGAGCAATATATTCTTTCTTCTTCAAACAATAGTTTGACTGATTTGCCTTATGCTTCAGAAGTCAAACAGATCAGTACATTGACTGTTAATGACAGTTCAATCAATTTGAAAAACAATGATGAAAATGAGAGGGATGGATTACTTCCATCACCATTAGGATTTAGGAAAAAAGGTTCTGAGTCATCTCCAACATTAAAATATGTGACTTCACTTACATTAGATGAAAGTGGAAGGCCATGGTTACATGGTTAATTAAATGGCAAGGATACTAAATGGTTAATAGATTTAGGATCTAAACTCAGTTTAACTAAAAACAAATTACATGTGAATATTGATTCTCCAAAATGTAATTTAATTGGTTTCAATGGAAAAGGAAATACAGTTGCAGCTAAAGTTTCTGGTGTGAATTTCGAGATTCCGGGAGTTTTAAAAACTAAAATGGACATCTGGTGTTGCCAAAATACAGAGAATATTTTAGGCATGGATGTGATTAGTAAATTAGATTGGATTATTGATTTAAGTAATTCTACTATATGGAAAAATTCATCTAGGCCCAAATCTAGGTTAATAGATTCTTCCATGTACAATAATGTTGGAAGTATTTGTACAGCAGTCGCTGACATTTCTTCAGATCTTAATTGGCCACACACAGGAACCAATCTCGAATTGGAACAATCGGTAAAAGCACATAAAAGTCTTTGGAGTCAGAACAAAATGGATACAGGTTTGTTTAAAGATATTGAGATAGAAATTGAGGGACGAGACCCTGAACCCCAAATTCAAAATAAGTTGCCACAAGAATCAATAGGTCCAGTTTCTGACATTGTACAATCATTTTTACAACAAGGAATATTAAAGAAGGCACAATCAGTGGTAAATAATTGTATTTGGCCTATCAAGAATGCTGATGATTCGTATTCTTTATCAGTTGATTTAAGATCACTGAATAAATGCATTACAAATGACAAACCTATTGTTCCTAATTTAAATTTAATGTCACAAATGGATGCCAAGGCCAAAGTATTTTCAGTACTGGAAATTTCCAATAGTCATTTTTCAGTACCAGTAACAAACAGCTGTCATTATAAACTTGCCTTCAGTTTCAATAAAGAAACTTATGCCTTCACTAGAATAATTCCAGAAATGGAAATCAGTGACGGAATAGTGCACGAGTGCTTGGAGAAAGTTTTATCAAAATTTTCTAGACCAAAATGTATTTTCCAACACGTGGACAAAATTTTGTTGTCTACCCAAAATACAGAGGAACATGTCACTCTGTTGACAGAGTTATTTACTCTGTTACAAACAGCAGGATTGAAATTGAACGCAGAGTCAGTTCAGTTAATGAAAGATAAAGTTAACTTTCTTCATATGCAAATTAGTCATGGACAGAGAAAGTTATCACAGGAAAAAATTAGAAACATTTCTGCTATTCCAGTTCCAACATCTTACAAGGCATTATATCAATTTTTGAGTGAGTTAAATTCTTGCAAAGAGTTTTTACAGGAATATGATGATAAAGTTAAACCATTATTTGATTTCCTGAAACAAAAAGATGTTGTGTTTGATGAATGGTCTCAAACCCATACAGATGTTTTTGAAATGTTGAAAAAAGATTTGCAGAATGCTGTTTCATTGCATACAATCGAAATTGGAATGTCTATGCCTGTTTTATTGTCTACTAAGGTATCTGAGAATTCCATCTCAGTAATTTTATTTCAGGTAAAAGATGGTGAACCGAAAATAATAGGTTTTTTCTCCAGAGGTTTGACAAATATGGAAAAGACTTTTGACACAAATATGAAGCAATTGTTAAGTGTTTATTTTGCAGTCAAAGTAACAGAAAAGATTGTGAGATCTAGGATGATCATATTACGGACACCTGATCTGTCATTAAAAATTCTTTTTAAGAGAATTCATTCAGGAGAATTATATGACAAATATTGCCCATTTTTTAAAACTTTAAAATCTAAACCCATAGAGGTAGATGTGATAACAGAACATTCTCAGCTAAATTTATTCAGAAAGCCTATAAATTGGATTGTTAGAACAAGTGCTGAGAGATGCTTTGAGACAGGATTTGTTAATAATATTAAGAATTGTTCAACAGGTCTTTCTAGGTGTTACCCAAAGAATGGTTATACTATTCAGCAAAAATTCTACAGAAAATGCTGAATTGAAAATGTTAGAAGTACAGTACAGCACGCATTACTCTGAAATATTATAGAGGAGAAGTGAATGAATATATAATTCGCTTTTGTCTTCTGGGGTAATTTAAAATCTTTATTTAGTTTATGAAAACAAGATTTTATATTATGACTAAAAAAAGAGAAATTGCGTCCTGTCGTTTAAATACACAGAATAATAAATTAGAGTATAGGTAATTTTAGGAAAAATAGAGCAAAGTAAGGTAATTAGAAATGTTATTATTAAAATATGGTTTATATGTCATAATAAAATATTAGAATTTTGGTATGTAAAATGAATAAGTAAATGAAGGTATATTTTGCATGTATTTAAATTCTCAATAATGATACTGCATTCTTTTTTAGGATCTGACTTGTAAGTCACCAAAAGAAAGAAATTTAATATTTCTAGACCTTCCAGATGGGAACAAAATATTGAAGTTTAAGAATATCAGTTCTGGGAGAAGAATTGACAGAAGAGATTCATTCGTTATAATTATTGTTGTCATTTTAATGTTCAATAAAGTTTTTCCAATTTTACAGAGTGCAGGAAGAAGAAGAAGAAGAAAAATTCTCGAGAACCTCTGATAAGAGAGGACATTTTAAAAACAATGGACTTTTTAGTTTTTTTGACTACTGATGAAATCATTTATCCATCAGATATATTGCAGTTTTTATATATCATTTTTATGTGACAGGACATGTTTATTATATCAAGATGAGATATTTTTTTACACATCATTTTTACACTCATAGTGTATTTTCAGAGTTGAAAGGGTTAAACATCCCTACAATAGAGTCATTCTAGTTAGAGGGAACATCTGGTGTTAATTAAGACAGAGTACATTTTTCTTAAAGGTACATAAACAAGATAGGATTAACTTTACATTGTAATATGTATTTAGTTTTGAAATCATCTCACTTATATGAACAAAATGAAGTTAAGAACATATTTTATGTTTAATTTTGACAAGGTTATTAGAAAGGTTTTATGGATTATAGATTTATGTTAAACACAATTTGGAGGGAAAATATGAAACAAATTTTTGAAGTGATATCTATATTTCAAAGTATTGTACAACAATGTTACATTTATGAATCACGAAATTAAGGGGATTGATTTATTTGGTAAAAGAAAAAGAAAATAATAATTGTGAAAATATTTTTTATGGTATATGAAGATGAAGGGTTATGAATTCACTTTTCCTTATATAGAATCACATTTGAAAATATATATTTGAGTCAATTATCTTAAGATCTTTTGGCATGAATGAATACGGATGTGATGCGTTTGAGGTATAAATGAATTTAGAGTTAGATTCAGATTTATTTAATGATTTAATTTAAAATGAAAAGATTAATTTAAATCAATCATTTTGAGAGGGAAATGTTAGAATATCAGAATTTATGAATGGTTGAGTTCTTGTGATAATTGAATTATATATATAAATATATATATAAATATATATATATCTTCTATGTATGGAAAAGGTGAAGTTATATAGGCTTTGTATGCATTGCTTGGGAGAGATTCATCTCACATATGGATACAATTTAGTGTAGACCATTTCACCTCCCCCATCGTAAGAAGATTAGATTACAGTCTTTTCAAAGACACAAAGTTTCATTATGTTAAGAATATAAGCTGTTTCTTTACACTACTATATTTCTTGATTAGGGTATTAATAAGAACACTGCATTTTACATATATGTATACTGATATGTAGGATTTTATATGTTTAAAGGAAATGTATATATTGTAAGTTAAATGATTCTTAAAAGATAGCTTTTCTCACTTCGTTCATAGCCCCACCCTTAGGAATGTTGGAAGGAGTAATTCAAATTTCGCGGTCTTTTCTGTGGGACTATAAGTTTAATGAACCTTTTTTAAGCCAGCCTCTATGGAAAAAGGTGGGAGTTAATTGTAGGAGTACAGACAGGCTGTGGGGAGAGGGGCAGATGCATTGCAGCTCACCAACACACACACACACACACACACACACACACAGATCTCAAGATATACACACAGACATATCTGATTTAAACTTTATTTTAAGAATAATCTATTTTTGTATTCTACATTTTGACATTGTTTTTGTAACATTTTGCTAATTGATCATTAAATCAATTTTGGAGGTTTTACACGAGAACTTAACAGATTTTTCTTGGAACTTTTCTCATCAATATGAATTATTGAAATATAGTTATTAATACAGAAATAACTCGATTATTACACCCCCCCACAATTAGAATCACTCCCTAGGACACACTTAACCCCTTCATCGCCCCCTAGTGGTTAACCCCTTCCCCTGGGGAGGGCTGGCAGTCTTAAGCCTGGGGGGAAAGTCCAGTCGAGTGGCCCACTGTACCACCGAATCAGCCCAACGTCCATGCCCACCGGGTTTTATAACAGAAATTGATGTTATGAAGCAAGACAAATATGACACAGCAATGACAGCATGACCCCGATCTTGGTAAAGAGCGGACTACGCGGCTCTTTACTTATGTGACTGGCTGTGTCCAATAACAGCCAATTACATGTAAATGACAGCATGTGAGGAGAGCCGATTAGCGGCAACTCCTCGCAGGGGAGACTGTACAGATAGTTAGGGCACTGATTACAGGGCAGCCCTAGCAGTGCCCAGCAAGTGACGCCAGTCTGTGCCCATCAGTGACACCAATCAGTGCTGCCTTTCAGTGCCCATCAGTGCCACCCATTAATACCCATCATTGCCACCCATCAGTGCCTAACAGTACTGCCCATAAGTTCCGCCTATCGGTGCCACCTATCAGTGCCACCACCTATCAGTAAATGAGAAAAATTACTTACAGTGCCTTGAAAAAGTATTCATACCCCTTGAAATTTTCCATATTTTGTCATGTTACAGCCAAAAATGTAAATGTATTTTATTGGTATTTTATGTGATAGACCAACACAAAGCGGCACATAATTGTGAAGTGGAAGGAAAATGATAAATGCTTTTCAATTTTTTTTACAAATAAATATGTGAAAAGTGTGTGTGTGTGTGGGGGGGGGGGGGGCATTTGTATGGCGCCCTCCTGAGTCAATACTTTGTAGAACCTCCTTTCACTGCAATTACAGCTGCAAATCTTTTTGGGGATATCTCTACCAGCTTTGCACATCTAGAGAGTGAC
The DNA here is from genome assembly GCA_037952835.1 of Lithobates septentrionalis. Taxonomy (NCBI): domain Eukaryota; kingdom Metazoa; phylum Chordata; class Amphibia; order Anura; family Ranidae; genus Lithobates; species Lithobates septentrionalis. Next base: position 1,319,118 of record JBBDGP010001000.1, on the reverse strand, counting down.
ATTTTTGCCCATTCTTCTCTGCAAAATATCTCAAGCCCTGTCAGATTGGATGGAGAGCGTCTGTGAACAGCAATTAAAGTCTTGCCACAGATTCTCAATGTGATTTAGGTCTGGACTGTGACTGGGTCATTCTAACACATGAATATGCTTTGATTTAAACCATTCCATTGTAGCTCTGGCTGTATGTTTAGGGTCGTTGTCCTGCTGGAAGGTGAACCTCCGCCTCAGTCTCGTCTTTTGCAGACTCTAAAGCCTCATACACACAATCGGACTTCCATCTGACATATCTGGGGATTTTTGCCCGATGGGCGTTGTCCATGAACTTGTTCTGCATACACACGGCAGAACATTTTCAGCCAACATTCACGAAACCACGTGGTCTTTCAGCTCTTTAGCGCCACCCTTTGGGCAATTTCTGCTATTGTTGTCTGATGTTTAGCATTGGTTCGGAGCATGCGTGTTTGTACTTTGGATTTTAGTCTGACGGATTTGTGTACACACGATCAGATAATCCGATGGAACACATTTGTTGTCGGACAATTTGAGAGCATGCACAACCAACATTTGTTGTCGGAAATTCCGACAATTGTCCGATGGAGCATACACAGTCGGATTGTCCGACAAAACACATCCGTCGGACAATATCCGATCGTGTGTATAAGGCCATACTCTTTCCATTTTCCGATGATGGATTGAACAGTACTCTGTGAGATGTTCAAAGCTTGGGATATTTTTTATAACCTGACCCTGCTTCTGCACAACTTTATCCCTGACCTGTCTGGTGTGTTCCTTGGCCTTCATGATACTGTTTGTTCACTAAGGTTCTCTAACAAACCTCAGCGGGCTTCACAGAACAGCTGTATTTATACTGGGAATAAATTACACACAGGTGGACTCTATTTAATAATGAGGTGACTTCTGAAGGAAATTGGTTCCACTAGATTTTAGTTAGGGGGTATCAGAGTAAAGGGGGCTGAATACAAATCCCCCCCACACACACACACACTTTTCACATATTTATTTGAAAAAAAAAAATATGTTGAAAATCATTTATTATTTTATTATTTTCCTTCCACTTCACAATTATGTGCCACTTTGTGTTGGTCTCTCACATAAAATCCCAATAAAATACATTTAAGTTTTTGGTTGTAACATGACAAAATGTGGAAAATGTCAAGGGGTATGAATACTTTTTCAAGGCACTGTATTTACAAAAAAAAATTGGTCTTTTTCATATTTTAGCAAAAAATAAAACCCCCCAGTGGTGATTAAATACCACCAAAACAAAAACTCCATTTGTGTGGAAAAAAAGGACAACAATGTAGTATGTAGTGTTGCATGACCGCGCAATTGTCATTCAGAGCCGAGGTTCACACTGACATCGGGGATGAAATCGAGTGAGTTCAGCTGAACGATTGAACGATTTCATACTCCCATGTCAGTCCCGACTTTGGGGTGCGATTTCAGAGACATCTGTGCGGGGTTCCTGTACAAATGTCTATTGAAATCGCAGCCCAAAGTTGCCAAAAGTAGTACAGAAACGACTTTTGGGAATTGGTGTAACACCGCAAGTGGAATTGATTCGGCGCTGCACCGATTCGGACGGTACCAGCGCCAGCAATTGCCACTGATTTGGCATGCGATTTAACGTGCCAAATCACATGCCAAATCGCTCCAAGGTGAACCTGGGTTTAATGTGAGAGCACAGAAAGCTGTAAATTGTCCTGGGCAGGAAGGGGGTGAAAGTGCCTGGCAGGCAAGAGGTTAAATGATAAGGCTGAGGGAGAGATGGAGTAGGAAGGGGGAGAGTCTGGTCACAGATCACTCACTTGCACAGTCCCAGCAGGAGGCTCCCTGGCTCAGTCACTCAGTGTCTTCATGTTTAGGATGGGACATTGTGGCTGCTGACTTTAAAGCTTCCCGCCCGCATATCTCCTTCACACAGCACACGGGCTGCATGGAGTATGGGCGGGAACAGGGAGAGAGGGGCGGGCACAGGGAGAGAGGGGCGGGAACAGGGAGAGGGGCGGGCACAGGGAGAGAGGGGCGGGAACAGGGAGAGAGGGGCAGGCACAGGGATAGAGGGCGGGAAGAGGCAGAGCTGATTGTTCTCCCATTGGTGTAGACTACAGGAGGGCTGTACTAGTGTACTGTGTACTCTGCAAGACCGAACACACACACACTCGCAGCCAGAGGCCGACTGACCATTGAGCCACTCGGGCACTGCCCGAGGGCCCTGGGTCACTAGGGGGCCCCATCAGGGTTGCCAGCCTCAGTAAAACCAGGGACAGTATGTATTAATCTGTGTTTTTTTTTACATCTGTCTGCGTATACTGTGTGTACATGTATGTGTATACTGTGTGATTGTATACTGTGTGGCCCCATAATCTCTGATTGCCTGGGGGCCCCATAATCTCCTATTGCCCGGGGGCCCCATGAGTTATCAGTCTGCCCCTGCTCGCAGCCCAGGCTGTGACAGGTGCAGCCAACATCCCTGCCACAGGACACATCGCAGCTGCAGCATGGGATGGAGGGATCACTGCGTTCTTTCACTACAATTCGGCCGCTAAATTCAGCATATAGCCCTGTTAACCCCGCCCCCCGCCGGAGCTGCCCGAGAAGTAGCACTCGGCTGGGTCCGGAAACTGCACATGCGCAGTACTGAGCTGGCTGCACTGCGGCCCTTTTACAGGGAATCAAAGCAGCCCCGGGGGGGAAATTGCCACTCTGCCCCCCGGCCCAGCCCCCCCTGCTTTCCCTGCCACAGTAATCAATGCATTTTTATAGCACTGATCGCTGTATAAATGACAATGGTCCCAAAATAGTGTCCGATGTGTCCGCCATAATGTTACAGTCCTGATAAAAATCGCAGATCGCCGCCATTACTAATAAAAAAAAAATTAATAATAAAAATGCCATAAAACTATCCCCATATTTTGTAGACGCTATAACTTTTGCGCAAACCAATCAATAAACGCTTATTGCTATTTTTTTTACCAAAAATATGTAGAATACATATCGGTCTAAAGTGAGGGAATTTTTTTTTTTTATATATATATATATATTTTGGGGGATATTTATTATAGCAGAAAATATTTGCTTTTTTTTCAAAATAGTTTTTTTTTTTTTTGTTTGTAGCGCAAAAAATAAAAACCGGCAGAGGTGAACAAATAACACCAAAAGAAAGCTCTATTTGTGGGGATAAAAGGACGTCAATTTTATTTGGGTACAACGTCGCACGACCGCGCAATTGTCAGTTAAAGGGACGCAGTGCCGAATCGCAAAAAAGTGCTCTGGTCAGGAAGGGGGTAAATCCATCCAGGGCTGAAGCCATAGGTGTGCGCAGCCTATTCCATTAGGGTGTGCACCCCAAAGCTCAAACACTTATGTGTGTGTGTGCATGTGTATATGTACTGATGGTGTCAGTAGGGCAGTGGACAGTGTCATAAGGACAGAGATTGGTGTCAGTAGGGCAATGGACAGTGTCAGTAGTTTTATTTTTATTATTTTTTAAGATTTTATTTTTTACATTTTTTTATTTTCTGAGATATTAGTGGTCTAAACACGGGGGAGATATGCACCACACAAGGCGATTAGGGTGTGCCCAGGCACACCTGGCACACCCTGTGCGCACGCCTATGGCTGAAGCGGTTAACTTATTGACACCGGTTGCAGATCGCAAATGCAGTGCACTTTAAATGTGGTGCTGAGAAAAAAAGAGTTTCCCGCACGTTCTGGTGTGAATTGGCCCTAAATTCCCTGGAATGCACATTCCCCTGATAAAAATAAAGACTTTTCATGTCAAAATAAAAAAAAAAAAGGAGAAAAAAAAAGCACAGGAACGCATTGAAAACATGTCAAAAACGTGTGTAAATGTGCATGCAAAAAAAATGCATCTGTAATGCAGAATCTGTAGTGTGAAAAAGCCCTGACTGTGGTAGAGTACTGTCTTTGGATTGATCCACACCAGATGCTTTCCAGTGCGTTTCTGAAACTGCATCCATAACGCATGTACAGTGTTTGCTGTGTATTCATACGGCCCTAAAGGATGACTAAACCCAAAACAGACACTGATTGCCATGTATTGCAATGGCCCCGGCTCACACCAGTGCTTCTAACAGAAGTACGGCCTGCAGCATTATGTTCATCTAGAATGCATCAAAATGCACGTAAATGCACCAGGGTGCACATTGTCCTATTGGGTGCACATTGTCCTAATGAAATAATAGAGAACTAATGCGCACAACCACACTCTCAAAGGATCCTGGGCAATGGGACAAAATTAGAGAAGCTGCCAACATAAGAGGTGGCCTCACCCACCCTAAAAAGTACCGTGATAATAGTCAAAAGTATGTGGCGCTAGTCTAAGTGTACCACTCATATTAAATCAAAATCTCGAAATACCATAAATCTCAATACTTCCTGAATAGACAATCTTCAATACTTCCTTACTAGGCAATACTAACTTCTCCCATTAGGGGGCAGCCAAACCAACTGAATAGTTAAACGCTGGTTATCATTCCTAATAAAATTAATATAAATCATCCAGTGAATATAATGTTCTTCAACCAAACTATGTAAAAACTGTGACCAAAGATGATTTTAAACTTAATAATGATAATAAAATAAAATATTTTAGAATGGAAAACAATTCCTCCAAGTGTGTCATACAATGTGCATAATTTTCCTCAACATAATAAGTGAAATCAAACAGAAAATAATTAAAATAATACACAGAATAAATAATATTGGTGACTAGATGATGCCACAGCAACTGTAGTGCAATATAAAAATTACGACTCTATATCACATATGTAAGCAAACGTGATCAAGTGCAAAGAACAGTGACATTTGTGCAAAACCATGCATGTATATATAAAGATGCGACTCTAAAATGAGCCCCCAAAAATCTCTCCCACCTAGAAATATTACTTATAAAGTTGAAAAACTGTGACATAAATGTGATCAAGTCCAAGAAACTATTGCTTCATGCAATGTGATTCATAATGTCCATACAGGTAATTAATCATGACGTGCCAGTGAAGTGACTTTGTGCTGGATTCTTTCACTTGAAAAACTGGTGCAGCACACAGGTGTTTCCCCCAGCCTCTCACCTTATTCAGCGGCCCCCAATGGGCCAAATCAGGCAGATGATTAATATTTCTCTGTAAGGGATGATGATCCAACAGCTGTCCCCCTCTTCCAAAGGGTGTGCGTGTGTCAAACTTTCTCTCCTAATCACCAGCGCTCACACAGACCCCAGAATGATATTAAGGAAGAAGGAGAGGCTTCCATAGTGAAGTACTTTCAATACAGGTTTATTATTAAAAAGTAGTAACTTACATTAAAAACCGAGACTGTCAGCAAAAGTGCAGCAGAGACAATAAGGCTTCCGGGTACGGCCGTCCCCGGGAAGCGTCGGCAATTTTAACAATGTTTACAGCGTTGCCATGATGGCGGCGCTAATATAAGCTGGCTAGTAGGCACCGGACTCCTCATCCCTTTGATAAAGTCACGTGCTGTGACGCAACGCGTCAGGGTAGGAGGAGCCAGGTGCCGACGCTTCCCGGGGACGGCCGTACCCGGAAGCCTTATTGTCTCTGCTGCACTTTTGCTGACAGTCTCGGTTTTTACCACTTCTCTATTATATCCCCGTCCTCCATCTTCCCACACTTCCGTTCTCTTCTGCTTGTATAATGTTCCTATGGTAACGAATCATGTGATTGTGAATCGTGTGGGTATATTATGCCCCAACCGGCCTGAGGAAGGGATATATATATATATATATATATATATATATATATATATATATATATATATATATATATATATACATACATACACACACACACACACACACATCCCCGTCCTCCATCTTCCCACACTTCCGTTCTCTTCTGCCTGTATAATGTTCCTATGGTAACGAATCATGTGGGTATATTATGCCCCAACCAAAGATGGCCGCCATTGAAGCCTGAGGAAGGGACACGCATGTCTCGAACGCGATGCACCTCCCGCTGACCCGACCCTGGAGTGACATCCATCGTTGTGAGCAGTGTGCGCCGCTGATTGCCTTCCCGACTACCTGGATAGCACCCTGAACCAACAATGCGACCAGACACAGGATCGCACTGCGGGGACACAGCCACCACTACATCTTTACCGGACCCTCCTCTCTCTCACTCGGTCGGTGTGAGCGGATGACACTACATGTCCATTTGTAATACACTTTTGTGAGTGGATTTTACAAGTGGATCACTTGTAAAGGTTCCTCTCTCCCCTCTGTGTACTGATCTGTACAGAGGGGGAGAGATCGGATTGCAGCAGCGCTGTGGGCTGTGCCCACAGCGCTGCTCTGTTAATATTGCAGCCACATCCATAGATCCATCCATCCATGCTCAGCTATCCTGCCATACTCTGCAATTCCCTGCTAAAACTCTGCAATGCTCTGCCATACCCTGCCAATACTCTGCAATACTCTGGCAATACTCTGCCATACCCTGCCATACTCTGCCAATACTCTGCCATACCCTGCCATATCCTGCCATACTTTGCCAGTACTCTGCCATACCCTGCCAATACTCTGCCATACTCTGCAATACTCTGCCATACCCTGCCAATACTCTGCCATACCCTGCCATACTCTGCAATTCCCTGCTAAAACTCTGCAATGCTCTGCCATACCCTGCCAATACTCTGGCAATACTCTGCCATACCCTGCCATACTCTGCCAATACTCTGCCATACCCTTCCATATCCTGACATACTTTCCAGTACTCTGCCATACCCTGCCAATACTCTGCCATACTCTGCAATACTCTGCCATACCCTGCCAATACTCTGCCATACCCTGCCAATACTCTGCCATACTCTGTCAATACTCTGCCATACCCTGCCATACTCTGCCATACCCTGCCAATACTCTGCCATACCCTGCCAATACTCTGCCATACCCTGCCAATACTCTGCCATAGAGTGCCATACCCTGCCAATACTCTGCCAATACTCTGCCATACCCTGCCAATACTCTGCCAACTGGATATTACAGCAGTGGGGACGATTGTGGATATTACAGTGGGGGAGATTGTGGATATTAAAGTGGGGGAGATTGTGGATATTATTACAGTGGGGGAGATTGTGGACATTACAGTGGGTGAGATTGTGGATATTATTACAGTGGGGGAGATTGTGGATATTACAGTGGGGGGGATTTTTTTTTTGTGGATCCGAAAATGATCCGAACCGTGACTCCTTATCCGAGGAACGATCTGAACCGTGAGATTTTTGATCCGTTGCACCCCTAGATACGATAGATGATGAATCAACCGGAACTTGTTGGGTTCCTTCTTGGGGACAACCCCCAATCGAGAAACCACCAGATTCTCCAGCGGCAGACGCTCGAACGGACCGACCATCCGACCCAGCTCAACTTCTTTTTTTAACTTATCTGATACCACCCCCGGGTGAACCCTTGCCGACCTCAAATTGTCCGCAGGATGTGGGGGGCGAGGAATACTACAAGGGATCCGAAATCCCTTGGCGAATTCGCTGCTTCACGGTTAGGATACCTACCTAGAAACAGATGCATCCTTGCTATGTTCACCGGAGTCATCCCTTTTTCCCGCAAACTCCCCAGGTCTACCCTTCCCTCTTTGTGTACATTGATTAAAGGAGTGGGAGCCCCCGCATCCGGAGCACTCATGCCTGAATTTGTACGACGCTCCAAATTTGCATGTTCCCTCGTTGAAGTTCCAACAGCACCCCCTCTTCTTGTTGGCCGACTGTCCAGAGGAAGACCTGCCGGCCCCTGATGGAAAAAACAACACCCCAGCCGGCGCCGATGTCATGAGCCGCATCCAAAGACTAATGTCCTTGTGATCCCAACACAATGAAGGCCGCAATGCTTTGTGCTGCCAGAATTGTTCAACATACCGCAGCTAGGCCAGTCCCCTGTAAACTCAATACGCTTCCCCCTATCACGTCCAAATAACAAAAAAGAGCAGAGCAATTTTCCGGCGCCCGTTCCCCAATAACACTGCCTAAAATCGCAAAGGCCTGCAGCCAGTTGGTGAACGACCAGGGAATGAGCCTATACCCCCTCTTCTCCTCCTGCTTTTTGCTGTCATCCATCTTATCTCTATCCAGGTTAAACTTCTCTAGTGGAAGCAGGGAAAACATTTCTACATACTCACCCTTCCAAATTTTTTGCACGTGCCGGAAATTTAACACTTCCATTGGTTGTGCTCTCAACCAAACTGTCAAACCATCCAATGGCTGGTGTCATAACTGATCACATGTGCAAGCATCATGGCAGTTGTAGATTAAACAGAGGCAAAGATGGCCGCTTCCTTGGCTGAAAACAATAGGGGGGGTTTACGTACACTTTAACTTTAACCCCCTACCCCTTAAAAAATTAAATAATAATAAATAACTAAACAACCTAACACAAGATAAATTATTATTAATTATTAATAAATAATAATAAATACATTATTATTATTAAAATTAATTAATACCAATGTATTTTTTTCTTCAAGTTTGGGTGTTTATTGTTATATTATTATTATTAATATTATTAGTAATAATAATTATTTAATATTTTTTAAGGTTATTTATTCATGTATTATTACATATTAATTTATTTTACTTATTAGTGGGACTGCTTTAGCAGTCCCACTATTGTTATTCGTTTTTATTTAATTTTATTCCGTACGTTTATTTGGCTCTGCGTAACTTCTGCATACTTTCAGCTATTAAAACCATTCAACTTTTAAAATGTTCAGCTCTTTCAGCTGATGGTGGGACTTTTTCAACTTTTTTTCTACTATTTATACTTTTTAAAATATTAAGCTTTTTAACACTTTTTTTTAACATTGAAGTCAATGGGAGCATACTTCAGATCCTTAAAATCTTATTCCGCTCTCAAAAGTTTCAGCTCCTTCATACTTTCACCAGAGTTTACTGGGCTGCTTTTGTTGCCATGGTTACCAAAGCTACTGTTATACACAATGATGGGCAGTGGGGGAGGTGGCTGGAGCATCTCAGCTCTGATTACAGAGTCCGGGGGAGGGGACAGACACACCATGTACTGATTTATAATAGAGGAATATGATGGGGCAGTTTTGATGGTGGCAATTCTGATGGGGGCAGTTTTGATGGGGCAATATGATGGGGGGCGTTTTAGCAATTCATCTATTCAGCATTCCCACGCAGTTTCTCCAGGAAATGCATTCTCTAGTTTATTCATATATTTTTACTATTTTATACATTTTTCATTTTAGCAGAATATCGTGCAAAAACGTGTGACAAAATGTGCGAATACGCGAGTGGCGCGTTTCCATTAATTTCTATGAGCATAAAAACACACCAAAAAATGCCCGAATCTGCCCGATTTGAGCGACAAAAAAAAAGCCACAGAACTTGTTTGAACTTCAGGCGACTTGGGATGGAGATGTGAACCATCTCCATAGAGAATAATAGATTTTTTTTTCTCCTCCAGCATTTTTGAGCTTCAAGCAGATAATCGGCTCAGGTGTGAATGCAGCCTAAAAGCAGCGGTGTTCTGTCACATTAGCAAACCTGTGAGATCAGTAAGGTCGCCGCTGCTTTTTAAAAATTAAAACAGTGAGATGGATTTCTAACTCTAACTGTATTTCACTATATAAGCTCAGTTTACTGGTAAAAATAAGTGTCAAATGCAAGACTCTGGTGGGTGATGGTGAACCTTGGCACCCCAGATGTTTTGGAACTACACTTCCCATGATGCCCATGCACTCTGCAGTGTAGTGGAGCATCATGGGAAATGTAGTTCCAAAACATCTGGGGTGCCAAGGTTCGCCACCGCTGTGATAGACCAAGCTTGAGAGCGCCTAGTAAACCCAGAATAGTTATGTGAGGGGGCAAACTAGTAACCCCCCCATAGCGATGCCACTGGTATCTTATTGTGCCCCCCCCTTCACACAAACACAAGTGTATGACAACCCACTTTTTCCAAACATTTCCATGAGAACAAGTGCCCCCACCCCCTAATTCCTGGCAGAAGGCCGATCTGCTCGTGATCATCAACATGTTTTTGCCATGTGACCCCCGTTTTCTTATTCAGGAGAGCGGGAGACTTTCAAAGGACTTGGACTCATACGATTGGACAGAAGGGGCGTGACAGCTATCCGACCAATAAAGAATAAATGAAAGTCTTATAAACTCATTAGAGTGATGGTCCCCGCCCCCCCCCCCCGCCCCTCCTGGTGTGGTCAGCGGTGAGGCAGAAATACCGTATTTCACGATATTTAATAATTCTCCGCTCCGTGTTTCCCCATAATTAAAGTTCCGGACCCCTGTGTATCTTTTTTTTTTATTACGTTATTTATTTATTTTTTTTAAATGTGACCCATTATGGGAAATGTAACAGCAGATGTAATGTTTTTTTTTTTTAAATAAAAGATATCATAAATATTTTACATACATGAATTCTTTATTAACTGATTAAAATGTATAAAGTATATAAGCACTGTGCAAATTCTTGGCGCTATATAAATCCTGTATAATATACACACACACACATATATATATATATATATATATATATATATACACACACACATATACACATATATATATATATATATATATATATATATATACACATATATATACACACACACATATACACATATACATATATATATACACACATTTACATATATACATACACATATACATATATACATACACATATACATATACATATAAAAAGGGACACAAGTACTCCCCGTACAGTGGGACTTTAGGGGCAAACAGAAAGAATATCGTATGTCATAAAATATCATATATTTTGGAAAGATAGTTAAAAAGCATGTATAAAAACATGACCACAGTTGGTACAGCACAGTTAGTGCAAAGCAAGGACATTTTTTTTTTTTTTTTATAACCATAAATACATTAATTTACAAGATATATATGTTATATTATGTCACTCTCATAATTCTTTTGAATTCTCAAGTTTTTTTTGGGAAATCTCAGCGGAAGTAACTGATTTCTGCCTGGTGATAACCAGTAGTACTTTGCAATTTTTAGCAATCTATCTTATTAGCATTTGTATTGGTGATTTACCAAAGCAAATAAAATGAGTGATGAGAGCCCTCGTGAGTATGTGAGCGGGTGTTGTAGGACTTTCTGCTCCTATGTCAACCAGATAATTATTTATTTGAAAATGAAAGGTTCACGGCCAATATAAATATCTTATTTCGATGTTGAAGCTTTCTGAATTGGACTCATACAATGGAGCATTTTAAACCTATAATGTATTTTTTCTTCTCTCCTGCAGATATGTTGAAATACCTGAAAGAAATAGCGGGCGAATTTTTTCCAAAAAGTCAGGGATCGGATGAAAGTGATTGGTAAGTAACATTTTCAGCTTCGGGGTTGGTGGGTCGATGGGGCTCCTCAAGTGAAGGAAAAAAAAAAGACATCACTAGATTTGTCTATTATCGGTAAGAATGACCACTGGGGGTGCATATTTATAAAGCATTTAATGTTACATTCACATATCATTCGCTGTCATTAAAAACACATGCAGTGAATGTTTGGTGAATGTCACATTCAATGCTTTATAAATATAGCACAACAAATGATAGTTTTTACCCTTTCCATAAAGGGTTAGTTCACCTCAATTACAAGACCAGAAGAAGTGGACGAGGCTAGGAGGGGGGCTTTTTTTTGTTTTTTGTTTTTTTTTTTACTTCTACTGTCCATTTCTGTAGATGACATGACTCTGATTTCTTTCTTGTAGGCAAGACGCTCAATCACATATGGGCCTTCATTCACAGCATCGGGGACATCTGCAACGAAGAGCTTCTGAACCCACACAAGAAGTGCACCAAGGCATTCGCAGATGCCAAGGAACACTGCTTGGAAGTAGGAGCCAGCGTTCTTTGCAACATCGTAGATGGATTCACATGGCTATGCGAAGTGGCCAAAGGTATGATTTTTTTTTTTTTTATTGTCAAAAAAATTAGGACTCGGCTGTCAGTGTGGTCAAGTTCATTTTCAGGACCACCATTTTGCTTCTGATTGAAAATCAAATGTAGCAATGGATGAAAGGGGATATGTAATCCTTCATGAACTGGCATATTTCACGGCTCATAAGATCTTTCAAGAAATTCCACTTGAAACTTGTCTCTTGGAGAAAGAAGGCTGATTCATCCGACTCATCAAACTTTCCTTCATTGGTTGGTTGGTTAGTTGGTTGGTTGGTATGGGGAAAACACACCATATTCCCTGATAACTGAAGTCTTAGGTGTTCATGAAGAGTTACATTGGCCTTATCCCTGAACTGAAGTCTTGGAGAAACAAGGCTAATTTATCTGACCAATCAAACTTGCCCTTTATTGGTTGTTTGGTTGGTTGGTATGGGGAAAACATACCAAAATACCCTGATAACTCAACTCTTGGAGAAACAAGGCTTCTTTTGACGCATCAAACTTTCCTTGGTTGGTTGGTATTTGGAAAACACACTATATCCCCTGATAACCGAAGTCCTAGGTGTTCTAAGAGTTACATTGACCTTAATACGACTTGACTCTAATCTTTATGCTTTCTGTTTTTCTTTTACAGTTGTCACCGTCATCTGTGTCATACCGTCCTACGTAGGAGAATATATCCAGAAGAACGTTAAAGCTCATAAGTATAACAAAATTTCTCAAAATTTCTCAAAATTAAAGGCTAACTCCATCTTTTGGACAATGTTACACCCATATTTAGGATGTAACATACTACAAATGGACCCCTCCACACCCAAACCATCCACCCCGTAAAGGAGTGAGGTGGTTCTTCTCCCTGGTTTGTAAAAAGTGGAGTTAGCCTTCAAAGTTTTTGTAAACCGTAAAAGAATCAGCAATAAATCTCTAACCTTGTTTCTCGTCTTGCAGCTGTCTTGGGTATTTTACAACATCTAAGGAATAAATTTGATTACAATATGACCATCAACTACGATCTTGGTGGAACAGTCAACTCTAGCAAGAGTGTATTCACCATTACTAGTGACATCATGGAGGTAATAAAACCAGGATCTGGATCCTTATCGGGAGATCCTTCACGAATTCAGCTACTCCGCCTTCATTATCGCCATCTTTACCTACTATATATATATATATACATATATATATATACACATATACATATACATATATATATATATATACACATATATATACACACACAGATATACACATATACATATATATATATATACACATATGCATATATATCTATATATATATACATATATATATAGATATATATATATACACACACATATATATATATATATATATATATATATATATATATATACAGTGGCTTGCGAAAGTATTCGGCCCCCTTGAACTTTTCAACCTTTTGCCACATTTCAGGCTTCAAACATAAAGATATAAAATTAAATTTTTTGTGAAGAATCACCAACAAGTGGGACACAATTGTGAAGTGGAACGAAATCTTTTGGATTTTTGAAACTTTTTTAACTAATAAAAAAATGAAAAGTGGGGCGTGCAAAATTATTCGGCCCCCTTGCGTTAATACTTTGTAGAGCCACCTTATGCTGCGATTACAGCTGCAAGTTGCTTGGGGTATGTCTCTATCAGTTTTGCACATCGAGAGACTGAAATTCTTGCCCATTCTTCCTTGCAAAACAGCTCGAGCTCAGTGAGGTTGGATGGAGAGCGTTTGTGAACAGCAGTTTTCAGCTCTTTCCACAGATTCTCGATTGGATTCAGGTCTGGACTTTGACTTGGCCATTCTAACACCTGGATACGTTTATTTCTGAACCATTCCTTTGTAGATTTTGCTGTATGATTGGGATCATTGTCTTGTTGGAAGATAAATCTCCGTCCCAGTTTCAGATTTTTTGCAGACTCCAACAGGTTTTCATCCAGAATGGTCCTGTATTTGGCTGCATCCATCTTCCCCTCAATTTTAACCATCTTCCCTGTCCCTGCTGAAGAAAAGCAGGCCCAAACCATGATGCTGCCACCACCATGTTTGACAGTGGGGATGGTGTGTTGAGTGTGATGAGCTGTGTTGCTTTTACGCCAAACATATCGTTTTGCATTGTGGCCAAAAAGTTCGATTTTGGTTTCATCGGACCAGAGCACCTTCTTCCACATGTTTGGTGTGTCTCCCAGGTGGCTTGTGGCAAACTTTAGACGAGACTTTTTATGGATATCTTTGAGAAATGGCTTTCTTCTTGCCACTCTTCCATAAAGGCCAGATTTGTGCAGTGTACGACTGATTGTTGTCCTATGGACAGACTCTTCCACCTCAGCTGTAGTTCTCTGCAGTTCATCCAGAGTGATCATGGGCCTCTTGGCTGCATCTCTGATCAGTCTTCTCCTTGTCTGAGCTGAAAGTTTAGAGGGACAGCCAGGTCTTGGTAGATTTGCAGTGGTCTGATACTCCTTCCATTTCAAAATGATCGCTTGCACAGTGCTCCTTGGGATGTTTAAAGCTTGGGAAATCTTTTTGTATCCAAATCCGACTTTAAACTTCTCCACAACAGTATTACGGACCTGCCTGGTGTGTTCCTTGGTCTTCATGATGCTCTCTGCGCTTTCAACAGAACCCTGAGACTATCAGAGAACAGGTGCATTTATACAGAGACTTGATTACACACAGGTGGATTCTATTTATCACCATCAGTCATTTAGGACAACATTGGATCATTCAGAGATCCTCGCTGAACTTCTGGAGTGAGTTTGCTGCACTGAAAGTAAAGGGGCCGAATAATTTTGCACGCACCACTTTTCAGTTTTTTAATTGCTAAAAAAGTTTAAAATATCCAATAGATTTCGTTCCACTTCACAATTGTGTCCCACTTGTTGGTGATTCTTTACAAAAAATTAAAATTTTATATCTTTATGTTTGAAGCCTGAAATGTGGCAAAAGGTTGAAAAGTTCAAGGGGGCCGAATACTTTCGCAAGCCACTGTACACACACATTTACATATATACATACACATATACATATACATATAAAAAGGGACACAAGTACTGCCCGTACAGTGGGACTTTAGGGGCAAACAGAAAGAATATCATATGTCATAAAATATCATATATTTTGGAAAGATAGTTAAAAAGCATGTATAAAAACATGACCACAGTTGGTAAAGCACAGTTAGTGCAAAGCAAGGACATTTTTTTTTTTATAACTATAAATACATTAATTTACAAGATATATATGTTATATTATGTCACTCTCATAATTCTTTTGAATTCTCGAGTTATTTTGGGAAATCTCAGCGGAAGTAACTGATTTCTGCCTGGTGATAACCAGTAGTACTTTGCAATTTTTGCAATCTATCGTATTAGCATTTGTATTGGTAATTTACCAAAGCAAATAAAATGAGTGGCAACTATGAGAGCCCTCGTGAGTATGTGGGCGGGTGTTGTAGGACGTTCTGCTCCTATGTCAACCCCTGCATTCTGTTACGTGCTTGCTTCAAAGCATGTTTCAAATCTTCCCAGTGTTGAGTTCTGTGACCGGGACTGCTGCCCGGATTGGTGTCCCAGAGCCGCCGATCTGAAGGGCCCCACTGAGGTCACAGGACTTGACTATTTCGACGACGACCACCGGAGAGCTGGAGGGCAGAAGGGGAGGAGCCGAGTGGCCAATTTCATATCCAGCTGCTTTGCATTCCTGATGGGCTTAGTCCTCATCAGCATCTATGCCTATCTGGTGATCTTCTACAAGAACTACAACTTGAACTTCTGCATCTTCTCCACCATCTCTGCTCTGGTCAGGAAGGGGGTACATTTTTCCGGGGCTGAAGTGGTTAAGCCTTGGCTGTAGCTGTCTTTCGGCTATAGCGTGGGCTTCAAGTGGTTAATAACAAAGCAATTCTATAGATAGATAGATAGATAGATAGATAGATAGATAGATAGATAGATAGATAGATAGATAGATAGATAGATATTTATTTATTTGAAAATGAAAGGTTCACGGCCAATATAAATATCTTATTTCGATGTTGAAGCTTTCTGAATTGGACTCCTACAATGGAGCATTTTAAACCTATAATGTATTTTTTCTTCTCTCCTGCAGATATGTTGAAATACCTGAAAGAAATAGCGGGCAAAGTAAAAAATGTCGCCGGAAAAGCCAAGAATTTTTTCCAAAAAGTCAGGGAACGGATGAAAGTGATTGGTAAGTAACAATTTCAGCTTCGGGGTTGGTGGGTCGATGGGGCTCCTCAAGTGAAGGAAAAAAAAAAGACATCACTAGATTTGTCTGTTATCTGTAAGAATGACCACTGGGGGTGCATATTTATAAAGCATTTAATGTTACATTCACATATCATTCGCTGTCATTAAAAACACATGCAGTGAATGTTTGGTGAATGTCACATTCAATGCTTTATAAATATAGCACCACAAATGATAGTTTTTACCCTTTCCTTAAAGGGTTAGTTCACCTCAATTACAAGACCAGAAGAAGTGGACGAGGCTAGGAGGGGGGCTTTTTTTTGTTTTTTGTTTTTTTTTTTACTTCTACTGTCCATTCCTGTAGATGACATGACTCTGATTTCTTTCTTGTAGGCAAGACGCTCAATCACATATGGGCCTTCATTCACAGCATCGGGGACATCTGCAACGAAGAGCTTCTGAACCCACACAAGAAGTGCACCAAGGCATTCGCAGATGCCAAGGAACACTGCTTGGAAGTAGGAGCCAGCGTTCTTTGCAACATCGTAGATGGATTCACATGGCTATGTGAAGTGGCCAAAGGTATGATTTTTTTTTTTTTTTATTGTCAAAAAAATTAGGACTCGGCTGTCAGTGTGGTCAAATTCATTTTCAGGACCACCATTTTGCTTCTGATTGAAAATCAAATGTAGCAATGGATGAAAGGGGATATGTAATCCTTCATGAACTGGCATATTTCACGGCTCATAAGATCTTTCAAAAAATTCCACTTGAAACTTGTCTCTTGGAGAAAGAAGGCTGATTCATCCGACTCATCAAACTTTCCTTCATTGGTTGGTTGGTTAGTTGGTTGGTTGGTATGGGGAAAACACACCATATTCCCTGATAACTGAAGTCTTAGGTGTTCATGAAGAGTTACATTGGCCTTATCCCTGAACTGAAGTCTTGGAGAAACAAGGCTAATTTATCTGACCAATCAAACTTGCCCTTTATTGGTTGTTTGGTTGGTTGGTATGGGGAAAACATACCAAAATACCCTGATAACTCAACTCTTGGAGAAACAAGGCTTCTTTTGACGCATCAAACTTTCCTTGGTTGGTTGGTATTTGGAAAACACACCATATCCCCTGATAACCGAAGTCCTAGGTGTTCATGAAGAGTTACATTGACCTTAATACGACTTGACTCTAATCTTTATGCTTTCTGTTTTTCTTTTACAGTTGTCACCGTCATCTGTGTCATACCGTCCTACGTAGGAGAATATATCCAGAAGAACGTTAAAGCTCGTAAGTATAACAAAATTTCTCAAAATTAAAGGCTAACTCCATCTTTTGGACAATGTTACACCCATATTTAGGATGTAACATACTACAAATGGACCCCTCCACACCCAAACCATCCACCCCGTAAAGGAGTGAGGTGGTTCTTCTCCCTGGTTTGTAAAAGGTGGAGTTAGCCTTCAAAGTTTTTGTAAACCGTAAAAGAATCAGCAATAAATCTTTAACCTTGTTTCTCGTCTTGCAGCTGTCTTGGTTATTTTACAAGATCTAAGGAATAAATCTGATTACAATATGACCATCAACTACGATCTTGGTGGAACAGTCAACTCTAGCAAGAGTGTATTCACCATTACTAGTGACATCATGGAGGAAATAAAACCAGGATCTGGATCCTTATCGGGAGATCCTTCACGAATTCAGCTACTCCGTCTTCATTATCGCCATCTTTACCTACTATTGGTAAGTACCTTTTTGTTTTCTTTTTTTTTAAAGTAATGGGCTATCTTTTTCCTACCGCTTCAACTTTTGAGGGCCTACAAGCTACCAGCTAGGACTTTAACCTCCTCAACAGCTTTAGGCCCCATGTACACCTCAGCCAGGGGAGGCTGGTGCTCAAAATTTTTTTTGGGGTTGGGGGGGGGGGGGGCCGCAAACTAACTGAAAAATTTTGGGAAAATAAAATCAATTGCAGCCTCACTGTGCCCATAAAATGCAGCCACTGTGCCCATCAAATGCAGCCACTGTGCCCCATAAAATGCAGCCACTGTGCCCATTAAATGCAGCCACTGTGCCCCATAAAATTCAGCCACTGTGCCATCAAATGCAGCCAGTGTGACATCAATTTCAGCCAATGTGCCCATGAAATGCAGCCACTGTGCCCATCAAATGCAACCACTGTGCCCCATAAAATGCAGCCGCTGTGCCCATTAAATGCAGCCACTGTGCCCCATAAAATTCAGCCACTGTGCCCATTAAATGCAGCCACTGTGCCCCCTAAAATTCAGCCACTGTGCCATCAAATGCAGCCAGTGTGACATCAATTTCAGCCAATGTGCCCATGAAATGCAGCCACTGTGCCCATGAAATGCAGCCACTGTGCCCATCACATGCAGCGCCTCTGCCCATCACATGCAGCCTGTGTGCCCATCATACCTGTGTGCCCATCATATGCAGCCTGTGTACCCATCATACCTGTGTGCCCATCATATGCAGCCTGTGTGCCCATATGTAGCCTCTGTGACCCCCCCCTCTCACCGTCTGACCGGCACACATTTATCCCATCCTAGTGGCAGGTGACGGTGGCGAGCTGTGGGAAATTCAGAAGGTGACGGCGGCGAGCTCCTGTGTCCTCCATGGCTCTCTGGTATCCCGGTCTTTCGTTCCGGTCCAATCAGATCCAATAGATCTGCGCCTCCTAAATGGCTGAGAGACGGCTCAGTGTTAGCAAAGCAAATATTCATTTGGGAAATGTAGTTCCAAAACATCTGGGGTGCCAAGGTTCCCCATCACTGCTCTAAGTTGTCATGAGAACAGTAATCGGAGGGGAAATCCACTAATGGTGGGGGGCACTCAGGTAACACCAGATGTGCCCCATGGCAATGTGCCACTTTGGAGACATTTCCTCTCACTTCCTGTCGTGTCTAGAAGACAGGAAGTGAAGAAAAATCTCTCAAATAGGACAAAGATGGCAAAAATAATCTGACAGAGAATTAAAAAACCCCTTCTCTACTTCATTCGAAATGGAAAAAAATTTTTTGATGTAGATATAAGATGATCATGATGTAACGTCACTCATCATTTCTATTTTTCTGTTCTGCTTTATAGTGGCCTGGATATTGACCAGAAAGGAGAAAAAGGGATATGCATTTGAAATCATTAACATATTCCGAAGCCTTCTATTCGTCTCTTTTATTATCGCTGCCGACTATGGTGTGTACTGGGCCGTAGCAGCGATTTCTTCTTTCCTGAATGGGGACATCGTTGTGAAAGGTAAGTATCCCCAACATCACCTGAACAAAGAAGATACAGTATGTTCATCCTGAACTGAACATATAATAATAGTATAAATGCCAATATGACAATAATGACTACTATTTCTTCTTTCTTCGCCAGCATCGTATTCTCTTAGACTCAATATTACAGGAAGCGGCTTTATCAATGACATCCTTGCCCAGCTGGCGGACACGCTGGATGCCATCGGGCAAAAAAAACTACACCGTGATATCCAAGGACTGTATCCCCGTAGCTTCGGAGCCGGACTACACCGAGTATATGATCATTGGTAAGTTACTGTTTTCCTACAAGGCCCTAGAGAAATTTATTCTGGAGGAGACACCTTTAATTGCTACACTGGAGTTGTATAATCTAGAGCAGCTTTCCTATCCCTGAGGAACCCTTGAAATAGTTTATTAGGTCTTAGGGGAACCCCTATTAAAACCAATTTACTGGGAGTCAATGGGAAAAATGCCCTTTACATCAATGACCAGTAGGAAGAATACCTTTACAGTTGTGGTCTAAATGCCCCCTAGCTAAAAAGAGCACCAGTGTCTTGATTGTGCCATGTGATGTTGGCCCTGAACTATGCAGGAACCATGAACAGGGGGGGGGGGGGTCAATTATCCACATATCAAGTACAGTGAAGCCTTGGATTACGAGCATAATCCGTTCCAGGAGAATGCTTGTAATCCAAATCACTTTCATATCAAAGCGAGTTAGAAGTAAGTGGAGACGATGATAATTTGTTCTTTATTGACTTCTATTACATGCAATACCGCATGTGGCCAGAGGTAGGGGGGGCACTGGAGAGCCTCGGAAATACTCAGGGACAGCTCGGAAACACTCGGGAACGGAGTATTTCCGAGTATTACCGAACGCCTCTGAACCGCTCCGAGTGTCCCCAGCTCCCCCGCACCTCTGGCCAAATGCGGTACTGCACCGCCTATTAGCTTTAATTCTGCTCGTTTTGCGAGAAAACACTCACAAACCGAGTCAGAATTAAAAAAAAAAATGTTGCTCGTTATTCAAAAGGATCCACTTTAATCCCAAGCAACCACCGGAGGAACCTTGGTTGAGAATTGCTGTTCTGGGGGGATAAGTTGTTCTTCCTCTGATATAAACCAATCACCAGAGTTTTCCTCAGAAAATATAAGTATGACTAACCCTCTTATTTTTTCTCTTCACAGGTGGTTTGTACATTTTCGTCTTTTTCGCGTCAGTCTTTGGAGTCTACATTAACAGGCTGAAACGGACTTTCCACAAAGGGAGCAAGTTTACCATGTTCTATCTATGACTTCAGCAGTGTCCAAGGCAGAGGACTAAAAAGCAGTCCCGCTACTTATTGTGTATCTAGGATTTTTTTTTTTTTCTAATGTGAACCTTTTGCAGCGTTTCCTACCTAGAGATCCTGCCAGTAACAATGCTTTCAGCTGCAAGCTGCTATCAATTAGCGGCAGTGTTGTCAGCCTGCCATGCAAGCTCTTCCATTCGGCTGTTGGGCTTCCTATCTGATAGAACCCATATGCAGCCATAGTGGCCCATTGGCAGGCTGACAACACTTCTGCTAATTGTGAGGCAGCAGCTTTGCGTTGTCATCCTGCTACAGGAAGTGATGTTACCTGTAAGGTCTCAAAGTGAGAAACTTTGCAACAGTTTCAGGCTTTTTATTTCGTCTTGTCTAGAGTTCACTTTTATTAACTAAGATTTGTATTCTTTTAGGAACGGATAATCTTTCTGTTCAACAACCTGCTGACCAAAAGAATGAATCTGGAAACATCTTTGCAGAAGAGCGTACGGATGAATATAGCAGACCTGGGCCACTCAAACCCCCTGATGATCCTTGCAGCACAGTAAGTCTGATTTCTTGTCCAGCTATAGAACTTTACTATATTGCCGCGCCAGTTAGTGAATGTGACTAACCTGTTCTTCTGTCTATAGGATTCCTGGATTTAGCATCCTGACTAAGTTTTTCGGAGCGACGGAACGGTACTGCATAGCGTGTGCCAAAATGACCACGCCGGCCACCAATGAGGACTTTGTGGAGTGCATGACCAACGGCTGCAAAGGTCTGTACTTCAAGGACTGCTTTGAAATCCTACACAACATCTGCGTCATCTGTATGGGTCCATTAGCCTACAAAGTGGACATCGAGGAGGAACTGTAAGTTTTGTCATTCTATTTCTTCGCACATCTGACATTATTAAAGCATGAATGGAAGTCTTTGTTTTTTTTTTTAATACTTACATTTTCTCTATATTTTTTGCTCCTCAATCATGATGAGCAGCTTGAACTCTGGATAGAGGCGATGAAGAACTTGAAGGGAAAGAGGAACGAGAAGAGGAAGATGAAGGGAGCCGTGAAGAAGCGCCTGAAGCACATCGTTAGAAGATGGGGAATGGAGACAGAAATTGTCCAGAAATACATCGAGGCCAGGCAGCAGGACAGTGATGTTGAAACCTCAGACTTCAGTGAACACGGGACTAGCTCGGAATCCGAGTATGTATATCCTATAGAGCAACCTTGGAAAAAAAATATCATATAGTATATAGTAGCCTTTCTCAATATTTTAACCCCAAGGGAATCCTTTGATCTCCACCTCCCCCCCCCCCCCCCAAATAAATTATTCAAAGGATTCCCTTGGGGTTAAAATATTGAGAAAGGCTACTATATACTATATGATATTATTTTTCCAAAGCTGCTCTATAAGATATTTCTCAACCAGGGTTCTTCCAGAGGTTGTTAGAAGATCTCCTAAGCAATGAGCAGTGGCACATTGATCTCCACCTCCCCCCCCCCCCCCCCCCAAATAAATTATTCAATGTGCCACTGCTCATTGCTTAGGAGATCTTCTAACAACCTCTGGAAGAACCCTGGTTGAGAAATATCTTATAGAGCAGCTTTGGAAAAATAATTTAGTCACATCATATATGGTGCCCATTTTCAACATTTTACCCAAGAGGAACCCTTGAAATAATTTTGATGAGCGGCTGAAAGATTTTTTTTAAATCAGTTAATTTTTGTTGAAAAGAAAAAACAAGAGCAAAAAACATACAAAAGTTTTTCAGTAGTATTTTAGGACATATAATAAGCACATGTATCTGACCATCAATATCTGTACATTATGTTACTCATATATAATAATATGCTTTGTAGCTTCATATCAGAAATAAAAGATGTATATGTACAATAAGACATTTGTGGTAGCGTTTCTTCATTCTTTTTATTTTATTTTTATTAAAATAACCTATATGTCCTCTTAATAGGATACTATCCCTCTCCACTTTCGGTCCCAAAAAAGGGGGGGCCTCTGAGTGGAGTTTGTTACCGCTAACCCTCAATCAGCGGGAAGCGGTAAATA
The DNA here is from genome assembly GCA_037952835.1 of Lithobates septentrionalis. Classification (NCBI taxonomy): domain Eukaryota; kingdom Metazoa; phylum Chordata; class Amphibia; order Anura; family Ranidae; genus Lithobates; species Lithobates septentrionalis. The sequence goes on along the minus strand of JBBDGP010001000.1, from coordinate 1,296,292 downwards.
TGCTCTATAACAAACAATACCCATCGGGTATAACACAACCTAAACATTTGAACTTTTGCAAGTCCTAACACTCTTGTAATATTGCTCTATCGTAGACTTTCTTCTCAGTATTATGAACTAATTTGGTGTATTTATTGATGTCTTTCTACCGCCTAAGATTCTATTTTGAACCAAACGCAATGGATCCAGTCCCGGGGTGTCTAACCAGGGTTCCCAGATAGATTCAAATTTTTGTGGGCTGCCTCGATGTTTATAGGTGAGTTGTTCTCTAATAAGAGAATCATTTACAGACGTGATCCATTCTGTGTGTGTGGGGGCCGTTATAGATAGCCATTTTATGGCGATGATTTTCCTAGCTAGGAATAGAGTTCTGAGGATGGCAGTATATGTATGGGGTGTGTATTGTTCCTCATCCAACCAACCCAGCAAACAAAGTTTAGGGTCTGTAGTGAGTCTAAGATTCCATATACTATTAATGGTACTAATCACTTCCGCCCAGTATCTATGCAACTTCGGGCATTTCCACAGCATGTGAACAAGTGTACCAGTGTCTACAAGGCAGCGGGGACACAACGGATCATCTCTCCTGTGCCATCTGTGCAATCTCTCAGGTGTGCGGTAGGTGCGATGTATAATAAATAATTGAGTACGTTTTTGAGATGAGGACAGTGATATTTTAAGTACATTATCTAATATGGTAGTCCATTCCTCATCTGAGATATACTCTATGTCCGCTCCCCATCCAGTTCTACAATTCAGAGTCATCGCTTTAGACACATGGCCCAGAAGAGAACCGTACAGAGAGGAAATTTGTCCCTTCCGGGATGAAGACAAGATCAGCTGTGTAATCACCGGGGACCTGGATAGCTCCCAAGTGGATACTATAGCCTGTGCTGTTATAGCATGCCTAAGTTGCAGGTATTGGAAAAATGAGGTATTTGGTAGGTTAAATTCTGCGTGGAGTGATTGAAAATCACGCAATATACCCCCACAATACAGTTGCGGGATATATTTCACTCCCCTAGCTAACCAATTGGAGAACTTTTCCAATTTGTTTAATTCCAGGTAGTTTCTGTTATTCCAGATACGAGACCAGTTTGTATAACCCGTGTACTGAAGATGTTGTTTTGTTTTGTTCCATACTTTGTCTATAAGCTGTAGCGTGGGGTATTGAGTCAGTGCTCCCAGTTCACCTGCCTCTATGCACTCCACAAGTTCACCACACGACACCTGAGTGCACACAATATTGCGGATGGGGTCAGAGGGCTCAGGACAGAGCCAGCCCGTCAGATGTTGCATCTGAGCTGCTATAAAGTAAAGAAATGGATTTGGTACCGTCAGTCCCCCGAGTCCTTAGCCTCTTGTAAGGTCTCTAGTTTTATTCTTGGAACCTGTTTCCTCCATATTAATGCACGGTAGATGGTGTTACATCTCTTAAATATGTGGACAGGGATCCAGACAGGGGCATTGTGAAGTGCATAGAGTATTTGTGGATTCCAGATCATCTTTATCAAATTGCATCTGCCGACTACGGAGAGTGGCAATTTAATCCAGCTGGTGGTTTTTTCCTGAAATTGTTTAAGTACTGGGTCTATATTAAGCTTTATATAATATTCTAGGTTAGGGTGTATAATTATTCCTAGGTATTTAAACTTATCGACTATTTTGATCTGTTCAGCTATCTGAGGTAGGGGCCCTGTTAGTGGATCTAAGGGTAGTAGTGTGGATTTGTCCCAATTTATTGTGAACCCAGAAAAGGTTCCAAATGTGTGTATTAATTCCATTAGCTTGATCAGTGAGGTAGAGGTGTCACCCAGAAATAAAAGTGCATCATCAGCATATAGTGCCAATTTGTCCTCTATTTCACCCCGTTTGAATCCCACTATGTCTGGGTTCCCTCTTATGGCTGCCGCTAGAGGTTCTATGGCTAGAGCGAAGAGTAATGGAGAAAGGGGACATCCTTGTCTGGTTCCCCTATAAAGTTCAAAGGAAGAAGACAAGGTGTTATTTATCCTAATACATGCCTTAGGGGCCTTGTATAATAATTTAATCCAAGAAATTATATTATCCCCCAGATTAAATTTTTCTAATATTTTCCACAAGTATTCCCATTCAACGCTATCGAACGCCTTAGCGGCATCAAGTGAGAGGATAGCTTTCTGTCCTTGATTATCAGTGGGTATTTGCATATTGAGATAGAGACGCCTGAGATTGTTTGCAGTAGATCTATTTGGTATGAAGCCAGACTGGTCCGGGTGGACTAATTTAGATACCACTTTTGAGAGTCTCATGGCAATTACCTTTGTAAGAATTTTTAGATCTGTATTTAACCACTTCCCACCCGGCCACTGCACATAAACGGCCGGGTGGGAGCTCCCTCCTTCTGACTGGACGTTCCCGAACGTCCTTCAGAAGGAGCGGGATCACGCGGGCGCGCTCCCGCGCAGCCGCGCAATCCCGATGCGCGCGTGTCACTCGGACACGCCGCATCTCAGAGCGGCAGGAGGGCAATGTGATTTGCCCTCCTGATCCGCACGATGGCTGTGTGTAATCACAGCCATCATATAGTAAACAAGGGGGAGGGGGTGGCAGATGACAGGAGATCGCGCCGCCACGTGCCCGCGCAGCGGCGCGATCCCGATCTGCCTGTGTCCCCCAGAGACAGCACAACACAGGAGGGCCCTGTGATTGGCCCTCCTGATCACATGACGACTGTCCAATCACAGTCGTCATGTAATGTAAATAGAGAGCGTAGTAACTGCTCTCATCTCTTCCTCTCCTCACACAGAGCCTGTCAGTGAGGAGAGGAAGAGAGATCTGTGCTGCAGCCAGGAGATCAGTGAGTAATAAAGCTGTTTGTCTGCTGTTTACCCACTGATCACCCAGCTAGTGTCCCCAAAACACAGTGTCCCCAAAACACAGTGTCCCCAAAACACAGTGTCCCCAAAACACCGTGTCCCCAAACAGTGAAAACACCTGTCAGTGAACATCTGCCCGTCAACAACTGGCACATCTGTCCGCCAACAGCGGGCACATCTGTCCGCCAACAGCCGGCACATCAGCCCGTCGTCATCAGGCACATCTGCCCGCCTGCCATCAGGCACATCTGCCCGCCAGTCATCAGGCACATCTGCCCGCCAGTCATCAGGCACATCTGCCCGCCAGTCATCAGGCACATCTGCCCGCCAGTCATCAGGCACATCTGCCCGCCAGTCATCAGGCACATCTGCCCGCCAGTCATCAGGCACATCTGCCCGCCAGTCATCAGGCACATCTGCCCGCCAGTCATCAGGCATATCTGCCTGCCAGTCATCAGGCACATCTGCCGCCCGCCATCAGGCACATCTGACACCGTCAACAGCTAACACATCAGCCCGTCATCAGCTGACACATCAGCCCGTCAACAGCTGACACATCAGCCGCCCACCATCATCAGGCACATCTGCCCGCCTGCCATCAGGCACATCTGCCCGCCAGTCAGCAGGCACATCTGCCCGCCTGCCATCAGGCACATCTGCCCGCCTGCCATCAGGCACATCTGCCCGCCTGCCATCAGGCACATCTGCCCGCCAGTCATCAGGCACATCTGCCCGCCAGTCATCAGGCACATCTGCCGCCCGCCATCAGGCACATCTGTCGCCCGCCATCTGACACCGTCATCAGCTGACACATCAGCCCGTCATCAGCTGACACATCAGCCCGTCAACAGCTGACACATCAGCCCGTCAACAGCTGACACATCAGCCGCCCACCATCATCAGGCACATCTGCCCGCCCGCCATTAGGCACATCTGCCAGCCGCCATCTGCCCACGATCAGGCACATCTGCCACCCACCATCTGGCACAGCCGCCCACCATCTGGCACATCTGCCGCCTGCCATCTGACACATCTGCCCGCCAACATGACAAAAAGGTCTTACAGCGCAGAGGAGGCTCTCCAAATACTCCAGAGTATGTCGGACGAGAGTAGCGGGGAATTCTCTCCGTCAGACTCGGATAGTGACTATGAGCCAGTGGAAAGCAGTGGCTCCGAGTTGGAAACAGAGGAAGATACAATCCTAACAAGGAGAATCAGGAGAAATGAGCAGGAGGAGGCATTCACCAGCAGCGCAGCACTCCAGGGCATCCACCAGCAGGCATCCACCAGCAGCGCAGCACTCCAGGATGATATGCAGGCATCCACCAGCAGCCCAGCACTCCAGGATGACATGCAGGCATCCACCAGTAGCGCAGCACTCCAGGGCATCCACCAGCAGGCATCCACCAGCAGCGCAGCACTTCGGGATAGGCGGGCATCCACCAGCACTTCTGCAACCTTCCTAGAAGATAGGCCAGATGCTAGCAACGGATCCCATCAACGAGGCAGTGCCCATACTAGCCTCCCAGATGTTCTACTGTATCCAACATGGCTGCCCGATACATCAGTAGAACCTGTAATACCCCTTTTCACAGCCCAGCCAGGCCCTCAGATGCAGACGGAAAATGTAACCCCACTTTATTATTTTCATTTATTTTTTACCAATGAACTCCTAACCTACATTGTGGAGCAATGTAATCTATACGCCAGCCAACACATAGCCAACAATCCCAGTTCCTCATATGCCCGTCCTTTTGTTTGGAAACCCCTCACCGTAGAAGAATTTAAAATTTTCCTTGGCCTAACCCTCAACATGGGGCTGACAAAAAAAAATGAACTCCATTCCTACTGGTCTACCCGACCTATCCACCACATGCCGATCTATTCTTCATTTATGCCCAGAACCCGTTATGAGATGATCATGAGATTTTTACACTTCAATAACAATGCCCAATGCCTCCCTCGAAATCATCCCAGTTACGATAAGTTATTCAAAATTCGGCCCCTAATCAATTTTTTTTGCGCCAGCTTCAAGGAGATGTTTACCCCTGATAGAAACATATGTGTGGATGAATCCCTGGTGCACTTCACCGGAAGACTGGGAATAAAACAATACCTCCCCAGTAAAAGAGCCAGACGTGGGGTAAAATTTTATAAGGTGTGTGACAGGGCCACGGGTTACACATATGATTTTATGATTTATGAGGGAAAAGACAGACAGCTAAACCCCCCTGGATGCCCTACCTACATGGGAACAAGTGGCAAAATTGTCTGGCAGCTGATCCAACCATTACTTGGGAAAGGTTACCACCTTTACGTAGACAATTTCTACACTAGTCTCCCACTTTTCCGCCATTTGTACCTGAAGAACACTGTGGCCTGTGGGACAGCACGGACCAACCGCAAAGGCTTCCCACAAAGATTGGTCACCAAGAAATTGAAGAAGGGTGAAATGGCCAGTATGCGAACTGAAGAAGTACTAGCGGTGAAGTGGAGAGATAAAAAAAGAGATGTCTACATCCTTTCAACAATACATGACGACACCTTGGTGGAACTTCAGAGAAGAGGAGGCCCCATACAGAAGCCAAAATGTGTGCATGAGTACAACCTATACATGGGGGGGGTGGATATGAACGACCAGATGATGCAGCCCTACTTGGCCACCAGGAAATCACTATTTTGGTACAAGAAAGTCGCCATTTATTTGATGCAACTTGCCCTATTTAATTCCTATATCATTTTTTCTAAGTGCACCCAAAGTTCCCTACCCTATCTAAAATTCCAAGAAGAAGTTTTCACAGCCCTTCTCTATCCCCAAGGCCAAGCCCCTCAACTAATTCGCTCCGATGCGTTAGCCAGACTCCATGAAAGGCACTTTCCCGAAATCCTCCCTCTTACCCAAACAGGTCGCAAACCCCAAAAAAAATGTCGTGTATGTGCAAGTAGAGGAATTCGCCGAGACACCCGATACTACTGTCCCGAATGTCCCTCCGAGCCAGGGCTCTGTATTGGAACATGCTATCGGAGCTATCATACTTCACTACACTATTAGTACAGTGAAGGTGATTTTTTTCCACTATCTGCCATTTCTGTGAATGACCCGGACTGTTAACGACTATGCCTCTGCCAAACATGTTTCTGCCTTCAACGTAAATTGACCCGGACTGTTAACGACTATGCCTCTGCCAAACATCTTTCTGCCTTCAACGTGAATTGACCCGGACTGTTAAATGACCATGATTTTTGCCTGCCTCCTGAACTGATCATTTGCCCTGCCACTGTACAGCACAGGGGTCTCACATATGTGAGGGGCTCCAGAAAAGGTTTTCCGAGTGGAGAAAACATTTTTCTCCGGGTTTTTAGTTTTCTCGGATTAGGGTCTGGAGACTCGGAGGCTTCGTAGAGATTTGGGTGGGAAGAAGCCTCTACCCCTGTCCTCAGGTCTTACCTGACCAAGGCCCAATGTACAAAGTGCTGCCTGCTGCCACCTGAACTGGCCATGCCTTTTGCCTGCCACATGACCTTGCCATGCATTTGCCTGCCACATGACCTTGCCATGCCTTTGCCTACCACCTGGACTGGCCATGCCTATGCCTGTTACCTGAACTGCCTACTAAACCTTGGACTGTACTGAACCATGTTCATACTTTTCCATATCTGTCTGCTGCCTGGACAATTCCTGGACATTTCCTTTGGCTGTCTGGACAAATGCTTTGGCTGCTCTGGAACGGTATTCCTGCCTGCTAAAACCACAGGTGAGCTTTTTTTTTTTACCTTTTGCTCAGCAGAATGTATTTTGGGGTGTAATTCTTGGTGTGTACATGCTATGTGTTAGAAGCCTGGAGGTGCTACTTGCATGTTGGGCCTCTGTATGTGGCCAGGTAGTGGAAAAGTCTCACACATGGGGTATCGCCATACTCAGGACGAGTAGCAGAATGTATTTTGGGATGTCATTTTGGCTATGTACATGCTATGTGTAAGAAAGATCTTCTAAATTGACAACTTTGTGAGAAAAAAAATAGGTTTTCATTTTCTTTCCACATTTTCCAAAAACTTGTGGAAAGAAATTACATGTTAAAAAGACTCATTATGCCTCATAGAATATACATTGGGTTGTTTTCTTTCCAAAATGGGGTCATTTTGTGGGTAATTCCATTGTCCTGGTGCTCCAGGGCCTTCAAAAATGTGATAGGTACTCAGGAAATTAAATGTGTAATTTATGCCTTTAGAACGCCTGATGATGCTATATGGATGTTGGGCCTCTGTATGTGGCCAGGCTGTGGAAAAGTCTCACACATGGGGTATCGCCATACTCAGGACGAGTAGCAGAATGTATTTTGGGGTGTCATTTTGGCTATGTGCATGCTATGTGTTAGAAAGATCTTCTAAATTGACAACTTTGTGAGAAAATAATAGGTTTTCATTTTCTTTCCACATTTTCCAAAAACTTGTGGAAAGAAATGACATGTTCAAAAGACTCATTATGCCTCATAGAATATACATTGGGTTGTTTTCTTTCCAAAATGGGGTCATTTTGTGGGTAATTCCATTGTCCTGGTGCTCCAGGGCCTTCAAAAATGTGATAGGTACTCAGGAAATGAAATGTGTAATTTATGCCTTTAGAACGCCTGATGGTGCTATATGGATGTTGGGCCTCTGTATGTGGCCAGGCTGTGGAAAAGTCTCACACATGGGGTATCGCCATACTCAGGACGAATAGCAGAATGTATTTTGGGGTGTAATTGCAATTATGCCTGCACCGTGTGTGAGAAATAACTTGTAAATATGACAATTTAGTGAAGAAAAAAAAAAAAATCTATATTTCTTAATTTTCCAAAGCATTGTGGGGAAAAAATTTCAACTTCAAAAAATTCACTATGCCTCTTACTAAATACCTCAGACTGTCTTCTTTCCAAAAAGGGGTCTTTTGGGGGGTTATTGTACTGTCCTGACATTTTAGGGCCTCAAGAAATGAGATCAGTGCATTAGGCCATCAGTGCATTAGGATTGATACATTTTCAATAATGCGTAGCATGGCTTGTAGACTCTATAACTTTCACACAAACCAATGATCATACAATTATCAGGATTTTTTTTACCAAAGACATGTGGTAGAATACATTTTTGCCTAAATTTTCGACAAAATTAAATTTTTTTGGTTTCTTTTAAAAGAGAAAGTAGAAAATTTAGTTTTTTTTTCAAAATATTCGCTCTTTTTTCGCTTATATCACAAAAAATAAAAAATGAAGTGGTGAATAAATACCACCAAAAGAAAGCTCTATTTGTGTGAACAAAATGATAAAAATTTCATTTGGGTACAGTGTAGCATGACTGAGTAATTGTCATTCAAAGTGAGAGAGCACTGAAAGCTGAAAATTGGTCTGGGAAGGAAGGGGGTGAAAGTGCCCAGTATTGAGGTGGTTAACAATGATATAGGTCTGTATGACTCAGGATTATCAGGTTCTTTTCCGGGTTTTAGAATAACTACAACCACCGCTTCATACATGGATCTCGGCAAGGAATCTGTGTTAAGCGTTTCTGTTAATGTATGGAGTAGTTCCGGCATGAGTATTCCTGCAAATTTTTTGTATAGCTCTATGGGCAATCCGTCATTACCTGGGGCCTTTGAGTTTGGGAATGAAGCTAGTGAAGTATGCAGTTCCTCAATATTAATAGGAGCGTTTAAGAGCTGCCTGTCTGTATCTTGAAGCTGGGGTAGAGTAATAGAATCTAGAAATTGTGTCAGATCCTCTTCAGGGTAAGACACCTTTGAGGAGTATAGATCTTGATAGAAGGAGGAAAACTCCTTCAGTATAGACGGTGTAGCTGTGACAGTCTGTGATAAAGGTGTTGTGATGCTGTGAATTACTTGAGGTGGTTGTTGTGACCTGGCTATCATAGCCAACATGTGGCCAGTTTTTTCCCCTTCCTCAAAGTATGTTTGGGATGTGAAGAACCTCTTGTTGTCTGCTTGTTGTAAATGTATAGTGCGATGTAATTTCTGTGCGTCCGTCCATTGCCGTTCATGATCAGACGTTGGAGATCGCAGAAACAATTCTTCCGCCCTCTCCACTGCCTGAGCGGCATCTTTTGCCCATTGTCTGCTATTTGTTTTTATGGTGTTAATTTCTTTTAGACACATACCCTGGACATATGCCTTAAGAGTGTCCCAAACCACCCCCGGGGCAGCTGAAGGTTTATTAATTTCAAGAAAATATTTAATGTGCATCTGCATTTTATCTGCATCAGTAAATAGCTGCAGCCAAAAGGGGTTCAGCTTCCAATGCACAGGTAGGGGTGTTTTATGAAAGTTTAGGGTAAGCTGCACCGGGGAATGATCAGACAATCCTCTAGCCAGATATGTTACTTTCGGGTCATATCGATATGTTAGATCATTTCCTAATGCAAAGTCTATACGAGATATTGCAGAGTGTGTCGGGGAATGACATGAGTACTGGGCTCGCAAGGGAAACTTACACCTCCATAGGTCCACCATTCCCATCTCACCTATAAACCTAGCTAGTGGAGTACAATTCCTAGGGCCCTGAAGACAATATTTCCTATGTATGTCAAGAGAAGAGTCCATTACACTATTAAAGTCACCAAAGACATATACCGGTATATGCGGGTGCTTAGCCAAAAATCTAGCCAGACACTGCAACACCGTCAATGCAAAAGGTGGTGGCACATATATATTAGCAATAACACAGGCTTGAGATTCCCATACCCCCATAAGAAAAACAAATCTGCCCTCAGAGTCCACCTGCACATCTTGTTTAGTAAATGCAGCAGATCTGGCCACAAGGATACTAACTCCTCTGGAATAGTTGGTATGTACAGAATGGTATTGCATAGGATATTTAGACATATGTAGTAAGTGTATAGAGTCTCTGGTAAGATGGGACTCTTGCAGACATATAATGGTGGGGTCCTGCTGTGAAAGAAAAGAAAATAAGGCAGTCCTTTTGGTAGGATCACGCAAGCCCCTAATATTCCAGGATAGAATTGTATACAACCGGTTACTCATTAAGACGGGGGGCTGCATAGAGGGGCACATACGCCAATAGGTAGCTAGATCTTGATAAGTGTACCACTGCGTCCATTCACAAACGTTACCTGGGTAGATAATTTGTAAACAGTGTTGACCATCTTCAGTCTCAGGCAAATCAGTCTGGACAATAGAGACATAATGTAGACTTATATTCTGTGTGCACCTGCAAAAATAAAACCCATCCAAAGAAGGTTGGGAAATAGAAAAAACATTAAAAAAATAAAAAACAAACAGTCTGTCCATGACAACAGTAGGTTTAGCAAACCTAAACTCAGATAGACCAACTATTGAACTTTGATAAGTGCCCCGCAGGGCTAGTAAGGGGGTAGTGTTGAGGGCCGGGACCCAGTGTCTTTGAAATCAAAGTACAAGATTTAACGATAGATACTGAGAGGTGGCAATGTAAAACAATTGTGCCTTTCTAAGAGCTCCTGAAATAGCAAGGTGAGCAAAAGGATTCATATATTGCTGGATACTTTGCAATTTTCAATCAAATGCATGCCCTTGGTCAGCTCCACGCAAATGTCTTTCATGTCGATCAAGCCAGGAGGCAGCCATATTTGGGGATTCAAAAAAATGCACTGCTCCATCTGCTACCACATGTAACCTAGCTGGGTACAACATGGAGTAGACTAGTGGTATTGCACGCATCCTTTTTTTTACTTCTGTGAATTTTGCCTTCTGTTTTTGGACAGCAGCCGAGAAATCTGGATATATTGAGACTTTGGAACCTTGTATGTCCATATCAGTATTTTGTCTGGCTAAGCGTAATATAATGTCTCTGTCCTTGTAATGGAGGAGTTTTAGGATAAATGGTCTGTGATTGCCCCCTGGTGGCGGTGGTCGGGATGGCACCCTGTGAGCCCTTTCCACTGAGAAGAATGGAGTAAGATTATTTTTCCCAAAAGTGTCTGCAAGCCATGCTTCAATGAACTCTGCAAGGTGTTTCCCTTCGGATTTCTCAGGCATTCCGACTATACGGATATTCGACCTTCTTAATCTATTCTCCATATCTTCGATACTAGCTGCTGATTCATCAGCTTTATTGGAGGTTATGTGCATTTCCTGGGATAAGGGGGGTAATTCATCCTCAATAGAGCTCACACGTCCCTCCAAAGCAGTGGCCCTCTCCCTAATTTTCTGCATATCTTGTCTAATGTGCAGCAGGCCTTCCTTCATGCTTTTGACTTCAGTTGACAAGTCAGTAATGGAGGAGCCATAAGCATGGACTGCAGTAAGAATGTCCTGTAATGAGGGCTCTCTATTTTCCACATCTGTGGGATCAGCATTGACTTGGGAAGGGAGGGGGGATGGTGGATTACTCACTGCGTTCCTGGAGGCCGCCGGCGCCATTTTCTCAGGCACATGTTGTGTTGTATTAGGAGACTTCACAGGAGGTCAGTTTTTGGCTGTTTTAGCTGTGCAGGCTAGCAAAGTTTGCTGTGTGGACTTGACACCGCTGGCTTCATGGGCATATTGGCCGAGTTTAGCCACCGCCGAGGCATAGGAGTCTCTTCCCGTTCGTTGCTGGAGCGGTGGTCCGCCATGTTGGGCCGTGCCGTCGGCGAGGAGGCTCCCTTCCTTCTTAGGCATGTTTGCCTTGTTATTGTGGCGACCGGGTGTCGCTGTAGTGGTGACTCTACACCGGGGGTGAAGTATCCGTTCTATGTCTGCATTGTATATGGCTCACAACAGGATTCTGTGAAGCAGGATGCAGGAGCTAGTGTGAGACACGTCCTCTCACATGAACATCCAAGCCACGCCCCCCGCGGGTGAAAGATTAATCCGTCACTGCTCACTGCTCAGGGGTCTTCTAACAACCTCTGGAGGAACCCTGGTTGAAAAAGCCTGGTACAAAGTATGTATATATAATAGAGCAGTCTTTAAAGCGGAGTTCCACTGGTTGTTGACTTTATTAAAAGTCAGCAGCTACAAAAAGTATAGCTGCTGACTTAATAAACAGCCACTTACCTGTCCCACGGTCCAGCGATGCGGCCGCCGACATTGTAAGTGTGGGCGCCCGGCTGTGACAGTTTGCGGCTTCATAGCCGGGTGCGCACTGCGCTCAGTCAATGGCTGGGCAATCTTTTGGGACCTGTCACATGTTCCAGAAGATTGCTGGGAGGGAGGGGCCGCCTAGGGGGCGAGAAGTCGCCGCCTAGGCGGTCGGAAGGAGGAAGTGGGACAGGAAGTCCCACTCCAGACCAGGTACCCAGCCCCCCCCAAAAAAGAAATGACGCTATTTGTGGCATGTTAGGGGATGAGGAGAACTCCGCTTTAACAAAGAAAAATTGTGCTTTAGTACATAGTAGCCTTTCTCAACCTTTTTACCCTAGAGGCCCTTGAAATAATTTTTGATGGGCGGGTAGAAGATCACTGCTCGGGGGTATTCCATCTGAAGGATCCCTGGTTGAGAAAGCTCAGTACAGAGTATCACCTAAAAATAAATTTGGGGGCCATTACTAAATATCACATTTTACTTTTCTTACTACAGAGTCACAGACTACGAGTATCAGTACAGGTCAGATACCAGCAATTCAGACATGGAAGACTGGCCAGCTGCTGAAGAATTCCGACTGCCTACAGATCTCATTCCCGGACACAGCTTAGCCCCTGGCTACAAAAGTAGGATTGGAGACCTGGAGATGGGATATGGGCCAGCTCCTGAAGAATACCAAGAGCCTCCAGATTGCAGTCCCCTATACATCCAATTCCATGGTGACAAGAGTACGATTGGAGACCTGGAGATGGGATGTGAGCCAGCTCCTGAATACCGAGAGCCTCCAGATCGCAGTCCCCGTCATATCCCATTCCCTGGCTAAAAAAGTAAAATTGGAGACCTGGAGATGGGATATGGGCCAGCTCCTGAAGAATACCAAGAGCCTCCAGATTGCAGTCCCCTATACATCCAATTCCATGGCGACAAGAGTACGACTGGAGACCTGGAGATGGGATGTGAGCCAGGTCCTGAATACCGAGAGCCTCCAGATCGCAGTCCCTGTCACATCCCATTCCCTGGCTACAAAAGTAAAATTGGAGACCTGGAGATGGGATATGGGCCAGCTCCTGAAGAATACCAAGAGCCTCCAGATTGCAGTCCCCTATACATCCAATTCCATGGCGACAAGAGTACGACTGGAGACCTGGAGATGGGATGTGAGCCAGCTCCTGAATATCGAGAGCCTCCAGATCGCAGTCCCCGTCACATCCTATTCCCTGACTACAAAAGTAGGACTGGAGACCTGGACATGGGATATGGGCCAGCTCCTGAAGAATACAGAGATCCTCCAGATCGCATTCCCCGACACAGCTTAGCCCCTGGTTACATAAGTAGGATTGGAGACCTGGAGATGGGATATGGGCCAGCTCCTGAAGAATACAGAGAGCCCCCAGATCGCATTCCCCAACACAGCTTAGCCCCTGGCTACAGAAATAGGATTGGAGACCTGGGGATGGGATATGGGCCAGCTCCTGAAGAATACAGAGAGCCTCCAGATTGCAGACCCCAACACATCTTATTCCCTGGCTACAGAAGTAGGATTGGAGACCTGGAGATGGGATATGGGCCAGCTCCTGAAGAATACAGAGAGCCTCCAGATCGCAGACCCCGACACATCTTATTCCCTGGCTACAGAATTAGGATTGTAGACCTGGAGATGGGATATGGGCCAGCTCCTGAAGAATACAGAGAGCCTCCAGATCGCATTCCCCAAAACAGCTTAACCCCTGGCTACAGAAGTAGGATTGGAGACCTGGAGATGGGATATGGGCCAGCTCCTGAAGAATACAGAGAGCCTCCAGATCGCATTCCCCAACACAGCTTAGCCCCTAGCTACAGAAGTAGGATTGGTGACCTGGAGATGGGATATGGGTCAGCTTCTGAAGAATACCGAGAGCATCCAGATCGCATTCCCAGACACAGCTTAGCCCCTGGCTACAGAAGTGGGTTTTGAGACCTGGAGATGGGATATGGGCCAGCTCCTCAAGAATACGGAGAGCCTCCAGATCGCAGACCCAGACACATCTTATTCCCTGGCTACAGTAGTAGGATTGGAGACCTGGAGATGGGATATGGGCCAGCTCCTGAAGAATACAGAGAGCCTCCAAATCGCAGACCCCGACACATCTTATTCCCTGGCTACAGAAGTAGGATTGGAGACCTGGAGAGGGGATATGGGCCAGCTGCTCAAGAATACAGAGAGCCTCCAGATCCCATTCCCCGACACAGCTTAGCCCCTGGCTACAGAAGTAGGATTGGAGACCTGGAGATGGGATATGGGCCAGCTCCTGAAGAATACCAAGAGCCTCCAGATCGCATTCCCCAACACAGCTTAGCCCCTGGCTACAGAAGTAGGATTGGAGACCTGGAGATGGGATATGGGCCAGCTCCTGAAGAATACAGAGAGCCCCCAGATCGCATTCCCCAACACAGCTTAGCCCCTGGCTACAGAAGTAGGACTGGAGACCTGGAGATGGGATATGGGCCAGCTCCTGAAGAATACAGAGAGCCTCCAGATCGCAGACCCCCACACATCTTATTCCCTGGCTACAGAAGTAGGATTGGAGACCTGGAGATGGGATATAGGCCAGCTCCTGAAGAATACAGAGAGCCTCCAGATCGCAGACCCCGACACATCTTATTCCCTGACTACAGAATTAGGATTGTAGACCTGGAGATGGGATATGGGCCAGCTCCTGAAGAATACAGAGAGCCTCCAGATCGCATTCCCCAACACAGCTTAGCCCCTGGCTACAGAAGTAGGTTTGGAGACCTGGAGATGGGATATGGGCCAGCTCCTGAAGAATACGGAGAGTCTCCAGATCGCAGACCCCGACACATCTTATTCCCTGGCTACAGTAGTAGGATTGGAGACCTGGAGATGGGATATGGGCCAGCTCCTGAAGAATACAGAGAGCCTCCAGATCGCAGACCCCCACACATCTTATTCCCTGGCTACAGAATTAGGATTGTAGACCTGGAGATGGGATATGGGCCAGCTCCTGAAGTATACAGAGAGCCTCCAAATCGCAGACCCCGACACATTGGATTCCCTGGCTACAGAAGTAGGATTGGAGACCTGGAGATGGGATATGGGCCAGCTGCTGAAGAATACAGAGAGCCTCCAGATCGCATTCCCCAACACAGCTTAGCCCCTGGCTACAGAAGTAGGATTGGAGACCTGGAGATGGGATATGGGCCAGCTCCTGAAGAATACAGAGAGCCTCCAGATCGCAGACCCCCACACATCTTATTCCCTGGCTACAGAAGTAGGATTGGAGACCTGGAGATGGGATATGGGCCAGCTCCTGAAGAATACAGAGAGCCTCCAGATCGCAGACCCTGACACATCTTATTCCCTGGCTACAGAAGTAGGATTGGAGACCTGGAGATGGGATATGGGCCAGCTCCTGAAGAATACCAAGAGCCTCCAGATCGCATTCCCAGACACAGCTTAGCCCCTGGCTACAGAAGTGGGTTTTGAGACCTGGAGATGGGATATGGGCCAGCTCCTCAAGAATACGGAGAGCCTCCAGATCGCAGACCCAGACACATCTTATTCCCTGGCTACAGTAGTAGGATTGGAGACCTGGAGATGGGATATGGGCCAGCTCCTGAAGAATACAGAGAGCCTCCAAATCGCAGACCCCGACACATCTTATTCCCTGGCTACAGAAGTAGGATTGGAGACCTGGAGAGGGGATATGGGCCAGCTGCTCAAGAATACAGAGAGCCTCCAGATCCCATTCCCCGACACAGCTTAGCCCCTGGCTACAGAAGTAGGATTGGAGACCTGGAGATGGGATATGGGCCAGCTCCTGAAGAATACCGAGAGCCTCCAGATCGCATTCCCCAACACAGCTTAGCCCCTGGCTACAGAAGTAGGATTGGAGACCTGGAGATGGGATATGGGCCAGCTCCTGAAGAATACAGAGAGCCCCCAGATCGCATTCCCCAACACAGCTTAGCCCCTGGCTACAGAAGTAGGACTGGAGACCTGGAGATGGGATATGGGCCAGCTCCTGAAGAATACAGAGAGCCTCCAGATCGCAGACCCCCACACATCTTATTCCCTGGCTACAGAAGTAGGATTGGAGACCTGGAGATGGGATATAGGCCAGCTCCTGAAGAATACAGAGAGCCTCCAGATCGCAGACCCCGACACATCTTATTCCCTGACTACAGAATTAGGATTGTAGACCTGGAGATGGGATATGGGCCAGCTCCTGAAGAATACAGAGAGCCTCCAGATCGCATTCCCCAACACAGCTTAGCCCCTGGCTACAGAAGTAGGTTTGGAGACCTGGAGATGGGATATGGGCCAGCTCCTGAAGAATACGGAGAGTCTCCAGATCGCAGACCCCGACACATCTTATTCCCTGGCTACAGTAGTAGGATTGGAGACCTGGAGATGGGATATGGGCCAGCTCCTGAAGAATACAGAGAGCCTCCAGATCGCAGACCCCCACACATCTTATTCCCTGGCTACAGAATTAGGATTGTAGACCTGGAGATGGGATATGGGCCAGCTCCTGAAGTATACAGAGAGCCTCCAAATCGCAGACCCCGACACATTGGATTCCCTGGCTACAGAAGTAGGATTGGAGACCTGGAGATGGGATATGGGCCAGCTGCTGAAGAATACAGAGAGCCTCCAGATCGCATTCCCCAACACAGCTTAGCCCCTGGCTACAGAAGTAGGATTGGAGACCTGGAGATGGGATATGGGCCAGCTCCTGAAGAATACAGAGAGCCTCCAGATCGCATACCCCCACACATCTTATTCCCTGGCTACAGAAGTAGGATTGGAGACCTGGAGATGGGATATGGGCCAGCTCCTGAAGAATACAGAGAGCCTCCAGATCGCAGACCCTGACACATCTTATTCCCTGGCTACAGAAGTAGGATTGGAGACCTGGAGATGGGATATGGGCCAGCTCCTGAAGAATACCAAGAGCCTCCAGATCGCATTCCCCGACACAGTTTAGCCCCTGGCTACAGAAGTAGGTTTGGAGACCTGGAGATGGGATATGGGCCAGCTCCTGAAGAATACAGAGAGCCTCCAGATCGCAGACCCCCACACATCTTATTCCCTGGCTACAGAAGTAGGATTGGAGACCTGGAGATGGGATATGGGCCAGCTCCTGAAGAATACAGAGAGCCTCCAGATCGCAGACCCTGACACATCTTATTCCCTGACTACAGAATTAGGATTGTAGACCTGGAGATGGGATATGGGCCAGCTCCTGAAGAATGGAGAGCCTCCAGATCGCATTCCCCAACACAGCTTAGCCCCTGGCTACAGAAGTAGGATTGGAGACCTGGAGATGGGATATGGGCCAGCTCCTGAAGAATACCAAGAGCCTCCAGATCGCATTCCCCGACACAGCTTAGCCCCTGGCTACAGAAGTAGGTTTGGAGACCTGGAGATGGGATATGGGCCAGCTCCTGAAGAATACGGAGAGCCTCCAGATCGCAGACCCCGACACATCTTATTCCCTGGCTACAGTAGTAGGATTGGAGACCTGGAGATGGGATATGGGCTATCTCCTGAAGAATACAGAGAGCCTCCAAATCGCAGACCCCGACACATCTTATTCCCTGGCTACAGAAGTAGGATTGGAGACCTGGAGATGGGATATGGGCCAGCTGCTGAAGGATAGAGAGCCTCCAGATCGCATTCCCCAACACAGCTTAGCCTCTGGCTACAGAAGTAGGATTGGAGACCTGGAGATGGGATATGGGCCAGCTCCTGAAGAATACAGAGGCTCCAGATCGCATTCCCCAACACAGCTTAGCCCCTGGCTACAGAAGTAGGATTGGAGACCTAGAGATGGGATATGGGCCAGCTCCTGAAGAATACCGACAGCCTCCAGATCGCATTACCCGACACAGCTTAGCCCCTGGCTTACAGAAGTAGGTTTGGAGACCTGGAGATGGGATATGGGCCAGCTCCTGAAGAATACAGAGAGTCTCCAGATCGCATTCCCGACACAGCTTAGCCCCTGGCTATAGAAGTAGGATTGGAGAACTGGAGATGGGATATGGGCCAGCTCCTGAAGAATACCGAGAGTCTCCAGATCACATTCCTCGACACAGCTTAGCCCCTGGCTACAGAAGTAGGATTGGAGACCTGGAGGAGATGGGATATGGGCCAGCTCCTGAAGAATACCGAGAGCCTCCAGATCGCATTCCCTGACACAGCTTAGCCCCTGGCTACAGAAGTAGGATTGGAGACCTGGAGGAGATGGGATATGGGCCAGCTCCTGAAGAATACAGAGAGCCTCCAAATCGCAGACCCCGACACATCTTATTCCCTGGCTACAGAAGTAGAATTGGAGACCTGGAGATGGGATATGGGCCAGCTCCTGAAGAATACCGAGAGCCTCCAGATCACATTCCCCGACACAGCTTAGCCCCTGGCTACAGAAGTAGGATTGGAGACCTGGAGGAGATGGGATATGGGCCAGCTCCTGAAGAATACCGAGAGCCTCCAGATCGCATTCCCGGACACAGCTTAGCCCCTGGCTACAGAAGTAGGATTGGAGACCTGGAGGAGATGGGATATGGGCCAGCTCCTGAAGAATACAGAGAGCCTCCAGATCGCAGACCCCGACACATCTTATTCCCTGGCTACAGAAGTAGGATTGGAGATGGGATATGGGCCAGCTCCTGAAGAATACAGAGAGCCTCCAGATCGCATTCCCCGACACAGCTTAGCCCCTGGCTACAGAAGTAGGATTGGAGACCTGGAGATGGGATATTGGCCAGCTCCTGAATACCGAGAGCCTCCAGATCACATTCCCCGACACAGCTTAGCCCCTGGCTACAGAAGTAGGATTGGAGACCTGGAGATGGGATATGGGCCAGCTCCTGAAGAATACAGAGAGCCTCCAGATCGCAGACCCCGACACATCTTATTCCCTGGCTACAGAATTAGGATTGTAGACCTGGAGATGGGATATGGGCCAGCTCCTGAAGAATACAGAGAGCCTCCAGATCGCATTCCCCAACACAGCTTAGCCCCTGGCTACAGAAGTAGGATTGGAGACCTGGAGATGGGATATTGGCAAGCTCCTGAATACCGAGAGCCTCCAGATCACATTCCCCGACACAGCTTAGCCCTTGGCCACATTGTCCCTATGGGTGCACATTGTCCTAATGGGTGCACATTGTCCTAATAAAAATAAAGTGTTTTCAAGTGTAAAATTAATATTAAAAAAAAGAGATAAAAACGCACTGGTGAATAGAGAACGAAACCCGAATCCGATTGAAGACTTAAAGAAACTCACCAAAAAAGAGATGGGGCATCATCAAGAAGACGGTGACCCGGAACCGGAAGGAGAAAGCCATTCCGATGCTGAGGAAGAAGCCGATGGAGATGGTGGAGAAGACCCAGAAGTTGAAGTTGTAGTTCTTGTAGAAGATCACCAGATAGGCATAGATGATTGTGAGGACTAAGCCCATCAGGTGTCCAAAGAAGCTGGTTCTGAATTTGGCCACCTGGCTCCTCTTCTTCCTCTTCTTCAGATATCCAGCTTTCCAGTCGTCGTCTTTGAAATGGTCAAGCCATGTGACCTGAGTGCGGTCCTTCAGATCGACAGGGCACCAATATGGGAGGCGGTCCCGGTCACAGTACTTGGAACACTGGGAAGATTTTGAACATGCGCTGAAGCAAGCGCGTAACATAGAGCACGGGTTGACGTAGGAGCAGAACGTTCTACAACACCCGCGCACATACTCACGAGGGCTCCGATAGTTGCCTCTCATTTTATTTGCTTTGGTAAATTACCAATAAAAATGCTAATACAGAAGATTGCAAAAATTGCAAAGTACTACTGGTTATCACCAGGTAGAAATCAGTTACTTCCGCTGAGATTTCCCAAAAAAACTCGAGAATTCAAAAGAATTATGAGAGTGTCACAAAAACACAACCTCACTCTTCCAGCTGCAAGCACTAACTGACACTGAGAGCCTGCTTATTTGGTAGAACTAAGAGAGGAACTAGATATGCACCACACAAGGCGATTAGGTTGTGCCCAGGCACACCTGGCACACCCTGTGCGCACGCCTATGGCTGAAGCGGTTAACTTATCATTGACACCAGTTGCAGATCGCAAATGCAGTGCACTTTAAATGTGGTGCTGGGAAAAAAAGGGTTTCCCACACGTTCTGGTGTGAACTGGCCCTAAATTCCCTGGAATGCACATTTCCCTGATAAAAATAAAGACTTTTCATGTCAAAATAAAAAAAAAGGAGAAAAAAAAGCACAGGAACGCATTGAAAACATGTCAAAAACGTGTGTAAATGTGCATGCAAAAAAAAATGCATCTGTAATGCAGAATCTGTAGTGTGAAAAAGCCCTGACTGTGGTAGAGTACTGTCTTTGGATTGATCCACACCAGATGCTTTCCAGTGCATTTCTGAAACTGCATCCATAACGCATGTACAATGTTTGCTGTGTATTCATACGGCCCTAAAGGATGACTAAACCCAAAACAGACACTGATTGCCATGTATTGCAATGGCCCCGGTTCACACCAGTGCTTCTAACAGAAGTACAGCCTGCAGCATTATGTTCATCTAGAATGCATCAAAATGCGGGCGTGGCCTGGACGGCAATGGGATAAGACGTGTGTGAGAAGCGCTCCGTCCGTGGTAGATCCTGACTTACACATCCTGTGACCCCAAACGATATTCTGAGCCCCATACTTGAGTCGCGGGGACCCGCTGAGCCTACCGAAGCATGTCGCCACCAAAACGGAACGTTGCAGCCTCATCATCCCTGGAGCGATATCGCAGAACAGAGCGGGACGGAGAGGGACAAGATGGCGCCGCCTCCACTACACACCCTGCCTCTCACACAGAACATGAGGCGGCCGACACAGCGCGTGTCCTTGAGGCGATCTCCCTCTGCCAGTCCACACTTACTACTAAACTAGAAGAGGTAAAGGTGGACATTTCACTCATAAGACAGGACATGACTAAAATCCGGGAGCGGGTCACAGAAACAGAGGCCAGAATTAGCCGGGCAGAGGACACCTTATACCCTCTCCAGCACTCTCAAGAGGACCTTAAGCGACAAGTCCAAATATTGGCGCAGAAACATGACGACCTTGAGAATCGCGCCCGCAGATCTAACCTGCGCTTTATCGGCCTGCCTGAAGGATCAGAAGGTACTGACCCAGCTACCTTTCTAGAAAAGCTCCTCATCACAACCTATGGGAGAGAGGCCTTCTCCACCACGTTTGTGGTGGAACGCGCACATCGCATGCCTGCCCGCCGTCCACCGGAAGGAGCCCCTCCACGCACCTTCATCGCGAAGATGTTAAATTTCAGAGACCGCGATGCAGTCCTTCGCTTGGCCAGAATTAAAGGCAATATTCCGTTCCAGACAGGAACTGTTGCAGCATTCCCCGACTTTTCTGCGGAAGTGCAGAAACAACGCTCCAGATTCATGGAGGTCAAACGACGCCTGCGAGTACACCACATCAAATATGCCATGTTGTTTCCGGCCCGGTTACGCGTGGTGGGAGAAGACCGCGCATATTTCTTTGATGATCCATCACTTGCATCGGAATGGATCGACAGGCGGGATGCAGAGAGGAATAGACCAGCCTAAAGAAGATACCTCCGCCTACAGAGGACTGGGTGAGACTTTGTGCCCCCACATACTCCGACGTCGTTTACCACATACACAGTGCCCTAATTAAAGCCTCTGGCTTTACTGGAAGTGGCCCAACATCACTTGATGATTTCCTACAGTGACAGAGCCCCGCGGGGCGTCTCCCAGGTGCAGGCCTCACAACACACATTGTACAGTTAACGCTGGGGAGTCTTGTTTCTGCAAACCCGGCTCAGAACACATTCTCTGAACCCCAATATATATCTTTGTGCCACCCCGACTGGAGGCATACACATCCTAATCTGGGCCCTCAGGACTTTGTCACATCAAAGGAGGAGACTATATCCCCCCATATGGTCTTTTCGGCCGGCCATTTAGGCCTCCAAACACTGATCACAGCCATGTCTGCACCTGGAATGACGAGAGAGGAGGGCACGGGATCACCAGTTCAACTTAAAAGTTACGTTCTGCATTGTGTGTTTTATGGGGAAAACGTTACTTTTTACTATATACCACATATGGGCGTTAAAATGGAATACATACTCCTAACAAGTGTTCCATAGACATACCGTCTAAAAGTCCGTTGCTGGACTATCAACCAGCGAAATATTCGCCCCTACCACTAGTGTGGCATATTGGCACCGGCATAGTCAAATAGGCTTTAGCCGGCGTCAATACAGTTAGAGCGAACCACTGGGTACCACGGTGCCTACTAGTGCTCGCTCAGGTTATGGGTTCTATGCTCCAGCCAAGTTTGGGAGGCTGAGAGCAGGGAGGAGGGAACAGGAAATGTTATATACAAGTTCACAGAGCATGTATTTGGTTATGTTGGATTATAATAGCACTGATTGTTTATGGTATCACCTGACTTTGAGTTCGCCTACAGAGCGTGAAATGATGTATGTTGGAGCTGGGCCTGTCCTGGGAAGGAGTATCCAACCGCACCCATATACGCAACCCTACGACACATATGACTAATGTAAAGTTCCTAACATGGAACGTCCGGGGAATCCGGGACAAAATCAAGCGTATGGCAATCTTTGGTTGCCTCAAGTCCTACCGGGCGGACATAATTGTGCTAACTGAAACGCACATAACAGGCCAACTACAAGTGGCACTGAAGCGCCCGTGGATAGGGTGGGCATACCATGCTACGCACTCCTCCTACTCCCGAGGAGTTTCTATACTCATTGCTAAAACTACCCCATTTGGCATAATTTCAGTGCGGACGGATCCTCAGGGCAGGTTCATCTTCCTACACTGCACTATCAGTGGTTCACAATATCTGATTCTTGCTTTTTACATACCCCCGCCTTACAACTCAGCTATAGTCACAGAAGGTTTACTGTATATGTCACAGCACCCTGACATTCCTGCTATTTGGCTAGGGGATTTTAACACAGTTCTTAACCCCACCAGAGATAGATTGCAATCTTCCCAGGGCACTCAAACCTCAGACAGCACTAGATTTGCGCGACTAATGTCCGAATTCTCCTTAATAGACACTTGGAGGTCTAAATACCCACATACCCAGGCCTTTTCTTGCTTTTCAGCGACACATTCCACTATGTCCCGTATTGATCTCATATTAACCTCAGAACTGCTCCTTCCCTTCTTGGTAGACTCAGGGTACCACACCAGATCTCTATCAGACCACGCTCCCTGCTGGGCTACCCTACGCCTTACCCCACATACTGTACCCCGCACATGGCGCCTCCATCCCTTCTGGCTGTCTGCCCTGAGTGATCAGGGGGATATCCAGGAGGAGTGGCAATACTTTTTCAACCACAACAGAGACACCGCCTCGGTGGACGTGGTCTGGGAGACATTTAAAATACACGTCCGTACAATCCTCTCCTCACGCATAAATAGACTGAAGGCTTCATCCAAGGCTGCACTTCACACTGCCTCTGAAAAAGTGGAAATAGCAACCAAAGAATTCAATTTAGACCCCACACCGGCAACGGTGTCAATACTCAAACTACACACTCGAACTCTGAACCAGCTACACTTCGAGAAGGCAAAACAAAAACTTTTTTTCTCAAAACAACGGATATTTGAATTAGGTGAAAGAGCGGGTAAACTATTAGCATACCTGGCCCATCAAGACACCAACCCACCAGTGGTGGTGTCCTTGCTAGACTCACATAATGCTCCCCTGACAGACCCCACTTTGGTAGCATCAGCATTCCGAACATACTATGCTGACCTTTACTCCTCTAAAGTAAATGTCACCAGGCAGGAGACACAAACATTCCTTCATGATATACCATTCCCCCAGATCTCGGAACCCCAGATGACAGAAATGGAGGCCCCTATCACCGCGGATGAGATTGCAATTGCAATCTCGTCCCTAGCCCCAGCGAAAGCCCCAGGTCAAGACGGCATACCTCTAGATTTTTATGCAGAATACTCTGAGATACTTGTCCCTGAGCTGCTCACGCTGTACAACCACATCTTTGAATCTGGCTCCCTGCCTGAATCCCTCCGGCGGGCAGTAATCATAGTGATCCCCAAACCAGGGAAGAATCCCCAATATCCGGAATCATATCGCCCAATATCTCTGCTCCAAGCTGATATTAAAATTCTAGCAAAAATTTTGGCCATTAGACTTAATCAAATTATTCTCTCCATCATCCACCCTGACCAGTCGGGATTTATGCCTGGAAAAAATACGGCCATGAACCTGCGTCGGTTATATATGAACATCCAAGCAACTCATGAAAACACGGGCGATCGTGCAGTGGTGGCGCTGGACGCCGCCAAGGCATTTGACTCCGTGGAATGGGAGTATTTGTGGGAATGCCTTAAAAGATTCGGGTTTGGACCCAGGTTTATCAAATGGGTACAACTACTATATTTCTCACCAGAGGCTAGTGTGTTAGTGAATGGAACAATATCAGACCCCTTCCCGCTGGAACGTGGCACCCGCCAGGGATGCCCACTATCCCCACTTCTGTATGCCCTAGCTGTTGAGCCCCTGGCCATCTCTCTCAGGATGCACCCAGGAATTAGAGGTCTCAGGGCTGGTAACCTGGTCGAGACGGTGAGCCTCTACGCTGACGACATGCTTTTATATCTGGAGGATACTGGCCCGTCCCTCCAGGCGGCCCTGAAGACAATAGAGGAGTTCGGGAAACATTCCGGACTAAGTATGAATTGGTCCAAGTCGCAAATTATGCCCCTAGATCTAACGCCACCCACGCGACAATCAGCCTCTCTCCCACTACTTAGAGTGGCTTCAATCAAATACCTGGGTGTAACAATTACTAGAGAACCCAAGGAATTCATTGCCAACAACATAGAGCCATTATTTACATATTTGAAATCCAGAACACAAGCCTGGACCAGACTCCCACTGGGTGTGATGGGGCGAATCAATCTTTTTAAAATGATTCTACTCCCAAAATTTCTCTATATACTATGGAATTCACCATTACTTATCCCCCTAAAAATTTTCAAAGCCCTAGATCAGATAGTCAATTCATTTATATGGGGATCCAATAGACATAAACTAGCGTGGAACACCCTAAAAAACCCCACCACTGATGGTGGAGCGGCCCTCCCGGACTTACATGCATACTACATAGCTGCACAGATCTCACATCTATTTCATCTTCATAAAACAGATAAAGATAGATACCAAGCTCTAGTATGTAGGAAATCAAATAAAGATATAGATTCCCCTCTACAAGCAATTTTCAGAGGCAGGGGAGGTAAGGGAATAGATACGACTCAGAACCCTTTGCTTCACCAGCATAAAGCGGTTTGGGAAATTGCGCTTAAACTAACTGGTGCTGATTTCTACCACTCACATACACCTTTATGGTACAACCGCCAACTGCAAGAACTAATGCATCTACCTGGTGCTGAGGTGTGGGCTGCAAAGGGAATCACATACTTATTCCAGGTACTTACGCCCCTAGGAGTAAGACATTTCCAAGCACTTAGGGAAGAATTTGACCTACCTGAAAACATGCTATTCAGCTATATGCAGATGAGACATGCCCTACGGGCCCAATTCATAGATGGTTTTCCCAACACACAGACACTACCTATGGTTGAAGTGATTATAGGTGAAGAACCAGCTAAATTGACATCCAATCTCTATAGTATCATACGGGCGCGCTCAGTAGCAAGAACAATAGACAGTGCTAAAAATAGGTGGGTAGAGGACATAGGCCCAATAGAGAACTCGGAGTGGGAGGAAGCACTGGAGAATGTCAAGAAATCATCCCCAACACTTTCCGACCGGTTGACCCAGTTATATATTATCCACAAAGCCTATCTTACCCCCTCACGGTTAGCCAAATTTTCACACGACCAGGATCCCAAATGTCCAGGATGCTCAGCCAGCCCATGTTCTTTCGTTCATCTAATATGGGAATGCCCAAATATCCAGCAATATTGGACACAGGTTATAAAATTTTTGTATGATCACATGGGCTCACCCCTACAACTCGATCCCAAATCGTGTCTACTAGGTATTTTGCCAGACGCCGAAACCGAAAAGTATTTGGCAACTTTCCTCCACGAAACTTTGTTCTGTGCCAGAAAAGTGATTGCCAGACATTGGATGAGGTCTAGCCCCCCCACACTCCAAGCTTGGATTAGGGAAATAAACAAAACATTGCCATATAAGCAAGTACTATATAGACACAGAGGGTGCCCTGTCAAGTATAACAAAATATGGGACAGGTGGCTCAGCTCCGGCGAAACTTGTATTGAATAACTATATAACCAAAGGTAACATTGACCTATACAGTACTCATATTATACCGACCATTTCGTAATGTTCAATGTATGACCCAAAAGGAAAAATGGCTGTGGCTTGGAAAACATAGAGAAGAATAGAATAACACTTAGCGTATGATATCTGGAAACTTTATTACTTATGTGAACTCTGATCCTTTTTTTTCTTCCCTGTTTGCATTAATGTACTCTGAACAATCTGTATCTGTGAAACAAATGTACTCCATACATGTATTGCTGTTTTCTTAATTGTCTTTTTTGTCATTGCTGACAATCAATAAACATGCTCTTGTTTAAAAAAAAAAAAAAAAAAAGAATGCATCAAAATGCACGTAAATGCACCAGGGTGCACATTGTCCTAATGGGTGCACATTGTCCTATTGGGTGCACATTGTCCTTATGGGTGCACATTGTCCTTTTGGGTGCACATTGTCCTTATGGGTGCACATTGTCCTAATGGGTGCACATTGTCCTATTGGGTGCACATTGTCTTAATGGGTGCACATTGTCCTATTGGGTGCACATTGTCCTATTGGGTGCACATTGTCCTTATGGGTGCACATTGTCCTGTTGGGTGCACATTGTCCTTATGGGTGCACATTGTCCTAATGGGTGCACATTGTCCTATTGGGTGCACATTGTCCTTATGGGTGCACATTGTCCTTATGGGTGCACATTGTCCTTATGGGTGCACATTGTCCTAATTGGGGCACATTGTCCTAATGGGTGCACATTGTCCTAATGGGTGCACATTGTTCTAATGAAAATAAAGTGTTTTCAAGTGTAAAATTAATTTTAAAAAAAAAAGAGGAACAAACGCACTGGTGAATGGAGAACGAAACTCGAATCCGATTGAAGACTTAAAGAAACTCACCAAAAAAGAGATGGGGCATCATCAAGAAGACGGTGACCCGGAACCGGAAGGAGAAAGCCATTCCGATGCTGAGGAAGAAGCAGATGGAGATGGTGGAGAAGACCCAGAAGTTGAAGTTGTAGTTCTTGTAGAAGATCACCAGATAGGCATAGATGATTGTGAGGACTAAGCCCATCAGGTGTCCAAAGAAGCTGGTTCTGAATTTGGCCACCTGGCTCCTCTTCTTCCTCTTCTTCAGATATCCAGCTTTCCAGTCGTCGTCTTTGAAATGGTCAAGCCATGTGACCTGAGTGCGGTCCTTCAGATCGACAGGGCACCAATATGGGAGGCGGTCCCGGTCACAGTACTTGGAACACTGGGAAGATTTTGAACATGCGCTGGAGCAAGCGCGTAACATAGAGCACGGGTTGACGTAGGAGCAGAACGTTCTACAACACCCGCGCACATACTCACGAGGGCTCCGATAGTTGCCTCTCATTTTATTTGCTTTGGTAAATTACCAATAAAAATGCTAATACAGAAGATTGCAAAAATTGCAAAGTACTACTGGTTATCACCAGGTAGAAATCAGTTACTTCCGCTGAGATTTCCCAAAAAAACTCGAGAATTCAAAAGAATTATGAGAGTGTCACAAAAACACAACCTCACTCTTCCAGCTGCAAGCACTAACTGACACTGAGAGCCTGCTTATTTGGTAGAACTAAGAGAGGAACTAGATATGCACCACACAAGGCGATTAGGGTGTGCCCAGGCACACCTGGCACACCCTGTGCGCACGCCTATGGCTGAAGCGGTTAACTTATCATTGACACCAGTTGCAGATCGCAAATGCAGTGCACTTTAAATGTGGTGCTGGGAAAAAAAGGGTTTCCCACACGTTCTGGTGTGAACTGGCCCCTAAATTCCCTGGAATGCACATTCCCCTGATAAAAATAAAGACTTTTCATGTCAAAATAAAAAAATAAAAAAAAGGAGAAAAAAAAGCACAGGAGCGCATTGAAATCATGTCAAAAACGTGTGTAAATGTGCATGCAAAAAAAATGCATCTGTAATGCAGAATCTGTAGTGTGAAAAAGCCCTGACTGTGGTAGAGTACTGTCTTTGGATTGATCCACACCAGATGCTTTCCAGTGCATTTCTGAAACTGCATCCATAACGCATGTACAGTGTTTGCTGTGTATTCATACGGTCCTAAAGGATGACTAAACCCAAAACAGACACTGATTGCCATGTATTGCAATGGCCCCGGTTCACACCAGTGCTTCTAACAGAAGTACAGCCTGCAGCATTATGTTCATCTAGAATGCATCAAAATGCACGTAAATGCACCAGGGTGCACATTGTCCTAATGGGTGCACATTGTCCTATTGGGTGCACATTGTCCTTATGGGTGCACATTGTCCTAATGGGTGCACATTGTCCTATTGGGTGCACATTGTCCTTATGGGTGTACATTGTCCTTATGGGTGCACATTGTCCTATTGGGTGCACATTGTCCTTATGGGTGCACATTTTCCTTATGGGTGTACATTGTCCTTATGGGTGCACATTGTCCTAATGGGTGCACATTGTCCTAATGGGTGCACATTGTCCTATTGTGTGCACATTGTCCTAATGGGTGCACATTGTCCTAATGAAAATAAAGTGTTTTCAAGTGTAAAATTAATTTAAAAAAAAAAGAGGAAAAAACGCACTGGTGAATGGAGAACGAAACCCGAATCCGATTGAAGACTTAAAGAAAATCACCAAAAAAGAGATGGGGCATCATCAAGAAGACGGTGACCCGGAACCGGAAGGAGAAAGCCATTCCGATGCTGAGGAAGAAGCAGATGGAGATGGTGGAGAAGACCCAGAAGTTGAAGTTGTAGTTCTTGTAGAAGATCACCAGATAGGCATAGATGATTGTGAGGACTAAGCCCATCAGGTGTCCAAAGAAGCTGGTTCTGAATTTGGCCACCTGGCTCCTCTTCTTCCTCTTCTTCAGATATCCAGCTTTCCAGTCGTCGTCTTTGAAATGGTCAAGCCATGTGACCTGAGTGCGGTCCTTCAGATCGACAGGGCACCAATATGGGAGGCGGTCCCGGTCACAGTACTTGGAACACTGGGAAGATTTTGAACATGCGCTGAAGCAAGCGCGTAACATAGAGCACGGGTTGACGTAGGAGCAGAACGTTCTACAACACCCGCGCACATACTCACGAGGGCTCCGATAGTTGCCTCTCATTTTATTTGCTTTGGTAAATTACCAATAAAAATGCTAATACAGAAGATTGCAAAAATTGCAAAGTACTACTGGTTATCACCAGGTAGAAATCAGTTACTTCCGCTGAGATTTCCCAAAAAAACTTGAGAATTCAAAAGAATTATGAGAGTGTCACAAAAACACAACCTCACTCTTCCAGCTGCAAGCACTAACTGACACTGAGACCCTGCTTATTTGGTAGAACTAAGAGAGGAACTAGAGGGGGGAGACCAAGGACGTAGATGGCACGTGCATTTTTTTTTTAGTTCCTTTATTTTCCAAAATTAAATGTTACAATTCAGTAGACCATAGTATAAAACATCATACAACTTTTGTGATTATAATAAAAACAGTAGTTGAGAATAGTCATTAACAGAGTTATTTGTCGTTTCAGTACTAAAGAGTAGTCATTCTCCTGCTTGCACGATCAGTGGAACATATATGAGACAGGAGGAAATGAGTCATACTAGGTAACTGACCAACTACTCAACCGGGGAGGTTTCCTGAGAGTAACCCTGTTTATCATTTAAATCGTGCACCTTTAATCATCAAATAATAAATGAAAAACTCTCCGCTGACCAGGGGTGAATACTCCCAAGATAGTCAGCAAAGTTCAGCCATGGGATACTGCCAAAGTGTGATGCACACCAAGATATACAACATATCTGGATAGACCTTCCCATCGCTGAAAGGGTATAAAAATGGGATAGAGCAACAAGAGGAGAAAAGGGAGGCGTGAGGAGGAAACATAGGGGAAAGAGAAATAGGGGTGTGTAAAGAGGAAGCAAGGTGGGGAGAAAGATGAAGATGAATAAAGAGGTAAAGAAAAGACTAGGAGCGGTGGCCGGGCCCCCCGACTGGGCTGCGCCCCCAGACCAAGGGTCATTCAGTCAGTGCCACCTCACGGAGGTACACCTCAGTGTAAATGAAGTGCTGCCAGGGTCGCCATGTCTCACCAAAGGCCTCCTCCCGACCGTACAAAGTGGCAGTAAGATCCTCCATATCACGCAACTCATTAACCTTGGCATACCACTGAATTTTGGTTGGTGGGGCCTCCGATCTCCAAAATAAGGGAATGCAAGCCTTGGCTGCATTCAGTAACTGTATGGTAAGGGAGGCTTTGTATTTCTTGATTGGTCGTCTAGAAAGATGCAGCAGACACGCCCCAGGGTCACCGTCCAACGTGGCACCAGTCAGATGTTCGATCGTGCGTGTCACCTCCCGCCAACAGGGTTTGATTTTAGAGCAATCCCAGAAAATATGGAACATTGTTCCCTCCCCCGTCCCACATCGCCAGCATAGACTTGGGACCTGAGGAAAGAACTGATGCAGAGTGGATGGCACTCTGTACCATCTAGTCACAATTTTGTAACAGGTCTCCTGGACCCTAGTGGCTAAGGAGGATTTTTGGGTGAAATGTAGAATCGTCTCTCTCTGGGAGTCATCAAAGCGGACTCCCAGATCATCCGACCATTTAAAAATAAAAGGGGGAATAAATCCCTCTGCCGGGGAAATCAGGGAGGAATAGATTAAGGACAGAGAGTGGCGTATGGGTTCCCTGCTGTGGCATATCCGTTCCAACTCTGTGAGCGGGCGTGGACTGCCTAAGATCCGTGTGCATCGGCGTAAGAAGGTACGCAATTGGAGACCACTCAAGAAGTCCAGTGGCGGGTTGATGTCTTCCAATCCGACAGCTGCACTAAGCTGGCCATTTGGCCCAAGAAAGTCATGAAGGTGAGGCCACTTCCCCTCCGCCGACAGAGACCTATAAATTGGCCCCTGGCAGCCAGGTGGGAAGTCTGGGTTACCCAAAACCAGCACCATGGGGGAAGGCATGGGGGATACCGAGGATTTGTGAAAAGTTTCTCTGGCAACCTGTAATGTGCTGCCTAAGGTGGGGTGATCGACAAGGACCTTTGGTAATGGGGTGGTAATCCACGGCCAGCTCTTGGCTGTGCCGTCGGAGTCCTCCAGCTCCATTGTTACCCATTGTTTTGCCTCCGCATGACAGTGCCAGTCAATAAGCCTGGTAAGGTCCGTTGCCCTATAGTAGGCTTTCATGTCCGGGAGTCCAACCCCCCCCCCCCTACGTTTCGCCATATGTAGTAATTGCAATTTAATGCGTGGCTTTCGGTGTGACCAGACAAACTCTCGAAACAGTGCGTCAATTCGCTTGAAGAAGGGGGATGGGAGGTGGATGGGGAGGGCTTGTAGCAAGTAAAGAACCCTCGCCAGCGCGGTCATCTTGATGGCATTACAACGACCAAACCATGTTAGGGTGAGGGAATGCCAGTGATGTAGATCCGTTTTGAAGCATTGGAGTGAAATTGGCTTGATACAGGTCGGCGGGGTCAGGGGTAATCGCCACTCCTAAATAGGGGATGGTATTGGTTGCCCAATGAAATTGGTAATCTGAACGTAATTGACGCACTGTGTCCGGGCCCAACGTAATGTTAAGCAGGGAGGATTTGGTCATATTTATTTGAAAGAGGGACAGGGCCCCATATTCCCGAAGGGAATGGAGCAAAATAGGGAGCGAGGCAAGTGGGTCTGCCAGGAAGAAAATAAGGTCATCCGCGAAAGCGGCGACCTTATGAGCCCCTGAGGATTTACGAATATCTACAATATTTGGGTTTGCCCGTATCCTTCAAAGAAAAGGTTCTAGGGTGAGTATAAAGATCAACGGGGACAGGGGGCAGCCATGACGGGTTTCGTTTCGGATATCGAAATACCCTGACCTTGTCTCGTTGACCTTCACCGCAGCCGTGGGATCGGAGTAGAGTGACAATATCCAGCTGAGCATCGAAGTGCGCAGGCCAATATGTTCTAAAGTGGCCCTGATGAAAGTCCAATCCACCCGGTGGAAGGCCTTCTCCGCGTCTGTTGACAGCAGGAGAAGGGGTCGACGTGATGTCCTGGCCGAATGAATCAGGTTAACTACCCTAATGGTGTTGTTGCGAGGTTCCCGTTGTGGTACAAAGCCTGCTTGGTCTTTATGAATTAGGCTCGGTATATGTGGAAGCAGCCTGTTCGCCAATATCTTGGCGAATAATTTTAAGTCAGCATTCAGTAGAGCTATCGGCCGATAGCTCCCACAGCGCTGTAGATCCTTCCCCTCCTTTGGAATGAGTGATATATAAGCTCTTAGAGTGTCCAAGGGGAAAGAATTCCCTTTTGTAATCGAGTTAAGCGCAGAAACAAATGGTTTAGAAAGCGTCTCAAAAAAGGTCTTATAATAGGCTGGTGTAAGGCCATCTGGACCTGGGGCTTTCTTTGGCTTTGAATTCGCTAGTGCTATAGCCAGCTCCTCTACTGTAATGGGTTCCTCCATCTCCTCCTGGATATCGGCCGATAGGGAAGGCATGCCTGAAGAGGCTAAGTATGAGCCTGGAGTTAGGATCTTCGGGTGGAGGCCTGTCTAGATTATAGAGAACCTTATAGAATGATCGGAACTCCTCTGCCATGTCGGAGGATGTAAACACCCTCCGGCCGGATGAGGACATGATGTGAGAGATGTGGGTTTTGGTACATGGGCCTCTTAGTGCTCTCGCTAGGAGGGATCCAGGTTTATTTGAGAACTCATACATCGTGCGTCATGCCCATGCCAATTTCTCTTTCGTTTTGTGTAGTAAGAGTGAGCGAAGTTCTTCGCGAGCCTTGAGTAGCACCTGGTAGGTGGAGCGAGCTAAACTAGCCTTATGGGAGCGTTCTAAGGTCTGGATCTAAAGGAGAAGTTCTCTCCCTTTTTGATGACCGTCTTATGTGCCTCCCACATCACTAAAGGGTTTGGGACCGAGGCTTCATTTAAGGAAAAATATTCCTGCAACTTAACCAGTACCTCCGCGCGAATCTCCTCAGACTGCAGCAAGGCCTCATTTAGTCTCCAGGAGGGTGGGGATTTAGTCATTGGCCCCAGTTGAAGCGTCAGGTGTATTGGAGCATGATCCGAAAAGGAGATGACATCTATAGAAGAGGCCACCACCCTTGCTAGGTCCTTATGAGATAATAACAGGTAGTCCAGTCGAGAATATGAGTGATGGACTTGCAAAAAATAAGAATAGTCTCTGTCTTGAGGATGCAGTAGGCGCCATGGGTCCGTTAGGCTCAGGGTGTGAAGGTCAGCCTTCAACCGTTTCAGGCGGGCATAGGAAAGGTGGGAGGCGCCCCGTGAGGTGTCTAGCAGAGGGTCCAACGCAAAGTTCATATCCCCCCCAAAGATAAGCATCCCCTCTGAGAACTCCAATAGCTGAGGTACTAGCCCACATAAGAATTGTACATGATCTACATTGGGAAAGTATACATTGGCGAAGGTGACCTGCACGTCAAAGATCTTTCCCTTAAGCAGGAGGAAGCGGCCCAGTGGGTCTACTCGCTGTGCCTCGAACGTCCCTGGTACAGACTTTGCTACCAGAATGCTGACCCCCTTAGATTTGGAGATGGGCGAGATACTGTGGTATGCCGTCGGGAAGGATCTGTTAGTCAATTTGGGGATACGGTCACCATGAAAGTGAGTTTGCTATCTGTGTGCCCCTCTTACTTGTGGTTGCAGCGTTTGCCGTGGAGACTCGTGGGGGCGCCATCTTGCTCCGTCCGGCCGGCGAGGAGATTTGCTGTTGCCGTAAGAAATAATGGGAGATTTCAGGTCCCCTCCGTTCCTCAGTGGCCGGTGGGTGTTTGCGGCCCCCTGGCATGTGAAGCTGGCTTGACTGCTCGGTTCTACGGGTGATTCTCAGCCTGTTCCAGTGCAGAGCTCCCGGCGGTGCGTCCTCACACTTCCATAGCTAAGCCACGCCCCCGGCACGGGCATTTTTAACCTTAGTTCCCAGACCCTGACCGAATCTGAGGTGAGGGTGCTGGACAAAGGTTTAAAATGTGCTCCTCCCCGTAACATCAATAAATTCCAAACTTATATGGACATCCATAAATATGTCCGCAAACCTAATATACAAAGATATATGGCTTCAAACCCCATTGACCCTTCTAGAACATCCAATGCTGTTTTTTCACACTCGGGTTTATCTAACGCATCTCTGTTCAACTCTCCTGACCATTTACCTCCTTCACTAAAAGTCTTTAGGGATTTGGCCCTGAGGGATCTGGACGATATGGATATGAAATTTGTAAAAAATAAAAAGGACATTCGGTTGGGTATAAAATCTCTGTGTGCAAACAAACAACTTGTTATCCGCCCTGCGGATAAAGGGGGTGGGATAGTCATCCTTAATAAGGACGACTATATGCAGGAAATGTATCGTATTCTGAGTGACAACACCACTTATACCCGATTGCTTTGTAACCCTAATGATCTTTATAAGACCGAGCTTGAGGGTTTAGTTACTAGGGGTTTCAATCTTGGTATCCTGAATAAAAAAGAAAAGGCGTTCTTGATTCCTAGGGCACCCAGGGTACCGGTAATATATTATTTGCCTAAGATACACAAGAGTCTTGTTTGCTCCCCGGGACGTCCCATAGTTAGTGGGATTGATTCCATCACGTCCCGGGTGGGCAAATACATAGACTTTTATTTACAGCCACTAGTGCGGTCAATGAGGTCCTATATTAAGGACACGCGGGATGTCATTAATCTCCTCTAATTTGAAACCTAAGGAAGGGACTATATTGGTGACAGCTGATGTCACCTCCTTATATACGATAATCCCCCATCATTTGGACCTGGAGGCTGTTTCTGCACACCTTAATCAGTCATCTAGTCTCCCTGAGGAACAAATTGAATTCATCATGTCTTTGTTGGAGTTTGCAGCCACTCGCAATTTTTTTTTGGTTCGACGATAACTACTACCGCCAGGACAAAGGGGTTGCAATGGGGGCTAAGTATTCCCCGAGCCTGGCTAATCTATTCATGGCCAGGTGGGAGGAGGATGTCGTCTATGCCCAGCCAAGGCCCCAGGTGACCTTGTGGGCACGTTACATAGACGACATCCTCCTCCTGTGGGATGGTACTGATTCTGACCTATCCGAATTCATGTGTTTCCTTAACAGTAATAACAGGCATTGAGCTCAATTATGAGGCCAGTTCTGAGCAGATTCATTTTCTAGACCTTACCATCTCCATACGGAATAATGAATTCGTTACCCCCACATACTTTAAACCGACCGATAGGAATTCCTTCATTCCCCAAGATAGCTGTCATCATGCTTCATGGCTTAGATCTGTACCAAAAAGCCAGTTTCTCAGACTAAAGCATAATTGCACTGATGCTGCTACTTTCCAGACCCAAGCACAAGTCTTTACTCAGAGGTTTTTGGCTAAGGGTTATTCAGATTTTGTTGCTAGTACCTTAGATCAATTAGCGCAAGTGGATCGTGAAGCCTTACTTACTGTACAAGCTGAGGGTCCAGTTGATGCTCCTTATCGCTGCCCCTTTATTATTGATTTCTCCTGTCAACACTCTAGGGTGAAGCATATTATCAATAAGTATTGGCATATTTTAAAAAACGATAGGGTGTTGACATCTATCCTACCAGATAAACCCCAGGTAGTTTTCAGGGGGGCACCATCACTTAGGGATAAAGTGGCACCTAATACTCTTGACCCCCCCATTCCTAGGTCTACTTTCTTTTCAGAATTAACCGGGTATTATCAATGTAGGAGGTGTCAGGTCTGCTCCATTAATAGGTGCAGGGCGAGAAGGTCTGTGAACTTTATCTCTACGTGCACCCTAAAATCTTTCAGTATTGAGCCCTTTATCACCTGCTCCACGTCTGGGGTTGGCTACATGCTGCAGTGCCCATGTGGCCTGCAGTATGTGGGTCGGACTAAGAGACCATTGCAGGTGCGACTGAATGAGCACATTAACAACATTAGGAGAGGGTTTACCAAGCACTCGGTCTCAAAGCATTACCTCACCTCCCACGATAGAGATCCCACAGGTACAATTTTCTTGGGAATAGGTAAATTTAGGCCCCATTGGAGGGGTAGTGCTCTTGTTAGAAGCATCTCACGATTGGAGATGGCATGGGTCCATAAGCTTAAGACTTACACCCCTTTTGGCCTCAACATCGATGTAGATGTTAATTCCTTTATCGATAATTCGTAGCTATTTAGGTTTACTGTAGGCCTCTTTTTTGACCTATCATGTCTGATTTGGGATTTTGAACCCGTATGGGCTATGATGCTCCCCATTATATTAATTATTGTCTGTTTTATTTTTAATATTAATTTTTTGCTTTCTTTTATATATTTTTTGTCAGGATGTATTACCTGTTAGTTTCCTGCAGTTGGCGCCTTCTCACTTCAGGGAGACACTGTAATTGTAATCCTACTCCCCTATAAATTTATAATAGCTGTTTTTGATACGTAAGATTATATATCATGCTAGCACAGTAGTGAGTACGATGTAGTTATTTTTTTGATTATTTATGATATGATTTTGTTCGATTTTGAGCCAATCCACTTGGGTCAAACAATCTAAGGATCACCCATCATAGTGGATCTTTTTTTATTTTTTTTTTATTTTGACTTTTGATTTATTTAGGTACATTTAACTGATTTAAATTTTTTCAATTTTTTATATTTTTTCCTTTACTTCCCAGATGCCCACTCTTTCTCATACATGTGTATGTGGCTCTGTGCATAATTTGTTATTATTTTTATCGCATTTTGGTATACTTATCAAGGGCGGCGTTGCAAAATGATATAGTTGCCCTTAGTTTTTCCCTTAAGTGGGATGGCGCTTAAGGTATCTTGTTTGAGAAAGGCAGGATCTTTCTCTATTTAAGCGGTGCGTCAGGACGCCACCCATATCCCGTGACCACGTCCGCTTGTGACGAAACGACGTAGGGAGGAGGAGCCACGTCCTGACGTCACCACTATTCGTGTAGTCCCGGAAGCTACGGGCTGATTTTTGAGCCTGCCGGCTTTCCTTTTATGCTGTTATTTATCTGCCTATCCGTAAGTGTTCATTTGGCTAAGTTTTATTCAATAAATGTCATATGGTTTTACGCTATGTGGAGCATTTTATTGTTTCTTATGACAAACACGTTACTCTGCACTACTCTGCTGGGATATATGACGAGGAGCCTGTTGGACGTGATGCCATCTAGTGCCTGTCTGTGAGATCCCGGGCTGGGGTTACAGCCGTCTGCTCAGTGCAGTCCCCTGTAATCAGGGACCAACTCCCTCTGGTAAGCGGCAGCATTTTCTTTAAGGTGAAGGTCCCATCTATGCACTTTTGTTCACTGCAACGAGAACTTTCATCACTTATTACCGCTGGGGATATTTTTTTCATATATTTTTTTCATGTTTTTTCATTTTATGGACTAGTATAATTTTTGCAATTCATGTCACTTTGCTGTGGACCAATTGGATGGACATTGTTCTAAATATTATGTGTTCGTGTTTGACTCATAGGTGTACTATAACACCATTTGGGTCCTTTCATTATTTATTCAATTTAATTTTGTGGCACTTATCTGTGTTCTTTATCACACTTTATTAGCGCGACTTTTTTTCTTATCATTCTGTTTTGTGCTGTATAACACTTTAGTCGCTGCTCCGACATTATTTTTATTTAGATTGTTAGCGCAGTATTTTATTTATATTTATTACGTTCCTATACTTTTTTATTGCTGCTAACTTAGTTGCCAGTTTGTTCTTGCTGAGTGTGTCTGTGTTCACTTTAATTGTGGGTATGGATATTTTTGAATTCAGAGCCACGAGGGTGGTTAGCACGGACGGGGTTTTTGAACCCCTCAAGAATGGGGATAGCGATATCAGTGGGTTATTCATGAAGCTCAAAAATTGGATTGTCTCTGAAATACATACGCAATGGGATATTGCTTTTCTTGAGACATACGTTAAGAAACACATGGTACCCCGTAGCCTTAGGTGTATATATATACATACACACATACACACACTCCAATACACAACCAAAACAATCACCCTCGACGCCGTTTTATTCTCGTTTCTTCGCCGCCATCTTGCTACACCCCGCACTCCTCCATAGTAAGGATACACTGAGAAGGAAGAAATCGGACATCTTGTTACACCCACCGGAGTTTTGGATTTTACACTTTTTTTAAACAGTAAACTGAGTTTATATAGTGAAATACAGGACTTAGAACTCCGTGTGAATGTTTAGATGTTGAATTTTTAAAGCAGCGAACTTCTGTCAGATTAGCAAACCTGTGAGATGAACAGGCTTGCGGCTGCTTTTAAAATTCAACATCTAACCAGTCACACGGAGTTCTAAGTACTGTATTTCACTATATAAACGCAGTTTACTGTTAAAAGAAAGTGTAAAATGCAAAACTCCGGTGGGTGTAACAAGATGTCCGCTCCCCCCTTCTCTCTGTATCCCTACTGTGGAGGAGTGCGGGGTGTAGCAAGATGGTGGCGACAGAACGTCACTTCCGTTACACATTATGACGGGTCGCCTAATCTGATGAAACACTGTGAGTGCAAACGTGACTTCTATAGTAAACTGCTGTCATGGAAACCAAAACTAACTAAGTAATCAGTTAAAAAAAACAACAAAGTCCTCAATACATCCTAGTGCATCGCTAGACAGATCATCCTAATGAGTTACTAGAAGTTAAAAATAAAAATGCTAAATAAAAAGCGTTCCCTATAAACAAATGCATCATCATGCTTTCTAATTGCAGATCACGAAGCTCCATCTAGTGGCCAATTCTAAAAATGACGTTCCACAAATATATAATTAGACGCCAGAAGATCTTCAAATGGCAACTCACGGGCGACATCTAGTGGATAATACAAAAAAATGCAATCCACACCACAGACTGCTCTATATAGAGATACATGAAGATAGCTGGGTACTAGTTCATAAAAAAAACATAGAATATTCAATAATAGTCCTACACAGCTACAAAGAATAAGGCTGAGCAATCTAATGATAAACACTAGATAGAATAAAAACTATAGATAGTTAAAATACATCTATAAAATCCATAGTTCAAAAAGATCATAAAGAAGCATCCTAAATACAGGGAGTACAATATAAAATATATATATATTAAAATAATAAATTATTAAAAATTAATCATAAGCTGGTTGACTAAAGGTCCCAGCAACTAATCAGCCTTGATAGTAGAAAAGGAGAAAGGGAGATGTAAATTCCAGAAAGAGAATAAAAATCAGTAATTAGATATAAAACAATTCAAATGGAATTCCGCGTTGTGTCCTAGTGGTACTAAAGTGCAGAGCTCGTGTATCCAACCAGATTCAGCCTGACTGAGTTTTATCATTTTATTATCCCCCCTCCCAATGGGGTTTATACTTTTCTATCCCCCATACTAACAGGGAGGAGGGGTCTCTGTTGTGATATTGATCATAATGTCTTTGGGGAACCATTTTTTATGTTTTGTGTATGTTCTCTAAGTCTTTTCCAAAGCTCCTTTTTAGTTCTTCCAATGTATTGGATCCGACATGGAGACACTGAAGAAGGTACACCACCCCTTTAGTCTTGTTAGAAATTAAATCTTTAATCTGGGACTCTTTCCCGGTGACTACTGATCTGAAGCTCATCTTTTTCTTTTTACTTTCTTTCGTGTGTCTACAAGTGTAGCAAGTTTTACAGGGGTAATAACCTTTCCCTTTAAAGAATGTAAAGTTCCTTTGAGCAGGTGGATCCAACACATTTTTCGCAATGAGATCTCTGAGGGTTGGGGCCCTCTGATAGGTACATTTCGTTTTTTTCAGGTAACACAACTCCCAGATGTCGATCGGCTTTCATGATGTGCCAATATTTTCTACAAATCTTTTCGATCTGTTTTGTGCTGGATGTTGTAGTCCAACACCAATGGGACACCATTCATACATTCTTTATTCTTTAATGAATCTTGCATCAGTAATTCCCTATCTAGAGCGGACACATCCTTGATTTTTTTCCCTTGATAAAGCTCTGCTTATACCCTTTTTGAGCAAACTTTTCACCAATAAAATCTGCTTGTTCGAGGAATACCTCCTTCTTCGTACAGTTCCTCTTTAACCTAACGAGTTGGCCTTTGGGTATATTATCCAGCCATGGAGCATAATGACAACTGTCCATAGGGAGGTAGCTGTTTCTGTCTACCACTTTAAAATGTGTTTGTGTCACCAATCTTCCATCTTCTTTTGAAATCTCTAAATCTAAGAAATTCATTTTCTCGTCGCTTATTTCCCAGGTTATTATTATTATTATACAGGATTTATATAGCGCCGACAGTTTACGCAGCGCTTTACAACATTAGGGCAGACAGTACAATTACAATACAATTCAATACAGGAGGGGAATCAGAGGGCCCTGCTCATGGAGCTTACAATCTAGGAGGGAGGGTCAAGTTATACAAAAGGGTAATAGCTGTGGGGGGTGAGCTAATGGAGAAAATAGTGCAGTTGTTAGATGGAGGCAGTATAGGCTTCTCTTAAGAGGAAAGTTTTCAGGGATTGCCTAAAAGTGGATAAATTTGGAGACAGTCTGACAGATTGGGGTAGGGAATTCCAGAGTATAGGCGAGGCTCGGGAGAAGTCCTGGAGGCGGATATGGGAGGAGGAGATGAGGGAGCTAGAGAGCAGGAGATCTTGGGAGGAACGGAGAGGGCGATTAGGTTGGTATTTTGAGACTAGGCTAGTGATATAGCTGGGGGCAGAGTTGTGGATGGCTTTGTAACTTATTGTTAGTATTTTGAATTTAATTTGTTGAGCGAGTGGCAGCCAATGGAGGGATTGGCAGAGAGGGGTAGCAGACACTGAGCGGTTTGTAAGGTGGATGAGTCTGGCAGCAGCATTCATGATGGACTGAAGGGGGGATAGTCTATTTAAAGGTAAACCAATGAGAAGGGATTTGCAGTAGTCGAGGCGAGAGATAACCAGGGAGTGAATCAGGAGCTTTGTGGTTTCATTGGTTAGAAAGGGACGTAGTTTAGAGATGTTGCGGAGGTTGAGGCGGCAAGCTTTGGAAAGTGATTGGATGTGGGGCCGAAAGGAGAGTTCAGAATCCAGGATAACACCTAGCACCCTGACATGTGGGGATGGGTGGATGGTTGTGCCATCGCTCTTGACAGACAAGTCAGGGGAAGAGGCACGTGGGGGAGGAAATATTATAAGCTCGGTTTTGGACAAGTTGAGTTTGAGGAAGTGGTGTGACATCCATACAGATATGTCGGTTAGTAAGTTAGTGAGGCGTGAGGAGACTGATGGAGTGAGTTGAGGGGTGGAGAGATAGATTTGTGTGTCATCAGCATAGAAATTATTTTGAAAGCCGTGAGAGGCTATCAGCTGACCCAGCGAAGAGGTGTAGATTGAAAATAAGAGGTCCAAGAACAGAACCTTGGGGAACCCCGACAGAGAAGGGAAGAGGAGTGCAGGAAGTAGAATTGTAAGTGACACTGAAGGTGCGTTGAGATAGGTACAATGAGATCCACTGAAGAGCACAGTCACGAAGACTGAGGGAGTAAAGTTTTTTGAGGAGGAAGGGGTGGTCAACCGTGTCAAAGGAAGCTGAAAGGTCCAAAAGTAGGAGTACAGAATATTGTCCTTTGGTTTTTGCAGTTAGTAGGTCATTTGTGAGTTTTGGAAGAGCAGTTTCTGTGGAGTGTTGAGGGCGAAATCCAGATTGAAGGGGATCAAGAAGGTTGTTCTTAATGAGGTGGTCACTCAGTTGGTTGTAAACCAGGCGTTCAAGGAGTTTAGAGGAAAAGGGGAGCAAGGAGATAGGGCGTAGGTTGTTAAGATTGGTAGGGTCCAAGGATGGCTTTTTGAGTATGGGGGTGACCAGTGCATGTTTTAGAGCATTAGGGAAGGTGCCAGAGGTGAGGGAGAGATTGAAGATGTGGGTTAGAGTGTAGGATAAAGTCAGAGGGCGACCGAAGCATTTGAGAGAGAATAGGGTCCAGGGGACAGGTGGTTAGGTGGGCGATAGAAAGCAGTTTAGCAACTTCGTCTGTAATAGCAGATTTGAAAAAGGGGAGTGTCGGTTGTACCTGTTGACATGGGGTCTTAGCTGGGGGAGATACCTGTAGAGTGGAGATTTCATCACGGATTGTATCAATCTTGTTTTTGAAGTGATTAGCAATCTCCTGTGCAGTGAGTGAGTCAGTGGGTGGAGGCAGTGGAGGATGAAGTAGAGAGTTGAAGGTGGAGAAGAATTTACGGGGACTGGATGAGAAGGTGTTAATAAGAGCTGTAAAATAGGTTTGCTTGGCAGTGTGGAGGAAAGAATAGTATTTTTGGAGGGCAGATTTGTATTGGTTGAAGTCTTTGAGAGACTTAGTCTTGTGCCACAGACGCTCAAGAGCACGACTACGTTTTTTGAGAATGTTAGTGTCATCTGTTTGCCAAGGTTGTAGGGGTCGGGGTCTGATTCTGCGTGTAGTGAGGGGAGCGAGCTTGTCCAGGGTGGAGGACAGGGATTTATTGTAGATGGACGTGGCTTGGTTGGGGCAGGACAGGGGAGAGATTTTGTCATAGAGGTGGTCAGTAGCAGAATAGAGGAGAAGTTGAAGTTGCGAAAGTTTCTACGGGTGATGGTTAGGCAATTGGAGGGAAAGGTGGTGGAAGACAGGGGGAGAGAGAAACTAATAAGGTGGTGGTCGGAGAGAGGAAAAGGATTGTTTGAGAAGTTGCATGGTGTGCATAGGTAGAATACAAGGTCAAGGGTGTTGCCATCAGAGTGAGT
This sequence comes from Lithobates septentrionalis, assembly GCA_037952835.1. Classification (NCBI taxonomy): domain Eukaryota; kingdom Metazoa; phylum Chordata; class Amphibia; order Anura; family Ranidae; genus Lithobates; species Lithobates septentrionalis. Next base: position 1,253,251 of record JBBDGP010001000.1, on the reverse strand, counting down.
AGAAGCCTGTACCCATTGCTTCAGGTCAAATGAAGAGGTTAGACTAAGAAGTTTAGAATAATTTTGATGAGCGGGTGAAAGATTAATCCGCCACTGCTCAGGGGTCTTCTAACAACCTCTGGAGGAACCCTGGTTGAAAAAGCCTGGTGCAAAGTATGTATATATAATGGAGCAGTCTTTAAAGCGGAGTTCCACTGGTTGTTGAGTTTATTAAAAATCAGCAGCTACAAAAAGTATAGCTGCTGACTTAATAAACAGCCACTTACCTGTCCCACGGTCCAGCGATGCGGCCGCTGACATTGTAAGTGTGGGCGCCCGGCTGTGACAGTTTGCGGCTTCACTGCGCTCAGTCAATGGCCGGGCATTCTTCTGGGACCTGTCACATGTCCCAGAGGATTGCTGGGAGGGAGGAGCCGCCTAGGGGGAGAGAAGTCGCCACCTAGGCGGCCAGAAGTCGGAAGGAGGAAGTGGGACAGGAAATCCCACTCCAAACCAGGTACCCAGCCCCCTCCCAAAAAAATGACATGCCAATTGTGGCATGTCAGGGGGCGAGGAGTACTTAAAGCGTAAGTTCCACTTTTGGGTGGAACTCCGCTTTAACAAAGAAAAATTGTGCTTTAGTACATAGTAGCCTTTCTTAATCTTTTTACCCTAGAGGAACCCTTGAAATAATTTTGATGGGTGGGTGGAATATCACTGCTCGGGGGTATTCCATCTGAAGGATCCCTGGTTGAGAAAGCTCAGTACAGAGTATCATCTAAAAATAAATTTGGGGGCCATTACTAAATATCACATTTTACTTTATTTACACAGACTACGAGTATCAGTACAGGTCAGATACCAGCAATTCAGAGATGGAAGACTGGTCAGCTTCTGAAGAATACGGAGAGCCTCCAGATCTCATTCCCCAACACAGCTTACAACCTGGCTACAGAAGTAGGATTGGAGACCTGGAGGTGGGATATGGGCCATCTCCTGAGGAATACAGAGAGCCTCCAGATCGCATTCCCCAACACAGCTTAGCCCCTGGCTACAGAAGTAGGATTGGAGACCTGAAGGAGATGGGATATGGGCCAGCTTCTGAAGAATACCGAGAGCCTCCAGATCGCATTGCACGACACAGCTTAGCCCCTGGCTACAGAAGTAGGATTGGAGACCTGGAGACGGGATATGGGCCAGATCCTGAAGAATACCGAGAGCCTCCAGATCGCATTCCACGACACACCTTATTCCTTGGCTATAGAAGTAGGATTGGAGACCTGGAGATGGGATATGGGCCAGCTCCTGAAGAATACCGTTAGACTCCAGATCGCATTCCCCGACACAGCTTAGCCCCTGGCTACAGAAGTAGGATTGGAGACCTGAAGGAGATGGGATATGGGCCAGCTTCTGAAGAATACCGAGAGCCTCCAGATCGCATTGCACGACACAGCTTAACCCCTGGCTACAGAAGTAGGATTGGAGACCTGGAGACGGGATATGGGCCAGCTCCTGAAGAATACCAAGAGCCTCCAGATCGCATTCCCCGACACATCTTATTCCCTGGCTATAGAAGTAGGATTGGAGACCTGGAGATGGGATATGGGCCAGCTCCTGAAGAATACAGAGAGCCTCCAGATCACATTCCCCGACACAGCTTAGCCCTTGGCTACAAAAGTAGGATTGGAGACCTGGAGATGGGATATGGGCCAGATCCTGAAGAATACCAAGAGCCTCCAGATCGCAGACCCCGACACATCTTATTCCCTGGCTACAGAAGTAGGATTGAAGACCAGGAGATGGGATATGGGCCAGCTCCTGAAGAATACAGAGAGCCTCCAAATCGCAGACCCCGACACAGCTTAGCCCTTGGCTACAAAAGTAGGATTGGAGACCTGGAGATGGGATATGGGCCAGATCCTGAAGAATACCAAGAGCCTCCAGATCGCAGACCCCGACACATCTTATTCCCTGGCTACAGAAGTAGGATTGAAGACCAGGAGATGGGATATGGGCCAGCTCCTGAAGAATACAGAGAGCCTCCAAATCGCAGACCCCGACACATCTTATTCCCTGACTACAGAAGTAGAATTGGAGACCTGGAGATGGGATATGGGCCAGCTCCTGAAGAATACAGAGAGCCTCCAGATCGCATTCCCCGACACAGCTTAGCCCCTGGCTACAGAAGTAGGATTGGAGACCTGGAGATGGGATATGGGCCAGCTCCTGAAGAATACAGAGAGCCTCCAGATCGCAGACCCTGACACATCTTATTCCCTGGCTACAGAAGTAGGATTGGAGACCTGGAGATGGGATATGGGCCAGCTCCTGAAGAATACAGAGAGCCTCAAGTTTGCATTCCCCAACACAGCTTAACCCCTGGCTACAGAAGTAGGATTGGAGACCTGGAGATGGGATATGGTCCAGCTCCTAAAGAATACCGAGAGCCTCCAGATCGCATTCTCCGACACAGCTTAGGCCCTGGCTACAGAAGTAGGACTGGAGACCTGGAGGAGATGAGATATGGGCAAGCTCCTGAAGAATACCGAGAGCCTCCAGATCGAAGACCCCAACACATCTTATTCCCTGGCTACAGAAGTAGGATTGGAGACCTGGAGATGGGATATGGGCCAGCTCCTGAAGAATACCGAGAGCCTCCAGATCGCATTCCCATACACAGCTTAGCCCCTGGCTACAGAAGTAGGATTGAAAACCTGGAGATGGGATATGGGCCAGCTACTGAAGAATATGGGATATGGGCCAGCTCCTGAAGAATACAAAGAGCCTCAAGTTTGCATTCCCCAACACAGCTTAACCCCTGGCTACAGAAGTAGTATTGGAGACCTGGAGATGGGATATGGTCCAGCTCCTGAAGAATACCGAGAGCCTCCAGATCGCATTCTCCGACACAGCTTAGCCCCTGGCTACAGAAATAGGACTGGAGACCTGGAGATGAGATATGGGCCAGCTCCTGAAGAATACCGAGAGCCTCCAGATCGAAGACCCCAACATATCTTATTCCCTGGCTACAGAAGTAGGATTGGAGACCTGGAGATGGGATATGGGCCAGCTCCTGAAGAATACCGAGAGCCTCCAGATCGCATTCCCAGACACAGCTTAGCCCCTGGCTACAGAAGTAGGATTGAAAACCTGGAGATGGGATATGGGCCAGCTACTGAAGAATACAGAGAGCCTCCAGATCGCATTCCCCAACACAGCTTAGCCCCTGGCTACAGAAGTAGGATTGGAGACCTGAAGGAGATGGGATATGGGCCAGCTTCTGAAGAATACCGAGAGCCTCCAGATCGCTTTGCACGACACAGCTTAACCCCTGGCTACAGAAGTAGGATTGGAGACCTGGAGACGGGATATGGGCCAGCTCCTGAAGAATACCAAGAGCCTCCAGATCGCATTCCCCGACACATCTTATTCCCTGGCTATAGAAGTAGGATTGGAGACCTGAAGGAGATGGGATATGGGCCAGCTCCTGAAGAATACAGAGAGCCTCCAGATCACAGACCCTGACACATCTTATTCCCTGGCTACAGAAGCAGGATTGGAGACCTGGAGATGGGATATGGGCCAGCTCCTGAAGAATACAGAGAGCCTCAAGTTTGCATTCCCCAACACAGCTTAACCCCTGGCTACAGAAGTAGGATTGGAGACCTGGAGATGGGATATGGTCCAGCTCCTAAAGAATACCGAGAGCCTCCAGATCGCATTCTCCGACACAGCTTAGCCCCTGGCTACAGAAGTAGGACTGGAGACCTGGAGGAGATGAGATATGGGCCAGCTCCTGAAGAATACCGAGAGCCTCCAGATCGAAGACCCCAACACATCTTATTCCCTGGCTACAGAAGTAGGATTGGAGACCTGGAGATGGGATATGGGCCAGCTCCTGAAGAATACCGAGAGCCTCCAGATCGCATTCCCAGACACAGCTTAGCCCCTGGCTACAGAAGTAGGATTGAAAACCTGGAGATGGGATATGGGCCAGCTACTGAAGAATACAGAGAGCCTCCAGATCGCATTCCCCAACACAGCTTAGCCCCTGGCTACAGAAGTAGGATTGGAGACCTGAAGATGGGATATGGGCCAGCTTCTGAAGAATACCGAGAGCCTCCAGATCGCATTGCACGACACAGCTTAGCCCCTGGCTACAGAAGTAGGATTGGAGACCTGGAGACGGGATATGGGCCAGCGTGATGAAGAAGACCGTGGAAGGATGGATCGAGGGGGAGCGGTCATGACGTAGGACGTCAGACGGGAGGGGAGGAGATGGAGGTGTGTGGGCTGGCCGGCGTTGAGCGGCCTCGTGGATGAACTAACAAATGATACGGCGGAGGCTAGGGAGAAGAATGGATCCAGAGTGCCGCTTTGCGAGACTACCAACACATGCAGACTCGTTGAGGGAGGCGGTAGATGCGGACGCAGTGCTGTGACGATCCCCGCTGTCCGTCCTGAGCCTTCCCCCCCCTTCTCCCCCCTCTCTGGATCCCAGCAGTAAAGCAAAGGGGCTCTAGATTCAAGAACTATGCCAGCTGCCAGAGGCGAAAGTAGAGCGGAACAGAGTGGATATAGAGGCACACAAGTACCTGGAGACTGATGGTAACTGAAAGCTGACATCCACCTCAGAAGACGCCGTGTGTATAGGCTCAGGGTCTGGGTAAGATTTGTATCATGAATCCAGCTCAAGAGGTAAGAGAATGAATAGAGTTTCCCATGTTAAGAAAGACGAATTGAGCCTGATGGTATGAGATATACTCTTCTTTGGAATATGGTAAAAGAGACTCTCTGAACATTATTGTTGGTATTCTGCAGATTTAATGGCTGCTACTGATGGTAATCAGGTATCTCCACACTGGAAGTGACCGCAATACTAGTGATATTATCTATATGGGTAACGCTCTACGACAGTAGCCTAGAGTAACAAAGTACCAATAAAAAGATTTGGATTAATGTGTATTCTCTCTGGCAGTGTTAGAAAACCCCAGTACACCCCAAAGAACCCATAGGCCTTCCTAAAACGCGGTGAAGGAATATAAAATATAATATATAAAATATTCCCAGGGTACGGAAATACACTATGAGCAGAGCTGCGACAAAAACTGGGAAGGGGGGTACCTAATACCCCAAAAGACAACACCACAAGGAGCACCGCCACGGGGAGTTCAATCAAGCAATACATGACCCGGGGAGGCAGCCCGGGAAACACCCACCCTAAGTCCCAAAAGTTAAACACGGTGGATAAAAAGCCAGGGGAGAATAATAGGGGAGCCCAGACGCCCGACCACTCCAGAGACGAGCTTTCAGCCGAAAACACCCTTGATACAACTAGATTGGAAGAACATAGACAGGATACACAATTCCCCTCGAAAAATGAAATTTCAGAAATGTTTAAATCACTAGAAACCTCAATTAAACTGGAAATAAGTGCCCTAAGGTCAGATTTAGGGAATATATTGACCAGAGTTGAGAAAACAGAAGACACAATAGACAAACATGAGCGGGACCTCTCTGACTTGAAAGAGCAATTTAAAATTATTCAACAAAATCAAATAAGGATACGCTATAGATTAGAGGACCAGGAAAACAGAAATCGTAGACAAAATCTAAGAATCCGAGGGGTACCGGAAATGAGGGGCGAAGACCTAAGGAAGATCATCGCGGCAATTTTTACCCCTATTCTGGAATTAGGTGGAGGAGACTTTCCAAAAATTGAGCGGGTTCACCGGGTAGGTTTGATACTAGACGAATGGAAAGAAGCCGGGACATAATAGTGAGGTTCAGATTCTATGAAGATAAAGAAAATCTATGGGTAAAATTAAGAGGGAAAACCCCGCTTCAATATGAGGAGGCAAGGATACTAGTGTTCGCCGACTTAGCTAAAGACACTCTGGTGAGAAGACGCCATCTTAAGCCCCTCTTAGACCAAATGTTAAAGCAAAATATAAAATACACGTGGGGGTTCCCGGCCTGCTTATTAGGAAGTAAAGACGGCAAAACAGCAAGGCTCAGATTTCCAGAAGAACTTGAGGATTTTTGCGGGAAACTGGGTATCCAAGCCCCCCCGCTGTTAGACTGGTTTAATGAACAGTGGGTAGATTTAAGAAGGGGATCTATGTAAAATTCCTGGGGGTTGGTTGGGGCGCTGGGTGGGGGTGGGGTTGGGGGGGATGGGGAGAGATGAATTTTGTTAAAGTAAAAGAGCTGTCTGGAGCTGGTCAGCCCAACGGGTCCCTGTGTTAACGGCGGCTCGTAGTGACACACACCGAGAGCTCCACCCTTGGAGGTGGTGACCGAGAGAGGCTCACAATATGCGTGATCCTCAAAGGTCTAGGGGTCCACTGGGGACCAGGGCGAGAGGGAGGGGGGTGGGATATGGGGGGGTGGGGAATGGGGGGGATAGGGGTGGGAAGGGTCCAATGGCGACCGGTGGGTCGGAGTGGGGGGGAGTAGGGGTATGGTGACTGGGGGGGAGGGGGTGGGTAAGGGAAGGGGGGATATCCATGTCACAAAATCAAGATGGGGAATCTCTCCAAGGTCAAAAGAAAAAAGGCTTATTCAATAGAGCAGGAGGATAGCTAGGGTCCACGTTAAAATTTATAACGTATAATGTCAGGGGCCTAAATATGAGTAAAAAACGAAGAAATATTTTTAATGAGCTTAAAATATTAGGCCCTGATGTGGTTTTTCTCCAGGAGACACACATCACACAGCAATCCAAGTTAAGATTGTACTCAAGTGATTTCCCGACCTGGTACCAAGGTGACACCATTTCAAGCAGAACTCGAGCGGTGGCCATTGGGTTTGCAAAAGGAACAAGTTTTGTGCTGGAGGATAGATTATTGGATCCGGAGGGCAGATTCCTCTTTATTAGAGGCAGATTAAATGAAGGGGAATATACCCTGGCTAATGTTTACGCACCTAATAAAAATCCAATGAAATATTTTGGGTACATCCTGGAGAAATTAATGGAGTTTAGGAAAGGACATTTGATTCTAATGGGGGACTTCAATTTCTGTATGGACCCAAGAACAGACAGTACTGCCCGTGCACAGGAGGTGAACGACAGTCAATTAAAGGCTGTGAAACAAAAACTATCCTTGTACCAATTAGTAGACATTTGGAGGGTTCAACACCCAAGGGAAACAGGAAGTGAAGCTGTAAGCAAGCCTGTTTCCTACTGCGCATGCGCGAGTCCCGCTGCGCATTCTGAATGGTTCCTGCTGTCTTCTGGGACTGGTGTGTCTCCCAGAAGACAGCAGGGGGAGGGGCCGGACGTTGCGTAGTTCGCCGCACATAGTGCGGCAGACTTTGCCCGGAAGTGGGAGCAGATACCTGGATTTAACAGGTATCTGAAAAATGCCCTTTACATCAGTGACCAGTAGGAAGAATGCCTTTACAGTAGTGGTCTAAATGCCCCCTAGCGAAAAAGAGCACCAGTGTCTTGATCGTGCCATGTGTTGGCCCTGAACTATGCAGGAACCATGAAAAGGGGGGAGGGGGGGTCAATTAGCCACAGATCAAGGAACCCCTAGCATCCACTGGAGGAATCCTGGTTAAAAATGGCTGGTCTTTGGGGATACTTTGTTTTTTTCTCTAATATCAACCCATCACTAGAATGGTCTTCAGAAAACATAACCATCTTCTTTTCTCTATTTACAGGTGGTTTGTACATTTTGCCTTCATGGCGTCAATCTTTGGAGTATACATCCAAAGGCTAAAACGGACTACTTTAGCGTGGTACTTTCCACAAGTAGGAGCAGGTAAGTTTACCAATCTGTTGTCAATTGTCAGTTTATTCTGCAGACCATCATCATGTTCTGTCTATGACTTCTGCAGTGTCAAAGGGAAAATAGGACTACAAAGCAGTCCTGTTATTTAATGTGTATCTAGGAATGTTTTTTTTTTTGTTTTTTTTAATGTGAACCTTTTGCAACTTTTCCTACCTGGAGATCCTGCCAGTAACAATGCATTTAGCTGCAAGTTGCTATCAATTAGCGGCAGTGTTGTCAGCCTGCCATGCAAGCTCTTCCAGTTGGCTGTTGGGCTTCCTATCTGATAGAACCCATATGCAGCCAAGTGGCCCATTGGCAGGCTGACAACACTTCTGTTAATTGTGAGGCAGCAGCTTTGCGTTGTCATCCTGCTTCAGGAAGTGATGTTACCTGTAAGGTCTCCAAGTGAGAAACTTTGCAACAGCTTCAGGTTTTATATTTAGTCTTGTCTAGAGTTCACTTTTATTAACTAAGATTTTTTTTTTCAAATAACAATTTTTATTGGTCACAGATATATAAAAGTACAAAAGAGTTGTAGTTTGCTCGATATAGAGTATCATTGGTTGACATTCAACCTGACATTCGATATGCAATGGGATATTTTCAGCTAGATAAAATAAAAATGAGGTACATTCTTTATCTGGAAAATTCGTCAACCAACAGATGTCTATTTTATACTGGACATAGTCCAAAAATAAGGAAAGAGATAGTAGAGAGAGAAAGGAGAAGAGAAGAGAATATAGGAAAAAAGGGAGGGGGGGGAGGGAGGTTCTGCCGCCAGTCTAGGGTGGGTCCTCCTGTCTATGCCAATCTTCCCAGACTTTGTCATGTGTTTCCAGTCTATCTTGTAAGCGGGCTGTCATTTTTTCCATGAGCTCTATGTCCTTTATTCTGGTGTATAGATCTGTTTGAGTGGGAGGGGTCTGTTTTTTCCAACGCAGTGCGACCAGGCACCTAGCCGCCGTAATTATATGGCCCATCAATTTCCTAGAGTGGCGGGGTATATTCAACCCGGACACCCCAAGGAGGAATAATTTCGGGGACCAGGGCACCTGTACCCCCAACAAGCGAATCAGTAGTGATTGAACTTCCGTCCAGAACGGGGCAATTTTAGGGCATAACCAATAAATATGAAATAGGGTCCCTCTATCTTTGCAACATCGCCAACATCTGTCCGAACTGGAGGGGTATATGGCTCGGAGTACGTCAGGCGTCATGTACCAGAAATAGAGAATTTTATATGCGTTCTCCTTGTACAAAGTACAGAGTGAGCTTTTGGCTGCCTGGGACCAGATCGCCTGCCATGTGTTTTCTGGTATCTCCTCGCCTAGATACTTCTCCCAGCGGAGCATGTATGTGTGCTTGCCCTGATCCGGGAAACTGTAGGAATTCAATATTCGGTATATGTCAGAAATTAGCCCCCGTCTGGTCGAGCCTTCTAGTATCAGGCCCTCAAATGTGGTTGGGGTTGAGAATTGTAGATCTGGGGTGATAGATTGGGCATAGTGTCGGAGTTGCAGGTAACCATAGAATGCTTGTTTTGGGATGCCAAACTTTTTTTGAAGCTCCGCGAAGGAGAGTAGCCTGCGAGTGTATGGGTGGACTAGGTGACCGAAGTGGAACAAGTTTCTGGTCGCCCATGGGGAGGACATCTGATGTGTGAGACCTGCGGGCATTTTGGGATTGTATAGAAAGGACGTGAGGAGTGATCTCTCGGAGCATAGTGCGTGGGCTCGTGACAATCTACGCCAGAGTGTACTAAGGTGCAGCATGGGGCCCAGAAGCTGGGAGGAATCTACCTTCGCCCTCGCATTCCATAACATACTGTTTGGGTGGACCGGTGCCATCCACAATTTTTCGATTTCCGTCCACTTGTTATAGGAGCGTTGGGTAAACCATGAGGCCAGGGCTCGTAGTTGGGCTGCCTGGTAATATTTGGTTATGTCAGGAAAGGATAGACCGCCGTCCGTTCGCGACGCCAGCAGGACCGATCGTGGTATTCTGTGTCTCTTATAGTTCCATATATAACGTATCATGTCCGCCTGTATTTTCCGCAGTTCCGCTGTTGGGACTGGAATGGGGAGAGTTTGGAATAGGTAGAGCAGTTTTGGCAGAATAACCATCTTAACCGAGGCTATCCTCCCTAAGAGGGAGATATGATGCACCTTCCATTTTCTTATTAGGTCTCTGATATTTTTTAGGAGGGGGGGATAGTTGGCTCTATACAGGGTAGAGTAGGAGGAGGTAATCTGGATTCCCAGGTACTTTAAGGATAAGTCATTCCAATGGTAGGGGAAACATTGTCGTAAGTGTTGAATCTCCTGAGCCGGTATATTAATAGGCAGGGCTTCAGATTTGGCTGCGTTTATTTTATAGCCCGATAGGGATCTATACAGGTCGAGCTCAGCATGTAGATTGGGAAGTGAAATCCTGGGTTGGGTCAGGGTGAGTATGATATCGTCGGCAAATAATGCCAGCTTAAATTCCCTATCTCTCACCTGAATCCCGTGTATGTTGGTATTTTTCCGGATGGTCGCCGCCAGGGGCTCCACACAGAGCGCAAATAGCGGTGATAGCGGGCACCCCTGGCGGGTTCCATTAGCAATCGGAAAGGTCTGCGACAACGCAAAGGGAGTTTTAACCTGGGATGAGGGATTGGTGTATAAATGTCTAATAGCCTGCAGAAAAGGGCCCCGGAATCCCATATAGTGCAGTGTGGCGAACAGGAAAGGCCAACCAAGGCGGTCAAAAGCCTTTTCTGCGTCAAGACCCAGAACCAACGCATCTATTCCTTCCCTGTTCGCCACATCTATAAGGTCAATAATTCGTCTCGTGTTATCCCCCGCCTGACGCAGGGGGACAAAGCCCACCTGGTCCTTGTGTATCAAGGAAGGAAGTATCAGGTTCAATCGCATTGAGAGAAGCTTAGTAAAGATTTTTAAATCTGAGTTAAGAAGTGCGATTGGCCTGTAACTTGCACATACAGAGGGGTCCTTGTCAGGCTTGGGGACAAGCGTGAGAAATGACCTCTGCATGTCTGCGGGAATGGTAGTGTTCTGAAAAAAGGCGTTAAATATCTTACACATGTAGGGTAAGAGAATCGGGAGGAATGTCTTATAGTACTCGTAGGGGAGCCCATCTGGACCTGGGGATTTGTGTGTGGGCAGGGTTTTTATAGTGGCTATTATTTCTTCCTCCGTGATTGGGACGTTGAGTGACTCAAGGTCCGTTCTTTGGAGTCTAGGAAGGCCACTGTCTTCTAAATAGTGTCGCATTCGTTCCTTAAGATCGGGATGTAACGGGTCATGGGGGATCTCAGGGTTGTTATACAGGGAGGTGTAGAATTCCCCAAAGGTCTGGGCTATATCTTGAGGGTGTGTACGTAGAGTGTCCGACCTATCTTTAATTTGGTGAGGAGTGGACATATGGGAGCGTTCAGACAGTTTGCGCGCTAGAAGGGAGTGGGCTTTATTGCCTTTGTCATAGTAGGTTTGTTTTAGTCGCAGGAGTGCTTTCTCTACCTGGCCTAGTGCCAGATCTCGAAGGGTGTTTCTAAGACACACCACCTTTTTAAGGAGAGATATAGATGGTGAGGTTTGTAGGCGAAGTTCTAGGGCTTTGAGGTCTTTCTCAGTTTGGAGCTTGGATGCTATCGCGTTTTTTTTCATGGCTGAAGAAAGCGCGATGCATCGTCCCCTGAAAACTGCCTTGTGAGCCTCCCAGAGGGTGGTAAGGGAAACGTCGGGGGTATTGTTATCTGAAAAGTAGTTTTTCAGAGTCGTCTCTAATTCCGACCTAGACGGGACATGTTGGAGGAGAAAGTTATTTGACTGCCAATTGCTGGGTTTACGCGCCACGACTCCCATCTCAAGTGATAAGGTTATTGGGGCATGATCTGACCAGGAAATGGGAAGGATCTGGGCCGTTTTTGTGATCCGTAAGGTGGCGTTATTGACAAAGAAATAATCTAGACGGGAATGCATACGGTGGGGGGCCGAAAAAAAGGTATATTGTCTATCTCCTGGGTGGAGTGCTCGCCATGTATCAAATAAGGCATGACGCCTGGTTAATTGTCGAAATAGCTTGGAATCACGGGCAGCTCGGGCCTGTGGGGCTGTGGGGTTAATCACATGGCGGTCCAATCCCACCGAATGCGCCAAGTTGAAATCTCCACCCACGATCAGACATTCGCTGGGGGACTTAAAGAGGCGTGCGAGAACCTTGGATAGGAATGGTATCTGATGTACGTTAGGGGCGTAGATATTGCAGATGGTTATCGCCTGTGATTGCCACTGGCCACGTAAGATTATATAGTGTCCCCTTGGGTCAATGAAGGACTCTAAGCATTTGAACGAGGATCCGTGTTTAAATAAGATCGCTACACCTGCACGTTTACGAGGGTTGAATGCTTGAAAGGCCTGGGGATAATGTCTGGATGCGAAGGCGAAGGCACCCCCCTTATTAAAATGTGTTTCCTGCAGTAGTGCTATGTCTGCCCCTGATCTCCTGATTTCTTTCAATGTAAGATGCCTCTTTTTATTTGAGTTCAGCCCGTGAACATTGAGTGAGATAAATCTAACCATGTTTCTTGGTATATGTGGGGGCATGTTTACTTAGCTTATCCTGCTGGGACGCTTCTACGAGAGTCGAAGGACGGAGAGATCCATAGATGAGGCTCGACCAGGTGACCGTCCCAGATCCGCGACAGACCAGTGAGGGGGAGAGGATGGGGGGAGGGAGAAGAGGAAAGGATAAAGAGAGAAAGAGGGAAGAGAAAGAGAAAATGATTATTGCCATCACAATTAAGAATAAACGATTCATTGTGGGCCCGGGCAGTATAGACCACCCAAGCTCCAGTAAGTTCCAATAAGTCTCCCCGGCCAGAACCCCAAACCAGGGCTCGGTCCGGGGGGACATAGAGAACCCTTCAATACAAGTTCAACTGAAATGAAGCTATCTGAACTGAATACTAGAGAGGAATCTTAGTAGGATAAACCACCAGGGGGCCTAGTGGGCCGGAAACAACCAGGACTAACACTAACTAGTCTCCTATAACAGAAAAAAAACCCGACATTGGAAGTTCAATGACTGAAAAAAAAGGGGCCTTAGGGGGAGCAGTTGTAGCAAAAATGGGTAGGATAGAGGCAAATGTCTCGCCAATCAGCCTTTTTTAGGCTTGGGTTTAGTAGATCCTCGAGGTGAGTCCCGGTCTCTGGGGCGTTTAGTCGGGGGAATCTTCTGCCACACCACAGGAGGTGGTGCTGGCAAGTCCACGAGATCCCAGTCGGGCAGCCGGGGAGTGGGGATCTCTAGAATGTCGCAAAAGTTCTCCAAGTCCTCCGGAAAGCGTAGTGTTGCAGATTTACCCTGACGGCGGGCTGTAAGGCTGAAGGGAAAGCCCCATCGATATGTGATGTCTTTCTCTTGAAGTAAGATAAGCAGGGGCTGGAGCAATCTTCTCTTCTGCAGGGTGATCCAGGAGAGATCTGGGAAGAGCTGGATTTGTGAATTTCCAAAGACCACTTTCTTTGCACTGCGTGCTTTGCGCATAATGTCCTCCTTTAAGGGGAAGGAGTGGACCCTGCAGATAACATCACGGGGTCTGGAGGCCGATCCTTTGGGACGCAGGGCCCGATGAGCTCGGTCCATTTCTAGAGGCTTATCTGGGGGGTCCCCAAGGAGGTCGTTGAATAGAAGCTGCAAGGTTTCGTGGAGGTCTTCAGGACCCTCTGATTCAGGTAGACCTCTGATTCGGATGTTATTTCGACGCCCCCTATTGTCAAGGTCCTCGATGTGACGTTGCATGTTCCGAAGCATTAAATGGTGGTCCGCCCCTTGTATTTGGGTACGGTGGACTGCCAGTTTAGTCTCTTGGATTTCCTCCTCTGCCATTTCCATCCTCTCAGAGAGATGTTTGAGATTGGTGTGGATAAGCTGGATTTCCGCCCGACATGCGGATTTAACCTCTTCGATGAGGAGTTTGAAGTCCTCTTTTGTGGGTATGGCTTGGAAACAGTCCTGCCAGGAAGTGGGCTGCTGCAAACGTGAGCTGTGGCCCATATGAGATTGGGGGTAGCTTGGGGGGGAGGATTCCCTGTGCAATGCTGGGGGGAGCATAGGATCATATGGGTCTTGTGATTGCAGTTGAGGTGGTATTTTAGATGCCTGTGGATCTCCCCATGTAGGCCTCTGCTTAGGGGGGGAGGGGTGGGCCCCCGCTGGGTTGTCCAGGGGGGTCCCAGTTGGCGAGCAGGCCACCTGGGCGTATGATTTAGTGTGGTCTATCCCCTGTCCCATCGGTCTGAAGGCTCCCTGGCGTCCGGGCCTCTGTGGCTGGGGGGTGCTCGGGGGGGGCCGTGGACCTGCTGGGGGGTAAATCTCCCATGGTAAGTACCTTGTCCCCGACCGCTGCTCCAGTCACCCTCCGGATCCGGTAGTGGGGGAAAGTCACTTGGTTGGAGTGAGGGAGTGGGGGAGATCGTACCTCCCTGGGGGAGATAGGGGTCTGACAATGAGCGCAGCAGTTGCGGGAAGGCCTCTGAGCACTGTGTGTAGGAAGGTGCAGTGCGGCCTGGTGAGGTGTCCCGCGGTATGCTCCGGGGCGTCTCATGTGCAGGAAGAGGTGGGGGGGGGACTCACCGCTGTGGTCCCTTGACCGGACAGTCCATCTATCCCCTGAGTCTGTTCCTCCTTGTTGTGGAGTGTAGATGAAGCCGCCGAGAGCTGTTGTCGTTGCGGTCTCGTGGCGGAGGAGGAGGCTGCTGGCGCCATCTTGTCCCGATCGTCCTCCGACATGGAGGGCTGATTAAAGTATGTCCGGATGGACGCAGCAGAGCCGGGTGGTGGCTGGGACGAACCCCGGGTCCTGGAGGATCTGGTCCTTCTATTTCCTCCCATATAATGGAGCTGAAAATCCCCCTTTTCAGGCCTTTAAGCTGCGGGCTGGAGGAGAGCTATGAGGTTAGGCGTCCATGCAGAGCGGCTTCCGGTCACGCCCCCTAACTAAGATTTTTATTCTTTTAGGAACGGATAATCTTTCTGTTCAACAACCTGCTCACCAAAAGAATGAATCTGGAAACATCCTTGAAGAAGAGCGTGCGGATGAACATAGCAAACAAGGGCCACTCAAACTGATGATCCTTGCAGCACAGTAAGTCTAATTTATTGTACCGCTATGGAACTTCAATATATTGCTGTGCCAGTTAGTGAATGTGACCAACATTGTTCTTGTCTATAGGATTCCCGGATTTAGCTTCCTGACAAAGCTTTTCGGAACAACGGAACGGTACTGCATGGCATGTGACAAAATGACCACGCTGGCCACCAGTGAGGACTTTGTGGAATGCATGACCAACGGCTGCAAAGGTCTGTACTGCAAGGACTGCTTTGAGATCCTAAACAACATCTGCGTCATCTGTATGGGTCCATTAGCCTACAAAGAGGACATCGAGGAGGAACTGTAAGTTTTGTCATTCTATTTCTTCGCACATCTGACATTATTAAAGCATCAATGGAAGTCTGTTTTTTTTTTTTAATACTAACATTTTCTCTATATTTTTTGCTCCTCAGTTATGATGAGCAGCTTGAACTCTGGATCGAGGCGATGAAGAACTTGAAGGGAAAGAGGGAAGAGAAGAGAAAGATGAAGGGAGCCCTGAAGATACACCTGAAGCACATCGTTAGAAGATGGGGAATGGAGACAGAAATTGTCCAGAAATACATCGAGGCCAGGCAGCAGGACAGTGATGGGGAAACCTCAGACTTCAGTGAACACGAGTTTAGCTCAGAGTCCAGCTCGGAGTCTGAGTATGTACATCTTATAGAGCAATATATATATATAGTATATAGTAGCCGTTCTCAATATTTTTACCCCAGGGGAACCCTTAAAATAATTTATTGGGGGGGGGGGGGTCAAGGTGCCACTGCTCATTACTTTGGGGATCTTCTAACAACCGCTGGAGGAACCCTGGTTAAGAAATATCTTATAGAGCAGCTTTGAAAAAAAATGTTGTCATATCGTTTATATTACCCTTTTTCAACTTTTTACCCCAGAGGAACCCTTGAAATAATTTTGATGAGCGGGTGAAAGATTAATCCGCCACTGCTCACTACTCAGGGGTCTTCTAACAACCTCTGGAGGAACCCTGGTTGAAAAAGCCTGGTACAAAGTATGTATATATAATGGAGCAGTCTTTAAAGCGGAGTTCCACTGGTTGTTGAGTTTATTAAAAGTCAGCAGCTACAAAATGTATAGCTGCTGACTTAATAAACAGCCACTTACCTGTCCCACGGTCCAGCGATGCGGCCGCCGACATTGTAGGTGTGGGCGCCGGGCTGTGACAGTTTGGGGCTTCTTAGCCGGGCGCACACTGCGCTCAGTCAATGGCCAGGTAATCTTCTGGGACCTGTCACATGTCCCAGAAGATTGCCGGGAGGGAGGGGCCACCCAGAGGGAGAGGAGTAGCCGCCTAGGCGGCCAGAAGTCGGAAGGAGGAAGTGGGACAGGGGCTCTGTAGCTTACGTATGTATTTGCAAATGTGTGCAAACTAAACCCCTGTTTTTAACCACATACTGTTAGACAGGAAAATTCAGTTGGTTAGCAGGCCGGTCGGTAAGTTGAGCAAGGGATTTCTCTGGTTTTCTTTTGCATGTGTTGCCCTTCTATGTGCTCCTTGTTGCAAAGGCCAGTTATAGGTGAGGGCAGTGGCCATTTGTTTGTACTGGGGGAGACTTTGGAGGTAGAGGTCTACTAGGGAGGCGTTGGAGGTAGACGTGTACTGTGATGTAAATGGGGGATTGTGATATGCAGGGGGGACAGAGGACACCAATGTAAGAAGAACATTGTTGCAACCCGCGGCCACTACCACCACCAGGAGAAGAAAAGGGCACCTGAATCAGAGGAACTGCGCAATTTGTCAATGTTCTTTCTCTGTTACTGGGATTTGTACTCCTCTTTAGCTGGTGATATTTTACACTGCTGTATTATATACTGCTAGGATTTGTAGTCCTCTATAGCTGGTGCTATTCTGTATTGCTGGGATATGTAGTCCTGGTAGTATTCTGTATTGCTGGGATATGTAGTCCTGGTGGTATTCTGTATTGCTTCTTTCTTGTTCTCCGCAGAGATGACACCTCATCTTAGTCAACAAATTTAACTGGCTTTTCTCTTCAGCTTTGAGGCCTTTACAGGTTTTTGAAAGCACATAAAAGAAACATGAAACAGATAAAATAAAACTTTTTCATTAAAGCGAAAGCTCCACCTACTACTGTGGAGTCACAACCAAATCCTATAGAAAAAGACAATGAATCAAGAACAAATCCAGCTGCTAGTTGTAGTTTCCCTCACAACTCAACTGCCATAACACCTAAGAAGAAAAATGATGGTGATGCTGACAAGACCTCTAAAAAACGCCCTCTTAATATGCATTGGCTGGAACAATTTTCATGGCTTATTTTCTCAGAGGATACAGATACAGTTACGTGTAAAGTTTGCAGTCGGTTCCCCCGAAGTGCTGATGCAAAATGGAAAGATGGGATAAAGGCTCCATTTAAAAGGGAAACCTTTTGTATGGCACGAGAAAAGTAATAAGCACAAGGAGAATGTTGATAAAGTAAAGGCTAAAGACAACCCCGAAGAAAGACCTTTACCTGTGTGTGTCAAAAGAATGGACGCTGCAGTGTTTCAGCACATGACGCACATGTTTAACATCGCTTATTATGTAGCTAAATAGGAAAAGCCATTTTCGAGATTTCCCTGATTTATTAATGTTAGCTGCTAAACTTGATGTGCCAGTTCTGCAGAAGTATGGAAATGATGTGCAATGCAAACAATTCATTAATTTCATTGCAAAAACAATCAGAGAAAGTCTTGTGACAAACATTAAAAAGTCAACTTTTATTGGCATCACGATTGACGGATCTACTGATCGAACCTCCACTGAACATGCAAACATTTATGTCACTTATGTTTCAGAAGGAGAAATAAAAGATTTTTGGGGTACTTTTGCTCTAGAAAGAGCTACAGCTCAAAGTTATTTCAAAGGATTGACTGCCTTTTTGGATAGTCTGCATCTTAATTACAAAGGCACTTCTTGGGTTGCAGGTTTGGGAACGGATGGGGCTGCAAGCATGCTTGGCCACAAGTCTGGCTGGCAGTCCAGATGAAAGACATCTGCCCACAGATGATCAGTATACATTGTGTGGCTCATCGCTTGCAGCTTGCTGTCTTGGATGTTTGCAAGGAAGTGCTATACCTACAAACATTTAATGATGGGCTGCGGTGTACTTTTAAATATTATCATGGCTCTGCCAAACGCCTACAGCAACTGAAAGAAATGGCAAAATCTTTAAGTGAGGAAATCTTGAAACTGAAAGATATACACACAGTGCGCTGGTTATGCAGCAAAGTTGATGCTTTGCGTGCTTTTCGTTATAACTGGAAAACAGTAGTGAGGCATATTGAGCAGATATCAACTGAAGGATCAATTGATTCTGCTAAGGTTAAAGGTATCCTGAAGACCTAAAACAGGTGAAGTTTGTGAAACTTTTGTTTTTCCTACTGGATTTTTATGGCAAGCTGAAACCATTGTCAGAGGGTCTTCAAAACAAAGAACTTATGATCTGTCATGTAAAAACCAAACTAGAACATTCAGGTAAAATTCTCCAGGATCTTTGTAAAGGGAGAGGAAAAAACTAACTTGAATTTCTAGATAAGTTTACAGGAGATGGAACACTTTATGGGCTACAGCTGACCAACCTTGAAGCCGGTGAAAGAGAATTTCAGTCTATACGCCAAACTGTAATGGATAAAGCTGAAAGATATTTAATTTTGAGGCTTTCTTCAGTTTCTTCAGATATTGTACAATCTTTTAATATATTTGTCAGCCTGTCCTGGCCAGACAAAGCACACATCCTCAACTTTGGATTGACGGAGTTGCACAGAATTGCAAAGCATGTTTTGCATGAGTTTGAGGACAACGTTGACCTTTTAGAAGCAGAGTGGGTTGACATGAAACTCTCCATTTAAAATAGACTTTCTTTCAATGAGACTTTGAAAAGAATGAACCAGCAGAAAGAGATATTCCCCACAATACTCCCTCTGGTCAACTTATGTGCTGTATTGCCCCCAACAACAGCATCGTGTGAACGTGGCTTTAGCTACCAAAACAGAATAAAGACTGTGTATCATTCATCTCTGGCGTAATGCTCCGTACACACGAAAGGATTTTCCGACGGAAAAAACTTGGATGGTTTTTCTGACGGAATTCCGCTCAAGCTTGCCTTGCATACACACGGTCACACAAAAGTTCTCTGGAATTTCGAACGTGGTGACGTACAACACTACAACGAGCCGAGAAAATGAAGTTCAATGCTTTCAAGCATGCGTCGAATTGTTTCCGAGCATGCATAGGTATTTTTCGTGTCTGGATTTGTACAGACGATCGCATTTTTGGCTAGAAACTTTTTCCTACCGAAAAATTGAGAACCTGCTCTCAATCTTTTGCTGGCTGGAATTCCACCAGCAAAAGACCGATGGAGCATACACATGGTCGAATTTTCCGACTAAAAGCTCTCATCGGTCTTTTGCTGGCCGAATTTCTGTGTGTACGGGGCATTAGAGACTTTGGATGTCCTTTTAAAGATTGCTGTTAATGGACCACCACTTACGAATTACAATCCAAACACAGCCATTGATAAGTGGTATTTTTCATCAGAAAGGGGACGTTACACAGGGCTTGCTCCTTCTGTACAACGCCTACCATAGCAAATCTCTGAAATTGGCTTTCTATTGTTATGCCATATCGTTTGCCATGAAAGGAAGCCCTACTTTATTTGCCTTAATACCACACTTTCACTTAGGGATAGCACTTCTTTTCCTTTTATGTTTACATTGTTTTATGTTAATATTGTTAAAGTTGTTGTTGTTTATTTTTGTAACCTAATTCTGAATAAAACATTTCACAGTGTTATTTCATGAGATCATTTACAAAGGGCGTGTTTAGGGGCCTGGCAGGGTAGGGTTTGGGTGGGGCAACAGGTGGCAAGTAACTCTTAAGCCCTGGCTAGTAGCTCAGGACCTGAAATTTTGAGGCCTGTATATACAATGGGGACGGAAAG
The DNA here is from genome assembly GCA_037952835.1 of Lithobates septentrionalis. Lineage (NCBI taxonomy): Eukaryota > Metazoa > Chordata > Amphibia > Anura > Ranidae > Lithobates > Lithobates septentrionalis. The sequence goes on along the minus strand of JBBDGP010001000.1, from coordinate 1,233,374 downwards.
TATTCAGACCCCCCTAAATTTTTCACTCTTTGTTATATTGCAGCCATTTGCTAAAATCATTTAAGTTCATTTTTTTCCTCATTAATGTACACACAGCACCCTATATTGACAGAAAAACACAGAATTGTTGACATTTTTGCAGATTTATTAAGCCATATATATATGTATATATATATATATATATATATATACTCTGCAGCAGCCAGTAAGTGTAGCCTAGATCTAAATAATCTACTTCAGGCAGTGTATTTGAATATATATATATATATATATATATATATATATATATATATATATACACTCGGCAGCATCCAGTCAGTGTAGCCCAGATCTACATTCAACAGTGCATTCCATGGTGTACTATTTCTAAACTAATTCAGGCAGTGTATTTGATATATATATACACACACACAGACAGTCTAGTATATATATACATATATATATATTCTGCGGCATCCAGTGCAGCCTAGATCTACAGTGCATTCTGTGGTGTACTGTTTCTACTACTTTTCTGGCGGTGTACACAGTACACAATACAATACAGCCATAGTGCAGTTGCTACTACTTTTCTGGTGGTGTACACAGCACACAATACAGTGCAACCGTGTTGCAGTTGCTACTACTTTTCTGGTGGAGTACACATTACACAATACAGTGCAGCCGCAGTGCATTCGCAAGTACACTTCTGGTGGTGTACACATTACACAATACAGTGCAGCCGTACTACAGTCGCTAATACTTTTCTGGTGGTGTACACAGCACACAATACAGTGCAACCGTAGTGCAGTTGCTACTACTTTTCTGGTGGTGTACACAGCACACAATACAGTGCAGCCGCAGTGCAGTTGCTACTACTTTTCTGGTGGTGTACACATTACACAATACAGTGAGCCATAGTGCAGTTGCTACTACTTTTCTGGTGGTGTACACAGCACACAATACAGTGCAACCGTGTTGCAGTTGCTACTACTTTTCTGGTGGTGTACACATTACACAATACAGTGCAGCCGCAGTGCATTCGCAAGTACACTTCTGGTGGTGTACACATTACACAATATAGTGCAGCCGTACTACAGTCGCTACTACTTTTCTGGTGGTGTACACAGCACACAATACAGTGCAACCGTAGTGCAGTTGCTACTACTTTTCTGGTGGTGTACACAGCACACAATACAGTGCAGCCGCAGTGCAGTTGCTACTACTTTTCTGGTGGTGTACACATTACACAATACAGTGAGTCATAGTGCAGTTGCTACTACTTTTCTGGTGTTGTACACAGCACACAATACAGTGCAACCGTAGTGCAGTTGCTACTACTTTTCTGATAGTGTACACAGCACACAATACAGTGCAACCGTATTGCAGTTGCTACTATTTTTCTGGTGGTATACACAGTACACAATACAGTGCAACCATAGTGCAGTTGCTACTACTTTTTTGGTGGTGTACACATTACATAATACAGTGCAGCCATAGTGCAGTTCCTACTACTTTTCTGGTGGCGTATACAGCAAACAATACAGTGCAACCGTAGTGCAGTTGCTACTACTTTTCTGGTGATGTACACAATACACAATACAGTGCAGCCGTAGTGCAGTTGTAACTACACTTCTGGTGGTGTACACAGTACACAATACAGTGCAGTCGTAGTGCAGTTGCTACTACTTTTCTGGTGGTGTATACAGCACACAATACAGTGCTACCGTAGTGCAGTTGCTACTACTTTTCTGGTGGTGTACAAATTACACAATACAGTGCAGCCGTAGTGCAGTTGCTACTGCTTTTCTGGTGGTGTACACAGTACACAATACAGTGCAGTGTGGTGTTGCAAAACAAAATATACATCATGTCCGGAAGGCCACCAAGGAGAGGCAGACACTCACAGGCCACTAAAAGAGGGCAAGCAGGTTCTGTGTCTACAGTCAACAGTGCTGGTCATGGACATGGTGCATCCTCTGCAGGTTGCCGTGGGGCACGCTTGTCCTTTTTTTCTGCTGCTGGCCGTGTTATTGAGCCAGAACATGCAGAAGAGTTGGTGGAGTGGATAACAAAGCCGTCCTCATCTTCTGTCACCCAGGCTCAGAGTAGTTTGCCTTCCAATGCAGCTGCCAAAGTGGCCCATTCCACCAGCTCCTTGTCCACAGTCACTCCTTCCGTAGCCCCACCATCATGCACGTCCCCCGAACTATTCGACCACAGTGTCGGGTACATGCTGCTGGAGGATGCGCAGCGATTAGAAGGCTCCGATGTTGGCTCCCAGGTTGAGGAAGGGAGTAATGTGAGCCTTGAAAGAGGGGGTGCCCAAGAAGGACAAGAAACTGGCAGTCATGTTCCCTCAGCCGCAGCATACTGCCAAGTTTGCACCAGTGACGAGGAGGGAGGAGATGATGAGGTCACTGACTCTACTTGGGTGCCTGATAGAAGAGAGGAGGAGTAGGCACAACTTCAAGGAGGCAGGATGTCCTCTAGGGGGCAGCTTAAGGGCAGCCACCCTACTGCATCACACTGCAGAGCTCCGCAGGTGCAGGACGCCGCTGACTCCGCTGATTTTGAAAAGTTCCTTGGTGTAGGCCTTTTTTGACATGTGTGCAGCAGATCGCACCATTGCTGTTTGCAACTAGGGATGAGCACCCCCCGGTTCGGTTCGCACCAGAACACCCGAACATGTAAAAAAGTTAATTTGAATACGCGAACACCGTTAAAGTTTATGGGAAAATCAAAAGTGCTAATTTTAAAGGCTTATATGCAAGTTTTTGCCCTAAAAAGTGTTTGGGGACCCGGGTCCTACCCCAGGGGACATGTATCAATGCAAAAAAAGTTTTTTCGGAGCAGTGATTTTAGGAATGCTTAAAGTGAAACAATAAAAATGAAATATTCCTTTAAATATCGTGCCTGGGGGGTGTCTATAGTATGCCTGTAAATTGGTGCAGTTTTCCCGTGTTTAGAACAATACCACAGAAAAATGACATTTCTAAAGGAAAAAAAGTCATTCAACACTGCTTGCGGCTGTAATGTATTGTCGGGTGCCGGCAATATAGATGAAAATCATTGAGAAAAACGGCATGGGTCCCCCCCAGCTCATTACCAGGCTCTTTGGGTCTGGTATGGATATTAAAGGGGACCCCGCACCCACATTTTTAAAAAAAATGGCGTGGGGGGCCCCCAAGCACGATATACTCTGAACAGAAGTATATATACTATACAGCCTGCCCTATATACTCAGCAGAAAATTGGGCCTTAGGTGTTGGTGGTGACAGAACACTGTAACCCCTCACAGATACTCTTGTTGGGTGCAGGAACAGGCCCTGCTGTTAAATATTATTTCAAAAATTTTAATTACATGCCTCTGTTAAACAGGGGCATGAAAATTTGGCCTTTGGTGGTGCCACAACACTGTAAGCCCTCACAGTTACTCTTGGTGGGCGCAGGAACGGGCCCTGCCATTAAATAATATATAAAAAAATTGTAATTATATGCCTCTGTTAAACAGGGGCAGAAAAATTGGGCCTTGGGTGGTGGTGGTGGTGGTGCCACAACACTATAAGCCCTCACAGATATTCTTGTTGGGCGCAGGAGCGAGCCCTGCTGTGAAATATTTGATCAAAAATTGTAATTACATGCTCCTGTTAAACAGGCGCAGAAAAATTGGGCCTTAGGCAGTGGTGGTGCCACAACACTGTAAGCCCTCACAGTTACTCTTGGTGGGCACAGGAATGGGTCCTGCTGTTAAATATTATATCAAAAATTGTAATTACATGCCCCTGTTAAACAGGGGCAGAAAAATTGGGCCTTAGACAGTGGTGGTGGTGGTGGTCCCACAACACTGTAAGCCCTCACAGTATCTCTTGGTCGGCGTAGGAAAGGGCCCTGCTGTTAAATATTTGATCAAAATATTCATGGCCTCCTGAAGATGTTTCATCCTCTGCTTCCTCTGCGAAAGCAGGATGAGTTCTGCAACCTTACCCTTGTAACGTGGAACAAGAAGGGTTGCCAGCCAGTAATGATGCCTCTCCTTGATACCACAAATCCTAGGGTCCTTTTGCAGGCTTTGCAGAATCAGGAAGGCCATGCAGCGTAAGTTTGCAGATGCATTAAATTGTGAGTCCTCTGGGTCACTGAGGATGACGTTGTCAGGAACTACCTCCTCCCAACCACGTACAACTCCTTGGATTTCTGAGGACTGAAAACCATCCCTTGAAGACTGCTGCTGAGTCTTATCCTCTACATCCATGCTGACAGAATCATCCTCCTTCTCTTTTTCCTGTGTGTTTGGCGGGCCCACAGGAATGCAATCTGGATAAAGGGGGCCTTCAGAGGTAAGTAAGTCCTCCTCTTCCTCCCGCTGTTCTGCCTCAAGTGCCCTGTCCATTATTCCACGAAGCGTGTGCTCCAACAGGAAGACAAGAGGGACAGTATCACTGATGCATGCATTGTCGCTGCTCACCATCCCCGTGGCCTCCTCAAATGGTGACAGGACAGTGCATGCATTCTTGATCAGAAGCCACTGGCATGGCGAAAAGCCAAGCTCCCCTAACCCTGTCCTGGTGCCATACTCACACAGGTACTCATTGATGGCCCTCTGCTGAGTGTGCAGCTGCTGCAGCATTGCCAACGTTGAGTTCCACATGGTGGGCATGTCACAAATGAGGTGGTTGGTGGGCAGGTTGCATTCCCTTTGAATGTCAGCCAGCCGAGCACTGGCATTGAGATTTTTCTGGCCTGCCTCAGGAGATCCTTTAAGCCTGGGTACCTGCTCAAGAACTGCTGCACCACCACATTCAGGACGTGTGCCAAACATGGAACATGGGTCAAGTGTCCCTGTTAGAGGGCAGAGAGAAGGTTGGTGCCATTGTCACATACAACCATTCCTGGCTGAAGCTGGCGGGACGTCAACCACCTCTGAGCCTGCCCCTGCAGAGCTGACAGAATCTCTGCCCCAGTGTGGCTCCTTTCCCCTAAGCAGACCAACTCAAGCACCGCATGGCATCTTTATGCCTGAGTGCTTGCGTAGCCCCTAAAACGCCTATGGAGCACCCAGGGACAAATCTGCACAGGAAGAGGCCATAGAGGAAGAAGAGGAGGGGGTGGAGGAGAGAGGTGTGGCAGAATCACCACTACCAGCATTTTGGAGGTGTGGTGGCGGAACAAGCTCCAACAATACTGTACCCTGTCCTGCATCCTTCTCAGCTGCCAGCAGGGTTACTGTCAGAGTCCTGGATGTGAGGCCGAATTGCAGAGGGGGCGCCCCTTGCGGCTAAGTGCAGCGTAACCCTGGGAGTGAGACAGGGAGTACGGTGCCCAAAGGTGCACGGGTTGCCAGATCGCAGTTGCTGAGTAGCAGATAGCAGGGAGCTGCTAGGGTGCGCTGGTAAGGTTGAAGGGCAACCGTGCAAGGAGGGATTCCAGGTATGGAGCCGTGGAGCAACCAGGAGCGGAGTCAGAGCCAGGCCAATGGTCATTCAGCACAGGAATCAGTCCAAGGTGAGGTACAGCAGGATAATCAGGAACAGAGAAGGTAGCCGAGCCGGGGGTCAAACACAGGAGGACGATCAAGGTACAAATGCGGAGCCGAAGAATAGTCAGATACAAGCCGGGGTCAATGCAGGCGGAATACTGGAGCAGTCAGGCAAGCCGAGTAGTAACAGGAAGCAGATATCACAACAGGAACCAGGAACACAGGAACAAGGAAAACAGGAAGCTGATGATAATCCAGCAACCAGCATGAACCAGCAGCAGGCTTAAATAGGCAGAAGGGCGCCACCATGAGGAATACTGGCAGAATTACCCGTCCTACGGTTATCACCCTGACAGTGCCCCCCCCCTAGGGGCAGCCTCCGGATGCCCAATCTGGCCCATTTTTCAGGGTATCGGGCTTGAAACCTCTGCAACAGTCTAGGGGCATGAATGTTATCTGCTGGTTCCCAAGAATTATCTTCTACAGAGTAACCTTTCCATTTAACAAGAAATTGAACAGTCCTACCTCTCCGACGGCAGTCCAGAATGGCTTCTACTTCGTATTCTGTTTCATTGTCCACCAAGATTGGAGGGGGCGGAGCTTCTTCTCTCCCTGGAAAAGGACTGGAGACAACAGATTTTAATAAAGAAACATGGAACACTGGGTGAATTTTATAGGAACTTGGTAAAGACAATTCAAATGCCACTGGGTTAATTTCCTTCTTAATTGTGAATGGACCGATAAACCTTGGTCCTAACTTCCGGGAGGGGCAAGGCAGCTTAAGATTTGTTGAGGAAAGCCACACTCTATCTCCAACCTTAAAGACGGGATCTCTCCTCCCCTTGTCATAATGTTTCTTATAATTCTCTTGGGCTTTCTGCATAGTTGCCTGGAGAGTTAGGAAATTAGCCTGAATGGCGTTTATCCTGTCCTGGACTGCGGGGACTGAGGTCTCTGGTATAACATTAGGCAAGAATGAGGGATGGAAACCGTAGTTGGCCCAGAAAGGTGACTGATTGGTGGAAGCGTGGATTGAGTTGTTGTATGCAAACTCCGCACACGGGAGTAGCAAGGACCAGTCATCCTGGGAGAAGGAGCAGAAGCAACGTAAGTACTGTTCTAAAGTTTGATTAGTTCTTTCGGTTTGGCCGTTGCTCTGAGGATGGTAAGCTGAAGATAGGCACACTCTAATGGAAAGCGTTTTGCAGAGCTCCTTCCAGAACTTAGAGGTGAATTGCACCCCTCTGTCGGACACAATGTTGCTCGGTAGGCCGTGAAGTCTGACTATCTCCTTTATGAATATCTTCGCCGTGTCAGCAGCAGATGGTGTACCCATCATGGGCAAGAAATGCGCCATCTTGGACAGGCGGTCAACGACTACCAAGATGGTTGTAAATTTCTCCGAGGGTGGTAACTCTACTATGAAATCCATAGATATTTCTTTCCATGGTTGCTCCGGCACAGGCAATGGGCGTAGTAGACCCCAAGATCTGACGTTAGACCCCTTGTTACGTTGACAAATGGTGCAGGAACTGACATATTCCCTGCAGTCAGGCTTTAGAGTGGGCCACCAAAAAGATCGTTGAACAAGCTCCAAAGTCTTTCTTACCCCGAAGTGACCAGCAAGTTGGTGGTCATGTAAAGTCTTTAGGACCTGGGCTCTGGCTTGTTGCGGAACAAAAATTTTGTTCTGATACCAAAGAAAACCTTCCTGGTTTCTTAAAGACAGTGCTTCTGGTTCAGAGCATTGGGAGGAAGCTTGTTTCAGTGAGGAACTCAGGTCGGTCTGAATCATGAGAAAATTCTGTGGAGATAATATAGTGCTAGGAGTAATTTCTTCGGGAGTGTCAGGAAACATCCGGGACAAGGCATCGGCCTTCCCGTTCTTAGACCCCGGGCGGAAGGATATATGAAAATTGAATCTGGCAAAAAACAAGGCCCATCGAGCTTGTCGGGGTCTCAATCGTTTAGCCGTGCGAAGATACTCCAGGTTTCTGTGATCCGTGAATATCATGATGGGATGCTGAGCACCTTCAAGGAGGTACCGCCATTCCTCCAGGGCAGTTTTAATAGCCAAGAGCTCTCGATCTCCCACATCATAATTCCTTTCAGACGGACTCATCTTCCGCGAGGAGAAGGCCACAGGATGGAGTAACGACTTAGGACCCTGACGTTGGGATAAGACTGCTCCTGTGGCAACTTCAGAGGCGTCAACCTCTAAGATGTAAGGGAGGGCCGGATCAGGATGTTGCAGGATAGGTGCGGAGGTAAAGAGGGATTTGAGCTTATCAAAAGCTGATTGGGCTTCTGAAGACCACAGGAACCGAGTATGTAAACGGGTAACTTGGGTGATTGGTGAGATGATGGAGGAAAAGTTCTTTATAAACCTCCTATAAAAGTTTGCAAACCCCACGAATCTTTGTACTCCCTTTTTATCCGATGGAGTTGGCCAGTCCAAGATTGCCTGTACCTTTTGCGGGTCCATGGCAACACCACCAGTTGAGATAATTAGCCCCAGGAATTGTATTGACTCTTTTTCAAAATCACACTTCTCTGCTTTTACATAGAGTTTGTGCTTACGTAGAGTGTGCAGAACTGTCCTTACATGTGTACGATGGCGCTCCAGGGTGGTTGAAAATATCAGGATATCATCCAGGTAGATGATGACGAAGTAATCCAGAAATTCTCGAAAGATATCGTTTACAAAATGTTGGAATGTGGCCGGGGCGTTGCACAATCCAAATGGCATCACTAAGTACTCGAAATGTCCAAAGCGAGTTCTAAATGCTGTCTTCCATTCGTCACCCTCTCGGATGCGAACGAGATTGTAGGCTCCTCGAAGGTCAAGCTTAGTAAATATTCGGGCAGTACGGAGTCTCTGGAAAAGTTCCGGAACTAGAGGAAGAGGGTAACGGTTTTTTATAGTGATTTTATTGAGCTCCCTGTAATCCACACATGGTCTTAGGGATTTGTCCCTTTTTTCGACAAAAAAGATTCCGGCTCCAGCAGGAGAAGAGGAGGAACGGATGAAGCCTTTCTCCAGGTTTTCATCAATGTATTGTCGCAATGTTCCTAGTTCCACCTCCGAGAGGGGGAATATGCGACCGAATGGGATTTCGGCTCCTGGGAGTAATTCAATTGGACAATCGTATGACCGGTGTGGTGGCAGGACATCAGCCTTTTTCTTGTCAAAGACA